>CM068834.1:67673480-68917344 GCA_028554795.2 Sinohyriopsis cumingii | reverse complement strand
TGAATCCTTTCAAACAGACACAATTTAATTTCGGTGATTCTCAAGTGGAGTGCGATGATGTGCCTTGCGATTACAGGGATGGCGTACGCTATGACCTCAGCGATGCAGGAGGGCATCATGGGAATTTTGCTATGACTATTACTACTACTACACCTACCATGGAAATTGATGTTGTGTGTGTTAAACCTGACGGATGCCAAAGCGATGCCGCTCGATATCGTGGACTCTTTAGTGGTTTTCATTGTCAATGTCATCCTCAACGTGACACCATGCGACTACCACCCTACGGATGTTATCCATGCCTAAGCATGCTACTGCGGGTTTCACCCTACCCTCATCGAACTGAACCTGTGAAAGAAGAATATTTGTTCCCTATGCGTTTGTCTGAATACTGAGACTTTGAAAGTCATTTCCAAACCTTCCAAGGAAAGTGCCCTAAATATCTAAGAGGACCTCCCCCCGAAGAATTAGCCAGAGCCAGATTTATATACTTGGAAGAAGGGGATATAGTCAAGTCATTCAGTTTTGGTGTGTCACTTCACGAGTGGGAGAAGAAAGACTCGGTTTACCTGGAACATGCTTGTTGGTCTCCACACTGTCACTACCTACCTTTAGTGGGACGACCTCAGTAATCTCTAGATGGATACTTTACGAGAGAACATTCGTGGTTTGCCTGTGGAGTTGAGAGAACGCATTCACCGACAGTTCGTCAAAATACAAGTGAAACGCATAGAACAATTGCTTCCTTTACGTCACCAACTATTTAACTACTTGTACCTGAATGCTATCAGAGGACTGATTCATTTGAAACGTTCCAATGGCCAGGCATTGATCAACTATGCAAGGGCCAGAAAACTTTGACTGCTACTCATTCTACTTACAAGGTGTCCATACTACAACGAAATTCCAGAGGAAGACTTAGAGGATTACCAAAATCTTTTACGATATCAAATTTTCTCTGTAGAGGAAAATTCTCTGCGGTGTGTGGTGTGTGAGCTAGTGATTAAACTATTCGGATACGCCGACGGAGTACAATCAGTTCTATGCGAGAAAGTACATCTATTACCTCCGAAAAGAAAGACATTGGTGTGAATGTCAATTTTAGAAGAGTACATTCAGAATCTACCACTTTAACTGAGAGAACGCATTTACCAGTATTTTGTCAAAATACAAGTCAAACGCAAAGAACAATTGCATCAGTTACGTCACCGATGTTGGAACGACTGATACATGAATGGTATAAGATGATTGATTCATTTCAAAGTGTTCCATTCGTCAGACATTGATGAATCACGTGAGATTCATAAAGTTTTGGATGCCACTCATTATATTTACAAAGTGACCATAGTACACCGAATTCCAACGGAAGAGTTAAAGGGTTACCAAAATCTTTTACACGAATAAATCTTGGTTCAAGAGGAAACTTCTGTGCGGCTTGTGGTATCTGAATTAGTGACTAAACAATTTAGGTACGGTACTGTAATAAAACCGCTTCTGTTCAAAAATTACATTTTATTACCTTCAACAAAAAAGGATATAAAAACTTGCTACCAAGCCACGATCTTCATCATTGGTGATACAACAATTGCCGTGGAAGGAAATCAATGACAGTATTCAAACTGTTGAGGATTACCAACATTTTTTACGAGAACTGTATCCAGTGAATTTGGGTCGTCGTGTGGTGTGTGTCTTAGTGACTTTATTTCTGTGATTTCGTTAACTAGCCAATTCCTTGGGCTTTTTACAATCTTTGCCTCACACTACCACCAAAAACACGAGGGTGGTATCTTTAAATGTACAAGAGAGACACATTCTATTAAAAGCCTTGCGCTTTCATTTTGATACTTCTCTACCTCTACGTGAAAAATGATTCGTCAACTTTTAGTCACTGAAGATGTTTGCGATGAATTATGTGTAGCTTGTGACTTACACCCTCACTGGCAAGATGCACGTGACTGGAAAAGTCTTGGTTTCGAGGCTTGGACAAACAAAGTAACTTTTAAACCTGTGTTATCCGCAGTGTAAGACCCGATACCGAGGAAATCCCTGAGTAAATAAGCGTTAGAGGTTTGAGTGGCATCGTTGTACGCATGAGTCAGCTAAGAAGTTCCTAACGTTTTGGCTAACACTTGCTCTTCCAATTTATCTCTAGGGCTTTTAAAATAAGACCACGTAATGGGCATTGTCAAAGATGTATAATAACAATCTACGTTTAGTAGAATACGGAAATATTTCACTCGTGAAGGACAACATTTTGTATTGTCATTCTTGGCTTCGCCACTCGTGACAATACAATGTTTCCACTTATTTGTGAAATATCTCGGTACATCAACTCAAAAGTTGTAGATATCCTCTTTATCTTTTTACGTAACAGCAGTTAAAGGGACGTTCATTAAAATGTACATAGATATCATTCCAATACTTACAGAGTTCAAGAGTCTAAGTTTCCATAGCAAGAAAAGTGCGGGAAATAGGGAACTGATTCGAGTTATATATTTTCATTGTGTGTAAAAATGTTTTTGTTTATGTCAATGTATTGACAGCTGAACTTTGTTTCACTGAGAATTCGAATCCTGCTGATTTTTGGGCACGATTAGTACTTTTGAAGGGTTCGAAATACGTCAAATAAACATTTTATTATCCTCTGTCCGGAATCAATCTCTGTTCCAGTTAAACGGGGCATTATCAAAATAATCAGGACTACCACATCGATACTGACCAAAGTCCTAGTTTGGTTGGTATATGATAATATTAAATCCCGCTAAACCAAGCTCTCATTGTAACGAGTACCTCATCAAACCACCTAAGTTATATTTTACCTGTCATTAACGTTGCACAAATTGGTACCGTTTTGGTTTATAAACGTACTTGTAATCGATACAAAATCGCAATACACACTCTAGGGAACAATTCCTCGACAGAGCATGCCAATTAATCGACGATATCACCACAGCACATCAATTAGTCGAGCTCATGTGGATACCGTCGCACATTGGAATCTCTGGCAACGAAACAGCAGACAAAGTTGCAAAAACCAAACTAGGAGATCAAAACTCTATCAAGCTTAACTATAGCTCTACAGAAGCAATAAGCTTCGCACGCACATATATAGACCAAACATGGCAAGAATTTTGGAACTCCTCCACAAAAGGTAAAAAGCACCATGAAACCCAAAAAAAGTAGATAGGAACATACAGCTACCTAAGGGTACCTATTTAAAACAGAAAACCATAAACAGGATAATAACTGGAAAAACTAAACTGGCAAGCAGTTTTGGAAGGTTTATAGGACCCAAACCAGCAACCATTAACTGCTTTAACTGCCACACCACCGAAGATCTACACCACGTATTCAACATATGCCCAAAATATCAACCCGCTCGGAAAATATTTATCAAAAACCAAAATGAGATTGGATCACCACACACATACCCAGAGTTACTTATGGACTCTAATAAAAATAAACAATCAGCATATAAAAATATAAATCAATTCATAGACTCAGCAGAACTTAGGAACAAAATATAATTATTATCCCCACAAAACCAGAAGACCCAGTAACTAGCTAAATAAATTTAGAAGCCACCACATAAAAACCCATAACATATCATTCAATTTTATAAAAGTATTAATAAATAATTCACTTACGAAGCACCTATAAAAAAACTAAGGAAACCGCAAAATCGGATGTCCTAGATGTCCTTAACGAACTGAGTAATCAGCTAGGATTCCGGTCCTAGATGTCCTTAACTAACCGTGTAATCGGCTAGGACTCCGGTCTCTTGCTAAAGAAAGTATAAATAACATTCAATCTCTGAAAACATTAATTAATAAATAACTTAAAGAGGTAATATCTAAAAACTTATAAATAACATAATGTAGGAAACACACCCTAAACACCTCGACTAGTAATACCATAATAACCTTGAAAATCTCTCTTCATACATGATTTCTACTAAGAACCTGTATAAACAGCATAGAACATCCTCCCCTCCTTTTAGAACATTTTGAAGAAAAATGAAAAAAAATCGCAAGTAACACCAGGCAAATGCAACAAGAAACCAGCGATGTAAAGCAAGCAGGACCGTTCCCGAGCTCTCCTTCCCACTAATGACAGCCAACCATTCAACTGTAGGGACCTTTATGGACCCACAGATTGAGGCCAAACTATCAGGGTTCGTTGAATCCATAAAAGCCTGGGGGAGGTGGCACCATCCCCTTCCCCAGGAACAACTTGCAGGCTGCGGTGCAGTCAGAAAAAAGTGGCACATGCACAATTGTGCGCACGCCACTATAATTAAACTCAACAACAACAACGTATTTGTATCAGCCTAACCATGTTATAAACTCATTTCTCAAACTTTTTGTTTCAATATTTTTTTACCTCCATAATTCTGTTGCAATAGCAATTTATTTCACTCATTTCCTCTCAACATTGATACTAATCCGGTCAGTGTAATTATCAATGACTCTCTTGATTATAGTAAAAGTCATACAGGTCATGTATGCGTCCGACATAAATTATTTCAGTAATGGGTGTCATTTTTTCCGTATTTTTTTCTGCATACCTTTAAGTAGCAATGATTCACTTTATTTGGATCCTCATTCATCTATATTCCTTTAGAAAGGCATTTATTTACACGCATACGGCAAAATCAATGTTAAAGTGCGTAGATATTTTTGGACGAGGTCAGCCATCAGTTGTGTTCAAGTATCCGAATTGAATGTCGTGGGCTGTGATGTCACAATGAAAGCTACGTATGTTGTTAAACAAATTCGTACTCCCCTATATTGTCACGATTAGACTCGACGTACTCTTATAACTGGATGAGAGGAAAATATGTTGTGCCATGAAGTAGATCATAATTATTGTATGTATGTAACCACTAATTTATGCAAGAGAAAACATATTTATATGACTATGTCTCATAATTTGTAATAAAGTTGTGTTCATTCAGTAACAATGCTGAGATAGATCAAACCACAAGATGGAAGACCGGATGAAGTAAAATTATTATAATCTGTTTAAAACGGGAGTTATATGTTTAAGGTCGATCTGACTGAATTATGATTGTATAGTTTGCCTGCAATAAAATGCATCGCTGACGAGAACAAAATATATGTGGGGGTTTTTCTTCTTGAGAGAAGAATGTTTGCCTATATTCTTATTTAACTGCATTGGTTATTCACAAGGTATAATTTTTATTTTATTAATGGTGTCATATAGATTACCCACTTTTCACAGGCATTTCTGTAAAAGAAAGAATTCAGAAAAAGTACAGCTAATTTTACATTTTATTTACTTGTATATACGCTCTACTTGACTCTTTGCCGAAGTCATTATATTAAAATTAACATTTTAACTCCCCTCTCGCCAATGTCAAAAGAACATCTTATGTTACCATTATAAGCCCGTCCGTCATGCCTTATGTTTTGCATTTACGTCACGTTCTGGTGCATTTTGTATGCATACTTTGTGGTAAGTACATTTCTTTTATTCAAATACGGTCATTAAGAGTCTTTTAAATAGATCTAGCAGAGGATTCGTGTATTCCAAGAGAGTGGTAGTCGACATCTCTCTCTCTCTCTCTCATCTCCACGCACTGTAGTTTTTATACATTCATATGATTGTAAGAATAAACTGTTCCTTTTTCTGGAACATTTTGCATTTTAATAAAGACTTCTATGATTTTAATAAGGACTTCTATGCCAACAGAGTGCGTAGTACCGTTTCTACATGACACATGGGTACGGACTTTACACATTATAACTTTCATTTGTGAACCCCATGCTTACAGGTAACTTTATGTTGCTATTACATTTACCTGTTTTGTACAAAGACCTAAGTATCGCATGACACGTGTGTATCGAGAGGACTAAAGGCATGAAACTATATTCTGTTCAGAGATATGCAACATGGGTTTCTTTCCAAATGAATATTTACTTCCTTAAACTATATATAAATTGTAACATGTCTCCATTACGAGGAAATTTTGTAAATACCGTAGACAAACCTCAGATTTTAAGCGTAAAATCATGTCATATACATGTCTATAAATGTTTTAAACATTGGTTTATTTTAAACGTTGACCTTTTTACAATCATAATTTGATAACTGTATCTGTGTAACTGCAGTGCAATAAGGTGAATGTTTATCACAGTTATATTCTTATATTTCCTATCTTTATTAACAACCTAAAATGTTATATTTTCACAAATGAGGTTCGAGGGATGAATTCAATTACGTTGCAGCTATTCTGGATTAACCTTTTGTGCAGTTGACACATGATCTTTTCTACACAATAAAATATACAAAAGGGGTTTGGATGGTCTTAGTAATTATCGTTACAAAGGCCAAACCGTCACCACCCCTAAAATTCCAAAACAAAGCAAAAATAATAAAATTTTGAGGTGTGGAATAATACTATACTGATATTTTTCCCATCGACTTCCAAGTAGAAGCTTCTTGGTATTGCTTCAATTTTTATCGGGGGTGGGAGTTGGGCGTGCGGAGTGGCTCTCTGGACAAATACATGTATTTATTTGATGACTGATTTCCCAATATACCTGTTTTACTTGTACCAGTTTAAAATTGTGGTCTCAAAGTACGGGAATTAACATGATTTCCAGAGCGTACACTTGTTTTCATTTTCAAGACAAGATGTATTAAGAGTGAGGAAAATTCTCCAAAATGATTTTATTAATAGTGAATTGGGGAGAATGTCAAATGGGAAATATATTTCTATTATTTACAGCTTAATCTCTGATATATAACTTTTTCTATATATAAAACAAAATGGGCATTTTGGTTGCGGTGGTGTAGGGTGGTTAGACAGTTAATATTTGACAAAGGACTTAGAGAAGCTTAGATCAACCTATATGCTGTCAATATAAAATGCATTTTTATCACTTTGCAAACAACGTTAACTGAATAAAAACTGATATTCAAGCATTCTCGAGATTGAGATTCCCTAGAATTTCAGATAGAAGGGATATGTAAATTTCGTATACAAGACAAAAAGTGGGATTTTTTTATATACAAAAAAACAAACAAACAGGTTTTGTCAAGTAAATGTGTATCACACATAAAATGTTATGATATTAAATAACGGAGCTGTAGATCTGTAATAATGAATATGTATTTCGCCCAATTTCAACATATGAGTATCATCATCCAATTCTATAATGTTTATTATCTATTTGCAATGGCCAGTTGGCTGCATACAATAAATGCCATTCATATATTCCCTCTGAATCAGAAGAAAATACAGTAACCTCAATACCAAGAAACGTGTAATTTGTGTGGAAGAGAACAAAAAGTGAATAAATGAAAAAATCCATTGTATCAACGCACAGCTGATAAATGTAAATAACTTGACTATTATTTACCTCAATGTTGTCAAAGTAATTTGCGCTCTCAAAGGTCTATCTTTGAAAGTTTGCAATTCTTTTAAACCGATAAACCTGGACACAAATCTCAGCAAAAACATAAACACTTTACACCGATAAGGTACAACAGACCTGGCCACAAATCTCAGCAAACGCAAAAACACTTTACATGGGTAACGTTAACGCCCTATGCCTGGAAAAATTGAGAATTAAATACAAAATAGCTGTATCGATCTTACTTGAACTTCCTAAATTTTTAAGACCGTATCTAATTGATGACGACGTTATGACCTAGATAATGAAGTAAAACATAAGGGCACTGCTAAAATAGTATACATACATTTACTTGTCAAATGAATGATTATTCAGTCACTTAAACATATACAGAAAATATTTTTCTAAAGTTTAGAGTACCAAACACTTGTTCACAGTCGCGGATCTACTATATAAATGCAAAGAAATTTTGTCAATTAAGAAATTACCTTTACAGGTAAAGAAGCAACAAAAATTAATTACACACTGCAAAACGCTAAACGTGTTAATTTACTTAGTAACTGAGTTTCCATTTCATTAATCGTGTAAAATATTATGTTCAGTGCTTGCTATTACAAATACATTTAGTTATACAATTAATAACGAATCTTAAGAAATAAATAAGTTACAAAATAATTTTAACATGATCTTCAAATAGCCTATATGTGAACAATTATCTAGCTCATAAGTATTTTCTTTCTGGTGTTATAAACTAACAACTTCTAGTTGTCTGCCTCAAATGATGCGATTTTAGCCAGTCTAAATGCCTTGTACGGATTCTTGGTAAAATAGTTACACTTATTTTATTAGAATGCATCACTAATCAGAAATACATACAGGTTATACCACCTTCTAAACGAGAATGAGTATCATGAAAACTTTAGCTTCAACGTGACGTAACTTTTCTCCATACGTCACCGCTAGTGGGCGATGTCTTTACCAGGCATACACGAATGGACTCGATGTGTTTAGTATAGATAAGTTAAAAGAAGATGCAACTTTATTTATATCTAGTCCGAAGTGAATCTATTAGTTTCTGCGTTTAACTTGACCGTGACTTATTCAGCTGAGTGAAATAATGAAAACATATAAAGATATGTCCATAAAAACGATTTATGACCAGCAAAAATTGTGTCCGAGATAATATTTATTGGACTGTTATAATCCAAAGAGTTGAGCGACGTGAATGTGTATGTATGTATGTATGTATGCATGCATGCATGCATGCATGCATGCATGTATGTATGTATGTATGTATGTATGTATGTATGTATGTATGAAACTTTAACGGGTACAAACCAAGAATTGCACAAAAACTCAAGGAATGTTAACCCATCCAAATAAATGTAAACATGAAGACGAAAATGGGTTTGTGACCAAACCTTGAGGATAACTGAGTGTGGAGGGATATTGATTCATCATGATAAGTATCACAAACAGCGCGAAATAGCTACAGTTGATGAGAATTCCACTTGCAGTTCCGGCATGGTCTGAAGGAAATGTCGCTGTTTTAGACTTTAATCGCTTGAGTAGTGGGTGGAGTGAAAAGCTGTCTTCAGTCATCAGTGCATATTTCGCATATAATTTGAATGATTTCAAACCAAAACATTTTTGTTCGAAGAGAGTTGTACAGGAGGAGGATGGTTACGTAGAGGGAACAGAAAACAACTCATCGCTAATATTTTTTCTAGCTGTTGGGAAAGTGTCCAGCGATAAGATTTTGTAAAGGATGCATTTAGACTTTGGTTTGGAAAAGTTGCTCAAGTTCCATTGTCTGCGGCATAGTTTAGGTTAATTTAAACCAAATACACGTTAAAATTTGATTAAAATCCCAGACAGAACTAATACTTAACTGAAGTAAACAGTGTGGGGGAAAAAGTTTGAAACTAATATTTAAAGCGACGTTAGATGGACTAAAGTGGATTTCATGTACATACCCGATTTGAGAGAGAGAGAGAGAGAGAGAGAGAGAAGGTACCTTTCGGGTACGCCTTCGTGAGACGTTGGCTTGACATATTCCAGAATTTACTTCAGAGACAGTTTGCAACTAAACTGGAATGCAGTTCTCAAATGCCGGTAAATTTCATCCACGACCCGACATGTATTATCACTGTTTCTTTTCAGTTTAAGTACAGAAACTCACTACTTTCACGACATTGATTAAGTTCATTCCTGCTATACTAGGGTCCTGTCTGTCTCACATTTGGAACTTCAACTTTATAACCAGCTAAAAGGCAAAGGAATCCAAACAGAGGTAATGAAAGTTTTAAGAACATATCAGGTTCACTGACCCGAATCCTAAATGAGGGCAACTACTTGTTTGTTCGCTTTGTTTAAGAACTTATCGCTATACATGTTTACGTATTGTTCAAGCAAAAATCAGACTTTTGAATTTATTAAAGAACATAGTTTAAATATACGATTTAGAATAGGGCATGCAAATAATAATGATAATAATAATAATAATAATAATAATAATAATAATCGTAATATGAACAACAATAACAAGAAAATAGCTGGTTTAAAGTAGTATGACCTCATAGTCGACTGGTGGCAGCATTTTTTTTCTGATGATCCCTCCAGGCATGGCTTGTCTAACAGAGGCAATAAGGCTGAAGGAAGAGGAAACGAGAGCTACCTGCATCACGCCACACCGTATAATATGGAAAGTACAAAGAAATAAAGAACCATAACTCATCACTTTTCAAGTGGATTTCCAATTGACGTTCTCGGTGGTGGGCAACCAGATCAGGGTCGAAAAATGTGCTACTGGAAGAAACTTTACTCCCAACTGAAGCCACCGAACGACTTCCTTACTGGCCATTCTTCTCGACGTGGCAATTTAAGTGCTTCAATACCCAATGAACAGAAGTGGAGTATAAATCTGTCATGAAGCATAGCACCATGATTAAAGCCATCAAGTAATAGTACTGCAAGAGAAGCATACAATAATGGCGAATGTCTAATGTCAACAAAATGCCTTGTGTGGATGAGAGAAACATGTTGCCTGCGTAAGAAGAGACATAATAAAAAATACGAGTTCGTCCAATCGAACTGAAAGTTATCGCTAATGATGTCTAAACCTCCTTAACTAACCCCGTGAGAAATTAATCGGACCAAAACAAGCATCACAGATAAAAACCAAATAGACAACAAAGCAATTGCTTCAATTGCAAAAGTAGTGTCAGAAAGTATACCAAGCAAGCAAACAAACTAACAATCATACCAAGCAAGCAAACAAACTAACAATCATACCAAGCAAGCAAACAAACTAACAATCATACCAAGCAAGCAAACAAACTAACAATCATAGGAAAATGTAAATCTAACTTGAAAAGGAAATGATTTGTTAGAAAACTATGAATCACAATTCCTGAGAAAATACACGAGAAAAGTACTTAGAAACGGATAAAAATGACACATATAAACAATGCGGAAAAAGCATTCACCAACGATACAAAACACATGAAAACCAAAGCTAAAAATTAGTAGTCAGATTATAAATGAAATGAGAAGAAAAACATTGTTGTTATAAATAAGATAATGTACGCAATTTCAACCATTACTTCCCTTTGAATAATATTAATAATAATAGTATAATCAATAAGAACAATAGTATATTATCCCAGTCTTTAAACCTTTAGGGAACAGTTTGAATAACACCTGTACTCCTACAATAAAACGCTTAACCAAAAATTGTAGTATTTGTTAGACTGTAATGCTGCTTTCTTTTGCATACATCGAATATTATTCATTGCTAAGCGAACACCAGTAACAAAACAGATACAAGATATTAATGATTCTCTTGAGACTTCAAATATATGCAGAAGCAGCTGTTTGGCTTATTCGGTGTTGTGATACCTGCTGAGTACAAAAAGTTGTACCTATTTAATAAATCTGCTTGTTCTTTATCGTTATCGGTATCGACACTGAAACATGACTGCCATGTTTGGCTGCGTTGTTTCTAATGTTACTTGCTCCAGATTATAACAAATCTTGTGCCATACATTTGTCTAAGTCGAGTGTCAAGTCTTCGGCAACACATTTAAAATACGGCATGATGACAAACTTGCGACATGCATAAAATTATTTAGCTCCTTTGATATTTTTGAGCTAGTTAAAAATACATTTCTATAAACAAATAATTCCATTTTAAAAAGACCAAAACATATATTGCGGCTTTGGTTGATTGTTAGAATCATATTTCATATCAAGCCGTATACCAGGCTCATATTGAAAATATCCAGGAATATGTTCTTCACTGGGATATTCACTCCACAGTGTTTCTAGTAATTTCGCCAACGAGGTAGTGACATCACCGCCAGTGACTCTTTCTCAGATCCTGGAGGTTCCCACAAACCTTATATTCTCTGCTCCACGAAAGTTCCGAGACTGCGGCTTTACCATTACGTGTTTGATCTTAAGTTGGATTTGCGGCATGAAGTGTCATGCGACATCGCATACAGTATGAAGACATGTGTGTAATAAACAATAATTGTTTTATTCAATGGCATGACAAAAAAGGAAATTCGAAAAACGCCGTTAATCAGTTTTGGTTTATTCGCAATGGTAAAATCAAAGATGATGTACTTGCTTCAATGATTCCTCGCGCAAGATAAACTTACATTGTTAACCTGGACTTGTCAACAGAACTAGGAAAGTGTTGGGTTGCATACAAAATAACACCAAAAATTCTTTTATTTGTTTTACTCATATGGGTATTCCATAACGATCATTGTTTAATTTTTTTACAGTTGTCAACCCGGTGAAATGGACCATCTTCTCATCGTGTTGCAAAAGCGTTGCACGTGCTTACTGGGAGATCGACCCCGTAAGTATTTCTTGATTTTGCATTACTCTTAACATTCTATATAATTTCAATTAATATGTTAGGGACTATGTTCAGCTTGACCTGGCCCTAATGTGGATCTGAGCATGCTTGCCACCTAAGCTGATTTTGATGAGTTTGTTTACCGGTTGGGTTGTTGCTGACGTTGACCCAGATGATCTAGTAATTTTTGAAGATGAAACTGGACAATTCAATATATCTAACTTGAATAATCAAGACAAGTTGTTTCAAATAAGCGAGTTGTGATCACTGAAGTCGGATGAATTTACGTTTATTAACGAATACTGTATCCTGATAATGCCGTTCTAAAACAAAATAATATGCAAAATAATATGCAGATGAACAATATGCATATGTGCAAAACCAACATCATTCCAGTCGGGTACTTGGACATTTTTGGTGTTTAAATTTAAGATTAGATTTATCATTACATGGATTCTGATCACGTTCGTGAAGTTGCGGAATGTGGCAACACGGTGATGGCTCGTCTGACTAGTGATGTTAATATTGATACCTATTTTCTTCGAATTGTCGACAGATATTTGATTCAAAACTATAACAATACCATACCCTCGCATACACTCAAATATAATCTTGTTTAAGGCCAAACATAAATCAGCCTTTGAGCCCACGCTGTTGTGCCAGTAAAAAATAGAAGTCATCCTGAATTAATTGCATCAGCACGTAAAAGTACCCAAGCGTTTACTGCACCACCAGATGCAAAATTACTCTCGGATTGTTTCTATATGGATGAAGTGGAATTCACCGCTGAATCCATCTGGGTTGTAATTATCCAAAAATATGGCAAACCAACATTGACTTGACTGAACTAAGACAAAAACTATCTCGACTATCGTTTGACAATGAAGCAATTGTCCATGTAACAGTGTTTCGGCAGACACAAGCGTGATCATTTCTGACATTATTCAGTGTTGTAATTGGTTTGTTTTTATGAGGAGGTGGTGCAAGGCTCCCATGACGTACAATCGCCTGAGACATTAATTTTCTTGAGACAGATTTACTATAATTATATGACAATTGTACCAGTAAAAAAGGGTAATTGGTTGGAAGCACGTGTACGTGTTGCACCTAATCAAGGTCGGCTTGTCCAGAAATTGTACCACGCGACTATATTATTAAGAGAAAAAATATGACAGACCCTCCGTATTACTGACTTGGAAACATAATTGATGCAGAGCACCAACTGGGAGAAGAGATCGCCAAGAGAACCGTGCTATTCGTGAAATATACGTCTTGTCGCCAGTGTAATTTGTGAAATAGACGCGACAACAACAGTTGGTCTTAATGTGGTGGGAATCGCAAGTTGAACGACTTTTGGAATTGTTATCGTGGCTATATCAATATTAAAAGGTATCTAGAGCGGCAGTGATAAAATAATATCGATACTTTAACATTCGCGAATACTTGTTTATTCGGAACTTCTCGCGGCAGAACAAAGTAGTCTCGATGCGATTAGTAAACTGTACTCGGTGGCTTTTGATTATAATGAGGACACAGTAATTAGCATAACCGAATTTAAGACTCTGCAGGTGGAAATGGACAACCATTGCAAAGGGAAGAGTTCCAAAGACCCAATGTAAATAATGGAAAGGACGTCTGAAAGGTCTCAAGTATGGAAGGTATTGGTGTCATATTTTGAGAGTTACGTAGACGGTTATTAGATGTCTCACATCTCCTTTGTTTTCGAAAGTTGCTTAAATAGCTGGGTTCTTAAATAGTTATAATCAATTCCATGAATGTGTTATCCCTTCTTTCCCTTTCGGTGTGCAATATTTTTCCAACCAGATTTCGCATAAAAAGTCTATATAGATTAATAAGCAGGTAGACCTGTATCAATTCATGTAGCCAACATTTGAATTTTTAAATTTTTTCTAAATCTTCAATTATGCAATTTTCCAGGATGCATATGCCAATATACTAAAACATTTGTTTATAAGAATAGTGTAAATTGTTCATCTATAATTATTATGTGAACCGTTTTAAGTAAAGCAAATTAGTGTGCAACATCGATAAATATTTAGATGCGTTGTCCATGTGACATCCGACGATAATGCTAGTTCTAGGTGTCTAAACGTTTTAACAGGAAGCAAATTCATATTATCAAAAGAGAACTTCAGACTAGAAGAAATCAGTTTTCCTGTTTGTAATTTATCAAATCTCTGTTTACGAAGTATTAAATTTAACAGCCTTGTCGTGTATACGTGCAATCAGTTTTACCAGGTCATTATTTAAATTTCAGGAGCCCCGAGTGGCCGAGTGGTCTAAAGCGCTCACTGTTACGGATCATTGCCATCTCACCTCTGTCTGCGTGAGTTCGAGTCTCAGGCTTGGCTAACGTTGGTACGTGAGAAAGCCTGCTAGTAGCTTTTGGTGGGTCCGTGGTTCTTCCCGGGATTTTCCAGGGTTCTTCCTCCACCAATTATACTAGCCGCCATATATAGCCTATCTTGTGCTGAAAAATGGCGTTAAACCCTACAACAACAACAACAACAACAGCAATTTAAATTTCTTATTACCTGTATGAGATAATGGCATAGCCTCGCATCTAGGTCCATATGCTCTGTTGTCAGTAGGAAATTAAATAAATGATATCTAAATAGCTGTAAATATTGTTTGTCAACCATAGTACATGTGTTGAATTATATGAACTGTATATTAGGAGAAAATTGAATCCATTTACCAGTCCAATCTTATTTTATTGGCCACACTGTCAGCTTATACTAAGTCGTCTAGATACAGTGACATACTATAAACAATGCTGTATATAATTCTAACAGACAAAATGAATACTTCGGTCACACTTTAGTAGTTTAATTATAAGCTACAGTCATAATACAGTGTCAAAAATTACAGAAGTTTAAAGAAGAATCAAAGGTTATTTTAATAGTAGATATTTCCCATAACAAGGATGTAATAAACGGGAAAAATGAAGTGAACGTTGTCACAAAAGTACAATACAAAATAAACTGAGGGGAAACTACGATTATGTCCCAAAAAGGTTTCAGTCAAATGGTCAAGGGGATGTAACCTGTGCATTCCAACTAATACTTCGGCGCAGAAAGTTCTAAACTGGAAATAAATTAGATCATTTAAAATATGTAACTAACAATAGCAGTATGATTAATGTGGCGACCGAAAGCAAACTTTGTCTGATAAAGTTTAGAAGTGCAAGGAAGTAGTTAGCTGTGTCAGTGCAAATGGAATTTTTCAAATGGTTATTGTGATGTGGATCTGTTAGAACTAACTGCAGCCTCAGAGACATGAACAAATGTGACAACTGTTCCAGACAGTAATATCTGCGGGGCAGCGGTAAAACTTCATGAGGCTTCTTTTCCATACTTTATGGGATTGGTACTTGTGTCTGCTCTAAATAAATTCGAATTTGTTTATTTGAATTCTTCAGAGTTGTTTGAATTGTTTGTTTGAATTCTTTGAATATAACATTAAGTAAACGAAAGTAAAGAATAAAATGATTAGACTGTTCCTTGCCTGTTGCTAAGTGAATAGTAAATTATTATTTGTTTAAGTGTCCATGGCTGACTGATTAAGTACGAGTTCGCGCATTGGTATAGCATGTTTTCTTTCTATGCTTTATACAAAGGTTCCATAAGAAGTACAAAAAAGCTTGGTACTCGTGCACAAGTATAGATGCAGACAAGAAATAACATGTACATATTAATTCAATCAGTATATGCTCATGTTAAGCATGTAGTAACCTAAAATTGTTCTCCTAAATAGCATGTCCCTAGGCGTTCACATGTATTTCCTTAGACTAATCGAAACTCTAGAAGAGTTAATTGTGTGCATGTTTAAGCGTCTCAAGTCATACTCCATTCTTGATTTAAAGACCACACGTTAGACAATATTGGCTGCTTGATATTTATGGAAGTTAATATGATGGACTAAGTTTAGTTGTATATGAATATTGACTATTGAATACGTTTGTTCCAACCAAATGATAATACAATAAATGAGTTCCAGATAAACGAGGTTCCTCTTTATCAGACCTACAAAATTTAGATATAAAATGCAGTTCACATTGCCTGATGACCCCTACAGTAGTAACTCTGATGGCATCTACACACCAGCTCTATGCAGTTACTCACCCCTGGCAATAGGAGTTATTTTCATTGAGTTGATCAAAAATGGGGTATTATTGTCTTATACTGGCATAAGTTCATAAAAATAAATATAAAATGAATATTACATAGAATAAAAACGAAAACAAAAAAGTTAATTATGATATAGTACTTTGGTAATCATAGAAAATATCAGTCATACATGCAAGGTCAAGGCGATTAGAAAGTGTTCTAAATAGCTGAAAACAGATTTAGGTAACTATAAGCAATAAGTAGTTTAATGTAATTATATAGTTCTGAGCCCGTTAAGTCCATAAGATAGGCAGGTATATACATCAATATGCTAAACCGGTGTAACAGGCAATAGTATACCCCCAGTCCGGAGTATACCTGGGGTTAAAGCGGTCTAGGCTAGATTATACCCGGGTATATTATGGTCTGGGCCAATTTATACCCCTGGGGTATATTATGGCCTAGGTCAATTCATACCCCTCAGGTCAAATTATACCCTCATGATATCAATAGTGTTGAGCGATATACACAAGAATTACATAATTTTTCAACATGTTATTGAGGATTCAGCTTTGTCAGATAAGTTAAGTGACATATTTCAGTCGTACTGTAGTCTGTCAAGGTATATACATACAAGATAAGATTATATATATATATATATATATATATATATATATATATATATATATATATATATATATATATGTCAAAGCACAACAATCTGAGCTTTTGTGGAAAACTTGAAGAAGGAATCAAGAATCATGCTACAATATATACCTCACATTCTTCCAGTCCAACTGTATTGATTAACTATTATATTTCCAACAATCCCATCAATATGTTCTAGTTTTTAAATCACAATGGTATTATTATTTCTTTAAGCTGAAACTAAAACATACCTCAATAAACTCAGAAAAGGCGGTGATGATTGTTTTTCATGTTTTCCTGCTACAAAGTAAAGACCAGAACGATAAGTGAATATTAATTTAATATACAAGTGGGGCATATTCTGGCCTGAAGGGATATGGTCTGGCCCAGGCTATTTTACACCCCCGGGCATAGTTTAGCCTAGTACACTTTATCCCCCGGAGTATACTCTGGCCTGGGCCAAACTATAACCGGGTTGAATCTGGGCAGGGGTTAATTTGGCCTGCTACACCGGAAAACACAACAGCACATGTTTGTTTCTTAACCTTAGCAAATACATTCAACTTGATGCATGTTGAAGTTGTTCATGCTAGCAATCTAGTTATTAGCATGAAATAATTGAAAGGCATAATGCAATAACAACCTAGTTTGTACCCTGAAATAATTTAAAGACAGTATGTTAACGAAACCGTAGCAATTATAACTCAAACGTGCGACTAATTTTCCTATTCGATTGTAATGTGAAACAGGTTTCAGAAATGGATCTAAACTCAACTCTGACATCTATACTGTATTAATTGTGTTTTAGTTTTTGTTACATTTTACTTGCTTTGTTTGCGTAATTTAGAAAACTGACCAGATTGAAATGCAGGTCAAGCTTATAGAGAAATTTGGACACATTAGGTTTTTGACAATAGAATAAAAAGGGAAAAAAGGAAATTCCACTCTTCCGATAACCCACTCACTGAGGGAATATGTTATCGTGTGCACGTGACTCACACTGACCCACTCATGCATATGCTCTCTATAAGCCTGCCAGTAAGTTAAGTATACAAACATATAATATAAGCTAAAAGAAATAAATTTAAATAGACGAAGCAATATAATATACAAGTAAGAGTATTAATTTCCAATCTGTCATCATAAAAAACATAAGTGGGCTAAATGTAATGCACAATGCACAATGTCAGGTCAACGATCCAAATGATTAAGACTATATATATATATATATATATATATATATATATATATATATATATATATATATATATATATATATATATATATATATGACAAATTGATTCTAAGCGAAAAAGCATATAGCAGATCTTTAAATAAAATACAAATAAGGGCAAACATGCAAACCCTACTCTTTTAAATCTTAATTAACAAACTATCACAGACACGGTACAGATTGTATTTCAATGAGCGGATGAAACAGTTTTGAACAAATATTAAAACATAAAAATTTAAAATATAAGTATTTACCTGTACAAGCAATGGGACCCATGGGGACAAAACCAAACGTCCGATGAAGCTTAGATAACCAACATTGTATCATGTACAACTGTTTATCGCTAAGTAACATTGTTCAGTTTTGATTTAGAGCAAGCAAGTGCAATATTTAAAATATACACTCCAAGAATTATGGCATAATATATTAATTTTGATTCATAGGTCAGTTGTCTCCTTATTTCGTTTCTCAGTTCAGTTTCTTCATCAGTTCATCAACCTGGGTCCTAAACGGGTCCCCTGGATCAGCTGTTCGTTTGACCCTAAAGAAATCAAAGGTTGGTAACTTTAATGAAATCTTACATGAACAATCGTCGACAGAGAATATATATTGTTATTGTGATTACAAATGTACCACTGTCAGATTAGCTTAAACCTTAGTTCAAAGAACCTTGACTGTATTATTCATTGATAGAGAGAAAACGTGAATGAAAACCCATTTTTGGTGAGCATTTATCAATACACGTCAATTGTTTGTGCCTGAACTTGCAAAATACATGTATATAATTCTGATTAATTCAGTAATCCGTGTTCCCAGCCTTTTTTAATATATGTATTGCTTTTTGGGTGATTGTATCTCTTTTTATATATTTTATGTACATTTGTAAATTATTGTGCTCTGCCATAACATTATGAAAGTGGGTAATAATGGTAATACATACGTGAGCTGTGTTAGAATTTTGAGTTGGATGTTGTTATTAATCTGCCAACTCTATTATTATAATTGTATGTCCTAAAATCAAGCACCTGTAATTCTAAATTCGTAACCATTCTGTATGTATACAATACTGGAGCCTCGCTATATCTTTCCATTTATATTAAAGTATATGTGCTTTGCATTGGTAATAAAATACCAAGTTTGATCGAACATATTCCAAAGACCATCTAGTGCAGGTGACCATTTAGAAACATTTGGATATTATATAATAATAACTCAATATTAACTCTTTTTACAAAAAGCATTTATTTTCTTTCGTGAGCCAAGATTTATGATGGAGTCATTTAGAAAATTGACAGCACGAAAGATGATTTTCCGGAATGGATAATCAACTCAAACAGACTGCGTGTTTGTTTGTTTGTTTTTTAAATCAACAAGTAAAAGAAAAGAAAAAAAAATCTGAAATAGATCACATGCATGATGCTGTTATTGTCCATTAGCAAAGTGCTATCTGGGACGAAGGCTGAGCGGAACTGTAGGAAAAAACTGATCTGACCCTGCAATATAAAGAACAGGGGAGAAATACATATTTCACAGATATTATGATCCAACTTACCAAGCCCTAGCACACATCATTGCCCACTTTTTAGGTCGGGGCTTCTTCAAGGCCTCAAGGGCCCTGATCAGTTTGTCCAATCCCTTGATCAGTGACGGGCACTTCATTCGGAACATGACCAACAGCTTGAACAGAAATGTTGAAAGTGAAATGTGAGGAAACAAAACTACTCAAAAAACGAACGGTACCTTGCAAACTATAGTCTTTTTTGCTATTTTTTCTGAGAACTGCAAACAAAGAATACCCGATTATATGAGTACCAGAGAATGAAACTCTTTGTTACGATATGTCTATGTAACCAAAGCTTCGGCAATGGTGGTGAAAAATTGACAATAAAATTTCAATTAAATTTAATCACAAATGATAGTACGTCACTGTTTAGTAATCTAAAAACGACACTAGCTAAATATCCTTTAAATGCAATATTTTCAGTTTAGGAACCGTAGTTAAGGAAAGATCAAACAAGCCTAATTGGGCCTAGCATCACGCATCTGTTTCACGGTGGGGTAATGCTAAATTTAATAGTGATTGGCTGGACAATATCGATGGAAAGATCATAAAGCATACGACTCTCATCTTTAACATTTTATATATAATTTTCGATATAAGGATAACTGATGGCGAATCTGTATCAATTGTACGTGTTGCAACCGTTCTTCGTTATCAGTTTACTTTTGCTCAACTCTTTGTGTAGAAAACGTTATTCATCTTGCTGTTGAAGAAACTGAGATCCCATCTGATAGTGAAAGAGCACTTTGTTGTACAGACTGAATGATCTTTATTCGATGATTGACATCGTTAATGCAAAAAGGTTACAAACAAAAATTATTTTTTTAAAAAAAACTGTCAGGTGGGCATGAGATCATTTACATATCTGACAGCTTGCTAATAGCCAAAGGTAACATCAGTTGCCCAGATATTAAGAATCGGTAGGATGCTTTCTGCAGAAATCGTTTCTTCCAATGTTGTTGAAGAAATATGACATGAAAAATGCGGCAAAATTTCTCTGTCTTTAATTTTGTATTATCTTTCTCCATTTTGAATCCTGAAAGGGCTTTATACAAGGATGCCTTCTGTAAATGTTGCCCATTCATTTTTGATGGGTGATTCTATGTAAGGTTGTTATGTGTTTTCTTGTTTTTTCAATTCTAAACAGTGCGGTCTGGATAAATTTCAGTTGCCTTCAGTTGCCTGAGTTCTGAGCTAAGACATTAATTTAGAATGCTTCTTTTTCCGTCTATTTTGAGTAACCAAAACTAAACTAGTATTGCAGGTGTTTTGATGTGGGGTTTTTTTTTCTTGTTCAGGATGCTTTCTGTAACATTTGTCCAGTTATACTGGACAATTTCTACGAAAATGTAATTTTAAGTCTGTTCGTAAAGGAAACAGTAATTGATGGCATGTCAGAATGATTTGGAACAACATTCAAAATCGCCATGTTAAATTAATTTATCTCCATTTTTATCTAAATCTGTCAATTGGTTTTTAAGAAGAAGACGTTTCAAGATTTTTCTATTTTGTTGTAACATATGCCATATTTGATAACTATCATAATTTGCATGAATTTGAAGGCGCTTTATACCAAGAACGCCCCAGTAAAGTTCGGTAAATTTGTGTTTCTTAGAAAAAGTCGCTTCTGTTGTCATCTTTTTTAACAGCAATATTTAAAACCCTTTCAAGTTTTAAAACAAGCAGCCGCGCTTGGTAGCATTTAGGCATCATGTTTGGTATATTAAACAACCTTTATCTGAGTCTAATTTCCAACAAGAAGAGAACATTTAATTATGGATTTTCTAAGAAGAAGAAATTTTTATCTTATATCGATGACAAATGTTGTTAGAATTTAGAAAAAGATTTGATGAAGATTTTGAAAACAGCAATGTCGAAGGATATGGCACGACTTGTTCAAGACAAAAACTTCATGTCACTTGCACAACGAGCCGAAAATAGATATTCATAAGTCAATGTCTTAAATACCTTCATAGACTTCAAACGGTCGCTTATGTAGGCTTTGTCTTCGAAAACCAAACTGTGTTCTTCCTTAGTGAGATGTAACGCTTGAGCCATTTCGAAGGAGGGTTCTAACTGTGTACTGACAATCGCAAGATAGCTGTCTGACATTGGAGGGGGATAATCTGCAGGTGAAAAATAGTAGCATAAAAGAATATCATAGGTATATTGGACATCTTACAGATATTGGTACGTTAGCGCTTGTTACTGGAAAGTCAATTAAATTTAAAAAGTAAAAACTGGTTTAAAAAGGCAAAAATTGGTTTAATAAATGCAAAGCAGAGTCTTCTATCCTACTGATGGAGGACTATCAAAAGATTTAAAGATGTTGTCCCTTAAAGCTAGGTATGAATATCATCCAGATTTGTTTGTTGTTTCAAAGTTTTTATGTAACAGGCTGAACAGAAACTCCCAGCTTCATAATGCAGTGAAGTTAGTGATTTTTATCGGTAAAGCATTAAGACTGCATCGGCAGTTATATATGACAATGGTGCGAATTTAACAAGAAGTGTAATAAATAAAGGGGTCTCATATGATCTCTTCATTAACGTTCTACTATTTTACCTCCTGGATTGAGCAAGTTGCTGTCCGCATAGGCTTTCTTAAGCCACTTGCAAAAGTCATCATCACGGGTCTCTTGCTTGTCATGCCTGAAAATTAATTTTAAAACACGTCAAATAGCTTTTTTCTATACACTACCGGCAGCCTTCTTATCCGATTTTTTTGAAAACTACTTAATCAATAATTATTCTTACAATGGAAACAGTTTACTGATAACAAATCTTTGGTTCAGGTTTCAAAATACAACTGTGAAAATTTTAGTTTCAGAAAATCTGAATGATTTTGTGACATTTTTAAACTTTAACATTTACAAGGCTATGGTGTTATGTAATAATATAGATAAAAGTTACACAGAAACTACAATATTAGTTACAGCGGGTAACGTTAGACAAATTCGATGGTCTATTTTATAGCATACAATATTTCTTCACATTTCAAATGAATATTGTCTGAAGAAACAAAATTGTTATTTAAACAACATCCTGCTTCAGACGATGACGTAGTATCTCCAATGTACTGTTAAGAACAGAACCTTGAACAAGCAAAGAAAATATCAGTTCTAAAGAGAGCATATTTTCTGTCTACTGCTATTTTTTAAAATATGTATTTAATGTTGCTCTACAAAGAAATTGCTTGCAGTAATACTTGCCACTTCTTTAGGTCTCCACAAAACGTTCTGCTCAGAGCAAATGCACCACCTTTTGCGAGAGCAGAAATGATTACAGGAACTCCTAAATGTTCTTGTGCTTTGCTTTTATTACGCCAGCTCAGAATCATCTGGAAAAAAACCACTATGATTGGTTAACATTTGTACGTGGGGAAAACACTCTATGGATCATCGTATAAAATGATTCCAAACGTTCCGGTAATCAAATTATTAACAAATACTATAGCTACTCCCACCCTCATGTTACTCATTAGATACATGGCTGCATTGTATATTACACAGCAAGCCTCCCAATTCAACTTTTAAGCTGACCTGTATGACAATCATTTAGCTGGCAATCCAGTTTTTGAATGTGACTTTTCGATTGGAGACAATTTCCATCTTAATTTTGATTGTGTTATACATTCTGAACAAGGCACTTGCCATTCGATTCGTGAGTACTTCTTATCAACCATTCTTAATACAAATTGGTGAAACTTACTGGTATATATATATATATATATATATATATATATATATATATATATATATATATATATATATATATATATATATATATATATTCGTATGTTACATGTTTAGTCTCAAATAAACAGTAACACAAATAAGAATGAAAACAACAAGCTTTGAAAAATATAACAAATATTTATTTCCATAGAAAAATTCTTTAAAAATGAAAAAAATATGAACTTATGGGTTTTAAGAATCACATCCAAAAAATTATCCAAGAATAAAGAACGAATAAAATTTTAGCAGTCCTAATAATAAAATGTTCTAATGATTTCCAGTTCGAGTCCCGACGAAAAATCCAAGATGGAAGACAATGACGTATACTGTAATATGTAGTGTTGAAGTTTACAGTTCCTTGTAGAAACAAGAAATATCACTCCGGTTTTGGAAATCTGAATAAACATTTATTAAAGCTGTCCTTGTTCAACAATTTCACATACGCACACGTATTTTCCTGGGAAGAAAAATAATTAATACTTTCGAATGCAAACAACACAACTGAGAGCGCAACTAACACTGAGAATATCTTTCCAAAACAAAGGTTATATCGTAATCTAAAACGCAAAGAGGGTTCACGTGATCATGTTCCAGAATCTCGTAGAAATTATGTACTTGTTAAAAGTCACGTACATCCCGGGTGGCTCGGACGAAAACCAATTATTTTACTCTAAGAAATAAAAACAAATTGGTCTACATCTTAAATCATTAGTCCCATCATAACCTCGACAACAACCAGTTATTTTAATATTAAAATAAAACTTATGTAAGAGGTTGCTAATAATTTTGAATCATGGTCAGGATCTAGATTAACACATGGTGTTTACCAAAACAGTCAAGGTCAAACTATTTTCTGGAACAATTATCATCTCCAGTGAATACATTTACATTACAATATCATGTAATAAAAAAGAAACAAAACTGAGAAACAATTAAATGGAAATAAATGTATATTAAATCAGATATAATTAAATCATAACTACACACACACACACACACACACACACACACACACACATATATATATATATATATATATATATATATATATATATATATATATATATATATATATATATATATATATATATATATATATATATATATATATATATATATATATATATATATATATATATATATAGTTGTGTGAGAGAGAGGTATATAATATCTATCTCATGAACGATTAGGTCAATATATTTATGGCGTGGCTCATGATTAGATTCGATTATTCATGTAGCATCGTATACGTATCCACAGCAACATTCGTTTCATTTAACGTAGTAAATCATAAGCAAACGTAACATATTAAGTACAAGTCATTGCCGAAAACAACACTTGTTCTTGATCTTTGTAACGTTGTTATAACGTTATTATTTTAATAGTTCTAGTATGAGGTAAAAAGTGGATGAAGATGTAAGTAACTTTAGTGCACGTTTTGCATCCATAAATATATATAACCAAAATCTACTTGTATTTACTTCTTGTGCGCAAGTTGATGATCCAGATAGATAGTTACATACTAAGTTATATTTGGTAAGCAATCAATGTAGAAATATACAATGTATGTTAAAGCTTGCATTCTAGCGGCCATTGTTTCTAGGTGAAAGCAACACTATGCATAGGTTGCTTCCGATTCTTCAAGAAGATATTTTGTTGCAGTTTTTAGTAAAGGAACTTTTAGGCAAATAAATATTCTAAAAACGAATTTAATGTCTTGGTTCAACGCAGTCATGCTATTTCTTTCTCTGATTCTGATTTATAAGCAACGTAGACACAATTCTTGTGACAGAATTATACAGATGATGCATTTATCAATGTATTACAAAATGGAAAGAAAAAAAGGAAAAGGTATTCAGTATGCATTTTTTTTACCGAAATGAGCGAGTCCCATAGGTCACCTTGCGTAGTAAGGACCTGCTCTACCTCCGCAAAAGATATTCCCATTAGAATTATCACTGGGAACCAGTCGTCTTCTACCTGTGCCATCAGCTTTTTCATGTAGTTGTCATTCAGGAATTCTGAAATAATGCAGAACATGTGGGAAAATAATATCTTTTTGGAATTTGTTCTCCTATTTTCTCTTCACTCACACACTTCGCATGATTTAGTTTGAGAGAAAAGTATCAGGGTATCGGAAACAAACCACAGAAAATGAAATATTAGATAAATGCTTCATTACAGGATTCAACATATTTCTTCACGTTATAAACTTGAACACTATCACCAGAGAAAAATAGTTCACGAATGACTTTTTGATTTGATGATTTTTCATTTACATGTATGACACCATTTACAAATAAAAATGTAACCTTTTTCTTAAAGCTTGGTTTAATCGTGACAAGATTTACATGACAAGTGTTAATTTACTCAAATGATTTATTTTCCTCTTTGTATTGACATATTTTCTACATGTTACAAAATAAATTGCTACAACCGTGACAAGAAACTACAGATGTCTACTATACTATTACAGACTACAAACAAGTCAATAACTGATTCTCAATGAAATCGTGCTATAATTCTAGAAACCAAGAAGAACAGAGCAAACTAAATTGTATGTCCGAGGTGGCATGTCATTTCGCTTATTTACTGACTTGGAAGAGTCAATTTTGCACAAAACTAATTTTTGCTTACTTACAGCTTTAATGTGATTGATATCTTGATATAGCAACCTATAAAATGCTTACGTTTTTAAGCAGAAGATCTGCATAAGCGTTAAAGCATGCATTTAAAACGTAATATACTGAGAAATTTGTAATAATAATATTATAATAATAATAATAATAATAATAATGATATTAATAATAAAGACTTATCAGAGCGCTTCATCGTTATATGCTCAAAGTGCTTTACAATATAAGGTAACATATAAGACCATACACATATATATATATATATATATATATATATATATATATATATATATATATATATATATATATATATATATAGAGAGAGAGAGAGAGAGAGAGAGAGAGAGAGAGAGACAGACAGACAGACAGACAGACAGACAGACAGCTAGACAAAGACAGAGACAAAGAGACAGACAGACAGACGATTGCAAACACAAATAACATGAAATTACAAAGACAAATATGCCAAAAATAATTTAGGTTAATTAGACTTTGTGGAGTCTTAAATCTTTTCTTGCAGTCTATATATGTAAACCTTTAGAGCACCAGTGAATGAGATCACAGTGTTATTGTGTTGAGGTCCAAAAGGAAATTCGTTCCAAGTTGCTTGGCCCTGGTACGCAAAAGAAAAATACTTTTGTTGGTAGCACTTTGTTAAGGTGGTTGGAATAACGAGAATACACGTGTCAGAAGAAAAGTGTAAGTATCTACAAGGGGTGTACACATGGGCGAGTTCTGATATGTATTTTGGAATGGGGACTGTCAACGAAATGGGTGACTAGATTTGTCTATTTGGGTATCACGAGCGTACAAAAGGTGAGACACCGAATATTAAACTATTTCACTTGCGAGGGTCTGAGTGTATAGAATGAAGAGAAAGTGTCCAAGAACTGAACCCTGTGGAATACGAATACATAGATGAAGTGGGCCGGAATTTTTGCCATTTACGGAAACAATTTGTGTCCTTTCAACTAAATATAATTTGAACATAGTAAGGCTGCATAATGAATGCCAAAGACATGCTGAAGACGTTGAAGTAACATATCATGGTCTGTTTTGCGAAATCGAACGGATATATCAGGGATGGTGACAACCGTAATCTTTCCACAATTAAAATGAGAGAGAATGTCGTTTACTACTTTCAGAAGGGCGGTTTCGACACGGTGGCGAGAGTGACATGCAGTCTAATTTGTTGAAAATACTATTTATATTCAGAATAGATATTTGTTTTTACATGAATGCGAAGTTAGTTGGGTTTTTTATGATTAAGCGTCAAGATATATTACTAAGTGACTCTCTACGTTTTCGGGTAATCTAAACATTTATTTGGTCGACAGAAACCATGTTCTTATTCCCATTTATTTATAACGAAATAACGCTGCTAAAATAATGAAAGCTTTGTAACATGCCTTAAACAACTAATACATTAAAGGTGGTCGAGGTCATTTGGAGCCGGTTGTGTTTTTTTTTAAACGAAATTTTAAACATTAAAGTATAGGTTAGGCATTTTATTAATGCAGAATTGCATAAAATAGTATATTTCAGTCCTGAAATTTCATTTTCATTTATTTACTCACGTATGTTTTTTTCAGATCCAATACCTATATTTGCTGCGTTATATTATCATTTTAGAACGCAAATATAATCCACGTTTAACTTATTAACCAGTCTTCATCATATGATCAGAGAGTGTGTATTTTTGTAAATTAACAATTTTCCAAAGTACTAATGTTGAATCTTACTTGAATTTCCAATAAGATATTGTTGATTTACCTGACGAATCTTTAGGATCTGTAATTTCTTCAGATTTAGACATATTATCAATTGCATCGGACACGGTTTGCACGACAATCCTATGTAGT
Organism: Sinohyriopsis cumingii; assembly: GCA_028554795.2. NCBI lineage: Eukaryota > Metazoa > Mollusca > Bivalvia > Unionida > Unionidae > Sinohyriopsis > Sinohyriopsis cumingii. The sequence goes on along the minus strand of CM068834.1, from coordinate 68,889,285 downwards.
TCGAATTCAAAGCTTTTCAGCAGGATTTCTTCATCAGGTTTTTCGTCGTCTCCAGCCGAGCCAGGCCTTAATGGAAGCTGGATAATCTCCAGCTTCCCAGTGACAAAAGGTTTTTCCTCATTCATCTCAATAATGAACTGCTGAAAATTATATCTCTTAGGATGGAACTCCAAATTCACGTCTTCACTTGTTCCTACAACCTTTATGGCATCGTTCAGTTTTACTCGATACTTTTGTTTAGACAGAGCTATAATCTGATCTTGAGATTTATCCTCCTGTTTCTCATAACTCTCATTCTCCCAGTGCTTCTGTCTCTCCTCCACTTTGTCCTCGTGGCAACATTCAACTGTCACATTCCACGTATTTGTCTCCCCTATACGTTTCATCAACATGAGAAAAATAACGAAATGTTCCCGTCGTCTAGATTTTCTGTAGAGCTGACTGACCTGCCGCTTAAGGACATGGTCGTTTCCAGACTTTTTGAGGTAGTGAGACTCGACGCCAACTTTCCTGGAAAATTAAAATAGATTTTTAAAACGGGTTGCATGTAGTTCCTCTTTTTACGTGCATGAAAATAACGAAGAGAACTTACAAGTATTAGCTTTCATAATCAAATAAAGAAGAAAACATGCAAAGTGGAATTCTATTTTGAAAACAAAAACGCTTATCTGGTAAGAGCGGTAATAAACTGTTTTCTAAAAATGAAATGAGGAGAACTGTTAAAAGACAAATCTGCCACAAAACACTAGATTAAGTTTCAGCACGAATTGAGCCTGGATCTAAAATTGGAAATAAAGGTAAATCCTTTATGGTGAGGTGGCTCAACTTAGTTGAGATTTGAAACTGGGCCTACTAAACATTAACCTAGTAAAGATCACGTTCTGAGGAAGAAGTTATTTATTTAGTCTAAAGCAGGAATGAAAGCATGATTTATAAAAGATTTTTAAAATAAACCTACACCGAGAAGGAAGTCACATCAAAAACAATTCTGTCATCGATAACTTTTGCATCAAAGTCTAAGATAGACCAACTATTTTCATCTTCTTCTTCGTCGTCTTTGTCCATGCTAAGAATGACGACGCTCCCATCCCCATAGAAATTAGTAGGAAGTGGCACTTTGAAGTTGATAGACTTGGTTGGTTGTCCACCCTCTGCAACGATGGAGTAGAATGAAGTCGCAGACAGTATGTCTTTGAAATCTTCTGTCTTTCTTTCAATGGTCTCCGGTGGCTCGGTTATCTGTGATTAGTATTTAAGTAATCAAGGTATACGCACACAACATACATCATACTGATATTTTCGAGTGAACATTTAGTGAAAAATGAAACACAAAAAAACAAGAATTTGTTTTCTTTATATTTTTAATTGAATACCTTATGTTTATTAATGTATTACATTTGTATGAACTGTCTTTGGTCTGTGGTCTGAAGTAAAGATTTTATGGTCTTCAAGTGATGCTTTCACAAATCAGACAGATCAAGATTCTTGTTACTGTCACATTTAAGAGAATTAAGAATCTTGCTGAAATAGTTTTGCTACGTATCTTTAATGTACTGGTGATATGGAGTATTACCATTTAAATCCTATTGTATGATATTTTGTTATATAATATTTTCAAATATATTGTGATAATGAAATATGTGATTGTGAGTAAAATTATATCACCGCAGTGCCTATATCATTTTTGCAACTAGTTTCTTTTTTCATTTAGAAAATGCATGTGTTCTCGGGTATGTTTTTCAAACTTGTATTGCGATAATTTTGCCTTTTCTATTTTTATATCATGTATCTTCTCCCTCCACCCCACCCCATCAGAATCAACAGATCTTAAAATGTGTCAGGGTTGTAGAACATCTAGTACTCATGTATGTAATCAATAAGGAGGAGCCATCAGGTAAGGTGAAAAACAAACTCAAAATAATAAAAAGTAGACTTCAAATATTATTTTTTTATAATTAGTTTTCCACGTGAATTTTGCAAGGTGTCAGTAACTGAACTTACATAACTTGTGTTGTTATTCCGTATTCTGCTTCACCTATATAGTAACGCACATTTGTTTCACTCTACGAAAAACAGGCTCATGTTTGGAGGATAAAACGCTTGTTTCACACATTAATAAAATTATTTAAGTAACCGTTTTAACTCTTGTACCAGTCCTAATCATGTGTGAAAACGTTGAAGGAATCAGGCATTGAGAGGTGTTGACTTTAAAAAGAAATTAAGGTGACATTCGAACTTTGGATGTAGGATATCTTACCGCACTAGACTGCAATCTTACAAGGACCAAAAATTCAAGTTTGAATGGAAAAATAAACAAGATAGAAAACAATAACTTAAAAGTAAACTCAGAGTTAAAACATTTTTTCTGAAGTCTATGGAAAGCAACCACCCACCCACCAAACATGCGCGCTGTATTAATCCGCGCAATCAAATGAGTTAGCTAAAATATAATTTTCTTCATTTGTGTATAAATATAGCCATTAATATGACGAAATACACAATTTGAAACATTATATGTACAAGCTACATTTCTAAAATGTTTTTGTACTATTTAGGAAGCTATTTTCATCGATGTAGTAATGCAGCCATTAATAACGATGAACACAATAGAGAAAAATAATCAATCAAATCCACGGTTTGTGCCTTAAAGTATATAATGCAAGAAAATCGACAATTTTTTGAGCAGATGTAAGGAAATATTTCAGAAATGAAATGACAACATTTTCTGTTGCCATTCATGAAATATTTCTTTATATATACTCAAAAAACATAATATCGTCTATGAATTGTGCTCCTCTGAGAACAATTGTTTAAATGAAATAAAGTGATGCATCTTCACGTGTGCTATACTAATGGGTTCCATATTGCCATACGGTTTGATAGACGCCATCGTGCTTTGGACGTGTTTGTCCATAACGATGCGGTGGCCTTATTTTACCATCAAGGAAACGGGGTTATTCATTTCAAAATCGAGATAATGTTGAAAATAAAGTTTTTATAACTGTGTATTATTTATATGATATCGTGACTAATCCCTCAATAATCGTTGGAATATACTGATGTATTGATCGTGTCTGAATTCTTGTGCTTATTACGTGCTGAATATTTCTTTGAACTGTTATCTAAAACTTAATAATAATAATAATAATAATAATAATAATAATAATAATAATAATAATAATAAACTAGCATTATCGGCATTACAATTCATACATATACAAAGTAACTTGTATAAATGTATTTTACTTAGCAGACATTCATCTTATGCGGACAATATTCATTGTCGTCTTGGTCAACTCAGTTGCATGTAATGGACCTAACAATTGAGCAGATTTGCATCCTTTGCAGCTCCCTACAGATACTTTAGAATGTATGCAGATCTTTTCAGTTTGTGATGATGAATATTCACTTCTCATAGGACAATGCCCACTTTTCAGCTGGTCTTATTATCTCATAAGTTTGGTCGGCATTACTTTAACACATAATACGATCAGATCAAAAGGGGTACAGTAACGATGGTGGGCGTCATTCCGATAAACGGTACAGTAACGATGATGGGACTCATTCCAATAAAAGGGTACAGTAACGATGATGGGACTTATTCCGATAAAGGATACAGTAACGATGATGGGACTCATTCCGATAAAGGGGTTCAGTAAGTAATGAGCGTCATTCCGATAAAGGGGTACAATAACAGTGATGGGCGTCATACCGATAAAGGGGTACAGTAATGGTGATGGGAGTCATTCCAATTAAGAGGTACAGTAACGGTAATGGGCGTCATTCCGATAAAGGGGTACAATAATGGTGATGGGCGTCATTCTGATAAAGGGGTAAAGTAACGGAGATGCGCGTCATTCTGGTAAAGTGGTATACTAACGGTGACAGGCATCATTCCGATAAAGGAGTACAGTAACGGTGATTGGCGTTATTCCAATAAAGGGGTACAGTAATAGTGATGGGCTTCATTACGATAAAGGGGTACATTAACAGCGATGATCGTCATTCCGACAAAGAAAATTGCGTGATTATATTAACTTTGAATGTATATCATAAATATAGTTTTTCATTTGAAATACCTCAGTTATTAAATGTTTGAATGCCAAATGTAATTCGCCATCTGAAGAATGAACATAAATCTGTAATTACAATCCATAATTACTTTAGAAAGAAGACTATAATTACAGTCCATACCTACTTGTTCATAAGTGTAACATAGAAGACAAATCTGCCAAAAACAAGTTTCTAGAACATCGAAAACTAATATTTTGTCTGTACCTAAAGATACGTCATTTCCAACACTGTAGTCTACGAAAAGTTGACCGTTTTTATGTAATTTAATAAAATTGATCATTAAGTTTACCAACATCGCAATCAATTATTTCTGGAAAACGTATATCGAACGGTAAATGGAGACTCAATGATACAAAAATAATTATATTTATTTTTCAACTGAAAAATGACATGAAAGCGAACTCAGCTGTGGTTACATACTTCCATGGTAACTTTTGTCGGTTCCTCGAAAGTATTTTCTGGTATCGATATCTCTACACGCTCATCTACTGCGGAGTGGACCGTTGATGCTTCAGTTCCAACTTCAAAAATTTCTTTCTTAGGTCTGCAAACTGCTACAAATGCTTTGTATTTCTGAAGATCTGCACTGAACTTGCATGTCCATTTCTAAAATAATATATACAGACGGTAAAATTAAGAAGCAGAATGTATACTTCTTTGATATTTTCTTGTGTGTATGGAGACCAAAAACTAACAAAAAGCCAGTATCAGCAAATACTACTTTAACAAACTACACCCTTTATATATATATATATATATATATATATATATATATATATATATATATATATATATATATATATATATATATATATATATAGTGTGTGTGTGTGCGTGCGTGCGAATGTGTACGAGTGTATGTGTGTCAAAGCTGCTGACACTTAAAGGAGGATATTTCTTTGAGGTGTAATTGCAAGAATTCGTTTACTGCACTTGTACCTTCTCTTTATCCTTAACATTTGAGACATCCGTAGCGATGAACTCGTTCCCATTGTTGGTCTTAATGACCACTTCCTCCTTTTCCTCTGGTCCACTGAAGAGAGGCACAACGAGGGTAGATGGGAGCTTGCCTTGGTTACAAGAAATTCTATACACGAAGACATCGCTAGCAATCTCCTCTTTCTCCTGAAAACCGAAATCAATGTCGCTATTCTCAGTCGTGTTTCGTCTGCACATCATGACAAAGAAGTCTCCTTTTCCATTGTTAATGTACTCCACCGCAAGTCCAATATTCTTAAATAATGTCTTCGATCCTTCGTGGACTTTATTAGTTTCCAGACGGATCTCACTAAAACAAAATAGATAATGAGCAAAAGAAGAATACAATATACTAAATATTTTAAACAATTATAACAGATTTATAGGTTTCGTACGACCCCTTAGTAATATGATCGTTTTGAAAACTTTAATAATCAGCTATAAATTAATAAGTAATGGTTGGGTCAAACAACATCACCACACCATAAGAAAGAAGTTCTGGGCCATGATCACCGCATTTTTCAATAATAAAAATTACTCGAGAAATAAATACACATAAAAAGCAACGACAATTGCTTTAAAAGTATAGTGCACACTAATTCTAGGTATGCATTACTTAGATATACGGCTAAAATAGTTTTTGGTTTTATATATATATATATATATATATATATATATATATATATATATATATATATATATATATATATATATATATATATATATATATATATATATATATATATATATATATATGAATACATGTAGTAATTTTCCTTTCGTTTGAGCTAATGTTCGTTTCGTTACAATGTTTGGCTTGAGTGTATAAGTGTAATCTTATAAGGATATAAGTTAGGTCTTTCTTCAACCATAAAAGAGGCGCTACAAGGCTCATTGAAGAAGTACACAAATCTTGTTATCCCGACCTTGTATGAATATAGATATTAAATGAAGATCTCTCTTCTCTCATCGTTTCGCCCTATTCTGTCGATTTTGTGCGAGTAACGATATAGTCAACAACCCAGTCTGGGAAACCAAAATAGCAGCCCAGTCGGCGACCAAGAAGAAAGGTACAGTAGACGACCTAGTCGACGACACAGCAACCAAGCACACGACATAATCGACGACTCAACCAGCGACACAAAGGACGATCTAGTCTACTACTTAGCGACCCAGGCGACGAACCAGAATAACGACTTAGTCTATGACACGGTCGGCGACCCAGTAAAACGCTCTAATCAACCATACATTCGACGAGCCAGAGGATGATCCTGTCAACAATTCAGCGAGCCATTTGACCATCAAGTCGGCGACCAAAAAACCATACAGTCAAAAATCCAGAAGACAATCCAGTTAACGACCTACATGCCGCGACAAGAAACCGGGAATAAGATGGTGTCCGACTAGAGTATAAATCTGTCACACTCTAGAGCGCCAGTCCTCAAACAGATACAACGGGGTATAACTCCAAAATAAAGACCTATCATAATGAACCTGAGAAAGCAAGACTCGGGGTAGGTAATCCAATTGGAGAAAATCGCAGTGAATGGGGATTATGGATAGGAGTGAGGAAATAGTCATAAAAGCAGGGTCATCGTCGAAAGAAGAATCATCTCCAGACGACAGATTCACCTTAGTGGACAGGCGATCTCGACATCCTCACATCGTATAAGATCAAGAATATAGCTGATACCACATCAACAAGGGATGCAGTACAGGTATCGCTTAGAGACGGAGGTCTGAAAGCAAGTGAACTGTTTCAGAAGGAAGTGTTGAGGCGACTGATCTTCTGCGGGGACACTTGAAAAGGCTGGTCATTTCTCCGATGTCGTACGACGGGACTACATACATACTTGATAGATTTTATCGTTCATGTTCAGATGTGTTCAACCCTAAATTTTTATACGGAATAAAAAAATGTAGTTAGGTGCTGCACTAAGAGGTCAAGGACAGCAATTGTTGGCCGTACCTGTTAAGAAGTCTTACAATGAATTGGTTGAAGATTTGAAACAGCTATTCGCACTCGCGAACCATCCCGACGTCAGCTAAGGGGTATGGTTCGTAAGAATTGATACGCGTTACCAGAGTTTACGCAGGCATTACGGCGGCTTGCGACTTTAGCCTACCCAGAGGCGAGCCATGTTTTTGTCGATATGATCACAAAGGAACAGTTCATTGATGCTCTGAATGATTCTGGCATACCCTTAAAGGTGCAACAATCGAGGCCCACCACGACTAACAATGCGGTAATGTAGTTATCGAGTTAGAGGCATTTGCTAGAGCTGAGATACAACACAGAGTGGTACAAAGCATGTCGGTGGAGTGTAAGCACAGGAAGAAGAACAATGGCCAGCAATTAGAGACCTGAGAGAACAAATCATCGAGCTGAAGAGATTTTTCGCTGAACTTAGGTGTGAAGTAAAGAGTACCAAGCAATCGAGACCAGTCCCAGAGCGACGCAGAGAAAGAACCCTAGACGAACGTTTCTGTGACAGGTGAGGCCAGCAGGGACATTTCTAGAAAGACTGTTCTGCCCTGTTTCATTAAACAAACAAAAATCAAGTTTATTCCATCATACAGATGACAAATCCAGATTATCAAACTATAACCTGAATAAACATAAATATTCGTATCAGAAAGAGAATAAAAACAAGATTAAATAGTAAATATCAATTCGATGTCATTGAATGCTAATGAGATAGAAGATGAGAGGAACGATCGCATAGAATGAAACGAACAGCGGGAGTAGTAAAGGGGGATACATTAGCGACAATGGGAATTAGCATTACAGACCCCCCTGGGACAGATTAGCGACAAGGGAAATTTAACATGGAGAAAAATCGTGGGTCAGATTAGCGACAAGGGAAATTAACATGGGAATAAATCGTGGGTCACTCTAGCGACAAGGGGAATTTAACATGGAACTATAGTGTGGGTCTGTCTAGCGACAAGGGGAAATTAACATGGGAATAGGGGACTGTATAGCGTCAAAGGAATTTAAACAGGGTGGGTCTGTCTAGCGACAAGGGGAAATTAACATGGGGAATAGAGTTTGGGCTTTTGGGATTTTTTTTTTAAATTTAAATTTAAATTTAAATTTAAAAAAAGGGGTAGGCAATGGAAAGGCTATCTCTTTTCGAGAAATATGGGGGCCCTGAAAAGGGCCTTTGGATTTATGTTAATATGCCCTTAACATAAAGGGCATCTGTGGCATCTTCTTGTCCTCAAGCTGCGTCTTACAGCAGGGCCATACATCAGAGTCCTCTTGAGGCAACCTTGTCTCTCTATGTAGACTCTTCGTATCCACAAACTGCTGGTGGTCCTGTGGACAACGGTCCACTTGGATCGGACATACATGAGCATGTCCGTCCTGAACATCATTGAAGACACGAAGGTGGAAGATTCAACGTCAGTCCACATCTTGCGGCTACGAGAATAGCTGAGTGAGTGATTGCACTGAACTGCGCTTATTTATAGGTACAGGTAGGATTGAAACGGATTGAGTTCATTCACCAATCCAAACACGCGTTACAAAATTCAGTCAGCCCGCATCCAATCCGAAGAGAGCAGTCTGTGACGTCACGTAGTCTATATAGATTTGCTAGCGCTTGTGTGCAGTCAATCTATGCGACAGTGATTCAACATGACGGAAACTCAGAAAACGATCCATTGGGGTGCACCAGCAGGGGAGACTGCCCAAGGGAACCCGGACTTACTTTCAGAAGAGGTACATTGGGATTTTGTGGATTTTCTTACCTCGCAAGAATTTGTTCCGGAACCTTCGTTACCATCTTCATTACCGCAAGTGGAGAATTTTAGACAGAGACAGAAAGAAGAATTGGAGAAATTTATGCAACGACAAAAGGAAGCGGAACAAGCTTTTCTCCTACAGCAACAGCAACAGCAACAAGAAGAGGTAAGAAAAAAAACAACAGCAACAACAGCAAGAAGAAGTAGCAGCAAAGAAACAAGAGGGTGAAAATCAAACGGCTACGGTACTGTTGGACATTTTAGCGGAGTTAAGAAGTCTGAAACAAATGTATCAGACTTCTTTATCACGACCGAAGAGAATACGACCTTCCCGAGCTAAACACGCCAACCCTGTGACTAAGCCTATCGTACCACCCTTAGTGATTTCAACCCAATCATCAGAAGTAGGCCTTGGCCGTGGCAAAGGCTTAAGGCAGTTAAAGTTGATTGGTTAAACTCACCCCTACACCAAAATAAAAAGGCCCTTTTCAGGGCCACCCACATTTCTCGAAAAGAAATACAATTTCAATTTGCCAATCACTCAAAAATAAACCCCACCCATTTTACCTTATAGTACGTGTCTGTGTATGAGTGCGTGAGTGTAGCTTCTTATTTTAAAATCAAAACTCAAAGACACTTACCTTATATCATTCATGTATTCTTTTATCCATTTTTTTACAATCCAATTCACAATTCACCACAGAACACTTTAATTAAAAGTTCATTGACTTCTTCTTTCTCCTTGTTTAGTCTCTCTGTTTTTTGAATTTCTTCACCGTTTTTTCCTCATTTTCTTCCCTTCTTCTTTTCTTCTCCTGTTTCTTTGCTTCTTTTAAATAGAATTGTCTTCTTTCTTCCTCTTCTTCCTCTGAAGAATCCCTCTCTTCTTTCGAAGAATCCCTCTCTTCTTCTGAAGAATCCTTCTTTTCTTCTGACTCCTCTTGTTTCTTTTTTGGGCAATCTGGAGACCAATGTCCTTTTTCTTGACAATAATAACAGGTATCTTGACTTTTGTCTTTTTTAGCCCCTGTTTTTTTTCTTTTTTGACGGTCTGGACACTCTGAAGACCAATGCCCTTTCTTCTGACAGATATAGCAAGTATCTTGACTTTTATCTCGAAAGGAAGGAGAGTAGTCCGTAGGCTGGTCTGAAGAGAATTTTCTAATGACCCCTCGCAAAGCTCTGACGAAACGTTCCATCTGGTTAGTCTCTTCCATCGTTGTGCTCGGCTTGAGAGTGAAATGAATAGTGAAAGGACAAGACACACACCCTTTTTATATACGCTGGTTTGGCAAGACTATAAATTAGTCTATGGTGTTTAAACTTGAGTCATTTGACGTTTTGCACTCAAGATGAAACGATCCCATTCATTCGAGAAGAAAGAAGAAGAAGAAGAAAGTAAGAGGCAGAAACGTGATCTATCTCCTCGTACCAGGGCTGAAATCTTGGCACAAATTCATGCCAGTGATTTTGAAGAGGACATGAGTGAACCAGAATCCGAACCCTCTAAACCAAGTTCACCACCCTTAGTCAACCCTGAAAAGTACTATTCCATTCGAGAGACGGAAAAGCGCTCCTCTAGAAAATTTAGAACCACGGCTTACACCTACACGGTGAAGTTTAAAGATTTCAAGGCCGACGTACCCTTGGAGAAAGCAGAAGGGTTTATCACCGAGATGTGGGATTCTTTGCTCACCGCACTCAAGCGACAATGTCAAGCCAAAGAAGACGATCGCTTGACACTATCGATAGATCACGACGGTTTGAAATCCCCTGTTTGGATCGAGTTTAGCAGACCCGCAGAACTGACCCCTTCCAAAGTCATGGACAAGATTCAACACGTACAACAATCTAATGACCAGTTTGACATCACCGATGGTAAAGCCACACTGAAAATGGCCCACGTCTCTCCTCCTCAAGGAACTGGATGCAAAAAGATGTTATTGGTGGACGACCTTCGCAACACCAAAAAGAGTCTCGTCCGAATTAACAACCCTCAAGACCAGATGTGTTTAGCCCGTGCCATCGTGGTGGGACGAACCTATGCCAACAAGAACGACACGGTAGAATGGAAAAGAACCTGGAAAACTATTCAACGATGCGATCGAGCCAAACAACGAAATGAAGCAGAACTCCTGTTGCAACAAGCCGGACTGTCCAAAGACACACCCTGTGGCATTCCTGAGATGCAAAAATTGCAAGATGCCCTAGCTCCACGCTACACCTTGAAAGTGCACCCTCAAGAAATGCGCGGGTCTCTGTTGTTTCGAGGCCAAGACTTTAAGGACGGAAAATACATTCATGTCTATCATCACGATGACCATTTCGATACCATTACCAGTATCACTGGATTCCTGGGATACGGTTATTACTGTGAGAAATGTGACCATGGTTATAACAATCGAGAGCAACACAAGCATTGTGGATTGAAATGTTCAGGATGTTTGGCCTCTTCACCCTGTCTGAGCGAAGAACCAGTGCCTTGTTCAACTTGTCTGCGCACATTTGTCAGCCCTACCTGTTACCAACAACATCTGAAAACGCAAGGTTCACAGAAGAAATGTGCTTGTCAACTCCTGAGATTGTGCTCTACGTGTGAACAAGTCATACGTACCAATAATACCAAGGCACACGTATGTTCAGGAAAGAAAAAATGTCACATTTGTCACCACATCGTGGACTTGGAACACCAATGCTACGTGCAAAAATACCAACCCCCACCAGAGAAAGAGGACGGTCACAAGAAGAAAGGCAATTTCATCTTTTTCGATTTCGAATGCATGCAAGAGACTGGCATTCACATTCCTAATTTCTGCGTGGCTCATCGAGCGTGCGAGAAGTGTATTCAAGAACCTATCTTCAGTCATTGCCCTCACTGCAGCAAGATTCCTGGAGGACGTGAAAAAATCTTTCGGGGACCAAACACGTTAGCCGATTTTGCCCAATGGGTCTTAGACCCCATCGACAAGACGTGGAGCCAAGAGGACATCGAACGTTACGGAGATTGTCATCGTCATGCCACGGTGATGGCTCACAATTTCTCCGGATACGATGGACAGTTTCTTCTCAGATACTATACGGAACAAGGCACCGAACGTCCTAAAGTGACTTTGAACGGAGCCAAAATCATTTTCATGCAAGTGGGACAAGTACAGTTTAAAGATTCGATGAGTTACTTGGCCATGCCTTTGAGCCGAATGCCTAAAACGTTTGGAATGACAGAAATGGCTAAAGGGTACTTTCCACACTTTTTCAATACGGAAGCCAATCAACACGCCGTTCTACCCCATTTGCCTGAGGCTCACTATTACGACCCCGACAACATGCGTACCGAACAACGAGAAGCTTTCTACGCTTGGTACCAGGCTCACGCCTCGGACCCTTTCGACTTTCAGGAAGAAATGCTAAAGTATTGTCGTTCCGACGTGGACATTTTACGGCGTTGCTGTGGAAAATTTCGAGAACTGTTCATGGAACACGGAGGGGTCGATCCTTTGAAAGAAGCTTGCACCATTGCCAAAGCGTGTTCCTTAGTGTACCGCCAACGATTCATGCCTGAAAACACCGTGGCTGTCATCAGTCCTCAAACGACCCACTATGTCAAGCGTCAATACTCGGTCAAAGCCCTACGTTGGTTACATTACTTCTGCGACAAGGAAGACAAATGGATTCAGCATGCCCGCAACGGAGGAGGCGAAAAGACCATCGGAACGTATTCGGTCGATGGCTGGGACTTAGAAAACCCCAAGATCCTGTACGAGTTTAACGGTTGCTTATTTCACGGATGTCCCGTCTGCTACCCTGACCGTGACACTAAAAATCAGTTTTTGCAACGAACCATGGAAGACTTGTACCAGGACACTTGTCAGCGACGCCTAAAGTTAGAACAGCAAGGATACCAAGTGGTGGAAATGTGGGAACACGAGTACGATCACCGTTTGAAAACCGATCCCGAGTTTAAACGCCTCGTGGAAAGTTACCAGTTCATGGACCCGCTGAACCCGAGGGATAGTTTGTACGGAGGAAGGACCAATGCCACCTGTTTGCTGTACCAAGCCAACGAAGAGAAAGGAGAAGAAATCAAATACTTGGACGTGTGTTCGCTGTATCCCTACGTGTGCAAATATTGTCGCTTTCCTGTAGGGCACCCGCAATTGTTGACGGAACACATCGACCTGAAAAACATTCGACAATACGAAGGCTTGATCAAGTGCAAAGTTTTGCCTCCCACGAACCTATACCATCCCGTCTTACCTCACCATTGTCAAGGCAAACTGATGTTTCCCTTGTGCCGTACTTGTGCCGAAACGTGCAACCAGAACCAACCTTGCCATCACAGCCAGGAAGAACGTGCCTTGACGGGAACCTGGGTCAGCGTGGAATTATTCAAAGCTCTGGACATGGGATACCAACTGTTAGAAGTGTACGAAATTTGCCACTTTCCCAAGACACAACAGTACCACAAGGGTGACCCTACTCAGAAAGGCATTTTCGCCGACTACGTGGATGCCTTTTTGAAACTGAAGCAAGAAGCCAGCGGCTATCCTTCCTGGTGTCACACTCCCGAAGACCAAATACAATTCAAAGAGAAATACTATGCACAAGAAGGCATCTCTTTAGACCACATCGAAAAAAACGAAGGCAGGCGATCGTTTGCCAAAGTGATGTTAAATTGCTTGTGGGGTAAAATGGCACAACGACCGTGTTTACCCAAGACGGAATATTTGACAGAACCTTCCCGCTACTTCCAGATGATTCACGACAAAACCAAATACATGAAACACGTGGACGTCGTTCGAGAGGATTTGATCTTGGTCAATTACGAAGAAGATCTGGACTTTGTACAAGACGACCCTTTTGGAAATGTCATCATTGCGGCTTACGTGACAGCTCATGCTCGCTTAAAATTGTACGAAGCTTTAGAACTGTTAGAAGAACGCGTCCTGTACTTTGACACGGACAGTTGCATTTACATCCATCACCCGATTCAACAGCACCCTGACATCGAAGGAGACCGTTTAGGAGCCTGGACAGACGAGCATCCCGACGACAAGATTCTAAGTTTCGTCAGTGGCGGTCCCAAAAATTACGGCTACGAATACCGGGACAAACAAGGAGAAGTGCACACGACGTGCAAAGTGAAAGGACTGACTCTGAATCATCGTACCAGTCGAGTGGTCAACTTTGGGGTATTGAAAGAAGCCTTGCAATCGGGAGAGGATGGAAACTTTAAAGTGACCACCTATCAACCGAACAAGATTGTACGTTTACCCACTCACCACATCGTCAGTCGACCCTTGGAAAAAGTCTATCAAATTGTATACCAGAAGCGAGTGCGACTTCCCAATCACTTCACCTTACCGTACGGTCACGTCGGTATTGGTCTGTATATGAAAAGGAACCCTAGGCAAGATCGATAGTTCATTGTTCATTGAAGTAACTTACCATGTCGTTGACGAAGAAGAAACCAGATTGGTTAGGAGTCAAATGTTGGACATCACCGAGACCAGGGTTTTGAGGCTTGGACACAAGAGGTGGCTCAGTATGCACGAGAGTTATTCAAGGAAAAAAGTTACTTTTCAACCTGTGTTAGTGACGGTGCCAGAAGAACCCGTCACCCAGGACAGGACTGTCGTGGACAGGCCTGAAAGACCCTTTCGGGAGGACACTTGTGTGACCTTACCCCTACTGTAGAACTGGTTAGAACTTTACCCAAAACATGTTGTACAGACACTTGTGTTTATTCCACGTTCATGGTTATCATGTGCCTTTTATTCTTGTACTTAAGCCTTTGGCTTTTATGCATTTTTGTCTTTCGTATTCATGTTTGAAAAAAAAAATTCAATAAACGTATTCTGAAAAAGTATATAAACTCTTGTCTTGTTTGTTTTTTTCGTGTCACAAGTGACATTTCTCACACCATGGCTACCTCTGCTGTCTCTGCTCCCTCTTCCTCTACTGTCAAAGTCATCGACGAACACTTAGATCGTGCCAGTTGGGAGGCTTTGTATCTTCGCCATCCCTTTAACATGCTCATTGCTGGACCTAGCGGTTCAGGCAAAACCGAATTCGTCAAACGTTTGATCGAACATAAACATCATTTGATCGATCGACCCCCTCAACGAATCGTGTGGTGTTACAAAGAGTGGCAATCGGCGTACAACCTCTTGCGAGAAAGTCAAGGCGATTCCATCGTGTTTGTGGAAGGCATTCCTAAAGAAGACGACGGCATCGTCTCTGACTCCCGTCTAACCCATTTGGTCATTTTCGACGACATGTTAGGAGAAGACGAAGAAGAAATTAAACTGTGGTTCACGCGCAAAGGGCATCACCGTAATGCCAGTGTCGTTTACATCACCCAAAATTTGTTTCAACAAAGTAAAGCCCATCGCACCATCAGTCTCAATGCGCATTACGTAGTCTTGTTTAAAAGCCCTCGAGATAAATCGCAAGTGCAAGTCTTAGCCAAACAGTTAGGAACGCCTTGGCTGACTCAGGCGTACGACGATGCCACTCAAACACCACACGCCTATTTACTCGTCGATTTGAAACCTACGACTCCCGAGGATTTGCGATTTCGTACCCACTTGTTTCACCACTGGTGCCAAGACGGAGGGCCTGTCCTGTACACGTCTCCGTCCTCGACTTCATTTCACTCCCCATAAAAAAATCTATAAAAACCTCAGACCCTTTTTCGTCTGTCTCACTCTCAGTGCGAACATGACGTCCCTTCAGTCGCATCTTCCCGTCAAATTGATTCGTGCCTTGTATGGCATCAGTCGAGAAAAAGATCCACAAACACGAGCTCGTGTCTTAGAAGCTAGTCTCAAAGAAGTCTTACGATGGTTCACGGTGACGGCACGTCAATTACTCCAAGGAATCATTCAGATTCCTCATCAAACCCAACGCTTTTTCGATCGAAACAAAGTCGCTTTGGTCCAACTGGCCGATCCCCGCATCGACACTCAAACCAAAAAACAAATCATTTTGAAACCTGGAGGGAGCGGTACTCTAGGAGGGGTCATCATTCGCTCACTTTTAAGATGGGATCCTAATGCCCCCAAAGTTATCCCCAAGACAAAAGTCCAAGGAAGCCCCAAGAAGAAAAAGAAAAAGACCAGGTCCCCAAGAAGAATAACTTCTCCAGTGGCAGGACCCTCCTCTGACCAGACACCACCACCCCGGAAAAAGAAAAGAAGCCCCCAGAAAAAGAAACAGAGAAAAAGTCCCCAGAAAAAGAAAAGTCCACAGAAGAAAACTAGTCGCAAGAGAGGCACTTCGGCCAGGACGCAACCTTACACTCGCAAACCACGACCTGCCACAGCGGTGACTGCGTCTCCGGCATCCTCACGTTTGTCCACTTCTCCGTTAATGACACCAGGAACTGAAGAGTACTTGGAGACGTTGATCACACCAAGAACTTCTCCGTTGATGACCCCCAAAAGAACTTCCCCAGTGGCAGGACCCTCCAATTTAGCGGCAGTGGCTGCTGCTCACAAAGTACCTTCTCCCAAAATCAAAGTCCATGAAAGATCGGGCATGTTACAAAGTTTACTGGATTTGTCCAAACAAGAACTGGCTCGATTTAGTCCGTTGCGTACCCCTGCACGACGTGTCATGCCTGTCCTCAAACTAATACGACGTCAAGACAATCAGTGGTGACGCGTTCCAGTATAAAAAAGACCTGTGACCAAGTCGGATATCAGTGTTTTTTGGTGCTCCTGAAGACTCAAAGATGTCACCCTCCATAAAACCCCAAGGAAAGAAAAGGAAAGGATTGCCACCACGTTTAGCCAAACATGGGGACATGTTATCTGTCCTGTCCAAAGCTTCTCCACCCCTACGAAAAAAACTCATTCAAACGGCCTCCAAAGAGGTCATCGATACCGTGTGCGAATGTTGTTTGAACGTTTTGAAAGGCACGATCCCTTTGTCCAAACACCAGAAACAATGCTTAAGCAAGCATCGTCACGTTCTTCGCCAAATGGTTCGAAAGAAAATTCCCATTCGTCAAAAAAAGAAGATGTTAGTGCAACGTGGAGGTATTTTACCTCTCTTGTTAGGCCCCATACTGAAAGGAGTCTTGGGAACCATGTTGGGAGGACTGGTGGGAGCAAGATAAAAAGGCCTCGGAAGTTCCAAGATCTCAGAATCGACCCCTGACAACCCCATGGAAGGACGAAAACTAGCTTTAGTACCTTACAAACGATGGATGGAATACCATCGGTGGCAAGAACAACGCACCCCGCATTTACCTCCCAATCCCCATTTGAGCGAGATGTCCCAGTTACAACACGAATTGCAGTCCTTAATAGATCGCCAAGATTTGTCCGAAACAGAAAAATCGCAAAAGTACGGTCAACTCTTGCAACGACTGCAACTCTTTCACCAGAAAGCTTTAGACGAAACAGCTCTACCCACTCTGAAAGATTTTAAGACCTTGATGAAAAGTCCAGCACCATCACCAGTACCAGTACCAGTACCAGTACCACCAGTACCCGTGACCAAGACAGAAATAGGAGAAGAAGAGGAAGGGTTTCAAACTCCACCAGAAAAAGTACGCAAGTTAACAACACCACCTACCTCCAGAATTGGATGGATTAAAAAGATGATGGCCATCCCTTCTTCCTCACAAG
Organism: Sinohyriopsis cumingii; assembly: GCA_028554795.2. NCBI lineage: Eukaryota > Metazoa > Mollusca > Bivalvia > Unionida > Unionidae > Sinohyriopsis > Sinohyriopsis cumingii. The sequence continues at coordinate 68,871,847 of CM068834.1, read as the reverse complement.
AGAAAAAGAAAGTGAAGACAGAAGTGAAGACAGAAGTGAAACAAGAACCGATATCCCCCGCTCAGACATCCTTCTCCTCTTCGACACCTATTGCTGGCCGCACACGCAAAGCATTACAATCCAAGAAAATACCCCAAGAGAAAAAGAGTAGCATCCTCCAAGAGTGGGTGTCTTATTAACACACCAACCAACACAAAAAATGGAAAAAGTCTTAGCCAGCATTTACTACGATCCCTCCCATCCTGCAGGTTACGCAGGAGTTCAAAAATTGTATCGTGCTGCCAAAACGCGACTGAAAAGTCTCCGTTTACCTCAAGTGCAACGATGGTTACAAGAACAAGCTACCTACACTTTACACAAACCCATTCGACGCAAGTTTGCCAGAAGTCGCACCCGAGTGGAAGGCATCGATCATCAATGGCAAGCCGATTTAGCCGGCGTCTCTCATTTGGCCAGCTACAATCGTGGCTACAAATATTTGTTTTGTGTCATCGACGTCTTCTCCAAATTTGCCTGGGTCGTGCCCTTGACTTCCAAATCGAGCAGCGAGTTAGTGCGAGCCCTGCAACGAGTGTTGAAACAAAGCGGTCGTCACCCTCTTCGATGGCAAACGGACAAAGGCACCGAATTTCTGAACCAGGCTTTCCAAAAAGAATTAAAGAAACGTGACATTCATTTTTTTACCACCGAGAATCCCGAAACCAAAGCCAGCATCGTGGAACGTTTTCAACGCACTTTGAAAGAACGCATGTGGAAATATTTTACGCATCACCACACTCTGAAGTACATCGACATCTTACCGCACCTGGTGCAAGCGTACAACCAATCTTACCATCGAAGCATCGGACGTGCCCCGCAAGACGTGACTCCCGACAACGAAGTGCTGGTGTTTGAGCGCCTGTTTGGTACGTCCCCGACGAGGGCTGTCCCCAAGAAAAGTGGAGAGTTGGCCGTAGGAGATTGGGTGCGCATTGGCAAAACCAAACGCACTTTCGACAAAGGTTACTTACCTAACTGGACGACCGAATTGTTTCGCGTCACTGGACGAGTGCATGGCCGTCATCCTGCCGTCTATAAATTGGAAGACATGAACGGAGAAGTGCTCAAAGGAACGTTCTATTTGCCCGAGTTACAACGTGTCACCAAAAAAGAAGACGACGTGTACGACATCGAAAGCATTCTCGAACGCAGAACCCGTAAAGTGGGCAAACGACGTGTCAAAGAAGTCAAAGTACGTTGGAAAGGATATCCACCCAGTTTCGATTCTTGGATCGACGCTTCGCAAGTCATCGACTATAAAAAGAAGTGACCATCATGCCCTTTCACACAGCAGACGCAGCTACGTCGACCACTCCTCCTTCACCTAGTTCTTCTGTGCAAGATTTACAAAAACAACCCTTGTGGGTGTGGTGTGGAGAACGTGTGCCTAAAACGCAAATCGTCTTTTTCTGCCAAATCTTCGTGGTGTATTGTGTCATCGGGGCAGCCATTGCCAATTTGAGTTTGCAACAAGGAGACAAACAATTGTGGACCATTTTATTGAGCAGTTGCATCGGTTACCTGCTTCCTAATCCCTCCCTGAAATTCACCTCGAACGGGAACCCCGGGAACCTTGTGTCCAGTGCCAGTGCCAGTCACCACTTCAATCACAACCAGAACCCCATTTTGGGCGGAGACACGCCTCTGACGTCCACTAACCCCTCGGACAGCCACAGAACTCTGGAATTATGAGTCACCAAAACCAATTTTACTTAACCTTACCCAGTGACAGTTCCATGGAGGTGTTTCCCAAGAACACGTTGTGCTGTTACACGGCCAAATTACCTCAAGCCATCCCCTTAGATCACGAAGCCCATTGGGAAGTGGCTTTAGTAGAAATGATTCACCCGACCCAAGTCCTCAATGTCCTTCCCAATCAAAATTTTTTTGATGTGGAAGTTCATGACGAGCAAATGCAACAGTGGATGGATAGCAATGTCAAATATGACAAGAAAACCCGTACACAAAAGTACACCACCTATCACTTGTTCATTCCCCCAGGCTATTATTTTAGTGGTCAACATTTGGTCAGCACCATAACCTCCAGGTTTAATGTCGTGTTTCTGAAAGCTTTGGAGCATGTCAACAAAAATGTCACCATGGAGTACCACAAAGCAGCTCGTCGCTTCTTGATGAAATTTGAACGGAGTAAAATCCTGTCCATTTTATTTTGTCCTGAATTGTATGACATGTTGGGCGGAGACATGGACATGAGAAAGACCATGATCAAGAAAAACGAATTACCCATCGTTTACGACAACGAGTCTTTTAGCAAGTTATTTCGTGCCCCGGTAGAACTGAACCAAGGACTGAATTTGATGTTCGTGTATTCCGATGTGGTGGAGTACAACGTGGTGGGACACACCTCCGTACCGTTACTGCGTGTCATTCCTTTCAAAGTGGATTCTGCCACGAACACTGACGAGGAAGGTGGAAACACTTACCACGTCCACCGCGAATTTGTCCATCCTCACTATTTGCCTGTCAGTAAGTCGTATTTGGACACGGTCAACATTGCTATAAAAGGAGATCTGGGACAAAATATTCCATTCACCAAAGGAAAAGTCACGGTGAAACTCCATTTTCGAAAACGGTTCTCTCACGACTCTTAAGTCATGTATCCAGTGTACCGAGGGGTTGCTCGACAGCGAGGACACGGCTTAGGAGACATGTTAAAATCGGCCTTTCGTTCGGTGGCCCCGGTGTTGAAACCGATGGTGACACGCGGATTGCACGCCTTGAAAGATGCGGCACTGACGCAAGGCAAAGAATTTCTCCAAAATGTCATCATCGACAAACAAAACCCTAAAGAAGCCTTCATGAGGGCAGGCAAAAATGTCTTGCTGCAAACGGGAAAAGACATTTTAGGCCAACGAGAAACACCTATAAATGCCCTGCACGCTACCGAGTCAGGCATTCAGCAAGGACAAGGCAGAAAGAGACGACGAAGAAAACACCCTTTCACCAGACTTCAAGCGAGAAAGGCCAAGAAAAGAAGAACCGTTCGAGACTTAGACGTTTTCGATTATTGAGAAAAGAGACAAAAAAAAAAATGATGCACCGAGAATCTTGCGCTTGTTCCAAGACGGAACTGGATCTGTTTGCCATGCCCCCCACGATGATGACGATGCAAGAATCCCAGTGGGTGGAATTTCACCCCGTCTCCTCACTGACCGATTCCGCTCCCATCGAGTTTGAAATCAAAGGACAGCCCGAAGATTACATCGATCTGAATAACAGTTACTTGTACCTGAAAGTCAAAATTCTAGATAAGACTGGAGGTGCTATAGACCATGAAGCAGTAGCTCCCGTCAACAATTTCATGCATTCCTTGTTCAGTGGAGTGGACTTGTACTTGAATAACAAACTGGTCAGTAGCAGCATGGATACTTACCCTTATCGTGCCTACCTGGAAAATCTCTTGACGTACGGAATAGATGCCAAGAACACTCATCTCAATGCCTGTGTGGTATGGGAAGCTGACGAACCTACCAAGTTTGAAATATTGGAAACTGATGAAAAGAAAGACAACAATGATGGATTTGTAGAACGAAGAAAGAGAATCACGGGAGCCGACACAAGTTTAGAACTGATGGATCGTTTGCATTTGGACATGTGGTTGCAAGAAAAGTATTTGCTGAACGGGGTGGATGTCCGCCTGAGACTGAATCGTAGCAGTGCCGCTTTCCATTTGATGGCTGATAGTGACGGTTACAAAACCAAAATCCTAGAAGCCAGACTCTACGTACGCCGTGTGGAAGTGTTACCTAAAGTGGGAAACGACATCAGTCAGACGTTGAGCAGAACGACTGCCAAGTATCCCATACGACGCGTGGAAGTGAAAACCTTCACCATTCCCAAGGGACAGCGATCCATGATCGAAGATCATCTGTTCCAAGGACAGTTACCCAAACGTTTGATCGTTGGTATCGTCGAGAATACAGCCTTCAACGGAGCTGCCGAAAAAAATCCTTTCTACTTTCAACACTTTGGCGTGTCCAAAATCGAAGTCAGTCGCGATGGCAAGACCTTGTGTACCCGACCTTTCGAACCTGACTTTACCAAGAAGAATTACTTGAGATCGTACTTATCCCTGTACGAAGGCACCGGACAGTTAGGAACCAATACCAGTCACGGTATTACGTACGAGGATTATGCAGGAGGCTACGCTTTGTGGGCTTTCGATTTCACTCCAGACCAAGGCAGCGACGAGGGACATTTCCACCCTATAAAATCCGGCCAGATTCGTGTGGAAATTCAGTTTAAAGACCGAGACCCTGATGAAACGGTGAACGTCATCCTGTATGCAGAATTCGATAATACCATAGAAATCAACAGTTTGAGAGAAGTCATCATAGATTACTAGAAACCATGGAAGACTGTTATCCCTCTTTACCTAGTGGAGAAACGTTTAGTGTTGGATTATTGTTAAAAAATGTTAGAGTTCTTGTTGTTTAGTGTTAAGTGATTTTTGAATAAAAAAATGTTGTGTTTTGAAAAAAATTGTTTGATGTTATATTGTTGGATTATTGTTAAAAATGTTAGAGTTGTTGTTTAGTGTTAAGTGATTTTTGAATAAAAAATGTTGTGTTTTGAAAAAAATGCCTTTGTCTTTTGTTTAGCTATAAGAATGTTGGATTGATGCTCTTTCATTTCTTACTATCCCTCTCATGACACTCACTAAACGTTGCGACTCAAAAACCGTATGGGGGATGTTTTCCTTCACGTCCGCGCTTTGACTTTAAGAACCGGGTTGTTTCCAGTCTAACCATCCATTGTCGACTCATCCTCCTAAGAAGATGTGCTCCAAACTAGCTAAACTCAACGAAGCCTACGTAAATTTGCATAGGGTCAGACACAGTCTGATACCGAAGCCAGAAGAAATAAAGAATGTGAGAATGTTAAAAATCACTGAAGACCTGATAGAAGAGCTCTTCAGAGAAGAAATGAACAGGGAAAAAGAAGAATGGACAGAGAAGTACAGACTTCAGAGACAGCAGCAACAACAACAACAACAAGAGCAGCAGCAGCAGCAACCTGAACCTGACAGAGGCTTTGTCGATTGCCGTATCGACACCAAAGAGTTCTTCTTTTCTTTCCGAAGAAGCAGACCTATCGCCAGAAAGTCTATCCTCAGAGGACATCGCATTCTTAGAAACTAAAAAAAGAATGCCATAGCAAACAAAAAAAAACAGCCCTTTTCAGGGCTACCCCAATACTCTAGAAAAGAAATAACGATCGATTTGCCAATGTGTGTAGGTAGAATAGTGTGAAAATAAACACTACCTCTTTTTTAAAAAATGTGAGGGTATGTGTTTGTGTGTTAGTAAGTGCTTAAGTAAGTTGGTATGAATAGTAGATTAAAATCATGGTTTTTTTTGGTGTTTGAGGTGTATATTTGGAGTTAGATTGGATTGCTTTGCGTATGTGGATAGTCTAATGAAGTGATTTATAAAAAATTTTAAAATAGTGATGGGTAGCATAAAAAAGTGAGTGAGTGTTTCTTTTAGGTCCGCGCGTTGTTGTTTTTGGTCATGATGTAGGTAACATCAATTTTATGTTTTTTAGGGGGATGTTTTCCTTCACGTCCGCGCTTTCACTATAAATTGAAACTCGCTGGGCAGTCTAGCTACCCTTGTTGATTGATCAACACCAAAAATGAACACGAGACTGTCTAAACTGTTGGAACTTCATGTGCATCTGGAATATGCCAGGCGCCTGTTGAATGAACTGGCCGCGGAAGCCATTGTGGAGGAGGGAAGGATAAGAGAGGAGGAGGAAAGAAGAAAAAAAGAAGAGGAGGAGAGAAGATATAAAGAAGAAGAAGAGGAAAGAAGATACAAAGAGGAGGAGAGAAGAAAAAAAGAAGAGGAGGAGGAGGAGAAGGAAAAGAAGAGAAGAAGAATAAATTTCAGAATCCCAGAGAGCGAAAATTGGGATTCTGAAGCGACATATCCTGCCTCTGCTCTCTCCCCCAAAAAAGTAAAAAGTAACTGGGGGATAAGATGTGTATGTGGCGCCAGGCCTGGAAGGTGCCACCATTAACCAGGTGTCCATGAAGTTCCAAAAAAACAGCCCTTTTCAGGGCTACCCAATACTCTAGAAAAGAAATAACGATCGATTTGCCAATGTGTAGGTAGAGTAGTGTGAATATAAACACTAACTCTTTTCTAAGATAGTGTGAGGGTATGTGTTTGTGTGTTGGTGCTTGTAAGAGCTCAGGTATGTTTGTGTGAATAGTAGATTATGGGTTTCTTTATTGTTTCTTAGCGTATGTGGAGAGTATAGTTTGGGTTTTGTAAGCGCTCACGTACGATTGTGAGGATAGTAGATTATGGATTTTGTTTATTGTTTCTTAGCGTATGTGTTTGTGTGTTTGTGTTTGTGTGTTTGTGTTTGTACCCGCTCACGTAAGATTGTGTGGATAGTAGATTATGGATTTGTTTATTGTTTCTTAGCGTATGTGTTTGTGTGTTTGTGTTTGTGTGTTTGTGTTTGTACCCGCTCACGTACGATTGTGTGGATAGTAGATTATGGATTTTGTTTATTGTTTCTTAGCGTATGTGGAGAGTATAGTTTGGGTTTTGTAACCGCTCACGTACGATTGTGAGGATAGTAGATTATGGATTTTGTTTATTGTTTCTTAGCGTATGTGTTTGTGTGTTTGTGTTTGTGTGTTTGTGTTTGTACCCGCTCACGTACGATTGTGTGGATAGTAGATTATGGATTTGTTTATTGTTTCTTAGCGTATGTGGAGAGTATAGTTTGGGTTTTATTATATGAAATGAAAAAGTAGGGGATGTTTTCCTTCACGTCCGCGCGTTGTTTGGTCATGATCTAGGTAAGATCAATTTTACGTTTTAGGGGGATGTTTTCCTTCACGTACGCGCTTTAAGTATAAGAACCCACAGTATTCGTCGTTCAAACCATTCTGCAAAGAATAAAAAAAGAAGATGGCTTCTAACCAAATGGACAAAATACAAACATTACAAGACGTTTTAGACAACTTAGGAATGATGGAGCAGATGTTGATAAGACTGGTTGAAGACCATTATTCCTATAGTCCCCATCGTGTAAAGATGGAAATTAATAACTTAAAAAAGGTAAAGGACAAGATTAGTGGTGTCATGAAAGAGATAAAGGAGGAGAAGGAGGATGAAGAGGAAAGAATAAGAATAAGCAAATGGAACGAAAAGATTGAAAAAGAAGAAGAAAATGAGAAGAGGAAGAAAGAAGAGGAGGAAGAGAAGAAGAAAGAAGAGCAGGAGAAAAAGAAAGAGAAGAAGAGAAAGAGTGTTGGAGATAAAATAAGAACTTGGTGGAGAAAAAGAAGAAATTAGAAGCAGAAGAAGAAGAAGAAAACCCAAAGGCCCTTTACAGGGCCAGCCATATTTCTCGAAAAGAGATAGCCTTTCCATTGCCTACCCCTTTTTTAAATTTAAATTTAAATTTAAATTTAAAAAAAAAATCCCAAAAGCCCAAACTCTATTCCCCATGTTAATTTCCCCTTGTCGCTAGACAGACCCACCCTGTTTAAATTCCTTTGACGCTATACAGTCCCCTATTCCCATGTTAATTTCCCCTTGTCGCTAGACAGACCCACACTATAGTTCCATGTTAAATTCCCCTTGTCGCTAGAGTGACCCACGATTTATTCCCATGTTAATTTCCCTTGTCGCTAATCTGACCCACGATTTTTCTCCATGTTAAATTTCCCTTGTCGCTAATCTGTCCCAGGGGGGTCTGTAATGCTAATTCCCATTGTCGCTAATGTATCCCCCTTTACTACTAGCGGGATTAGAGAAATACTAATGCAGCCGCTAGAATCTCAAAAATGGAAAGAGACGATCGTGATGAAAAATTGATTGTATTTGATGAAAGAAACGAGTCATTAATTTTACTATAGTGTTTCATCAACTTTAAAATCTATCCTGATAAAAAAAATGTAGCTAACAAATAAGTTTGCAGAAGGCGTTTCAATTATTGGTACAATCAAAGAAAGTTGAGAGGGGCCCCGAGTGGCCGAGTGGTCTAAAGCGCTCTTCGTTACGGATCACTGCCATCTCACCTCTGTCTGCGGCGGTTCGAGTCTAAGATTCAGCCAATGTGGGCATGTGAGAAAGCTTGCCAGTAGCTTCTCGTGGGTCGGTGGTTCTTTCCGGGGTTTTCCGGGTTCTTCCTCCACCATTAATACTGGCCGCCATGTATAGCCTATCGTGTGCTGAAAATTGGCGTTAAACCCCACAACAACAACAACAATGAAAGTTGAGTGAATATAAAAGATACTGTAGCCAGAAATATATAAGTTAAGAGATCGTGTTTTAATCTTGATAGTTTCATTAAGATCACTTAAATGTCTATTGAAAAAAGTGATAATTCATGGACAATAAAAAGGGATAAACAAGTTCGAACTTGAATTTTCTACGTGCATTAGGAACTACACAAAGATTATCAAAATCAACAGATGAAAAGATTGCAATAAAATATCTTACGAGTATTTGAACAGGTGTGTATTCTTAGTTTATAAAGAAAATGAGCTACTTAACGTTCTTGAAATAACTGGTGAAGAAACATAACCATTTTCATTTAACAAATGTGTGTCACATTGTGTAGAGAAAACTGACAGGAAATTATGCAAAGTAAGTGATCTCTATTTAATTGAAAAGTATCAACTTTCTACACAATAAATACTGCAACTCGAATCAAACGTATCCTATAGCAAGGCTTATTTCGATTTATCAGATGATAATGCTCGTCCAGTTATTAAAACTTTCGCAAACATTATCCTGATAAACAAGTAAGACTAAAATAAAATTGAACAATACATACTTTTTAGGACAGATTTTACAGGTAATAGCTTTCCACATACAAAAGCAATTAAAAAATATATTCTTGTGCAAACAATCCGTTATATATTTTTGTAGTTATTGTTTGGCTGGTTTTAAGTTAGAAGAACGTACAAGGAAATTAAATAATGAAAAAATGTCTGGATAAAATAAAACATTTTGAAGAAATGGAAACAAAGTTTTAAGACGGTCTTTTAGCCGCACTACGAGTGCTCTTGCTAGTTTGAAAGAAACAAAATTGCAACGACAAGAAATGTTGTTTTCCAAACTGAGAGGTGAATGAATAAAATAAAACGAATACTAATATGCAAAAAAAAACATGCCGTGGAACACTTAATTAAAACCGCTCAGTGATCATCGCGCTCATTACTACAAATAAGATAATTTAATGTTATATTATATTTATTTGAAGAATTCAGAAATGATTGCATGCGAAATTATAAACAAGTCCCGGCTCGTTGTAACATTGCACCAGGTTTGAATCATGCTGTTCTCGTCAAATTTACATGAGTAGCACCAGAGAAATTGACTGATTGTTACTTGTTATGAATGATTGAATATGGTACAAGAAGAGTAATCATTATGAAACCGATAGGGGTACTAAATCAAGCTACGAGTATAATGTCTGTAACGAAGGACATGTTACTAATTCGGGATAATGTATTAGGACATTTGTTTCGAAAGGTGGAACTAGAGACAACACTCAGAGCTCAAAGTAATAATCTAATTAACTTCATAATTTTAATTTCAGTGAGTAAAACGGTAGTGCTTAAAGTGTTGTCAATGGAACGTTTGACAAAAGATGACCATTGCCCCAATAGTTAATGGAGTAATATATTATAAATCTTCCCTCTCTTCAGCTCACTGAATACCCAGTTTGTTGCCAGAATTTGAACTTTAGCAAGATTCTATGCTTTGAATGTAGAATATCCAACAGAAAAGATACAGTTACTTTGTGGTTTTTAAAGAACATACTTTTCAGTGCCTATTTTTCTTTGGAGTTGATGACCACTAAAACTATAGCATTTTGGAGCAGGATGTTTATCACAGGATTGTAATTTGCGCTAATCATGCAAGCGTGTTTTGTATTGCCTACACTGGAATGTTATCTGGATTGCTTTTGTTGGCATCATTGTGTTCCTCTATCAAACCAGTCTCGTTTATGTTTTTGACAATTATCAGTACCCAGGAAAAGATTAAGATATTCTATCCATTTTGTCTAAGCTATCACCGGGAACTTATAAAAATCATTGCTAACCTTTTAATAATTACTTCATTACATTAACCTTGTTTGACATAACTTTTTGGACAAATTATGACATCTGGTGTCTTTCAAATCTCGTACAATCTTGTATTTTTCACAATTTGTGACACTATGTTACATTAAGACATCTAAGATTCCTAGTACATCATGACGTTCAAGATCATTGAAATTCATTCCGAACATTCGGTACTTATGAATTTTTTATTATTTTTAAAACACTTGGGATTATTTGGAATTTAATTCACACTATTGTAACTATCTTCAAATATTCATTTTGTATTCTGGGGAAGTAATCTGCTGATTTTGCTGAGATTTATGGTTTTGCTACTGTTTCTTAAGTATTTCATTTCTGATTTATACAGGTAACAAAACAAGTAAGAGCTATTTCAATTCAAAGAGGTCATATTCGTGGTTTTTATTATCAAAGCAATATATTAGTTGGGTCAGTAAGGCCAGTCGGATTCTATTTTTGGAGAACTATGAACTATTCACGTCGAAAGGACTTATATAATTTATGGGTGAGTCTGCCAAACATACCCCTACTAAAGTAAGAACGTACACAAGAGCTTCTCAGCGTCTTTTACTGTCAAGTACTTTAGCTTTGTCTGAGAAGTCTTCTTCTGGTGAAATTGTTCTTATTCAGGGAGTAGAGTGTGGCTTTTCTAATGTTCCTCTCCACTGCGTCAATTGTGCATCAGACTACTCACTACTCTCATGACCCAAGAGCAGTCACTTTGTACTTATTAAGTCACTTTGTACCTATTGAGGGCCGTCGTTTGTTACATGGCAGTGACCTGGAGATAAAGGTGAGGTTAATCCACTTGTAACGGACAAGCCTTGTTTGGATCAAAAGGTGATACATTTGAGCTGCAATTACCACAGCCATAGCAAATATAGCATTGGAGAATGCTTTTGATCAGGAAATTATTCCTTTACCTGACACGTTGGTCTGTTTTTTCATAAAGTAACTTATGTTTCTATTATTGATCATCAATAGATATTGATCACAGTGATCCCCTTTTCCATACTCATTCTCTCTACTTTAATCAGGGTGGCAAACAATAATCACTCATTGTCAAACAAGAACGAGATCTACTGTTTATTTCGAATGGCTATTAGCGAAATTGAAGCTACAAAAGAACTGTTTATTTTGTGATAAATGGCGTCCTTATGAGAAAATGGAGACTACCCAATGTACCTGCTGGTGACAAGTGGACAATGAGCATAGAATTACCTTTCCGAAGTCACACCGACAGGAAATTTGTAGTCTAGCCCATGCAACGCCCTTGGCTTTTCACTTGTGATTCAACAAAACGTATCACAAGATCTTGAATAATATTTTTGGTCGAAAATTAGAAGTGATGTTTCTAAATACTGTATATCTTGCAATACATAGCAAATGTGGTAGTAAAACCCAATTAGAAGATACATAAGGTTTACCTGCAACCTATTCCTACATTTGACGGGTCATTTAGCATCATTATGGTTGACTGTGTCAGTTATTTACCTAGGACAAAGTCAGGTAACCAATGTTTGCTGACCATAATGTGTGGTCCACACAATTTCCAGAGGTGATTCATCTGAGAAATATTACAACTAAGACTATAATAAAAACTTTGTTTACACTATTTGGCTTCCCTTGCCAATTTATATGTCTGGAATTTTCCAACAAGTTATGCATGAATTAGGCATCCAACAGTTTAAATATCTTGCCTTTCATCCTGAAAGCTAAGGAATATTGGAAAGATTTCATCAAGATTTGATGAATATTCCTCGGTTTTATTGCTTTTCAAAAGAAATGATTAGAACGAGAATGTTAATTTTTTGTTCTTTACTGCTATGGAATCAGTTCAAGATTCACTGGATTTTAGTCCTTTTGAACTATGTGTTGAACATATTGTCCGTGGACCAGGAAATTATTTTTAGTATGTCGGTTGCTGGTTGATAGTTCTTTGAAAAGTTTCAAAACTCGCGACAAAATTAGACTAGTTATATAACTATGTTCGGGCCGACCCGTGGGCGAAGATATTAATGGGGCACCGGTTGGCCGAGTTGTCTAAAGTGCTCGCCTTTACAGATCAATGCCATCTCACTTCTGAAAACACTGGTTTGAGTCCCGGGCTCGGACAGTGTGGGTATGTGAGAATGCTTGCCATTAGTTTCCCGTGTCGGTGGTTCTTACCGAAGTTTTCCACGAGTTCTTCCTACGCCAGTTATACTGGCAGCCATAAATAGCAAATCTTGTGCTGAAAATGGAGGTCAACTCAAAAGAACAGAAGATAAGATATTAATGTTTTGATCAACTGCAACTTCTTTGTTATTACTAAAACTTTTGAAACATAACAATATCTTTAAAACAAATTTTGTGCATCTATATATTGTTTGTGTATTAAATGAACTACAAAATCAACAACAGAACAGAATCTTACGGGACTTCATTTTGGGCAGCTCGCATGTTTCTCAAGGTCATTCGCATTCTCTCATTTGTACAACATTCTTCAGGCATCTTTCCTTCCTGAAAAGTTATATATATATATATATATATATATATATATATATATATATATATATATATATATATATTTCAAATCTTAGAGTCACAAAGTTCTTGAATTCACCACATACAATCCCATATCGGATATTTTTATATATGACTGTTTTTAAACTTTGATTTTGAATCTGTTCTAATGAGACATATCGAGATCTTTTTCTTTTTGAAATAATAGCTAAAGTTTCGTTTTTCATTACATACGCTTTAAACTTTAGATTTCAGTGATTTTGATACTTAACTCAGCTGATCTGCCGATCAACTTGGAACATTAATATCGCCAAACAGCCTAATATTTGCAGATGAAGGCATGGATATGTCAGACTCACCTTGTCTTTGACCGTCATGCTAGCCCCGGCGTAGACTAAGTACTCAACCGCCTTGACCTGATCTCTGTTCACGGCATGATGAAGCGCTGACTTCCCCTTTGTCTGCAAGCATAAATAAGTGTCCCAGATAATAGTATTACCATGTCTGTCCCTAAAAATTAGTGTCCCAGATAATAGTATTAGCATGTCCATCCCTATAAATAAGTGTCCCAGATAGTAATATTAGCATGTCCGTCCCTATAAATAAGTGTCCCAGATAATAGTATTAGCATGTCCGTCCCTATAAATAAGTGTCCCAGATAATAATATTAGCATATCCGTCCCTATAAATAAGTGTCCCAGATAATAATATTAGCATGTCCGTCCCTATTTGCCTGCAAACATTTAATGTAATATTACCCATGTAGCTGTCATTGATTCTAATCTTATTTAGGTTTTGTGCGCCAAGGAACCAAAGTCTGTAGCACAAATTTGATCTTCAACGGTGCTCTGTTATTCACTCAGACATGCGTGTACGATAGTCTCTTTATTTAGTTTTCCAAAAGTAAATAATGCTTAAAAACAATTTTTGTATATGGACGAGTAGTAGCAGTATTAGTCGCTGCTTACGTAAGATAATATTTTATGGTATAACAGTTGATATTGTGGGAAAAACAAACTTATTAATGTGATAAGAAATTTAGAACTGTTATTTTCAAGTTCAAATATGTTCTAACTCGCAATTTTAAATGCTCCAATAAATAATAAAATCTGTTCTTTATATTCGAGAGAATATAGATAACAGACGTGTGTGACCTTTTTCTTCATTTGGGAAAATAACAGACACGGAAAATTTGGTGCGGTTTTTGTAATCCTTCAGGACTTTAACATTGACATATTTATTATTATTATTATTATTATTATTATTCAGAATAGATATATAAAAATGAACCTACTTTGTCGGGAAAGTCCAACTTGGCGCCATTTTCCAACAGCAATCGCAGTATTTCCACGTGGCCTCTACTCGCGGCGTAATGAATAGCAGCGAGTCCGTGCTTATAATATAAAAACAAAAATAAGTATGAACAACAAAACAAAACAAACTGAGAATTCTTTTGGCTCACTCAGGGTCTGGAAAATAAACAGACACTGCGTGTTGTATATAATTAAAAACTTCGTGATATGTGTTTTACTTGTCTGAATTTGTCGTGCTGAGACAATGTCTATGCAGTAATCACGTGAGTATGCAGCTGTTATAACTCATTGATGTTCTTGTCTTGAATCTACATGGCCAGGTGTCGAAATCACATATGTGCGAGTAATAAGGGTATCATCAAAAATGCATTTATTATACTCTTAAGTATGAAATACAGAAACATATTTGTCAGACCTCTTTACCCTGGGTTTTTCACTCCTATTTTTTCATGCCATGTAACACTTGAGTTTCTAAAGAAGTTATACTTGCAACAAAAGCGAGCAGTTTCTGAGCCTGAGCAACAACAAAAAGGAACTGTATCGTGAATAGAATTTATTTTTGCCGGAGATTCTTGACTCCCCACCGTTTCTTTTCTTACGAAGTTATGTCTCTTTAAGAAGCTTAGCAACAATGTAGAAAATCATGTTTAATAGGTCTCCATTTCGGACGTGTTTTTGTCGTTAGATAGTGTAAAATGCTTAACAGAATGTCGAAAACTTAAAAGTTATTAAACCAGATTAGATCATCCCAAACCCACCGTTCCCTCAAATCACAACTCATTTTTAATGATCAGCAGATACATGGTTTTCAATTGCGGCGAACCTTCGAAAATGTGTGGGTTGGTATGCTGTGCTGAATGCTTGTAGACCTCTGTGACCTTAAACTTTGTAACAGAAAGAACAAAAGCGAACAAGTTTAATAAAATCAACAAATCAATTTATTTTTCTAAATTACATAATTCAAATTTTAGATGAACTTCCACTGTAGTACTTTAAAACTCAAATAATCCGAAAATAACCAATAACAAGACCGAAAATATATAATGTTATGAATGAATTCCAATAATCATGAATGCACTGGTGTACAAATAGTCTTGAATATTTTATGCACCAATAGTCTTGATGTAACACAAATATAAAATCCCGAATGCCTTTGAATGAATTGACAATAATCATCAAGTACTGATTTTGTCCAGTTGTCAATGAGCACTTTGAAACTCCGATGAATCCTTTAAATAAATGACTCGTCTCAAATTATACCTGAGCACAACAGTAAATGATTCCTGACACTTAACATTTAAGAGGAATAAAACACTGTTACCTCGTCATATATATATATATATATATATATATATATATATATATATATATATATATATATATATATATATGTGTGTGTGTGTGTGTGTGTGTGTGTGTGTGTGTGCAAATTGTAAACACGGTGCTTCTAGAACATTCTAAGTATGTAAATAAGGTAAGACCTTGAACTCAAACGGAGGTAAACATCTTTCACAAAATGACAAGAGTCAGGCGAGCCAACCCCCCCCCCCCCAGACAAAGATCAAGTACACAATACAAATAAAGACTCGGGCCACTCAAAAAATGTATACAATAAATTATTCTTTTACATATTAATCCAATTCTACATTGGATACAATCACTTGGAAAGAAAATTTGGCCTGTTAACAAATGCCTTCTTTATTTCAACGTAAGAGCGTTATAGTCCTAATGTGAGAAAGTGTCCTGTATTCGTTTCTCTCTTCTTCTATTGACACTTCTTCTCTCCAGTCCTCTTCCTGTCCCGCTCGTTGTACTATTTCGCCATCTTCTGCACCCTTCCTCTGCTACTCTGTGTACTCATACCTTCCTCTCTCCTTCTGTACTATTTTCGTGCTTCCTTCTTCCCTCTCTTGAGAGTTTAGTGCCGTCTCATTCTTGCATCATGGGAGCTTCCTGTATACAATATAAGGGACGTACATCCGATTATCCCCGTACTCGTCTCGTTATCTACCATTCTTTCTCATTCACTTTTCATCAGACAAATGGCGAACACTTTCGGCTTCAGGTGTATCTTGTCGACAAGGGTGGAATAACTGCATCCAGTGTCGTACAAGATGGTGGCGTGATTCCGTTTACGCTGGCTGACGCGAGGTTCACAAGCGTACAGCTCTCCTCGGCCCCACGTGTCTCACTGGTAACGGTATTCACTTGGGTCTGCCTGCCCTTGAGATAGTCCTGTATTATTTGTATACACGTGAAAGTACATTCGCAATCATACTATCTTTTTCCTTGATATGCTTAATGTCAGTGTCGCATTCATTCAACATCAAACTATTTTCTTAAATCATTACTCCACCAACTCTATATCGCTTGCATCAACACACGTTTTAAATAATTGACTGTAATTATGGGTTGAAACAATTGGACTACTCTGAAATATGGCCTTTAATTTTCAAAAGCCTCCTGACATTTATCAAACCAATGAAACTTGCATTTCTTACACTACATGATTGTCAGTGGTTCAGCAATTATGCAAAACGTTGAGCGAAAATTTCCAGTAATATCCTGCCATACAAAATATCAAACAGTTACTTTTAATTAACATGCACTAGCAATTGAAAGACAGTCTTAACCTTAACATATACAGGTTTAACTTGACCGTGTCCTTCCATATGAACTAAAATGTAACACAAGTATAGTAAAACTGTCTTTAACCTAAATTAATTGTCAAATTTGCATCACTGAGCTGATTAAAGATTTTCATCGTGGCTTCCGAATGTTCTTTCCAGGAGCCGTTGCAGATGATGACGTAATCGATGTCGGCGTCACGGTTATCTAGACCAGATGTTATCACGTTCATTAAATTTGACAAATAATTATTTATACCAAACCGTATCACTTTATATTTGATAAAGTCAAACTGGAGTTGAAGATGCTGAAATGTTTTTGACCTTTGATTTTTTACCTTTCCATGAGTGGAAATTTGCTTAAAATATTTTGAAATGTACAACTTGGTGACGTATGCTGTATTTCATATTTTATCAATGCAGTCGTTGTATTTTGCCATTGAAATAATTATATTTTGGTGTCACTGTTGACTTTTCTATAGTCAGTACAAATGCCGAAAGTATTATCTGGTTTAAGCACAAGAATACATGGTGAACTCCAGTTACTTTTACTTGTTCTATGAAATCATTCTCGAATAAATACTTAATTTCTTCTTTCAAACATTCCTGCTTGAGAGGGTTTCATAGGTGTAGAATTTATAATCTCAGCATCATTATATATTTTGTGTGTTCGTGTATGAGCATCAGGAAACAAGTACTCATGTTAACATAATGGCTGTTGTATTACATTCTTTTATTGTATTTTTAGTGATTTCTGGTTCAGACTATTATATATTTATGAGCAGCTCCGATGCTTGGCTAAACCAAAGTAAATACAGTCAGATTGCATTCTATCGTTTATATCCTCACCGTGCGGCACAGGTATAATTAAATTGATGAATCAATATTTGGCCTATCCCTACCAAAATACCTCTGCTACATATTTATATGACAAAGCTATTTCTACTTCTGCCTCACAGAAGTCTTAATAATGCACTTACATACTTTGACATTCTTTTAAATTGTATCAGGACCATAAAAGTTAGCCAGAAGATGATTTTGATGTATGAGCAGGAGAGCTACAATTAAACAAAGAGGCTGAGTGCTCCTTTATTGGTATTTCTGCCATACCGTAATTTATTTTTGACCGAACAGAGGGAAGATTAGTTGTTGCTTTTTCGCAAGCCTTTGATACCTTATATGTTAAATCAGACACATAGTTAAGGCTATTAATCTTGACGTCTCATTTGAAAGGAGTCTCTTTAAAAACTTCAGTGGTCTATGGACAATATATCCAAAATATAGTTCAATAGGACTCAAACCTAATGATTCTTGAACAGATTCTCTAACAGCAAACAAAAGTAATTGGACACCTTCATCCCAAACGTTTCCTATATCAAAGCAATATGATTGAATAAAAGTCTTCAAAGTTTCATAAAATCTCTCAAAAGCCCTTGTATTTCAGACTGATAGGCGGAAGATTTAAATTGCTAAATGTCTAATTCGTACATACTTGTTAAAAAATTCCAGAAATAATATTTTACCCTTTATTATATAGACTAGGTAGGCTAAAACGTGTAAAAGAACCTTTATCAAAGCATTTATTTAATTTTAATGTTTCTCAAAAGAATTTACTCTGGAAATCTTGTGGACTCATACTTTTCGTTCAACAAGTATTGGTTGTCTGACTTGGTCTTAGTAAAGTGACCGATACAAATCTACCAATTTTCTAACTTATGGTTCGTCAAATGCAGGACTATGTTTAAGATGAGCCTTATGGCACCTTCTGATTGAGTCTATGCATTTGACGTGGCAGACAAGATTTACAGCAATTATAAACATCACTTATAATATTCGGCATGTACAAATGGTTTATGGTCTTGTAATTAGTTGCATTGACTATATATGAATAGTCAATGGAATCTTATGAGCTAGTCTACAAAATTCCTCTCTACGTGAATTAGGAACAACAATTTGATTGCTTGCTGACCACTCGTCCGCACCAGGCACCTCAAGTAGTCTCCGTTTTCTCATAATGAACCCATTTCTAACACACTAACAAACTGGGACTTGTGTGATCGAGTTGGCAACTGCCGTCTGAAACAAACTGAAGATCTCATGATTTTGTTTCTGTTCGACAACGAGTATTTGTAATTTTCCACCCTGATCTAAATAGAAAAAAAATGAGTCATAAAAAGAGGACCACGATGATATATATATATATATATATATATATATATATATATATATATATATATATATATATATATATATATATATATATATTGTAATAAATGAATTCCGTCAATAGGTAAGGTCAAGTAGATGCTCCGACTGTCTTGGGTCCTGAAAAAAGTCTGTCCCCAAAATGACACAATGGAGAGATCATTAACAAAGTCACAATCTGAACAAAACACTTTCACTAGACAACAAATTCGCAGACAATTGCAAAATATCTGATAATAAAAGGCTCCACGAAACACGTGTCTTTTAATATTTTAATAGGGTTAGGCTTAGCAAAATCACCAACAAGTATTATAGAATTGTTCATAAATCGAAATAAAATCAGACTGGGATTTGTTTGCCCCAACAACTATATTGCTTTCAATACCAAACTGTGATCTTGACCTCTCTGAAATAAGAGCCATTGGAATAGCTCTGACTTTAATCTGTTGCTTATTTTTTTACCAGTAGTATTCAGAAATGACGTGGCCATTCTTTTTACAATAAATATAAGGATTTCTGATTGTTATCATCAGACGTTTGATGTCTAAAATTTGTGCTAGATGAAGATGATTTGGATGTACTAATATGAGACCAACGAAAAATGCTGAGAGGAAGACTTACTAACAAATGAATCTTTGTGAGTCAACGAATCGTCAGCAGCTGTGCGAACAGAATTTTCCAGAGTTGCCACTTACGACGTTTTTCTAAGAAGAAATGGTCTTGATATTACTATGAATGAAATTCTTGAATTCTTCAACTAATATGAGTTATATGAGATTATCTTAACCTTAATTAACCTTCTTCGCAGAACACAACCTGTCAAATAACTTATAATTTCCCTCGCAAATTCGATATGTCGAGTTTCTTTTTTCTATAGTTCCTAAACCTTTGTCTGTATGTCTCAGGTACCAAATCATAACCCTTCAGTGTACATTTCTTAAATCCCTTCATAATTATCATTTTGTTGCAGTGTAGACTTTTTGACGTTGTACCATTAAGTATGTTTGTAACAATAAAGTGCAATGCTGTCTTAGCCATTTAGAATTTTCAGAAAGTGGGGAAAATGCTTATCTACTTCTTTTTTTTTAAAAGAGGGAACTAACCTAATACTTCCAGGAACATCAAAAACGGAATTTGTGTAAAAGGGGGTGTGTGTGCTCCGCCTGATTGGTCTAATTTTTTGAATCAATTCTTATTTTTCTCTCTGCAATGGCATTTGCTTCTCTTCTCAACGTTTCTGTTCATTTGTACTTCTCTCTCTCTCTCTCTCTCTCTCTCTCTCTCTCTCTCTCTCTCTCTCTTTGCAGTTGCATATCTCTCTGTATTTGTATTTGCCTCTCGTATTTCTTTTTCTGAATTTGCGTTTCCATCATTTCTTTCTGTTCCCTTAACTGTAATTCCTTTAATTTACTATCCAAAGATATACTTACTAGTCAAACCTAGATCATATCATAATCTAAGCGTTCCTTTGCCACTAAACACAAGACTAAAATATTAGCTAAATGTTGTTTTGTTAAAGATGATTTCACTTCAGAAAGATTATGTCTGGCAAGCTCAAGCAAATCGATCTATGTCATAGTTTCTAACTCTTACTGGGTATGATTAAACGCAACGCTCACCAGTTGAGATGACATTGTGAAAGCTAGCTTTCAAAAAAGTTATCAAATATGTGAAATTAAAATCTTTATCAGGGATAATGAAAATCCTGAAACAAAGTCAATTTCAATTTTGAAGAGAATGTTTTTAATATCTCAAACATTTTAAGGCAATTCAGATCTTGGAACATCCCAAAATTTCAATATCGACTCTATAGCCTTAAACTAAATAACAGAAAGAAGCGAAACCACCAGCTGTAGGAAAATCAACAAATAAATGTATTTCTCTATGTTATAAAATTAAAATGAAGAGGCACTTAAAGTATTCTGAATTAAATGCTACTACAACATGATATACCAGATTTCACTGAAGATTTAGGGATAAAAAAATCTCTAAGATAAAGCTATGTCTGGCCTCTATCCCGTCTTCGATAATGTCATTTAAGAAACGTTTACGCTCAAATACTATTTCTAAGACTAATTTTGTAGCTTCATGCGCCGTTAGCAGCAAAAACCTAGGTTTGGATCTTTCTATGCAGTGCGATCAAACCATCGTATCGAGACTGAGAGACCCTAAATTGACATTATTTCAGTCGTAGGAACAAAAGCGATTCCTCTCTTTCTCGTCGATCTGATTCGCTTCATGTACCACCTCAAAATTCTTATGGGGTCCTAAAGAAGCCTTTGGGGCAAAGATGAAATAGGTTTCACAACAAAGGACTGATAGATATAGCCCATAAACAATAAAAGTAGCGTACGAGAAATGTGAAACTGAACTGTAGACCTGAAACTGCAAATAGTTCGAATTGTGAGTCAAAGCGTGTATTTCAATGACTGTGCCTGCTGTCGCTACATTGATAGAAGGCAAAACTGTAGGAGAGGCGAGTCAATGAAATTGAAATTGTCTTTGTTGAAATTCATATACATTTTTAAGAAATGACCTTTCATAATCTAAACTTTTATGCTCAACCTTTTCTGTTGCTTTTTGTTTTCTTGTCGTTTTCTTTTCTTGCAGGATGTTTGTCTAATAACTGACATTTTTCTTGGTTTAAACGATCGAAAAATGTAAAACCTTTGCTTATACTTGAGATTCTGCGCATGTATTCGTTTATTACAAATACATGCGTATATGTATTATATTCGTCGTTATGTTATATATAACCGACTTGTCTGTTTATTTCTATGCAAGAATATGAAAAGAAATGAATACAGACTGGAACGACTTCTTTGATAGATGCTTTCAGTGTCCTCCTCAAGTTATGACCCAAATTCGGACTGTCTGAAAGAATCCATTCAACATCTTGAATTAAGATATAACCCCTGATCCCTGAAGTAACAATAGAGTTGCACCGCCCTTCTCTGTAAAAGATAATATAGGCCAATAACGTCGATACATTACCATCTATAATTGAAAAGATACATTGAAACTTACTTCATCTGTGCAGTCCAGTTCTAAGTCTTTGTGTTCTTCCAGAATTTTCTTTAAAGATTTAAGATCGCTTCTTTTAGCATCATTTATAAGCTGCAAGACAAACAACAGAAATTATCGGTTTATTGCCTAATATAATTTGCTTTCAGCAAGAAGCCTGCCTGTGTGAGAGAAATTATTTTCTAAAGAGCTATATATTAACGTGTATCACTATGACCGTAATGAAAATGGACGACTATATAGAGAAAAGAGACCATGATGGTACTAGTAATGAGTTAGGATTGATAAATTTACTAAAACCAATCTTTACTGGAATATTTCGAGGCAAATATTTTGACAATGCTCAAAACATAGACAAGTCAAAGAATAATTAGTTTTTAAGAACGGCAGATGAAGTATGCATATATCTGGGGGAATATTTTTGTACATTGCAAGGCTGTTGTACGTAGCAATGATGTTATATATAGCAAGGCTGTTGTACATAGCAAGGCTGTTGTACATGGCAAGGCTGTTATACATAGCATGTCTATTGTACATTGCAAGGCTATTATACATAACAAAGCTGTTATACATAGCATGTCTATTGTACATTGCAAGGCTGTTATACATAACAAAGCTGTTATAGCCTCAGTATGAATGAGAATAAAGAGAATGAGAAGGGGGTCAAATATTGTGGAGGCAAGAGAAGATTGTTTGAACAGGATGCCTTCGATGACGCACACTCACCTTTGCGCCAGGGCCACTCAATGTGATCTTCTTCTCTCGAGGATACAAGATACCCCACACTTTCTGTTGCTACATGGAAAGAACCCAGATTTCAGACACGCCTAAGTTCTACACATTTCATTTATAATATATGGAATAAAAGAATCAAAACAATGGCTGTATTTTATGAAAAAGAAACGTTTTTAGTGATCTGATGGAGAACATTGAATAATTATTGAATATATGATGGTATAAAATATTCAGTACTCAGATGTCTGACCTAATTTATTCAATTGCTCTTTGTCATACCAGAAAAATGTTTGGTAGAAGTCCACCTGACAAAAAGGGAAGGGTGACATAAGAATACCATTAAAATAGAGGCCGATATATTTTAATTTGCGTTGTTTTTGGAAACATTTTGCCCCTCGTAAATTGAATGACCTCGTTGGTATCGAGAAAGTAATTGTACTTTGATGGGAAATGAGACTATTTGCAATAAGATATCCTACCCGTCGAAATATGTTAGTCATAAGAGCTTCTAGAAAAATTATTTATTAGGATAATATGTTTGGTAAGGCTGTGAAAACTGTTTCGTGCACGATTGTAGGGTCGTTATCTTGTACGTATGAAGCCCTCTTTCAACGGCAACATGACTCTGTGAAATGGGTAATGCAGGCACATGCATATTCTTAGCTTTCTCATTTAAACAATAATAAATTTAGATCGACTCAATGACGCCAACCATAATAAAGTCTCAGCATGTGGTGTTCTAGAATTTCACTCAGATGTTAATGACATAGATAAATCAGATGAATCTGCAAGCTACTGTTAAACATTTTCTCCACAAGAACATCCAGATGTGCATGTGTCTGTTATATATTATAATAATAATAATAATAATAATAATAAACTGACAACGAACACTGCAAAACTAGCATCTAATTAGCCTAAGCGCTTTCGACTCTTTTTTCAAAGGCAAATACAAAACATAGACAAGACAAACAAATAAAACAGAAAAACGGTTATGTTTGCAAAACTTTACATGGCTGTTTCAGCAGGAAGTAAACCTAAAAATGTATTGTGTTTCAACTAGTTTATTTCAACTTGTTGCGGATACTGAAAAAAAAAATTGTACTGACCTAGAAATCGATGAGCCATAACGACATTTCTTATTTTATGTAAATTTATGTAAGCACAAATGATGTCCCGGATATTTCATTGTTATAGTAGTAATTATAGGCTATTAAGCAAATTTAAAGAATTATTTAAAAGAAAATGTGTCGGCTGCAAAAAAATAATTGCATTTGTGCATGACTGTCTTTTTCTAGTCTTCTTGGTTTAAACCGCTTGGTTTCAATGTTCTAAGGCGGCGTATCCAGTAAGATTCCTTTTCTTTCCTGGTTTGGAAACTCAAGTTGGGGTTGTGAGCCATTCCAATGCGTGTTATATCACTGAAAGTGCGGCCAGGGAAGGAGAAGTGTTCTGCGACCGGGCTTCTGCACAGGTTCTTTGTCATCCAATCAGTTCTATGAAGGTTGGTCCTTTTGTGTAGCTTTTCAGTTTCTCAGACATACTGAAGGCTTCAGATCTTATATGTGATGAGATCAATTACATTCTCTGTTTTGCACGTTCTGTTCGGACCATGTATGTTAAGTTTTTCTCTAGTCACTGTGCTAGAAAATGTCCTGGTCTCTATCATATGTTGACAGGTATTGCACATTTTATCGCCACAGGGGCCAGATTGACTAGGGTGGTTTTGATTAGTGATTGGCGTTAGCTTCGCCCTGCCTAGAATGTCCTTGAGATGTTTTGGTCTCCGGTAGGCTATTACAGGTTTGTTAGGGAGGATTAACTTTAGTGCGTCCGACGACTCCACGATGGGCCAAAGTTTACCGATGACTTTTACCTACTTTGGCATTGTCTGGATGGTAGGTCATCATAAATAGTATCCTTTCAGCTTATTCCTTCTTTACATATCTTAGTAGGTCATCGCGGTTTGTTTGTTTAGCGCTTGGATTGCCAGTGCAATCAGGTCTTTGTCGTAGCCTCGGTAAATTAAATGTTTAGATAGCTCTCCAGACCTTTTTTAGGAATGTTTCATCTTCGGAGCAAATTCGTTGCATCTTCAGTGTCTGGCTATATGGTATGTTCCTAATGCAGTGATAACAGCTGGTTGGGAGGAGATACTGGTGTTTGTCGGTTGGTTTTGAGTAGATGTCTATGGAGTATGTTTTCTACCAGTCTGGTTGTTGTGTCCAGGAAAACGTGGTTTGAGTTGGAGACTTCTGACGTGAATTTATTGATGGATATAAGTTGTTTCCTTTGATATGAAATCATCCAGACTTTCTCTTCCATGTTGTCACTTCATTTCTATAGCATCGATAAAGCGAAAATATTAGTGATGGTTTTTGCATATTCCAGTGTTGGATCATGGTCTTATTTTTGGTAGAACCTATCGTCACTTAGTTGTCTCTGTGTCTCACTAATGTAGTCATCCCTATTCATAACGACCACAGCGGAACCCTTGTCTGCAGGCTTAATTATGATGTCTGTTCTGCTTTTCAGTGAGTGTAGGGCATCTGTTTCTTCTTTTGTCGAATTAGAGTATCTATTAGCATGGTTGAACCTCCAGTTTTCCCATTATATATATATATATATATATATATATATATATATATATATATATATATATATATATATATATATATATATATATATATATAGGAGAGAGATACGTATGTCTGCTGAAGTTAAATATTTTGCATTAAGTAAGTTATTGACATGTTTGAGTGACAGTTATTTTGTTCAAGGGACTATGCAGGAACCGTACAAAAGGTAATAGAATGATAATGGGTATTTTTCATTCCTGTTGCCTGTCTGTGCCAATCTAGTGCAGCACTCAGACAAAAGTAATTGTGACAGACACTGTAAAGCAACGACCTTACAAAATAATCGTGGTTGACATTCGAATGAAGAAATAATAATGTGGTAGGCCATCTCCAGTCATCGTAATGCATTAATTTGGCGCATATGCGATAAGAAGTAAATACAAGTAAAAGAAAGTGCATGAAACCTTCTTAACAAGTATCATTATTTCATTATATATATGATTAGAACATTTTCGAGAACGAAGCTATTACCATAGTAAGTTCCTTTACGATGAAAAAATACCTATGATTGCAAGATTTTTTTAAAACTAAGAGAAAAACTTAGAATAAAAAAGTATTTAATATTCAATTGTGGTCTAATATTTATTTTAAAAAAAACACGTTATTTTCAATCAACTCATTGTCTCGAGCGATGTGAAGTCATTGTATTCGTGGATCAAAGTGAGTGAGAACTTACGAGATCAGGATTAGTCCGGCTTGTAATGGAAGATATGTCTGAACCGACAACGCTAATGGTGTCCGAATCTGGCTGAATAATGTCACTGGTCTGACTTTCGTTCTGGTATTCTGGCTCAGCAACTTGAACATTATCAGATAGATCCAGGCTAGATTCTTGTTGGTCGGGTTTTTCTTCTTCTACTAATTACACAAGGTTGTTAATTGTATTTATACAACAAAAAAAATAATAATCAGTCTAGAGAAATAAAGAACAAGACATATATCAACCATTGTTCATAAATGATGATAAAACACACAGGAAGTGGCACACACACACACACACACACACACACACACATATATATATATATATATATATATATATATATATATATATATATATATATATATATATATATATATATATATATATAATAATAATAATAATAATAATAATAATGAGGACTTTGTATACCGCCTAATCTTTAGAAGCTCTAAGCGCTTTATAGTATTAGACAACACATATAAGATAAAAAAAAACATATAATGATATGATTACAAAAACAAAGACCATGAAATTAGAAAACATTAAAAAACATGCTGAGAATATTTAAGGTAGGAAACATTGTTAGGTCTTTAAGTTTGTTCTTGCAGTCGAAATAAGTGAGTTTTGAGCGCACTCTTGAATGTGATCACTGTGTCTTTGTGTCTCAGTTCAGTGAGCAATTCATTCCACGTTGCTGGGCCCTGGTATGCAAAAGAACACTGTCCATTTGACTTTGTTTTCATAGTGGCAATAATGAGTATACGATTGTCAGAAGAGGGGCGTAAGTATATTGCTGGTGTGTACACATGGATGAGGTCAGATAAGTATGTTGGGCTAGAGTCCGACAGTGAAACGTAGCACAGAGAACAAATTTTGTGTTTGATTCTGGATCGAATGGATAGCCAGTGTAGAGTACAGAGCAGCGGGGAGGTGTGCTCTGATCGCGGTACTCTAAGGGTGATCCGAGCAGCTGTGTTTTGAACGTTTTGAAGTTTCTGGAGCAGATACTGAGATGAACCAGACATAATTGAGTTACATCAGTCCAGTCTTGAAAGTACTAATCAACACACAAGTATGTTAGTGGCATCAACTGAAAGATATTTGCGAATTGAGCTGATGCGTCTCAGCTCAAGATATGCAGCCTAGCATATATTCATAACATTTTGGTGCAATGTGAGAGTACTGTCCAGAGTAACACCTAGGTTTGGAGCCCCGAGTGGCCGAGTGGTCTAAAGCGCTCTCCGTTACGGATCACTGCCATCTCACCTCTGTCTGCGTAGGTTAGAGTCTCGGATTCAGCCAATGTGGGTATGTGAGAAAGCTTGCCAGTAGCTTCTTGAGGGTTGGTGGTTCTTTCTGGGGATTTTCCGGTGTCTTCCTCCATCATTAATACTGGCCGCCATGTATAGCCTATCGTGTGCTGTAAAATGGCATTAAACTCTACAACAACAACAACACCTAGGTTTCGTACCAATTGTGTGAATTTAATGTTGGTGTTGCTGATATTTATTGTTTGAGGTAAAGGATGTGAATGAGAAAGTCTTTGCGTTGTGACCAGAATGGCCTAAGTTTTATCATCATTCATCTGTAGCTTGTTACATGTCATCCATGGTTTCACATCGAAATGCACCTATCTACACCTTGGATGGCAGCATCAACTTCAGTTGAGTGGCTAGATTTGTATATTTGGGTGTCATCACCGTACAATTGGTGAGACACTGGATGATGATCTATGATACTTGAGAGCGACTGAGTGTACAGAATGAAGAGAACAGGACCAAGAACAGACCCCTGTAGAACACCACAACATAGATCAATTGGGCTGGAGTGTATTCCATTTGCAGACACAATTTGTGTCCTGTTGATCAAGTAGGACTTGAACCACAGTAAGGCTGTATCATGAATGCCAAATACATGCTGGAGACGTGAAGTAATATGTCATGGTCTGTTGTGTCAAATGCTGCAGACAAATCAAGGAGGGTGAGGACTGTAATCTTTCCGCTATCCAACGCAGAGAGAATGTCATTAACTACTTTTAGAAGAGTAGTTTCAGTACAGTGTCAAGGGTGATATGCAGATTGTACATTGCTAAAAAGACTGTTTGAATTTGAATGAGATACAAGCTGGGATAGAACAACCTTTTCTAAGATTTTTGATATGAATGGGGGATTAGAAACTGAGCGGTAGTTCTTTAAATCGTTATGGTCTAGTGTTGGTTTCTTCAGCAGAGGCTTTACAATGGCAGTTTTGAAAAAATGATGGGAATTTCCCGGATGAGAGAGAGGTATTAATAACATCAGTTAGTGAAGGCAATACTGGATCTAAGCACTCAAGCAGCAGCGACATTGGAATTGATTCAAGTTCACATGACTTTGGTGCACTCTTCATCAGGTTTGTACGTACATAATCCATAGAGACAGGTTCAAATGCTGCTAATGGTTGCCGCTCAAATTCTGTATCCCAACTGTACGGTGCCGACGATTCAATTGAAATTGTGGTGTCAAGCTTATCTCTAATGGTTTGTACTTTGTCACGGAAGAAATTTGCAAACATGCTTGGAAGGTCGACTGGAGAGAAGGTAGTTGGAAGTGGTGTTGATTTGTTCCTTGACATTAGCTTGTTAGTAATCTCGAAGAGCTCTTTGCAGCTGAAACTTTCCATGATCTTAGTAGTGTAGTGGGCTGCTTTCGCTGCATGGACTATATTTGTGACATTCTTCTTAGCGGTTTCATAGATCTGCTTATGAATAGTGAGTCTGGTGGAAAGCCAGAGCCTCTCAGCGGTCTCTTATAGCAGTGCAAAGCTGGTCCCTAACAATGCTATACCATGGAGAACATGTTTGAATTGATACTCTGCACTTGGTAGCTGGGGCATGTTTGTCAAGCAATGAACGCAGGCAGTTATCGAGTTGTTCTGCGGTAGGAGGTAAGTAAGTTGTTAGGTTAGCTTGGATGTCGTGCATTAGTTTGGTTCTATTTATCATACGGAGGTTTCTCTTAGTAGCAGATAAAGGTGGAGGGTTAGGGACTGATACGTCAATATGGCATATAATGCAGAGGTGATCTGATGCAAAGTCATGTGATACCAGGGAGGACCGTAGAATGTTATCATCAGGTCTGTGAAGAATCCAGTCTAAAATGTGACCATGTTTATATGTGGGTTGGTTAACTGACTATTTGAGGTTGTAAACATTAATGGAATCTATGAGTTTTGATGTATTTGAGTTTCCGGGACGGTCAATATATATATATATATATATATATATATATATATATATATATATATATATATATATATATATATATATATATATATTTCTTTTCGGTGAACTAATAATTTCAAAATGTCTGCATCGCATACTGTGATTATAACCACTACAAATGTATATTATAAAGGTTACAAAACGTGTATTGGACTAACAGTAATAGTGTGAGTTTGCTGAATCTTTATGACTTTTTAAGTTTTAGTTGCATGGTTACAGGAAAAGCGTTCAAAGTAAAAGTGCAGGCAATTAATTATTGCTTAAATATTGGATTTTTCAACGTTAATATTCTACTTTAGGATCAAATATTCGCATACCTAGCCAGATATTAGTCAGGGAAAATGTTACTTATTTCCGAAACATTACTACGATAACCTTCGAATTTATATCAGAGCTTCGAAGTTGTTTGCATCGAATCGGAAACAGACGAAGATGCTACGTTTGGGCTAGTCTGGACCTACTCATATTCTGTATCCACATAGAGCATTTGCCGATGGACAGCGATGAATAATTAACAAGGAGGAGTGACTCTGGCAAGAATGACAGAAGTCAGCGATCGCTTTAAATTTCAAGGTACTAATTCAGCTCCCATAGTAGACATATGGAAACATCATGATATTAAAAATTTAAAAACTTTAAATTTTAAATGTTCATAATCGATCCTATCAGCATGGACATATATCCTGATGCAAACTTCTTAGGATAAATCATATGAGTCGAAGCATTATTTCTACATATGTTTGAAACACATGTGTTTTCAATTCCTCACCAAAGAGTCAATTACTAATTTCAGTAATGAGTTTCCAAACTCAAGTCTGTAAAATGAATGAATTTCCATCAATAATACATTGTTTCTGTTTGTTTCAGTTACAACTAAGTCTCTAAAGATTCTTTTTACTAAAATTACCCTTTCATAATCAACTAAACCTGACCAGCGAAAACTAATAAATAGTATATTTTCTGTTCACTGGTTCCTATTCTGCCTTACCGTCAGTATAGCGGGTCTTATAAGCGTTCACTTCGTTGATAAATGCGGAGGGTGATATCCATTTTCAGCAGATTTTGATATCCAAAAAAGGGTCTAATGAAAAACACTGATAACTATGTTTTTGTATTATAAATTACTGAACAAATAAGATCTTTAGGCATTGGAGTAAACAAAAACTTTATCTTGGGCAGAAAAACATATTGATACATCTTAGCAATGAATTACTTCTCTTGAGACCGTTACGATAATCTGCCTCAAATGCAGGAGGTCGCGGGTTCGAACCTGGATTGTGTGTCATACCAAAGACTTATGAAAATGGTACTTGGCGCTCATCCTTAATAGGTTAGTGTTAGGACTTGTCTCCTTGGTGCCATTTTAAGAAAGAACAAAGGAAATATCAGTAATTGGTAACTCTAGATGAATTTTGCCAATATAAAGTAATGCCGTTCAGGTCAGTCTTATGCATTCCAATGTTTCGGGAACATGATTATCTTTGGTATATGTAACTGTGACATTTACATCGGTTACGTCATAATCTACAACGACACCTAGAAATACGACTATTTAGTTTGTAGATTTAAATCTTATAGTTTATAGTTTGTAAGGGTTATTTAATTAATAATATTTTGAATACTAATTTTCCCAGAAAATGGTAAGTTCGCAATCGGAGTCATTCTTATAAAATATGTAAATCCATTCCTTCAAGCCCACACCAAGACCTTGGAAAAACTAATTAGAGAACTTCTCTTTGCAGACGACGACGCCCTTGTTGCCCACACGGAACATCCTGCTTTACAGAAACTTGCTAGCTCTTTGGACTTGATGTCAGCCTAAAGAAAACTGAGGTACTTCACCAGCCTGCTCCCGAGGAAGAGTACCGGTCACCAAGAATCTTCATTGACCAGACAGAGCTGAGTGTAGTCCACCAGTTCACCTACCTGGGCTGTGTGATATCCTCTGGTGCCAAGATCGACAAAGAAATAGACAGCAGACTGGCCAAGGCAAACAGCGCCTTCGGCAGATTTTTAACGGGTGTGGTACAACACCAGTTTCAAGAGAAATACAAAGATCAGCGTCTACAGAGCTGTCGTACTGACCACCCTCCTGTATGACACCGAATCTTGGGTCACCTACAGCCGCCACCTCCACTTCCTTTAACGCTTCCATCAGCGCTGCCTCCGCACCATCCTCAACATCCATTCGAGTGACTTCGTCACCAACACTGAAGTCCTCAAACAAGCAGGGATCACCAGAGTTGAGATCACGCTCATGAAGATACAACTACCCTGGGCAGGGCACGTGTCTAGGATGGAGGATCATCGCCTACCAAATATTGCACTGTATGGTGAGCTATCTACTGGCCATCATGATAGAGGGACACCTCGAAAGAGATATAAAAACTCCTTGAAAAAGGCCCTCACCACCTGTGGCATCGATCACCTCCAATGGACATCGCATTCTGCTGACCGTGACAGCTGGCGACGTACAGTTCACCGGGCCACTGTCACTTTTGAACAAAACAGATGGGCCAGCTTGGAGGAAAAACGATGATGAAGAAAAGAAACTGGGAACCATCGGCAGCACCCACAACAACTCAGACATTCCTCTGCAGCCTCCGTGGACGGCGTGCCTGTCACGTACTGGGCTCGTCAGCTACCCGCGCTCATGCAATAAACGTGAACATCCCCCTTTCTAAATCTTCGCAAGCGAAGTCAAGCCAACAACAATTTTAAATACTAATTTTCCCTGATTATTGTAAGTTCGCAATTGGAGTCATTCTTGTAAAATATGTAAATCCATTCCTAAATTCAAAGTTTAAGTTGTATTCCTGTTCAAGTAAACATCGCGTGATCTGATTGTTAGGACATCAGTTTGGGAAAGAGATGTTTGCTGTTAAATCGGTAGTGCCATAAGTCCAGTTGTATTTCATTGCGGAGATTCATTTGTTTAATTTTATCATTCATTGGATTTACAAAATGCTCGAACTATTCCGATATGGAATTATAGATAATACGGAATTACTGTCAATTCAATTAAAGTCGTTTTTGGATTATATCAATGTGATTCATTCAATATTATTGGTACACCAGTACATAGTGAATATCATTCGTAATACTACTGGCACTCGTTTGAATTAGTCGATATTTTATAGAACATTTAGGTCTGCTTAGGATTTTAGACACCATACTTTAAGTT
Source organism: Sinohyriopsis cumingii (assembly GCA_028554795.2). Classification (NCBI taxonomy): domain Eukaryota; kingdom Metazoa; phylum Mollusca; class Bivalvia; order Unionida; family Unionidae; genus Sinohyriopsis; species Sinohyriopsis cumingii. Next base: position 68,839,488 of record CM068834.1, on the reverse strand, counting down.
ATTTGTACTTTTTCACTTTGTATTTTAGGGATATAAATTATATTTTTCCTCGTTTTGTTACTTAATTTAAGACCTCAGAATCGTAACACTTAGCTGAAGCGCGGAAACTAAATTGTCGGAATAAGAATTATAAAACCTTGTAGGAAATGACACCTTGGCGTGTCTGAGTAATTGTGAACTTTATAACCCCTTGGTGGCATGATATAAAGGAAGTATTATATTCAGTTTTGTAGATCTTTGTGCAAGTCAGGTGTGTGTGATAAATCGATGACCTTTTATAACATGCGTCAACACGATATACAGGAAGGTTTTAATCACATTTTAATTCCTTGTGCATGAGACACGCGTGTGTGTGATAATAGTCGACCTTTATAACACCGTGGCAACGTGATCAACAGGAAATCTTATCAGACTTCTTAAACTTCTGCAAGACTCGAGTGGGTGATTCACTGAGAACCGTGTCAATAATATCTACAGGAAGTACACTAATAACATTATACAATTTCTGCAAGAGACTCGAGTGGGTGATGCACTGAGAACCGTGTCAATATGATCTACAGGAAGTACTCTAATAACATTATACAACTTCTGCAAGAGACTCGAATGGGTGATTCACTGAGAGCCGTGTCAATATGATCTACAGGAAGTACTCTGATCATATTTATAAAACTTCTGCAAGAGACTTGTGTGGGTGATTCACTGAGAACCGTGTCAATATAATCACAGGAAGTACTCTAATCATATTTAGAAAACTGACAACCGCGAGCAATGTTTTCTCTTAGTTGTACGTGATTATGTATTCGCCAATATTCAAATATTCTTATGGGACAATTGTATACATAGTCGTTTTAAAAAACCAGTCTCAATGCAATTAACTAAACATAAAATAATACAAATGAGTATTATACATTATTAAATGCATTCTCGTCTGCATTTTTCATGGTATGTTATATTCTATGTTCATCGGTATAGCAGTTACCTGATTTATCTGATATTCTTGTAAAGGATGACAATTTTCATTTTTTGGTGGTGGTGGTGGGGGGGGGGGTTACATCCGAAAAGTGAAATACCCAAGTGATGGTCACTAAAACACCGCACTGCATTAAAACCGAAAAACAACAAAACGCATCCATACAGTCGATTTACCATGTTATAAATATTGACAAGGAAAGAAAATGATGAATGCAAAAAATCATACCCAAACTGCATTTCTGATAAATGTTTTCCTCTTACATATCATCAGGACTGAATAGTAAAGAGACGTTTATCAGAGAACAATGAATCAAGTCACGAAGATTCTTGTCACACACACATAACAATGATTGCAATTACCTCATGAGGCACTCCCACTAAAAATTTATGAATATTTAGGCATGTTCAAAATTAGTACCGCAGTGAATAAAATGTTGGGGAGATAACAGGATAAAAAGATGAAATGAAAAATGTAACTATTCATTATATATATATATATATATATATATATATATATATATATATATATATATATATATATATATATATATATATATATATATATATATATGTGTGTGTGTGTGTGTGTGTGTGTGTGTGTGTGTGTGTGTGTGATGTTAGCAGAGTGAACAGTCACATAGCCATTTGACAGGTAACTGTCTCGAATGAATATATTGGATTGCCATTGGTCAAGCAGCATTTTGTCTGCTGACTTCGAGAACAACCCATCATACAATATGTGCAAATACGTGTTACAGGACTGATTACTTTTTGCAAACATAGAACAAATGTAAACATTTTCTGACAGTTAAGTTTTTACTATGTTTCCTGTAAAGTGATTTATCTCTCGCAATTATTGTTCTATTTGCATTTGTCTATGTATAACGGTGTGTTTCGATCGTTTCTCAGTATGACATGTTAATAACAGGGGGGAAATGTTTATCTGGGTCCGCTGCCAGATAGTACTCTGTACAGGTATGACACTGTGCCTCAAAATCGTCTACTAGCTATCCCACTGAATTCAGTCTATTAGCAAATGGCCTTTAAAACCTTTTGTTTATTCCCAGTCAGAAAGTACCTGGTCTATCTGAAATCATTAGAAAAGAAAATATTCCAAGCAATTAAAATGTTCAGCGTCGCATTTGGAGTAGAACTCTGTAGCTATTATTCTTTCGATGGAAGTGTCGTGGCAATACTTGGTGCATTAGACTGTGCCATTTCTATCGAATAACACATAAAGCAGTTGTTGTACCCCTTTAATGCCACTAGTCATCAAACCAGTTATCAAACACGGTTTCTTGTCGCCGTCATTGTATGACCATGAGGCAAATACATATCTAAAGGTTAATTCAAAAAACTTTATTTCTCTCAAAACAAAAGAATATTGGGATTCACTGTCTGAAACTGTTGAGTTGTTGATTGACCTGAGTCAGTTTAGATTGGCACTCAGCAGCCTTCAACACAACAAAAACAACAACTATATTCAACGCTATTGTAACCCTATTGTATCAGATCCATAATTGAACCAAGCTAAGCTTTCACATTTATATCCCTAAATTATCGAGGTATTATTAGTAGTAGTAGTAGTATTAGTGTTAGTAGTAGTAGTAGTAACAGTAGTAGTAGTAGTAGTAACAATACCGTCAGATATACTACTTTGAAGAAACAAAATATGCGTGGGGGGATATAGCCGCATATAGTGATAAATACAACAACAACAAAACACAATAACTGCGTTTTTGCGCACAAATTACACCTATTATCCACTGAATCTGGTATTAAATCGAACCAAATATTTCCTTTTTACGCTGTTAACAGGAATCAGCATTATATCAGTATATCACAACATGATACTACAACATTGTACAATATAGTTCCATATGAATCATGCAGTTGTAACATTAATTGTGCCGCCCATCCCCACCCCATAATTTTTACAAACGCTATTTTAGTTTTCTCATAAAAGTATACGGTTTGAGCGGGCACCGTGGAACTAACACGAAAAACTTGCCTTCTTAGCTTCTCTACGTATTATTAATCTTAGAATCCTGTTAAAGATTTGGAATAATCTTCTCCTTTTGTAAATAACATTAAATTTATCGTTTGAAACACAATGCGTGCAAAATCCATGAAAAGATCTGGTAAACATAAATTATGACTCAAGAATGTGCACTACATAAATTGTCTTTTCCCGTCAGTGATGTTGTATGTTTAGAACGACCATTATAAATATGGGACATACAGTAAGTGAGGAAATAAGCAGTCAAGTAAGTTGTTATTAAAAATGTACTCACAGTCATTATTATACTTTAGAGTTGAATATATAATCAGTATCCTATTGTGGGGGTTATCTATGTCAATATACATTTTGTGGTCATTACTGAAAGTTTTACGTTTCCTGCGTCACATCCTTTTTGAGAAATCAGACCTAATAATAAGAACGCACACAGGAAATGTTGCATTATTAGACTAATAGCTGATCAACGTATATATCGCTATTATTGGCTTCGTATATAAAGTTCATCTAGACAACAAACAAAAAGAGCAATTCTATTAGGAAACGAAGGAGAAACTACATTACATAAGCCAGCTGTCCTTGGGTATAGATAGATTAATGAAGTCAGAAACAACTTACAGATCATTATATTTCACAATAAAGCTATTCTTTTTAAAAATTAAAAATAAACCAATGCACATACAAAGCATGTTTTACATATTTTAGTTGTAAAATATGCATTATCACAATAATCTAAAATACACGGACTGTAATGAATTAACATTCTTGAATATTCTAAGAACGTACTGACTAAATTATTACAATTGTTCGTATAATATTCTTACACGCATGGGGTCTACCCATACATGGGGGTTTCACTTCTTTTTTTACTTATTAGTAAGCCTTTCAAAGACGGATACAAAACGGGACTCAAACACACAATACAAAGAACTAATCATCTATCAAATTACTATACATCTATACCTAAACATATCCAGAGAACCGCCTATGTTACGAAATTAAGGAGGGTCTATTTTATGAAACTTATGAATGATATCATAAAATCTCGTGACTATTGTACATTATTACGACTCTATGGTGTTAAAATAAGTAACATAAAAGATGGGGAAGCAACAAGCTTTGTAAAATTCAACAAATAATTTATTTCCCTAAAATCAGTGAAAAAAGGGAAAAGAACTTACGGTATTGCGAAACAAAACCCAAATAATCATAGAATTGCTAATACGAGTCCTTATGACTAATGTTCATATTAAACGTTAGTGGTATTCCAAAATAAATTCGGTGGTGTAAGTGTTGGTGTGTCTGCACTGGCCTGTGTCGTAGTGATGTGCCAACCTTCATTTGTTGAATCACAATAATACAATCCAAGAATATGTCCTTACTTAACATTTCACAATAAATCCAAGTTTCTATTTCCAAGCATGCTATATTTTAGCACTTTGTATTTCCGAAGAAGGATAACTTGAATTAAATTGTTTGATTAAATAAATTCCCAAATGAAATAAATGACATACTGGACATAGCAATAATACAACCAATTCTGATCAGATCTTACAGCAAGAATGAATAATATCTAGATAAACAAGATAACATAGTCCTCTGCTTGACCTCAAGTTACAATTAGCATTATATATATATATATATATATATATATATATATATATATATATATATATATATATATTGCCTCGTGGAATTTTCATTCTGGAAGGTTCGAAATCTTTCCAAGATAAAATCTTTGCTATAATTAGAAGATCTGTTATTCAATTTATAATTACAAATTTGTTAAACAACAGGTACACAGGCAGTGGGGAATGTCCAATGTTTTGAATCTGATTGAGATGAAAATGTTGTTTACAAAACAAAAATCAATGATTCAGGTCAGGGAGAAACGAATTTCATGTTGGACATGGTCAAGTCCAAAATACAATTATCCATAGCATATAATTAATAAAATCCCTAACAAACAATACAGATTAAATATACACAGCACCATGAAGATGTATGCTCCTAGAAACTAGCTAATTACTCGGGCTGATACTGTGATATATATCTTTCTCATAACCACTCCCCATAATCAACAAATTATCACTAAAATCTCACAAATGTCTAAATGGTGGCGTAATTAAACATTCCCTAGTTTCATTACAGTATATTCAATATTTAATGTTATGTGCAAATTGTAGCAGATAGCTTAGTAAATGCATCGTTACTAATTTTAAAAGATTCAGTTTCTAATAAAACATGCATTAGAACTAAATATATCACTGATACCTTTAAACATTTTGGGGCCTCTCCAATAATACATCGGTATTTTCGTTTGTTCACATTTTCCAGAGACAATGGAACTTTGGGAAAAGGATAGTAGTCTTCTGGAACTGAACAAAATTTAAAGATTCTCTTTTCTCGTTTTCTCTATTCCATCTACCATATTCAATTTCCAATCAATCTAATTATACACTTATATTAGTAACTCTAATTCTATATTTTGGGATGCTAAGATCTGCTTAATATGAATTGTTTTTCTTGGTTGTTGGTTGTTGTTTTTTTTTTCTTTGTTGGTGTCTCATATTCTCCATATTGTGTACACTATTTTACGAGAGGTATTTTCATAATGAACTTCAATGCTACCATTTAATAAAATGGAGTTTTCTTTGGCAAATCCCTATTCTTTTCCTCATTAATTTAATTAAAGAGAAGTTTTCCAGTAAATCCAAAACATGATTTACAGAAATATCAGGGAATTTGCAAAGGTCTTTACATGACTTTTAAAATGCTTTCAGAGACTGACTAAAGAGACTTTTAAAATGCTTTCTGAGACTGACGGGGGGGGGGGGGAGGAAGAGAGAGAAGGAGAGGTTTTAATTTCTAAGCAAAATGCCTCCTGTTATAACAAAATCTTCTGTGTTATCTATCTCCTTCCTATCAAGTAAATATGCTTAACTTCCATCTTTCCTAACTATAATTAATTTTGTTTCTGAGTTATTGACCGACGATTGGCATCTAACTCAATATGATTTTAAACTGTCAGTTTTGAAAACCAATTGCTGACTCAAAACCAATTACAATATCATTTATTACTTACAAAATGGAACTATTGGGTAAAGAATGAGACTGAAATATGAAGTATTTCCTTTCATTTCGTTTTTAAGACAAGACGTATCCTTTAATAACTTCAAACATTCTTCTTTTCTTTAAAAATGGCTTCACGCACTTTCTTACCTTCTCTTTATCATATTCAAGTAAACATTTCCTTGATATCCTTATATAAGTCATGCTGTCTTACATGATTTGGAATCAATTGACATCGGCAATTGAATTTCTGAACTAATTAAATTGTAAAATAAATTTCTTGTTTTTACACAATGAGAACTATACAATGGTATATAACGTTTGTCCCAGTTTAACAGAACACGGTTAATTCTTTTCTGAAATACATGTGCACATAAACAATGCAAAATACCTACAGTTATTATTATTAGTAATTTATTTCCATTATCTATCTTATATCCATTATCTCTTTATCTCTAAACATGCTATTCCAAATAGAAATATGTTGAATCTCTTTGCATGTATATAATTCATTAGTACTTAATGTACTACAAACGTATTTATCTAATGATTGACAGACAAGAACATAATCCGCAACACAGTAATCCATGTTTCCAATGAATTTGTATTTTCCACATCTTTATTTGCAACAACCCTACCGGTCATACTAATATTACTGGATTGGTTGCAGAAACTGAGAGGCAAATGAGCATGGGAGTTCGATTACTTTGCGTTCTGTGATGTACGTCTACAAATTTACATGGGGGGCCCCGAGTGGCCGAGTGGTCTAAAGCGTTCTCCGTTACGGATCACTGCCATCTTACCTCTGTCTGCGTGGGTTCGAGTCTTGGATTCGGCCAATGATGGCATGTGAGAAAGCTTACCAGTAGCTTCTCGTGGGTCGGTGATTCTTTCCGGGGTTTTCCCGGGTTCTTCCTCCACCATTAATACTGGCCGCCATGTATAGCCCATCGTGTGCTGAAAAATGGCGTTAAACCCTACAACAACAACAACAACAACAAATTTTACATCGTTTTTAAATTTACTGGACATGTTACTTTTATTTTCCGTACCGTATGCAGAAACTAGGAATAGACGACGTCAAGGTGACGTATAATAAACAAGTCGATATCGACGGCCTTTATTATGTAATCAGATCATTATGATTACCGTATAAAGCCCCTTGTTGTTTAGTAGCAACAATGATTCCATAACGTTTCCAGGTTGGTTTAAGCAATCTTATAATAGGATAGATAGTTTGCTATGGTCAGAAGTCAATGTTTTTCTTCACTTTGATTAAACGAAGGATTTGCTGAACGTACAAATGGTTCATTGAACTTAGTTGTGTAACTGTTGCAGCGTCATAACATTCTGTCATTTAATGGTATTTATTGACACAAGGAGTTGTTGTATACGTCTGTAAAAATCAAAATAATGTAACGATTGCTAATTTTGCTTACCAGCTGTTTTTGGTATATGTTTTGTGTTGATGAAAACAATGACTATCCCAAGTTTGGAAAATTTTATTAATGAAATCAGCGTGTTACATTGTGCTCACCATATCCGTTCAGAGTAATTATTATTTTGTTTAGGTTTAGGGAAAGGTCTATTACTCCATAATGGGTATAGCAGATTCTAGACTCACCTCGAAATTCATGCAAATCGATAGCAACAAAGATGGCGAGGATATAAAAATCGATCATTACAATTGCATACCCGCAAAAGTGCACTTGTTGTTTGTTACTTATGTTTTAATATCACTAAGCACTATAGACCGGTGCAATTTGACACTGTGCAGTCGGATAAACCTCTGGCTGACTGCAATAAACATTTTTCAAACACAAACAAAAGCTGTCCTTTTCTTTTATATGGTCATGCACTGGCTCAGGGAATCTTTGCCTTTCTATACAAAATTCCAGACCTTTCTCCTTTCGTCTAAAAGTTAAAATATGGTGCCGAAGTCTCTCTTATTGCACCTTTATATAGATCTTTATGTTACCGGCTTTATCTGGGTGTTGGTCTGTATTTCATGAAGTGATGTCTACTTTTCTTCTGCTCAGATCATTTTCATCAAAAACCACATGCTCGCAGGACTGAAGACTTTGATACTAAACGGGCGACTTTACCATGAATTTTTTTTAATTCCCAACAATAACAATTGGTTAAACTATCTCTGTTCATCTTTCTCCACATGCCAAGAAAGCAGTAATGGTAATTGCGCTAACATTTTTTTATTTATCATATTTACATTTTTACATTTACATTTTTATTTATCATATTTAAATATTTATCACATTTATACCTCGATCATCTTTAAAAGGATTACCAACAGATTGTGTGATTCACAATCAAACCAAAAATCCAAATAAATACTCATTTTATTTTTTAATTTCGATAGTTGATTCTTTTTATCAAAACCCTTCAAAACATAATTTTCTTTATTTGATCCTGCTAAAAGATTACAAGTTTTGGTCCAATGTGTTTCTATCCTCTTTCAACACACATGCCCTTCTAAAATTGAAATGTGTTTCTATCCTCTTTTAACACCTATGCCCTTCTAAAATTCAAATGTGCTAAGCGACGCTCACTACGAGACTGATACGTTATTGACTTAAAGATAACCAGCGAAGTTAGTAGAATGCGCACCACCAAATGCCAGATTAGCGCAACTGCAAAACTTGGCAAAATAGAACGTTTCTTATCAGAAACGATACAAGATATCCGGTTGATTTGGGATTTGAAATAAATGAATACAGAAACTTCGTCCTTCGTTCCTAATGAAGTTACTGAAAGGGAGTGCGGCTGTAAATAATATAACATTGCTAATGACATCAATATTTTCTCTATCCCAGAGTTATCAGATGAATGATAAAAGTTATTTCCATCATACATAATCTCTCCACTAACACCTACATTGCCTAATCATGAAGGTTTTTGTCAAAATAATTTGAGTATTGATGCGAATAAAACTATCTCTCTAGAATAGATCACTACTAAACTACTGAAGCTATTCTACGTATAATAATAATAATAATAATAATAATAATAATAATAATAATAATAATAACAATAATAATAAATAAATTAATAATAATAATAATAATAATAATAATAATAATAATAATAAATAATAATAGTAATAATAATAATAATAATAATGAGGACTCTGTATAGCGCCTAATTTTTAGAAGCTTTAAGCGCTTTACAACATTAGACAACACCTATAACATAAAAAAGCATATATAATGATATGATTACAAAAAAAAAAAAACCCATGAAATTAGAAAACATAAAACACATGCTGAAAATATTTAAGGTAGGAAACATTATTAGGTCTTTAAGTTTGTTCTTGCAGTCAAAATAAGTGAGTTTTAAGAGCACTCTTGAGTGTGATCATTGTGTCTTTGTGTCTAAGTTCAGTGGGCAATTCATTCCACGTTGCTGGGCCCTGGTATGCAAAACAAAGTTGTCCATATGACTTTGTTTTCATAGTGGGAATAATGATTATACGATTGTCAGAAGAGGAGCGTAAGTATATTGCTGGTGTGTACACGTGGGTGAGGTCGGATAGGTATATTGGACTGGAGTCCGACAGTGAAACGTAGCAGAGAGAACAAATTTTGTGTTTGATTCTGGATCGAATGGATATCCAGTGTAGGGTACAGAGCAGCGGGGAGGTGTGCTCTGATCGTGGTACTCTAAGTATGATCCGAGCAGCTGTGTTTTGAACTTTTTGAAGTTTCCGGAGTAATATATATATATATATATATATATATATATATATATATATATATATATATATATATATATATATATATATATATATATATCATTACGGTTCATTCCCTGACTGGTACTAGTAACTGATTAGAAACTGATGTCGTATGTGATGCCTTGAAGCTAGCCAAAATGTTCCCTCTATAGAAAGGTGGACCAAAAAATAATCCATGAAATAACAAATCTGTTTGTTTTCTGCCAATCATCTATTCAATAACGGAGACACATTGTTATTCGACTATTTTGCTATGTCAGTAAATATTATTAAAACACAATCAATCATGGCATACTGCCCGAACTTTGATGATTAATGCATGGCTCCCAACTATTCATATAAATAAACTAAGGTAATCAAACTAGACTTTGAATGACCTTTGACATTGCTTAGCAAGAAATCAGATAAATGTGCAGCTTACAGATTGCATTCATTCATTCCAGTATTAGGAAATGAATAGGGCTTTGATTGTTAGTACTGGTCAAGTTAGCAATCCGAATAAAAGCCTTCTACACCACAAAACATTGCCCTATTTGCAGATGTGAGTACATCCCCGTGATGATCGCCTGTGAGTGCCTCGCCGGAGAGAAATCCAATGGGCGCCTCCGGGAAGCTAAGCTATCGAGATATTTATCTTAACTTTTACTGCATGCAAATCGATTACCATGTTTCAAATCTGCCTCGCGGTTGCATATCTGCTACAAGATTTCCATTTCTGCCATTTTGAGTTGATTTTGCTACATGTGCAGACATTTTCCAAATGGGCATATACTCATTTTTGGACCCATAGTGTAATTATTTTGCCATCGCCGCGAGCAACCCTGGTTGCTGTCGATATAGCTCTGACTAAGAATCCGATCAGCGTGCCTATAATGGTCGCTGTAGTTGAGATTTCCGCTGCGCCAAAACCAACAAATTGCATATATGACGATGCACACGCACGTGTGTTTCAAGAGCAAGGAGGACCTTTTGGTGTTTTCATCTCGCAGCTTTTCCGTTTCGGTTATTTTTTCGCTTTGATGGCTTTGTGGGTCCATCACAGTTCTTCAAAATATTGAATTATTGCAAAGCAGAATTTGGTAAACGCAACGCGTCCGAAAACCACACGCATACGCACTTCTAACCAAAGTTTTATCCTATACTGGTACAACTGTTACGCATTTATATAAAATATTTTCATATGGAATACTTATATCCCTAGCAATTGATTGCACGCTTCCTGGTTTATCTAATAATTTACCGATTACACCCTTTCCTCGAATTTCAACGATCGTCTTTGTCCGAGAGCATTTATACGGACAAGTGAATCTTCAGTGAATATCAGTCTAGATTTTATTTTGGTTGGTTGAGTTTACGTTGATGGGTCGATGTAATTGACGGGGAATTTTACTGGAGTGGATTTGTCGGTTAATTCTACTCATCTTTGTAAAAACGATTCCTGATGTTTCTCTCGGAATGATTGTTGTTAGCGGTTTCAAGCGTGGATTTGATCAGCAATGTAACAGTGCCTCGAAGCCAGCTTTTATATATTCCTGTGCGGATTGCTACGGTTGTAGAATATCTTGAATATTATGTTAAAGGTCTATTGTTGTATATTTCAACACCACGTTGTGATATTTTATACGATGCCACAGAAAAGCCGGGAATCCGACAAAAGTTCAAACACATAATGGTGGAGTCCGGTGTAGAGCAATAAAGTTCACTTCGGTGAAAACCTGTGGTTCCGGACCTTTCAGAACATCGGGAAAAGCAGTGTGCGCGCAAGATCTAAAGAGAACTTGTGGTGATTTCGTTGCTGTATTCACTTACCTCCCTGGATTACCATGGAGTAAATATTCTGGTGAAAAGAATATCACTTAATACAATTATTACAGGTATAGAACATGGATGGATCTACAACTGGATTTTTATAGCCGGCTGAAGCCCCGCGATGAACATATAAACCGCCTCGTTGCTGCATGTTACCGGCATTATCTCATGTGCAAAAATATCAAACGACATCCTTCCGCGTCATCGCGTCATAATGAACCTCAACCATGACTTAAACGCAGCCAGTCCCACACTCGAAGAAAGAATCTACAAACTGGTCATCAAAACAGCCTAGAAGACCAACAGTAAGAGACTCCGCCTTTCGTGGTAAAATTCACTCATTGGAGTCAACTACTCGATATAACATACATGACTTCTGAGCGGAACATGTCCACAATATAATATAGTCTCCCCGTTTACTGTAAAGGCGAATCGTCCGTTGGAAAGTTAGCAAATACTTCAAACGTCACCTCGGGGTCGCTCGAGTATATCTGTCCAAATAGATGTTGTAACAGATTTATTTACCTGCGTCAAGAAAAATGTATAGTGTATGGCTAATTCTCAGGTCCCAATGAAGTTCACCAGACTGATCTTTCTTCCGCCAACATGATCATGTATTCGGAAGACACTTCAAATGCGCGTTAATCGATTTAGATGTTGCCAAAAGATATTTTAAAAAAGCTGAGCCACTGACATCCAAATATTCAAAGAGTCGCAGAAGTGTTCAAACATACTTACGCACGTATATCGGTAATGTACCCGCGATGACTGCAAGTGGAAGCTGTTGCGAGGGGCCCCGAGTGGCCGAGTGGTCTAAAGCGCTCTCCGTCACGGATCACTGCCATCTCACCTCTGTCTGCATGGGTTCGAGTCTCGGGTTCGGCAAATGTGGATATGTGAGAAAACTTGCCGGTAGCTTCTCGTGGGTCGGTGGTTCTTTCCAGGGTTTTCCCGGGTTCTTCCTCCACCATTAATACCGCCGCCATGTATAGCCTATCTTGTGCTGAAAATGGCGTTAAACCCTATAACAACAACAACTGTCTATGCGACGGAATTGCTCTTCACAGAATCGTGCTGTGTATAATTTCATCGTATTCATTATTGCTGAACATGATGGTGTATTCATATAGTATATGCTGAATGCATCTCTCTAATTAATTTTACCCCAGACAGTGATCGTGAAAGTCTTTTTTTCTCTTCTTTATATTTGTCGTCTTCACTGTGTTTGTTAAATATGGACTTGCAATTTAGTCAAATCGACCGAACATATTCATACTTTACACGGTCAACAGAAAAATTTCATGTATGTTGTTTCACTACCATCGCCCGGAGTTTCTCTGTCTTCAAAGTTTGCAGTAGTTACTTGCGTCGGCGACTCCCTTAATGTCAACGTTTTTGAGGTTTCATTACACAATATCATACAATGATTTTGCATATTTCTTATCGCATTCATCAACAAATTATCAACTTCCACGTCGTAACAAGATCCCAACCCCGGTTAGTTATGCAATTTTCTCCACATGTTTGAAAAATTATAGATCATTATTGGGACATCTTTGATGAATGGATATAACGCATTCAGGTTAATCAATGATTCATTTTTTCTCTAACAACACAAACACAATTTATTTCCCGCATTGAATACAGACGCGAAATCTTTCACGTTGCTGTGCTTGTTATACAGTGATGTTTTCAATAACATTATATACTACTGACTTCATTCTTTTATATAATATTCCCAGCTTTAGGGTAATGTCGCCGCTTTGGCTGTGCTGCCAACAGATTTATAGGCACGCTGCTATCCTAATCTGTCGCAAACTATTTCTCAGTCATGTCAGTGTCAATTCCGTTGGTTGATTTACAATCCCGAATAAGACCAAATAGTGTGAAACGACACACTAAGAGTCTCAGAGGTTGTTTCAGACTAGACTACGTCGCAAAGAGGCAACTTCGGGATTTCGCAAATCAGAATAGTTGAACAATGGATTGACGAAATAATTCTCAAGATGAAATGTTTTCTAAGCTTAATTAGTTAACATTTTCTAATTATCAATGACACTTCTACATCTGACATAAAGTCCTACGACGTACGGGTTGTGTGCTGTGAGTTCAATAGCCAAATGCCAAACTACCTGAAAAATCTCACCAAACTACTATTACATGGCAGTGATCTATATTCTCTTTACAGATATACCTCACTCCGTAGTCCTGATATTCTCCAAGCTGAAACCTAACTCCGTAGTCACGACACTCTGAGCTGAAACCAAAGTCTGCAGCCCCGAGATTATCTGTGCTGAAACCTAACTCCTTGGTCCCGAGACTCTCTGAGCTGAAACCTAGCTCTTTAGTCCCTAGACCAACCGAGATGAAACCTAAGTCTGGAGTACCGAGATTATCTGAGTTAAAACTAACTCCATAATCTCCGGACTCTTTCAACAAACACTTAATCGAATCAGGTTTAAAATATTTTCATCTATTTTAACTTTGTTAGGAGCAGGATTACAAGAATGAACATTTCTGGAATATTTTTTCCCCACCTTTACATACACGCGAAATATAAATGATATGGCGAGACTCTATGTATTCAGTTCAAACATTGGCGTTTTGAGTCTGGGTTCAATTTTGCCTTACACTATTTCGTGATTCTGGCATTATGGTTACAAATAAAATATATTTATGCTCAAAGTCGTACTCAACTAAAAATTATGTTTGATTGGCTAGCATGAAATCTACAACTAATTAGAAGGCATAATTTAGAGTTTGAGTCTGAAAATAAATATTATAATATCTTTAAATCATTGGGATAGGTCGTTACACATTCTCGTTTCTATAAGTATACTGTTATGTATATTTAATTTAATTTAAATTTGATTTAATTTTATTGTTTGTTTGTTAGTTTTTAATTTTTTTATTCCATTACATGTTGTAGTAATGTAATTTTGCTTACTGAAATTTGACATTTACCAGAAATTAGTTTGACCTGACTGTTTTATCGCAAACACCTAAATTTAGAACTTTGTATCTTAATGCTGACCTAGTTCCTGACCTTGATTCAAAATTAGTAAGAGTTGAAGAAACAACTTCTTTTTTATTTATTTTTATTGTGGGATTTAAATGGTGTACTGGGTGCACGTGACTTTAGACATGTAAATAGCCTCTATTTCGAAATTCTGGTTTTACTAGAATTGCGCAGTAGTCCTATTTAAAAGTGATGTATTGAGAAATAATTTTAGTAGGGCTTTTAAACACTTAGACTTCAAGGTGTTTGTTTTTGTTTTGATCAGTCTTAGTTCAATTTTAATTTTTCTTCAAATTATTTGGATTCTAAAAGGTTAATTATTTTCCCTTTAAATATTTAAGTGCTCATGCAGAATTCTTGGACAAAGACATTTACTGAAATTTCAAAACGGGAATATTATTTTCAGTGGTTCAACAAAGAGCCGTAGACACATTAGTACTATACAGGCTACAGTATACGTCATTTTATACCATTTCGGAATTTCGTCGTCACTCGAACTCAAATTCATTAGAACATTTTATTACTAGGACTTCTAATTATTTTATTCTTGGGTTATTTTTTTAAATTCTTTTTGGAATTTATTCTTAAAACCGTAAGTTCTTTTCCTCAATTTCACCTTTTTTTCTAGGGAAATAAATTATTTGTTAAATTGTACAAAGCTTGTTGTCTTCACCTTTTTCTTGTTACTGTTTATGAAAGCCTAAACACGTAACGATACTAAATCGGCAACGTGTCTGGTCCCTAATTATAGAACACACTTTCCACTAAACTTAGGAGCCTATCATAAAACAGCGGCGCAAGTCACAGGTGATAATATTCAACGTTCTCTAGTCACCTTTAGCTGTATATGATGGAAGTTTCTCGTTTCCAATAATTATACATAAATGTACTTAATCAATTTTTTCAAGCCTTGGTGAAGTTTTCTCGAAAGGCTTATCCAAATTGACTTTGCATGCTGACCGCTTGAACCAATCTGATTTTCTCTTCCACAACAGTCACTTTTCGGCCTCGATAGAAGGTCATTTTCATTAATTATGAGAGCTAATTGCAATAGATCGTCTTTAAGTATTTTTATTTATACACGCTAATGAGACACTATGTAATTTGACTACATGCAGCACAGGTGAAAGTAGAACGCAGCGAATTTTCACACGTGGCTTGTGAAGATGGCCTTCCGACTCTAAGTTCCACCGTGCATAAAATGATTACTTCGTTTCTGTTAATTCTCTATAATCCCTTTATGACACACAAGCTCAAATAACTGATTTTATTCTCTACCAGATTTGGAGAGTATTTTATTTCATCTTCTTCATTTTTTAATGATCAACCTGCAACGATCTGAATTTAGCTGTCCATTTAAGTGAACTGTATGATCGATTACTTCTTAAATGCTACATATATCATCCCCTGAAATGTATTATTATTATTATTATTATTATTATTATTATTTCACATTGTAGTTAGAAAGCTAACTCGGTCTCGGGAATGTAGCTAAAATCCAGTTTCATAAATTAGAAATATACGCCCTGCTGTACAAAAACTCTAGGCTTGTCTCGCCTTCACCTTGCACCTTCTATCCAATGTGATTGTTTGGAAACTTTCGTGTTTCTCTGGTGATCTAATTCTGACGAAACTACGCGTACATTATCTTTCGTAAAAACCTTGCTCAAGAATGAAAAAAAATGTAAGCAGACACTTTTTAGATTAAGACTGGTATGGAATCACAATTGCTAGTTTTGAGGATCAGGTTATATTCTGTTATTATGTACCATACACTTTATACACAATTTGCATTCTAATTTCTTCTCAGTGAGTTGCCTTTGTAATACAATTTAGCATTTATATTTATTTAGGATCAGATTGGGTCACACATTGTAGTGGACATTTTACAAGAGCTTAACATTTTTCAGGCCAAGTTTTTATTTCATCGTCACACAAGTTGTACGCATGATAAAATGTATTTGTAATAGCTCAAATTCACCAGTTTACCTTTGTCATAGGAGAGTATTAAACGAGTTTCACCTTTTAGTGGAATTTTATGATTGCAAGTAGCTTTAAGTCAATATTACATTTAACTATTTGCTTACAGTGACACGCATATCGGGTGGCATGTGTGTATCGATAGGATCAAGGACGTAAATAACTCTTTTCTGTTTGGAGTAACACAACAAATCTGACGCCTTTAAATCATGATAGTTTGGCCGGTGAATCGTATATCCACACATGTAAATAGTATCAGTACAAAATTTATTATCTTTAATAATATTTTTTTCTGATGATAAAGTCAGAACCTCTTTAAATCACATTTAGATTGTCAGACACCTATATGCGCACGTAGAACTAGTAGCAGTCTTTTAAAATACAAATTCGTGGTCTTCAACAATAAACATTTTTCATATGATAATGTCACGACGATATAAAAGTGCCCCAGTTTTTGGGCCAATATTCCTTATGTCTAGACTTCACGAGCAGTTTCACTTTGTACTTATCTTACATGTGGTTTATTGTTATCGTCAGATACCAGTTTATCAATGAAAGCACATCAAATGCATGAATTTATTTTGTGAAATCTTCACAATAAGAAAAAAATGCATTGTCATTTTCAGTAAGATTAAGACAAAACAAATCAATCGCTGTGCTACGGTAACAGATACGATCTTCAACAGCACCCAACTATACCCAATAACTTAAAATCATGGTAACACGGATGTGGTCTTCAACAACCATAACATACAACCATATGCTAAAACATAATAACACAGTAACATAGATATGATAATAATCAGTAGCCATAATATATGTTGGAAAACGGGAATCATTCAGTTTTCAATTCATGAAGCGTAATGCACTGTGAGTGTCTGTACAAATCGATGCCGCGTTATACACAATGTGAGTGGGTGTCAAAAGTGAGTGTGTTTGCAAATGTTCCTGTGTATGTTGGTGTGAGGGTACCTCAGTTTTGTTTCATTGAAAACTCGAATCCTGGCTAAATTTCGGGAATAATCACTAGCTTTAAAAGATTTGCAATGAATAAAAATAAACATTTGGTTTACCCCTTTTAAGAACCAATCTCTGTTCCAGCCGAACTGGGTATTATCAAAATAATTAGGACTAAACCTTCTTTATTAAGCCAAGTCCGTAATCAGGACTAAACCTTCTTTACTAAACCAAGTCCATGCCTGATTCTTATGCCGTGTGGGGATCGTGTCTAAAACAATTTTTAAGTGCGACATGATATTAATTATGTACATTCTTATTCCTTCAAATGCTTTCTCATTACCATTATGGCTGATCTTCAGGCAAATACACTCTACGACTTTGAAAGTATAATGCATTCAGCAGCTGAGCATCTTTAATGAGGATGCGAAAGCGCTAGAAGAAACAAAAGAGACAACTTATTGTAGAGGGGCCTTACTACATAACTGAAGGTCAAGGTCAAACAAGAACATTTTGTATGCATTACAAATATAGGAGAAAAAGACTACAGGGTGATACTAGTATGCAAATGAAACACCTCGAGCAAGGAAGTGGAATAATAATAATAATAATGAGGACTTTGTATAGCGCCTAATCTTTAGAAGCTCTAAGAGCTTTACAACATTAGACAACACCTATAAGATATGTATAAAAAAAACATATAATAATATTATTACAAAACCAAACACCATGAAATTAGAAAAACATGAAAAAAATATAATTAAAAAAAAAGATGCTGAGAATATTTAAGGTAGGAAACATTATTAGTTCTTTAAGTTTGTTCTTGCAGTCGAAATAAGTGAGTTTTGAGAGCACCCTTAAATGTGATCACTGTGTTTTTGTGTCTAAGTTCAGTGGGCAATTCATTCCACGTTGCTGGGCCCTGGTATGCAAAACAAAGTTGTCCATATGACTTTGTTTTCATAGTGGCAATAATGAGTATACGATTGTCAGAAGACGAGCGTAAGTATCTTGCTGGTGTGTACACATGAGTGAGGTCAGATATGTATGTTGGACTAGAGTCCGACAGTGAAACGTAGCACAGAGAACACATTTTGTGTTTGATTCTGGATCGAATGGATAGCCAGTGTAGGATACAGAGCAGCGGGGAGGTGTGCTCTGATCGTGGTACTCTAAGTATGATCCGAGCAGCTGTGTTTTGAACTTTTTGAAGTTTCTGGAGTAGATATCGAGATGAACCAGAAATAATTGAGTTACATCAGTCCAGTCTTGAAAGTACAAATGAACACACAAGTGTTTTAGTGGCATCAACTCAAAGATATTTCCGAATTCAGCTGATGCGTCTCAGCTCAAGATATGCAGCCTTGCATATGTTTATGATATGTTGGTGCAATGTGAGAGTAATGTCCAGAGTAACACCTAGGTTTCGTACAGATTGTGTGAATTTAATATTGGTGCTGCTCATATTTATTGTTTGAGGTAAAGGATGTGAATGAGAAAGTCTTTGTGTTGTTATCAGAATGGCCTCAGTTTTATCATCATTCATCTGCAGCTTGTTCCATGTCATCCATGATTTCACATCAGAGATGCACCTCCTACACCTTGGATGGTAGCATCAACTCCATTTGGGTGGCTAGATTTGTATATTTGGGTGTCATCAGCGTACAATTGGTGAGACACTGGATGATGATCTATGACACTTGAGAGCGGCTGAGTGTACAGAATGAAGAGAACAGGTCCAAGAACAGGCCCGTGTGGAACACCACAACATAGATCAACTGGGCTGGAGTGTATTCCGTTTGCAGATACAATTTGTGTCCTGTTGACCAAGTAGGACTTGAACCACAGTAAGGCTGTATCATGAATGCCAAATACATGCTGGAGACGGTGAAGTAATATATCATGGTATATTGTGTATTTTATATTCTATACAAAGCTAACGTGTGATAATAATGAAGCATTACAATTTGCTGCATAAATAATAAGTTTTACTTTATTTGGATCTCCTTTAGATGTATTAATATTTCTATAACTTTAAATATAATGTAAAGTTGGAATTTGTTTTTAAATTTATATGTGTGCATAGGTTTTACATGTTTGTTAGAACTACCAGTAGTAATGTGGGATGCTATGGAATAAAACGGGGATTAACATTACGCCCATAGATTTGCACATATGTGATAACGTGGAGTTGAGCAGGACGTTAACATTGTGGGGTATTATGAGTCAAACAGTAATTGAAAATGGTGGGACCATATTTATTCAACAGGAAGTGTAATGTTACAATTAATAATCTAGGTCAAAACTTTTTAGGGTCAGTCTGGAAATGTCATGTTAAAGATTTGTAAATATCGTCTATAGCTTTAACATTATGGGACGATATGGGGTCAACCGGAGCATGAATCATCTATTATCCAACACCAATACATACTCTCCAACACGTCATGTTTAGGGACACATACCTTTCCCTTTCTACCCAACGTAAAGTATAAGATGTAAAAGATGGCTGATGAAACCACAAACAAGAACGTAGGAGTGCTTAATACAATCGATTCTTACATCCACACAACAAATATGAGTGTTTATTTACATACTATGCTTACATAATAATACCACACCGTGTTTAGGACTTATAAGCTTATTTTTCATGAATATATACACCCAAACATTAAGCACAGGGATTTTCTGTCAGTGATCCACATTGTATCCGTGTCTAGGAGAATTGGATGGCCCTGAAAAGGATCTTCGAGTGGGTTAGGCAAATAGGGTCAACACAAGCGGCACCACTGTATAGTTCGTCTTCGCAGCTAGTGCACAGACAAATACTTTCTTGAAGCATATTTGCCTTTGCACATAGTCTCGTCTCTTCAAGACAGCTGTGTCTGTGATGCATGTGATCGAACACGTTGTCTTGACATACGTGTACTACTCTGGATTACGCAGCATTCTGGACGTGATGTTGGTTGAATCAACGCTTGACAACACCTTGTTGAGTTCTCTTGAGAACAGTTGCCACAACGGGCGAATGACCACTATGAAATTCCGGATTTAAATAAATAATTCCTCACAAATTAAATCTCATGACAACATTAAATACACCTGCAGACTGATAAAAAAAAAATAATAGGAAATATGAATCACTGTGTAGAGCTTCTTTCTTATATACATCCCCACGACTACATTTCACAATACATTTCTATCGAACTTCATCCACACGTGACATATTTAACAATAATCCCCAAATGACATATGTCGCAATATGCAATCATCTAATCAAAAAATTACCCATAACTCTGCACAGGTTCATTTTTCTAGGACTGACCCAAGCGAACACTATATGTATATCGCATTATATTAAAACAGAATGTACAGTCATGTACCAAACGTTAAAAAGACAACACAGATGCATGACATTAATACACCTCCTGTAGGTGAAAGTATGTGATTTCAGTATACCTTTCTCGTAGGATACTAGGCTCGTAGGATACTAGGTACGGGGTATTGGTCAACTACACACGGTGTGTTGGGTTGGAGGGACGTTTTTAACATTATATTTCCCGTTAGATTCCATATCGGTGTGTTGGCTTGGAGGGACATTTTCAACATTGCATTTCCTGTTTGATTTCATATCGTTCAACCATGAGAAGTTTATGTTTGACCCACAGTATCCCACAATGTTAATTCCCATTTTACCCGATAGTATCCCGTACGTGAAAACCTACTAGCGGAATGTTATTTTCAGGTTTATTCCATAATATTGCATATTGCTTCTACTGTTATAAGCAATTCAGAATCACAATGGAAATAAAGTGAATGTCTCTCTATTTTACCGTTGTATCTTTCATAGGACGATTCATATCACTTTTAACTTTTATGGTGATATTCAATATTCGATACAAATTCATATTATCTTTATCTTGAGGAAAGCGTTTTCAGCGAGGAAGAAATTGGTCTTACACTATATACACAGAGAGAGAGAGAGTCAGAGAGAGACAGAGAGAGAGTACCTGTCTCGTCGTTCTTCTCGACAGTGTCGATCTTTTTGGGACTATGGTGGTTTCCCATCTTGCAGAATTTACTTCATGAATGCGAATAATTGCGGAAACAAATATGAATTCAATACTCAAATACTAGTAAATCCTTGCGACTAACTTTTTATAAATATATTATATCAATGTCATTTTCAAATTTTCAGCTTAAATATCCAGAAGAAAAAACACGACGTCCGCGGTATTGATCAAGTTCATGTCTGCGCCACTAGACCACGGTCTCTCTTAAGTTAGAAACAGTAACTTTACAACTACGCACAAAGAAACTAGAGGTAGGTATATTCAGGTGCTAGCGAAGCTTGTTAAAACTTGTCTAGTGTACGGGCCCGACTTCCGAGTTGAAGGCAACTTACCTGTTCTTTTTTCTTTGTTTAATGAGTGATTGACTGCAAATGTTAATGTATTGAACAAGCCAACACCAGATTTAGTATTTTTTTAAACAATGTGGTATGAGCGCATTATATAGGCATGTCATGGAAATAATGCTGCTTCAAATATTGAAACAGAAGAGAAATAAGGATTACATAACCGCGTAATCTTCGTTTAGACGTGATAAATACTTGAAGCAATTGTGGTATACCGGAATACATTTTGTGTTCAATTATCTCGATCGATAGATCGATTGAACATTCACCGTAATATTAGCAAGACAGTCAACGTTACTTATCTCATGCAATTAAAGGTGGATTGGTATCGCACATTGAGAGCATAATAAATAATACAGTGTCTCCACTTTCTAAAGTTATCAATAAGAATGTTGAGTTCTTCTGAAATTTAATTTATATCAGCTAATTCAGCACCCCAAGACCTCCGGAGCAACCTGCATGTCTACTCCCACCCACCCCCTTAGTACGTGACGGTAATTTTATAAGATGTCTTGAATGATATCAATATATGGCTGAGGTCTCGCCAGACAGTTTGACTTGAATTTTACAGGCCGATGACAGACAACAGGAAATGGGGAATTCTCCTACATTAAAGATGCAAATGAAAACTAACGATACTTGTATCATTTGATTAAGGTATTTGGGTTAATTCCCTGTACACATAATTGTTTTTACACTGAACCAACACTACTCCCCAACCCTTATATTCTAGTGTTCATTTCCGACAGTCAGTTGCTATATTCAATCAAGACGGATTAAGCAAAACCATTGGGCTCTATATATAATTAAAGTTCCCTGATATTAAAAAAGTTGCATGCTTCTCATTACCTCTCTGCCATCCTAATTTTAAGAGATTTACATCTGTGGAAGACATAAATCAATACGTAAAAGAAGCTGGCTTTTCATTTGATGCCCAGGCTAAACATTTGATCTACTTTGATTGTCTGTCAAAGGTATTCTCCAAACAAACCAATCCGTTTACAAGTCTAACTCGAATTAAATGTCAAATTACAGATTTGGTTTCGGTGTCGTGAATTTATAACCATGTGGATCATTGTGATCAAGCTATCTACTTTAAAACTTAGGTTGCGTCAAAATATAACACAAACCCATGCGACCTTACAAGAGATATTTGCCAAGAGCACTATTCACGCGTAAACAGCACATAATGTTTGTGTGATGTCTATGTTTGAGTTGGCTATGACTTTTGAATCCACGGATTTCCCCCATGTCTAACTAAAATATTCAGTTCCAAAATTCGCACGAAGAAGAAAGAAAATGAGGCGGAAAAAGAAGAATTCTTGATTGTCATGCACGACCGCAGTTAACAATTTATACACAAACTACAAACCTGCCAACACACAACTTCACATCTAAATGCAGAAATAAGAAAAGACAGCAGTCAAAGGCCTTACAAGTTAACTCACAATCATTAAAATATGTTATTTAATGAAGTTACGTTTTGAAGTCCGTTGGAGCATTCTGTCATGTTACAGTAACCCCACCCAAACAGTGTTGTTCGCAATGTGCACTGGATCAATCAGTATATGAAACGTGCAAAGAATCTCTTCCTTTTCGCATGAAAACATTCACTAATTTGACAAAATACACAATTTGAACCAGTATATGTACATTCTAAATTTGTAAATAAAATATCGCTATCCTAAATTATTGTAAAATTTCGGAACTTCGATGTAATAATGCCGCGGTTAATCGTATAGACACATAACAGATAAACAAATCCCTGTAAATCGAAGGGTTTGCCTTTGTAAAAAAAAAAAACACCATATAATATAAAGAAAAACTTAGTTTGTTAATATATATAAGACAAATTTCACTATATATAACCCTTTGCGTATACCATCTATGTATGTTTCTTTATATCTGTCTAATCTATTAATATGTCGTCAGTTATTAGAAAAGGTTTGTACTGGCCAACGTCTGTCTTGTGCTAAATTAAATATGTTGAACAAGCCGAATGATGGTGATGGGTATACTTGAAGCACAGACGTGAAGGAAAACATCCCTTACAGTAACTTAACATAATATCTACTATCAACGAAGAGGAGAGAAAATAACCCGTTATCTACTATCACCATAGAAGGGAAAGAAGAAGAAAAAACATTATATACTATCCACATACGTGCGTGAACGTATACAAACACAATATATACTATAAACACAGAGGAGCGAAAATAATCCATTATCTACTGTCAACACAGAAGGGAAAAAAGAAAACATTATATAATATCCACACACGTACGCGAACGCATACAAACACAATATCTACTATCCACACAGAGGAGACAAAATAACACATTATCTACTATCAACACAGAAGGGAAAGAAGAAGAAAAAACATTATATACTATCCACACACGTACGCGAACGCTTACAAACACAATATCTATTATCAACACAGAGGAGATAAAATAACCCATTATCTACTATCAATACAGAAGAGAAAGAAAAAAACATTATGTGCTATCCACATACATACGTGAACGCATACAAACACACACAAATACACACGCACACACAAACAAACGTACGCGAACACATACAAACATAAACACACACATATCAGTAAAGGAGTTAGTGTTTATAGTCACACTTCTCCACACTCACACGAATTGGCAACTTGAATAGTCTCTTTTCTAGAGTTCTGGTTATCCTCTAGAAGGGCTGGGTCTTTTGTTAACTTCAGAGGCACTGGGTTAATGGTGACATCTCCCAGGTCGGGCATCACATATACAACTGCGCGTCCAATCTTGCTCCCAATGCACATTTGTTCTTGGAAGCATAGAGACAGCTTGAGTGGTCTCATTTTGAAGGATAGTAAAGACTTCCCTCTTTCTCCTTTTCCATACCCATGGACCGTGCCTCCTTACCTCCTGCGGACGCTGAAGCCCCCGGTCTTGCCTCTGCCTCTCCAATTCTTGGTCCCAGTTCTCTATTTGTGGGAACACGGGTTTCTGTGATGGCAGTGGCTGTGGTGCTTGTCTCTGTGGAGGTGACCTCGACATCGGCTTCACTTCACAGCTCTGTCTTAACGTAAGGTGACTGCCGATCACTTTTTTTATTCCTTCTCCTCTTCTTTCTTTTCCTGCTCCTCCTCTTCTTCGAGCCTGGCACTTTCCTGGATTGCCTCCATGGCCAGCTCATCCAGGAGGTGCCTGGCATACTCCAAGTGCATCTGAAGCTCCAATAATTTACTGATTCTACTCATCTTAAATGTTAACGAGTGAACGCTGGGTAGCCACGCTGACGAACGCTTCGCTTTTTATTTCTGAAGGCGGACGAGAAGGAAAACATCTCCTTACACCAAAACGCACAATGTCCATAGCATAACCAAAAAAGACAGAAAAACGAAGTGTTGATAGGCACACTTCTATGTTGTGGGTCATAAAACAAAGACACGAAGTGTTTATAGACACACTTTTATTTTTTTAAACGACAAATACAACTTTTTTTCTAACAGGTGTTTAGCAAAACAGGAGACTAAATGTTGTTCTTGTTATAGTAATTTCGACTTCATCAGTATGCCCCCTTCGTCTTCCACGGCTTCCACGAAATCCTATCATTCAATTTCAAAGAGTCTCCACCATTCAAAGAGGGACAAGTGTCTTCCATTGCTTCTAATAGCCTATAACAACTTCTCTCGAACTGTAGATGTCCATCCTATTATCAAATTCGGCATAGAAGAGCACATTCACCGTCTCGGTAAGAGCTTTATCAAACTGAAGTTATACATGGATCTGGCAGGATTTTATAGGGAGGAAATGTTCCTCGTCGCTTCCTTGGTCTGGGGTGAAATCAAATGCCCACAAAGTTTAACCTCCTACGTACCCCTCGTATGTATTGCCGTGGCTGGTGTTGGTCCCTAACTATCCCGTGCCTTTGTACAGGGACATATACGATCTAAGGCAATTATTCTTGTCAAAGTTAGGTTCAAAAGTTTGGTATACAAGGTTTTGCCATCGCGACTGACTTAGATTTGGACACGTCGAACTGCTGAACCTCAAAGGATTTTTATCGTGGGATCCGTTGAAGGCTGCATTGCTAACTATACCAATGATTAAACGTTTTGGTAACTGTCCTTAAAACATCTATTCGTCGATCATTGATTGATGTCTAGCCGGAATGGTAAAAGTTTTCACTTCCACGCGCAGTATAGGATACTTGGCAGTCGTTCTGCTTAAAGTGTGACTAATGTCGTTTCCCACTTTAGGTAACACTTCCACGCGTCGCACGTAGAGTCTGGTTTCTTGGATGATGGTTTTGTAATTGGCAGCATTGGAAATCGAAAGAGGTACTGCTGAAATTCAGTCTCAGGCGGACATCCACACCATTCAGCAAATACGTCTCTTGTAACCACATGTCGAAATGAAAACGATCCATCAGTTCTAAACATCGGCTTCCAGCAATTTTCTTTTGACGTTCATCGAATCCATTATTGGTGCAATCTTTATCCGCCATCTTATCGAACTCGCCCGTTGTGTCAGGTTTCCATACTACGCACCCATCTGGACATGGGCGTTTTTGGTTTTCTTTTCCGTACGTTAAGAGATTTCCAGGTACGCTTGATAAGGGTAAGTATCCATGCTGCTACTGACCAGTTTGTTATTCAAATACAAATCCACCTCGCTGAACAAGGAATGCATGACATTGTTGATTGGAGCTACTGCCTCGTCGTCATCTAGATCGGTACCATCCGTATTGTTCACTTTGACTTTCAAGTACAAGTAACTGCTGTTC
The DNA here is from genome assembly GCA_028554795.2 of Sinohyriopsis cumingii. Classification (NCBI taxonomy): domain Eukaryota; kingdom Metazoa; phylum Mollusca; class Bivalvia; order Unionida; family Unionidae; genus Sinohyriopsis; species Sinohyriopsis cumingii. Next base: position 68,812,718 of record CM068834.1, on the reverse strand, counting down.
AGATCGATGTAATCTTCGGGCTGTCATTTGACTTTAAATTCGATTCCAGCTGAGGCTATCAAAGAAGAGATGAGTTGAAAGCCATTGTGATTCTTGCTTCGTCATCATGGTATGTGACATGGCAAACAGATTCAGTTCTGACTTGGAACAGACGCAAGATTCTCGGTGCACCATTTTTATTTCTCCCTGTGTTTTAATATAATTAAAAAAACGACTTAGTCTCGGGCAGTTATTCTTTTCTTGATCGTCTTTCTAGCTCTGGAGTGTGAAGGCATCTTGAGGGGTGTCTTCGTTGTCGTCTCTTTCTGCCTTGTCATTGCTGTGGTGTAAGAAAAGCAGGAATTCCTGATTCGGCAGCATCCAGATTATTTTTTGGAGTTCCTCGCCGACCCAAAATGTCTTTTCCCGTTTGAAGCAAGACATTATTGCCTGCTCTCAAGAAAGCTTCTTTTGGGTTTGTTTTTGTTTGTCGATGATGACATTTTGGAGAAATTCTTTGCCTTGCGTCAACTCAGCTTCTTTCAAGGCGTGAAATCCTCGTGTCTCCACCGGTTTCAAAACTGGGGCCACTGAACAAAAGGACGATTTCAATATAGCTATTAAACCATGTCCGTGCTGTCGAGCGACTACTCGGTACACAGGATATAGCACTAACAAATCGTTAGAAAATCGTTTTCGAAAATGGAGTTTCACCGTGACTTTCCCTTTGGAGAATGAAATATTTTGTCCCAGATCTTCTTTTACAGCAATGTTGACAGTGTCGAAATACGACTTACTTATGCTCTCTCTCTCTCTCTCTCTCTCTCTCTCGCTCGCTCTCTCTCTCGCTCTCCCTCTCTCTCTCTCTCTCGCTCGCTCGCTTTCTCTCTCTCCCTCCCCCCCCCCCCCGTATGACAAGCGAAAATTCCCAACCCTCGTATTTTCATGGATTTTGGCCCCTATCTAACTACGATAATCCAAAGAGAAAGGGGGCAGGTAGTGGTGACTATTTGGACATTTTTTTATATTCAATAATTAATAATCTATTGTAAGAACATATAATAGGTTTTTATATAATGAACAAAACCCACAACAGCAACAGAGCGTTAAATACGCTACAGTATGTGTGCCTCGTAACCGACAAATTTAACATATAGGCATAGTGTCGACTGGCTATTGCAACTATATATCATTGATAGTATGAACACTGTAGATAGATCCCCAGGGAAAGAATAAATATACAGTTACGACGAACCAGATTACTGTAGGTTACTTGGTACAAGTTCTATCTTAAAGCTTTAGTCCAGCGCAATATGTTTTTCTCTCTCACTCCACATTTTTTTCTATTTTGTCCATTGCGAACGGGGGGGGGGGGGTGTAGAAAAAAGAAAGGATTCTGATGAAATTGTGTTCCATTTTAATTTCATTTGGAAAACATGCACTATTAATACTTTTTATCGTTATTTTCATTATGTCATTTCTGATTACCAAATGAGTAGAAATTCCTCATATATGTATGTGTGTGTGTATATATATATATATATATATATATATATATATATATATATATATATATATATATATATATAAACTTATTAAGATAAATGCAATAAATAGTCATTTTATTACATTTATCTTAATCATCTAAATCGATCCATGACACACGTGACCTAGATCCAGTGCACTTGAAAGGATTGTTATATATATGTATGCATGTATGTATGTATGTATGTATGTATGTATGTATGTATGTATGTATGTGTGTGTGTGTGTGTGTGTGTGTGTGTGCGTGCGTGCGTGCGTGCGTGCATATATATATATATGTGTGTGTATATGTATATATATATATATATATATATATATATATATATATATATATATATATATATATATATATGATGCAAGATGTTGTCACATAAGACAAATAGGGATCACTTGTTTACGATGATTTTGGGATGATGCAATGCTTAGCTCATGTCTGTTTTCAGTGGAGGTCTTATTTTTTCTATTTTTAAGAAAATAGTTTTCAATGTTTTATTGTAAGCCATATATTTATAATTTCACATTAAAGCATAATATACATTTTCTAATGCTCTCAGTTTTGTACTTAAATATACTATTGCTGATCATTATTTGCAGCAACGATGAGGCTAAGGGGTGGAAAATAAAATAATGAATTGCCCCCCTCTACTTCCGCTATTCCCAATTCCCCGGTAGGCACTAGTGAGAAGCCGTCCACGTTTTGTGTTGCCGGTCGAGCGACTAAACTCTATAATATAATTATAAAAAACAACGAAAGAATGGTGTTGGATATAGACTTATTCCGAGCTGATAAAGGCGGTGATCCAGCTAAAATACGAGAAGTTCAAGCCAAAAGATTTAAGGACGTCACATTGGTTGATAAAGTTGTAGAACACGATACAGAATGGAGAAAACGTAAAGTGTCCATTTTTGGTTTTTGACGTTTTAAAATTTAGTTTTAAGTTTTTCTGCATTGTTCCTCTTCTTCTGTAATTATGGAAAAGTGTTTAAGCACCTCGTTATTTGGTTTCAGAAATTTCTCGTGAACCGAATTTAAACGGCTAAGATTGTGTTTAATTGGACAGGAGTGGGGTGGGGAGTCATATTCCAAACAGAAATGTTGTATAAGCACGTTCGGCCAAATCTCTCAAACAGAATTAACAGAAGCTGAGTCTGGAAATACCAAAAGTGATTAAGAAATCATTTCGGCTGATTACAGAGTCGTGTAAACTCTGTTACGAAGTATGGTGTTACAGTGGACAGCTTCAAGGTTTCTCATACCATTTATGTCGTACCATTTCTGTATTTTCGTGATATCTAAGTGAACTTTGCCTTCTTGGCCACTGTAGATAAAATGACGGAATCAAAGGTTATTATTTTGCCTTAGTCTTCTCTACAAATGATGTAGCCCACCAACGTTAGCCATTCAAGTATTTTGACTCTCAGACATGTGCATTGTCTAAAACCAGACAAGTGAACACAAAGCTCCTTACTTTTTACAGATATTATTTTATCCATAAGTAGAAATGTTTACTATTTATTTGGATAGCTGACTGTGCATATTAGTAATGGTCAATACACATGTTTTGTGCTTTGAATTGTTTATATTCAACACATGATCTGAGATTCATCTACTATGGTATACTGCGTCTGGTGTTAAATGACTACTCTGCTATTTTACTTCTAACCTACCAAATCATTTTTGGTGTGTAATTATGTCTCGTGCTTTTATCTGATTCCTGAAAATGGAATCTAGTTTTTTTTTTTTTTTTAAGTGATCAGTATTCCCATTTTGTCATCTTGTGTCTGCTTGGTAAATGTGTTGCAGAGATTTTTCTAGCCTTTAAAAGAATGAACTTTAATTCAGTGTGAAAATAACCAGTGGTGCAACGTGATCATAGGGCCCTTTATACCAATAACACCTGTAAGTAACAAACAGAAATATTATAATGGACACTTGATTTATATTAGGTCAGATGATTAAACAGTTAAATTTGTTTTCATATTTGTTATTTTAAAAAATATTGATTTTTTGCCAAGATCACTACAACAGCAGCAGCTTCTACTGCCACTACTGTTTGAGGCAACAAAATGAGAGAAATTTGTTATAACAGCCACTAATTTTGGCTTATAATAATTTTATGTTACATGCTATTGCAGATCATCTGAAAATAAATTGTACCAAAATTACAAGCAGTGATTTTTAAGAGGTTTGAAAGCATTATCCTATGTATTAAATATTACATACTATGATGAGGTGATCTTGCATCTGATTCGCTAACTTATTACCATTCTGAAGTCGTAGTTCTGATCCAACTTTTACCAGTCTTGAAATGTAGTTTTATGTCATCGACAAATTGGATGGGTTTGATAAAGAGCAACCTCCATTTATATTGATCAAGTACTCTTGCTTTTGATTGGCAGGTATGGGTAGGAAGTCTAGTTGATGATACAGGGCTCAAATTTAACAGATTTCTTTGTAGCCAGAAGGACTAGTACATTGAGAAATTTACTAGTCCTGCCAAATCTTTACTAGTCCTGTTCACAAAACAATGTCACACAGCTTTCATTTACGTTTACCAATTCAATTTTAAAGTTCAAACAGCCCACAACAAAACTGGATGTTTTCTGTGTTTGCTTTTGCGAATTGCGTACACCAGTTACACCACATAACGTTCCTTTCCTCGTCATAATTCAGCCATTCCCTGTCTTGTCCATTTCTTCTGAAACTTTCCATTACTCTTTTCCCTATCATATGAGTTATTCCTAATCATTCTCATGCAACGTTTGCTTTTTTCTGATGGCTGAACACCTTCTATCAAAGGCCACATTGTGCCTGTCTTATGAGGGACTTGTGCCTTGTTTTGAAATACGAGATGTTATAGTACTGTATAACTGACGCGAATTATTTAAAGCAAGAAAAAGAATGGCACAGTGTCCTTTATAAGAAAGTCAGAGCAATAAACACATGCAGTGTTTCCCTTTACACACAGTTGTGCATCAGGGATGCACGCTGTAGATAAATGACGCACACATTTTGTTGCCGTGAGTTTTTTTGACGCAAAGGATTTTCATAATATGATTGTGATTTATTTAATAGCCAATGCATTGAACGATGGATGGCATCGTATATACTTCGAGTATAGGCATTGACTGGTTCCCAGCTTTGTTTGCTCCCTGCCTTGCGCTCCTCTATTCGTATAGCAAAGTGCAACGCAGGGAACATATAAAACAATGAACCAGACTAGCTTAGGCAATGTTATGACGGAGTAGCTTCCCCTAATATCGCGAATTTCTCCATCGAGCTCAGCAAGCTGTCATCTAGATGTTCAACCTCAAGGCTTGTTGCACTAGAAAGTGATCTCCAGATTAAAACGTCATGCACTAAAAAACATAAGCGAAGAAAGTGAAAGAAGCAGAACACAAAAGAGTCGTTGTGGATATAATTTTAATCAAAAATGGAGAAAATAATTCGCTTGAATGGAATACGGCACATTCATTATGATTACTGGTGTGATTTCTGATCGCGCGATTGCAAAGACTGCAAAAGTGAATCATCCTTTCGTGACAGGATTTTAGAATTTTTAAAAATCTGCCCTCGTTCGCCATAAGATATCTGGAGAACATGTTATAACCTAAGACATTATTTCACAACAAAGAAATCAGTAAACTTGCAGAGACAAATGCGTTATTTGGATTACAAAGTCAGCTGGTCATTGCAGATTTTGTTGGTTTTTAATTTTTGCTGCAATAAAAGAAAGATCTTAAAGTTCAAGTGTAACTTATTAGAAAGAGGATGAAGCATTATCCTCCTTGATATTTGGATAGATATGTTCTGGGATGAAGTACAATGAAACCTATGATAGTACACATTTTATGAAAGGCAGTAAATTAACTCCCATTTGGTTAAAAAGATTTATTTTAATGTGTTGGGCAATAATATTGCTTGAGGAGACTGTTAAAAGTATGACTTTAAAAGAAATATGAACTAATAAAATTATTCTTTGAATGGATAATGCATTTGTTTGTTAATTGTGCATGTTGGTGTATTTGTATGTTTAAACAAAGAGAGAGAGAGTATGTTGTGCAAGTTGCAATATCCTATTTCAAGCTGAAAAAGTAATAGTTGTATGAAAATTTGTCAGTACATTTTTGACCCCCACATTTTTTATTTGACCCACAGTTTTGACACTAAGGGGTATTTTGTACCCTCAATTTTACATCCCTGGGGGACACACTGACATGTCTTTGCCTTCTCCCACAATTAAATAGCCTCTCCCTAACAAAGACTTAACTTCAGCGGATGTTCTGCATGATCAAAGCAGTGGCTATTGTAAACACTGTTATAAAATATTAGCATCAGAAAATAGTGTTAGTTTCAATTTGGAAAAGGTGTGTTCCCATCAAACGAAGCCATCTGACACTCGGCGCATTGTATTTAACAGCTCCAATTACGGTATCATAAATCATAAGTTTGGTAATTGTTCCCAATTAATTGAACCTCAGTGTATTCAGGGATGGTCCTGGCTTTTAAAAAGCTGTCGCCAAAAAAATCGCCAACCTCAATATTTTGTCGCCAATTTTCAAAAAGTGTCGCCAAAAAAGTAGTGTACATTTTTCCAAGTGTTAATTTAGTCTATTAATGTAACAGGCAATGAAAATTACAAAAGATGGATTAGTTAATACTTTAATTACAACAAGCATTAACAAAATGTTACAAAGTGTTACATGAAGATCCGTCGCGATTTTAGGGCTGCCCACTTGTTGAATGCAGTTTCAAAGTCTAATTTTTCACATCTGTACATGCTAATTCTCATTAAATTCTCGAGAGATGAGATGCAGAGCTTATTTCTGATGTCAGTTTTTATGAGGTTCATCTTACTGAATCCACGTTCACAGTCCTCAGTGCTGACATGTGACACCAGTAGCCTCTCAGCAGCCCCCCCCCCTTATGGCTAGCTTCACAAAGCTTGTAGCGAATTGCTTCCTAAATCCCAAGAATGATCACTGAATGCTGTATAAATTTTCTCGACAAGAAAGAAAGGATCTCCATTCCCACGAATGAAACTTACACGAGTCAACACCTGGCAATATTGGACCGTATATATAAGCGTAAATTCACACCCAATTTAGGGATTCTTTCACTCCTGTATTTTGAGAAATAAATAATTATTATTAATTATGCAAACCTGTTTTTTTTTTTTTGCTATTTCTTGTTGCGGAGTTTAAGCCTCTGCAGCCGTAACACGGGAATGATGGCAAAAGGAAAAGATCAATGAGTAAAATGCTGCACTGGCGACAGATGTAATTGTGATTGAGATTTTTTCCATTTGCTTTGTATTTATACACAGTAGTCGGTACTTCAAAGGTTATCAGTTTTCTATGAAGGTTCAGCAAAACTATTGTATTGGTATATGTATAAAAAAAAAACAGAAGGATTAGCCATACAATTAATTGTATCTGTTCTATTCGCGTCTTCAGAAGTCGGTCAGTTGTAGGTATAGTGCGGTAGCGTGATTGACTGTATCGCAGCATACAGTACTCAGCCCAGATGTCAGCATAAGCAGATTATGATGTAACAGTGCACTGTAAAGATAGGGTTGTCAATAAGAACAAAGGATCGTTTGCGTAACAGATTGATTCCAATGCATTGCTTAGTCAAGTTTGTGGCTTCCTTTCGTTCTGGCTTTAAATTTATTCAGTCCAAATCCATGATTGTATGTACAAATTAAATAACCAAAAAGTATGTCGCCAAAAAAATCGCCAGATGGGATATTTTTGTCGCCAATAAGGAAAAAAATCGCAATTTGCGACATTGGCAAAGCCCAGGGCGATCCCTGGTATTGTTGATATTAATAATAAGGCAGAAAATTTTCAAATCTTAGATGCCCATGCTCAGAGATTTTAATTTCCAACAATTGTACAGCATTCTGCTTGGATATATCCATGTGTATTTAAATATTTGTTCATTCTTGTAAGGAAAAATATAAAAACTTTCCTTATCATCATAGAAAAAGTTGTTGTATGGAAAGGATGTGTCAATAACGTAATTGTAATAAACTAATTTAATTCTTATAATTATTTCGATGGAAACGTAAAATATGTAGTTTCCTGTTTGTGACTGTTGGAGCATTAGGGTAGTGAGCACACAAAAAAAGTACCTTAAACAAAAAAACGTGCAAACTACATGTAATTTATTTGAATAGTTTTTGCCGTGTTCTTTTGTGTGGTATACCACATTATAGTTTGTTGCTGTGGTCAAGTGAATAAAGTGTGATACCAAGTCATTTTTTCATTTAATTCGTTATCAGATTAATTAGGATCAATTACCAAACTTCTGTTGTTAATGACAGGGCCATAATTTACACTGTTAAGCGAAATGCACAAAATCGAATGGATTCTTGTTATAGAAACGCACCTTTCCGAGGCAGAAATTGACTTCATCTTCTCATGCTAATATTTTATGACTGTGTTTACAATGGCCACTGCTTTGATTCTACAGAACATCTGCTAAGTCAGGTCTTTATTAAGGAATGGCATAAACAAAAGCTGACTATTGATAGCCGAAACTTACTAGCCCATCTGACTATTAACATTATGAAAGTTACTAGTCCGACAGGAAATCTGCTAGCCTCGGGCTAGCGGACTACTGCTAATTTCAAGCCCTGTGATATTCATGATGACCTTATTACTATGTGTAGATCTTGGTCATAATAAAAAAATATATATCTTGATTATATAAACATATTTACCAAGTTTTATAACCGTTTGGTCAGAAACTGTCAGTAAGATAGCATTATAAATAAAAAAAATGGATCTTATTCATAACTGTACTCATCCAAGATGTGTTTGATCAAAATTGGAATAGGGAATATTCTCTAGAAAGGTAACAATCCATGCCAACCACATGCAAAATTGCCTCATTATTATGTGTGGATTACTTGCAATATACAATTCACGCAAAATCTGGATGATAGCCCTATATTTAAGTCTATTAAAATCAGACCAAATATTTAGTTTTAAAAGTGTCAAAGAAACAAACACATGGCTGTTAGATACCTGAGCTTCTGGGTCTTATAAATGTGAAATTCTCACAGGACACATCCATTCTCCCTTTAACATTTCACCCTGATGCACTTGATTTTCCTCCATGATGCTCCACTTTTTGGATCTTTTGGTTAGCTGTGGCCAAACTGCAGAATAGCTAATGGCTAGACTTTCATAGAACAGTGTGAAGCCAATGTGACTAATTCATTTCCATATCACTGTAAAAGTAAAATTATTTTCTGAGAAGGTCTGTCCTTCTCGGAAAATGAAAATAGAAGATCATGTCAACTTTATTGTATGAGTCAGCTTACTTTTTGGCAGAATTTTAAAACATCTCTACTATAGTGCCCAAGTACAAATCACGTGCACTTAAATTATTATAGCATACCAATCATTTGATAATATTGTCCAAATCACTCTGCCAAAGTTTTGATTACTTTCATGATTTACATCTGTATCATAAGCAATTTAATTTAAACATTGTTACATCAAAATAGGGCATCATTTTCAGTATTTGCCAAACAATTCGGTGCTTACATACACATACAGTTTTCAATTTTTGTTAGAGTGGTATTCAGAGAGGTGGTTCTTTTCACAAGATAATTGCATTGAGAAGGATTAACTGTTAACAAGTTACACTAGCTTTGTGGTAGTTTACTAAAGTCAGGTTCTTAGCTAATCTTGCAGATTGCCATTTGCTAACCAAAATTTGAAATGGGGGTCACTCATGGGGGAAAATGAGGCAGGGAATATGTACATTAGCTCAGTTCACAATTTCAAAACCTGAGGGGTCTGCTGTCAAGAATTTGTGTCATTTTGGTCTTAACACATTAACCCCTGGAGCATTTTGTCATTTTTGCCTGAAAATCAAGTAGGAAACACATTTTGAAAGCTATTTCTGAATAGACTCTAAACGGAGCCATTATTTTTGTATGGAGACCTCTTCTTTATTCCAAGTGCCCATCTTATCCTACTTTTTGCAATGGCTCATCTGTCTGTTTGCAATTCATACCGGTTTGCCTTAGATCTGACACAAAAAAGTATAAAATCCAGACACAAAATCGGATTCTGACCACATGCGAATTTTGAGTTCAAAAATTGAGGTTTTTCTATCTGTATTTTGTAGTGCAACTAGATATTCCAAATTATTTGGTATCATTGTAGAGCTACATCTGTCTACCTTTCTATAATACTACCCACATTAGTGTATCAGGCTACCACCTCCTGCCCCGTAAAGGCGTCACTAGGCGTTAATGTGTTTTGGGATTGGTCATTTTTCAGTGTTGACACCAAATCTATACTCTTTCATATCTGATCTTGTATTAAAAAGATATGACTTAAAAATTATTTATCATTTCATGTAATCACCTCAGAATGAAAATGAGTCTGATGTTTTTTATCACTGAGAATGGTGGTTACTCTTGTTGAGCAGGGAAACCAGTGTCATAACCAATGTTTAGTAGACAAATTACATGTATAATGTGCAAAAGAACAGTGCCAAAAGCAGCCGTGCTTTTATTGAAGAAACAACTCTCTCCAAAAATATCTTTCTTTTCTCAGCTCGGTCATTTATTAACTATATAATGCAGTACATCAATGTCAGGTGCTTTTACGTTGATAAATTTTCACTCTTGTTTAATGATATTTTGGCAGTACATGTAGTACAAATTGTGCTGCAGTAAATATCCTTATAGACATTGGCACTGATCAATTTATGCCTTAAATAAATACAGCAATGCTAGTGGAGTATGTACTCGACCCCCTACTGATTACAACACAGAGCTACAAGACTGTCAATATGGTCAGAATTTGTTGTTGAGAGAAATAGACTTTATCTGCACGCATTTTTATAATATAAATACAGATCACAATGAGAGAACTTTACAAAATATAAAAAATCCAATTGTCAGGTCAAATTCTATGTGCTAATAGTAATGACTGTGAGACTTCTGACATTTTGCTGAAATAAGCCGATTTTGTTAAAACTTTTCAAAAAAATCAGAAGTTTTAAAGAAGAGAATTGGAATAATGGAAGTGAAATCTGGAATCATCAGAAAGGAGTTGTATGTCAGATGGAATCAGAAATCAGCAAAACTGCATTTCATTGTTATTCAAAGAAAGAAAGAAAGACATTTCTTAGAGAGTGATCTTTTAACAACATTAAGAATGGGTGTGGCAAATATTTAGTACCTTTATATGTAACAGGATAGAAACTAAATGGATTCTAGAATGCACCAAAAAAATTTGTATGTGAATGAACAAGGAAATATATGAAATTAAATATACAGGTTTCAAGACCACCACAATGACTATTAAGGTGTCAATGATATCTATATATATATATATATATATATATATATATATATATATATATATATATATATATATATATATATATATATATATATACACTGACAATTCATTTAGCCATAACTAAACTATCATGAACATGTAAAAAAAGAAAAAAAGATGTAAACTCTGAAATATTATATGCTGTGAATAGGTAAGAAAAAAAAAATATAAATGAGTGTGGTAAATATAACAGTATGATAGAAAAATGAGCTTATAACCATCTGATGTTATAAACATCAGTACAGTTCATATAACCATATGTCCTTATAATCAGAATTCATAATTCAATGTCTTTGTGCAGTTTGGAATTCACAGAAGGCACTGCCAAGTTATTTTCTTGCCTTATTCCCTGACAACATACTCATAAGAGAATATCAACTGCAAACTTCACAGACTTGGATCTTCCATAATATAATGCACTGCTAGATCTGGGTCTGTGCAGTTTGTTAGAAGTAATCAGTAGAACAAACAACATAGACCCTGATCTGCATGTGCATTTTGCTATGGCAGATCTTAATGTTTAGTTGTTTGCAGTTTGACTTATAAGCAATGGTATTTGATATTGAAATGTATTTATTTAATTCATTTGTCAGTGCAAATATTAAAGTACTGTGGCAAGTTTTAGTTTTAGTTTTTAAAAATACCAAGTTTCTAATCAGTGTTAATATTTATACAATGAGTATTTTACTGTATGATAGAGAAGAAAATACATAGGTAGATATCAAGGCAGGTGAGAAGTGGATACAACTTAAAATTAAGTATTATACAACTTGATTTTTTTAAAATTTTAAAACATGTTTCTGTAAGTTTGAAGTCAGTATTAAGATTTTAGGGTCCTTTGTATACATTTCAGTCAATTTACCAGAATTAAAATCTCTATTTTTTTTTTACAGTGAATAACCTTTTTGATGACATAAAAATCTGTACAGTGAATCTGTTTCAGTGATTTAAATCTCCATTTCTGTGCAATGAATCACTCTTTCACTGATTTAATGTCCTAAAAATGTGTTGTGTGAAATGTAAAAAAGATATTTGAAAAATTCAAATTTTTTGCTTCAATAGTTTGAAAATCTACTATGTAATCGTGTATTCTACATATGCAAAAAGTAACATGCCTATCAAATCTCATCGACTTTCTCAGGTACTTTTGGGGCCATTATGCTATTTAGTTAGCATAGATGGTCCTTTTGGGGGCCATTGTATTAGCCCAAATGGTCCTTTTGGGGGCCATTGTGCTATTTAGTTACCCCAGATGGGTCTACACATGAACTGACAAATCAATATGCTCCTGAAGTATTTGGGGCCTGAATGGAAGGTCAAATGAACCTGGAGTTTTCAATAAAATACTACTTTTTACGTCTAGTTTGTCCTAAATAAAAATTATGGTGATTTGTTGTACATTATGACTACTGTGGTTGCCATCTTGAAAATCTTGGTACATGTATTGCAAGATAGAAAGCCATATCGTCAAGGGTTACATCTTAAGGGGTTAAACTATTTACAAGATGAGGTAAAACAACAAGTATTCAATTTTCCAAAATATAAATTTATTTCCTTAAAATTATAAAGTCAAACAAAGTGAAGGAATTAAAGCTAAGTTAAAGTATTGTATGAATTCCTAGAATAATATGCTAAATGTACTGTCAATTTCACAGTATTCTGGAAATGGTCCAGAGGTATTCCAAATGAAGGTTCTAATGTACTTATGTGCTATGCCATGCTATTACCAATAAAGAAACATTGTTTTAATATCCAGAAGTTTTTACTTCAAGGTAAATTCTATGAAAGTTGAATTTTTTACTAAGGTTCTTGAATGTTTCAATTAAATATCCAATTCCTTGAATAATTTCACAATAGTCCAGCAAGGTACTGTCTGTTTAGAATAAATCTTTTCTACTCTGCAATTTAAACAAACAAAATTTTAAAAAAATCACATTTTCTTTCAGTGACTAGCATATGACTGTATAACTGAAGACTGTTTTTATTTTTTGATATAGTCACTTAATGCATATCAGATAAACAAATTTAAATAACTAGAAAAGATTCCTGAACATTTAAATCACGTTATTATGAAATATCTTAACAGTCATCATTTAGCTTCTTTTTAATTATTTAGCCAATGCAGTTTTCTTTTAAGGCACAAAAGTACTCATAGGATCATGTGATGTGACCTCCATTCATTGGCCTACTTGGTCAGAAATAGTTGTTGACAATAACTTGCCAAATGACCTTGATTTATGAATGGAAATTTCATAATGTATTGTACCTGTACACTTGGTGTTCTGGTAGATAATAACCTATCATGAACTGAACATATCATTAAACTAAGTCAATTCACATATCAGTTAAAAAGTCAATTCAAGTTTATGGTTTCTCAGTAATATAAGACATTTCTACCTGAAAGGCACATAAAACTATTTTATAACGGTTACATACAACCCTATTTAGACTACTGTAATATAGTATGGGGTTATTCAAATGATAACAACATAGCAAAGCTGGCACATCTTCAGAAAAGAGCATTAGTGTTGATATCAATCCAGAAAGAAAGCATGGAAAATTTAGCTGGTAAGTTAAAAATATTACCTATTAAAGACTGATTCTGTTTGAGAAAAGCCAAATTAATGTACTGGATATCCCATAATAGTGCTCCTGAATATTTACAATCACTATTCCAAGATAAGCAACCTGGTAATATTCCCCAAACAGTATAAAATTCCTAAACCAAATAAGGAATTATTTTTAAAAAGGTTTCCAATACTCTGGAACTTTGCTCTGGAATAGTATTCCAGTTGAGATTTGAAATACCCACTGTTTCCTTCTTCCAAACCCAATATATCCAGTGGCTCCAGAGATGCAGCTAAAATAAATATATTCCTTTGTATGAGGGCCCCAAGGTAGATTAGTTCTTAGCTAACTGTGTTATCCTCTTTAAATAAGGTCATTATTGTTACTACACAAGTGACCTGACCTCACCTTTAAAATGCATTCTATATTGTTAGAATTGCCAGTCAAAATAATATTGTCATTAACCCAACTGATTTAAATAAAAAATATATTAAATAAGAAATATATGATATAGCTATCCATAACACTTCCGACAGAAGGCTACTTACGATATCAAAGTTTATCGAGAATGAAAATGATGCCAATCTGACCTCAAATATGACTCCCACAATAGACATAATCAAGAATCTGTTACAGTTTCTCCTGAATGGATGGTTATGTGTCTTGTCCTCAATAAATGTGGTGTCTTGTCCTTGATAAATGTGGTGACTTGTCCTCAATAAATATGCTACTAAACTTACTTTAAACCAGTATGTCTTCCATGGCAGCGCTAGTTTGAAAATCCTATTCCAGGAATATCAGAAATGGTTTAGATGCTCAGCAGTTTCAAAGAAAAAATGGTCTTATCCTTCCTGGAAATTCTTTGTGGTCAGTAGGTGAATGGTCTCTTGGAGGAACTCTTTTTTAAAAGGGTTCAGGTGCATGGAATGCATGAAATTCAAAAACACTGATTTGATCCTTTGATTTTTCTTTCAGGGAGATACTTGGCCGATCTCTTCAACAAGCAGAAGAACTTGTGCAGCAAGACAATTGGTGACAAAATGAAGGTGAGGAGTTGATGATATTATACTTTTCTACTATTTCTCTGACCAGAAAGGAAGTTAACAAGCAATTTTGTAACTTTCTTTTGGAGACAGTCATGAATACTAGCAGTAGAATCCTGAAAAGTAATGATGTAAAAAAGTATAACTCTTCATCATAGGTGAGAAGAGTGCACCTATCAGGCAATACCTTCTCTTTGTCATTTGAATCTATAACTTCTCTCTTTCATTCCAAAAGTTTTAAAGCTATTCATTTTCTGAAAAGAAATAAAATGGCAAGCATAATGAATCATAATTTATGTTTGTCAAAGAAAGAAAAAAGAATGTTGGTATATGAATTCAGGCATTTCTACTGTTTAAAATTTTAACAAAAATTTCTATGTAAACCATACCTGCAAACATTTGTGATTATATAACTTTGTATCAGGAGCTGTTAATTTCTTAAGGCTAGTGTATGGAACCCACATTTGATCTTGGGATCCAGCTATTTTTAGCCACCGAAGGTCTGGTGGAGCATGTCACAATTGAATCATACTAGGTATATCGAACCATGTGAATGAAGATACATACAGAAATAGGAAACAAAACACTGTGATTTAACAAAAGAATATATTTACTTTGTAGTTATAGAATGGTATATACTACAGTACATACTTAGTTTGACTTCTGGAAAATGTTGAAACCCAGATAAATTAAAGATTCTCAGCCCTTGGGTATTTATTCTGATGCATCATGACGGGGAATTTGGATTGAACATTTTTTTTCTTATGATCATCATTTCAGTTTATTGATAGAAATTATTTTTTATAAGTACCAAACAGATTTTGTATAAATGGTTTAGGCATAAGCCTAGAAGGAAAAGTTTATACCTAACCATTTGTAAAAATGGTTCACCAATTTGTCTGCAGGTCTGTTTCTCATTGCCAACCCTAGCTCTTTTTTCCCAGATGGTTAAAGAAAATATCCTAAAATTGATGATTTGTGTATCCAATTGAGCCAGTTTTGCCCAGTATTTAGAAGCACTTAGTATGCTAATCACTATATATATATATATATATATATATATATATATATATATATATATATATATATATATATATATAAAATTTGAAAAAATAATTCTTTTTCTTCCAAACTTAATTTTGAAAACCAATGCAATAGAAAACACACATTGCTGTTTATTTTTCCTAATATCACATAATTTTGAAAAGAGTAGTATTTTACAAATAAATGTTACATTTTAGAAAAAGTTAAGTTTCAAGAAGTCTAAATTTGTAGTAAAATCTCTTTAAGGGTTATCACACTCTTTATGGGTTATCAAGACCCACATAAGTATCAGAGTTCCTAACATCCATGTATTTGCCAGATATGTCCATTTCTCAAAGTTTTTGACTGGCATATACTATAAGCAAGAATATTCAATCTATAATTATATTAATTTGTCTTTGATTAGTTTATCCATTGAAATGTCAAATACCATAACATAATAAAATTGAAAAATCGCTAGGTTTAGTTTACAGGTTGTCTCTTTGTCAGACAGTCAGTACAGATGATGCTGACAAGGTTTTGAATCAAAAATGACTAGGCTTGATTCAGTGCTGGCTGACTAAGCTTGATCCATAGCTGGCTAGGCTTGAGTCAAAGATCAGTAGGCTAGTTTCAGATCCGGCTAGTCTTGATTCAGTGCTGACTAGGATTGATTTAAAGCTGACTCTATGCCGAGCATAAGACGAGGCCAGATCAATACTTCAGATTGTTTTTCACTTTGTTCCACACAGCATCGTGAATTTTACCCTGCCTGTAACTCAGTAACCTTTCCAGTCAGGATCATTAAATGTAACTAAAAGTACCTAATTTGTTTTATGTGAGGTATTTAAATGTATTATGTACTTTTAGCTACATATAATGACGACGACCAGAAAATATATTGAGTTACAGAGGATAAAACTTGCGATGCTGTATAGATTTAAATTATAATAACTTTCGGTTTTATAAATATTAAAGGTATCACTGTATGCTATTTCAGATTACCAGCAATAGGGAAATTGTATCATTGATACTAAAATGCATTTTCTGGGGGTGGAGGGAAGAGAGAGAAGGATGCATATGTATTCCTCTCATTTTTTTCTTTGCACCTCATCAGAATATAGTATATTCCGATATATAAGAGAGAGAAAAAGTTCAGCTCTTCATGGATTTTTATATTCTTTTTTTAATGGAATATGTCTTTGTCATGCTTATTCATCTTCTAACATGTAACTTCTAATCCACATATATGCAATTAAATTTAAACAAAGTATATTACAAATGTACATTACTGGTGCTTTAGTGCAAAGCTAAGATTTTCTGGTCAAAAAGTATCGTCTTATAGGCTGGCATATTCAGTAAGCTTGTTTGGTCTATATGTTTTTCCAGTTGTAGACATAACACATTAGACAAAAGAGTTTAGAAGGCTCATCTCCTGGACTAATGAACAACCATATAATAGAAAGATTGCCACAAAGTCTGTACTAGTTGGTATTGCATCAATCCCTCACACAACATGCTTTTAGTCATGATGTGTCTGCACTTCATAGAATAACTATGCAAAGCCCATGTCTGAATTAAGCAAGAAAGAAAAAACTAGCAGCAGCAACATCTAAATTTATTACCAGACCTTCCTGGTGACCTCATCAAATCACCTTTGGACATTACCAGAAATGTCTGCCAATTAGGCATTACATACTTTTGAGTTAGTATAGTTAGATTGTTGTCAGTTACTTTCTTCAAAATTGTAGAGTGGAATAAGATAAGTTGTTGTCAGAGTGAAATTCATTGTTTTTCTGAAAGATGATACTGTCACTAAAGCAGCAGCAAATCTGAAACTGAAAAGGATGAATTTTTCTGGTACATTTAATATAATTGGGTATATCAAATGTTTTCTTTTTTGTCACAACCCTTTATATCTCCTTGGAATGTTTCTTTATTTCACTTATAAATGGTACCACATTAATTTTTGAACAAAAATGTCTTGCATCTGGCAGGAGCCCTTAGAATTTAAGGAATTCTGTGCGATAAGTTAGTATATTGTTATTTTTATCTCTCATAAGTGTCGAGAAATCTGAATATAAATATGTGTATTTGCAATTTCTGTAATTATTACTCATTTTGTCTTAATTTCCCTTGTTGCAGAAGAAGGAAGTTGTAGGCGATGATGAAACTTTGCCAGTGGATGCTCAGAATCTGGAAAACCTGACTCAAGACATACTGAGTGTAAGTTTCTGTCTGTATTTGAACTACACATCATTTTGTTCACAGAACCATGGTCTATGACTAGCTTGATCCAGGTCTGCAAAAACTGCACAACTTCTGTCCCTGAATGGCATAATTGTACTAATTCAAAAGATATTAGTACAAGTCATGTTAATAACATATTAAAGTGATTCCATTTCCACTAGCAGTGTCACATATCTTTGCTGCAGACCAGGTACTGAATGTTTTAAACAGAAGTTATTTTTAACGAATTATAAATGGTATAATCAGACTTTATTTACATTTCTGTAAAATTTATAATGTTGAACACAATTTTTGTATGGAGTTTTTTTTTTTTTTTGACGGGGTGGGTGGGGAGGTCTACTCCGACTGTCTTCATCTAGAAATTGTTGATATTTAAATAAATCTCATCATGATGGAAAAAAGCATGTCAAGGTTTAAGACATGGGTCACCAAACTTGTTTAGTTGCTATGTGACCATCTTAATGAAATTTTGATTTGTTGGTAGATAAATTGTTTTCACAGTATTTCATCTCGTATATCCAGATTCTTGAAATACTTAAAGTAGGTGGAGTTGTTAGATTAATGCCATTTTTCAGCACATGGTGACCAGTATATCTGATTCAGAAAGAACCCTAGGAAGTTACTGGCAAGCTTTCTTACACATCACAGACCTTCAGATTTTGCCACAAGTCTTATGAAAATGACTCTTTAAAATACAGACTTATGGAATAAAAGCAAAAACTACAGAAATATGATTGTTGTGGTAAAATCCGGATGATTGGCTCGTTCATGTTTGATTTGGTTCTGGATTTTGTATTCGATTTAGTGGAGTTAGTCAGGGAACCAGGCTATCTTCACAGTTGCACCTCAGAGGCTTTAAACTGCACGTGTATTTTTCATGCAAAGCATCAACATGATCAAACTGTTGATTATAAAATGTTTTTAAAATGGCATCTAGGAAGAGATACTTGTTAAAGATGAAATGGAAAATAAGCCTCTTAAAAGTGTGAATAATCAGTACAGAAGAATAAAAAGGAACATTCAGATCCTTCTGAATAAATACAGGAAGGGATGCAATTACATGAATTGGACATTGTGTGTTGATTTGAGTATGTCTCGTGGTGGGAGATGTGATTGCTTTCATGTGAAATTGGAAAAAATTCCAATTTATGTAAAGTTGAGACATAGCAACAAGCCATTGAGCTGCATAGGTTTGGGTTCTGAAGTTTGTGCAACTGTACTAGAGGTAAATAAGGTCTTCGTGTAATTTACAAACTTTTCAGTTGAACACAATGCTTACCATTGCTGCATCAGTTTTGAATACTGTATGTTATATACCTGTTTTCCAACTTTACAATAGCGCTATATGATATTTTATTACACCGTACTGGTCATACTTATGGGGAAAAATTAATTGCTATACTGAGAGAGTCTTGTTAGGGTTAGCAGATCTGACATCCATAATGGCTGAACCAGAAACTAGATCCCATGTGAACAAGAGTGGGTGTCAGTGGTCTCTAAAGGAGAGTACCTTAAACCATTCAGCTACTGTAGCCCCATTAGCAAAAGTAAAGTGACTGTCATCAATTAACGAGATCTTAATGATAGGTTGGTCTGTCCTAACAATCCCACAGCTACATACAGCTACAATTACTGGGATCTTAGTGATTGATCCATCATTCTTGCAGGGTGTAAGACTACACAAACATGTTATGATAGGGGATTTTAATGATGGATCCGTCAGTCTTGCAGGGTGTAAGGCTACACAAACATATTATGATAGGGGATTTTAATGGTGGATCCATCAGTCTTGCAGGGTGTAAGGCTACACAGACATGTTATGATAGGGGATTTTAATGATAGATCCATCAGTCGTGCAGGGTGTAAGGCTACACAAAATGTTATGATAGGAATCTTAATGATAGATCCATCTGCTCAGCCCTGCTCACAGCACAGCCAGTACTAGCACCAACTGGACCACCTTCCATTCTACTGGAAATTGTGCTGATCATACTCCCAGAAAACCATTCATCTGTACCGATTCTACAAAATCGTCAAGCAGAGCCAACTTGTCCTATATTCATTGCTTACCTGCAGGGTATTGGCCACAAATTTTATAGAGACAATGGCATTGCATCATTGTTGATCCAACCATGGAGAGGACCGGTTTTATTTTTAAAGCTCTGGTTGAGTAGATACACTGGCTGTTGCCAACTTCTGGATGTGTTGGACAGCATTGACAATCAAGAAGTCTCGCCATTCCACTGCTTCCCCAGTCAACAAAAATTGAGGAGATTATCAGTTGTTTGTCTTCACGTATATCTGTGACCCCAGGAATGCTAGAGCTTTTTTCCTTTTTGAGAGCCAAGTACCAGCAACATTTTCTTCACACTGATACAAGACAGATTACATCGCATACAATACTAACTAAAAAATTATGGGGCAGTTAACATGTATACCCGACTTTTTTATAAAGTGGATAAACACGTGTTTCTTGCCACATGGAGACAGGTTCAAAACATTGTCACTATGTCTTCAATGATGGATTTGGCCTCGTTGGCAATTTTTTTCGATTGATGGAAAAAATTTCAAACCAACACACCTGGAAGTTAATGACACAAAATGTTTGTGTTATTAACAGAGTGGCTCACCATTTATTGATGAACACATTGTCTGCCTCTGCCAATCTTGATATACAGTGATGTGTTTGTGTGCCACATCACTAAAGCCACATCATACTCTGGTTTTAGGGATGACACCATTGCTGTTTGGGGGCAGACAACTCAAAAACTACACCTTCAACTTGCCACTCCACACATATCCTCATTTTAATAACCAGCTGCCAGTGCAGAAACAGGGATGATAGGTGAGCCAAGCAAAAGGGATCTTTTACCTTCCAAGTGCTGTTCAGATCTCGGCTTTATGCCAAGCCAAACTAGGAGGCACCTTAACAGGAGTGGTAAGAAACTAAGTTTCTCCATCCCCAATCTTCCTCTCTCCCACCACTGACTTAACATCCCCAGCACCATTAGGTTGTCTACCAGTGGGAACCAGATTCCTGCAACACAGATCACGTTGGATCAACATATTTACGCAAAATGATTAGGTGATGTATGTCATTTTGGAGGGAATTAGAAATTTTGTTTACCCAACTTCTTTCTTGTCAGGAGAAGAACAGTATTCTTCAACAGGATTTACAGTTGCTCATCAACAAATATGTGGTGGAGAGTATATGAAAACCACAGTCTTGAGGTTTCTATTCACAGTTCCTTAACAAAAAGGCCATCGGCAAGTTGTGATTGAAGGGACAAGTATGCCATCATTCGTGACCTAACAGATGTCTACTCTCATGTCCCTTTTGTTGATTTGCTTACTGTGACAAGGTTTACCTACTTGAGTCCTTCTGTTCGATCTAAATATCAACCCTTTGAGTGCTTTGATACTTAAACTTCTCAGGCTGTAGGTTAGGGCGTCTGCCTCAGATCTGGGAGGTCGTGGGTTTTATCCCTTGCCAAGTCATACCAACGACTTATAAAAATGGTACTAATCCTGACTCAGTTCAAATAAATTTGAACCATTCACTCTGACCTCACTGAAACTTGTACAGAACCTGCTTCCTGATAGCTTTAGCTTTTGCATGTTGGGTGTTAACATCCCTTTTAGTTGATGGAACTATCCTCAGCCCAGATTAGATGGTTTGTTGATCCTCATGGCACAACCAGGCTTTGTAGCCATGAACTGGTAACCATCAGTAGGCAATTGGAGAGTTGGTGTACACTTCCTCTCATCTTTAGATAGGTTGGGAGCAGTGGCTATGCAAGATTTTGTCTGTCTTCATGCACTACAAGTACACCGGCAAGAAATGGCAACCACAAATAACTCTTTCGCCCTGTGAAGATAGGAAAGTAAGTTGTCACTTCTCAAGCCCCATTTTTGTGCCTTAAGTGGGTTGTGTGATCAATATACTCAGATGTCTCAACAGATCAGAGAAGCCTCTTGCAGATTTAAGTCATTAAATTGGAGCGGTCTCTGCAAGCCTCATATTTAAATGCAATCTGAGACATTGTAACTGACATGATTCCTGACATTAATACCACTTGTCGTAGAGTCATTGTATTTTGATACTGTATACTGTATGTAGCAGACCAGTCTAAATAGAAAATAAATGGTTCCATATATCATTAAAAAATGTGTTTGTGATTTGGATTTTTAACATAGCTTTTTAAAAAAATCAGTAATATCACTATGATGTGTATACTGGGGCATCATGCTGCAGACACAGCATGATGTCCCATCCAGTCACATTATCCTGAAACCAGTCCTAACACTAACCTCTTAATGCCAAACGCCTTGCAAGGTAGCATTTGGTGCCATTTTTTAATAAATCTTTGGTATGAATTTGGCCAGGGTTCAAACCTGCGACGTCCCACATCCAAGGTGGATGCTCTAACCACTAGGCCACCAGAGTGGTCCATTAAAAATTGGGTTGGATGTTATATCCCTGAAAAATGTGAGAGGAGATGGATATTGTTAAACTTAAAAACATGTTGCATCAGACCGTTGTAAAGGAATGAACCATGGCAGGTCGTGGATACTACATCAGTCATCATTTTTTACTTTACCACTATTCGTAAAAGTTACTGTAGACATGTATACTAGTTAAGATGAGTGTTATGCATAAATAATATATCAATTTCTTTTATGTCTGTACTCTTATATTAACTAGAAATCCACATGGATTACCCAGTTTGTGACAAAAATTTAAACTGCAGATCAAGGTAAGTAGCAAAAATAAACGAATGTTAAATAAAATAAATATGTATGTTTTTCTTACAGTTTTCTGTAATTATGGCATGTAATATATAGATTGCTCTTTTTATACTCAGATTACGCTTGTTGCCACTTATATTAGTAATAAATTATCCTTATACCTCTCTTGGGGCCTGGCATTGTGAACCTACAACAAATCAGTTCAGGTTCACATTAAAACAGTTTATCTTTGATTGGATACCCGGGTAAGTGATTGTTAGGATTGACGGGTACCCAGTATAAATTTCCCATAATTTTGACATCTCTATGCTCAAGTAAATTTAAT
Organism: Sinohyriopsis cumingii; assembly: GCA_028554795.2. Lineage (NCBI taxonomy): Eukaryota > Metazoa > Mollusca > Bivalvia > Unionida > Unionidae > Sinohyriopsis > Sinohyriopsis cumingii. Next base: position 68,789,861 of record CM068834.1, on the reverse strand, counting down.
GAGTTTTACATTGTCAGCAAATGATAGTCCTTCCATTTTCGACCACTCTGGTGGCCTATTGGTTTGAGCGTCCGCCCCGGATGCAGGAGGTCATGGGTTCGAACCCCAACCAAGTTGTACCAAAGACTTCTAAATATAGTACTAACAGCTCCCTTGCTAGGCGCACATCTTTAAGAGGTTAGAGTTAGGACTGGTCGGCCTGGTGTCAGGATAACATGACTGGGTGGGACATCATGCTACATTTCTGCGGCATGATGCCCCAGTGCTAGACATCAGTTTAAACTGCCACACTGCAGACATCGTAGTGATATGACTGGAAAATTGTTAAAGTTACGTTAAAAATCTAAATCACACACACACACTCCTTCCATTTTCTGTTTTTTGTATGTTTGGCAAGTGATATTAATGATTACACAGCAAGAATGTGTTTTGAATCATTTAAATCTAAAATTGTATGTAGGTATGATGAAAAAATTGGTGTGAAATGATTATGAACTAATTTAATTAAAATTCATTGTTGCAGTTGAATAGGCCTTTGGATTACTACTCTAACCTCTATAATCATGTTATTTTAGTTGTGTCAAGGGTGAGTAGCCATGCCAGCTTGATAGAACATGTGCATGCTAGCTAGATGCTGGTTATTTGTTCATGTAAGCATTTGATCTCTCATCAAGCAATAAAAGCTGATTGGAAGCTAGTTACAGACAGAAATCTATACACATACATGTATGTGGATTATGCAAATAACAAAAATAACTAAAAGAATTTGTAGGCTGAGATGAAAAGAATCTCTGCATATAGTTTTTGCAAAGAAGCAAATTATGCAAAAAAAAAGTAAAGTTGACTTTGTTTGCTAATTTTATCAAATACACATGAAATTCACACAAATCATTCAAGTTGCTGTATTGTATGTCTCCGTATGTTGCACCTAATTTTCTTCCATGATGCACCCGAAATTATGGGATCTATATTTACATACATGCCAGCCATTAAGCTTTTGGCTTTATCATTACATTTTTTCGCCCACCAAATTTCATATTATGCTCGCCTATCTATGGGTATGCTTTTCAACTACATTAAAAATTAAAAATTAAGCAATATATAGTTGTGTTGTCATTTATATTAACATCTTTTTAATTCCACTTATTGTATTTTAAAAAATGACTATTTTAAAAAGAAAGACAGCTGTGTGAGAATAGTTTAAGATCTAATTTGTCAAGTATTGATTGACATGCAATTTCATAATTTTTATAGCCTCTGTAAATGACCCATTAAACAAAACCCAGATGGGTTTCTTTAATTTTAAACTACCTTGAAGATTCATTATATTGATATTCAAGTTAGGTATCAGATCAGTCTGTAAATGGTGCCAGATATTAATTGAATGGGCTTTATATCAAATCTATATGTAAATTGTGTGCCGAGTAGCAGACTTGCTTCCCCAGTCAGCAAAACAAATATGCATAAGTGTGTCTGCCTAGGCTAAGTGAATTGTTAATTTGCTTCATTGGTCAATTATGTAAAGTAGACTGTCCTAATTTCTGTCAGCGTGTTCACTTATGCAAGATTGGCATCTCATTTACGTAACAGTATATAGCTGTTAAGTGTGATGTTACAACTCCAGGTCTTAAACTATATTACAGAAAGAAGCAAAAGCAATAAGTTTGGAATAATTAGCAAATAATTTATTTGTCTAAATTAAAAAGTGAGAAATATTTTTTTAGAAACACTTAAAGTAGTGTGAATGAAATCCCAGATAAACCTAGCAGAAGTCCAGACGTATAGAATGTTCTGAATGAATTCCAGTATTCTTAAATGTCCTGATGCACCATAAGGATACAGTCCAGAATGTCTTTGAATGAGTTCTCAGTAATCCCAAAGGAGTGTTTAGTACTAAAAGTAAATGTGCACTTTGTAATTCCATCAAATTATTTAAACAATTCTTGAATTATACCAACACAACTTGAAATTCAGATCATAAATTCCCAAAGACTGATATGAATCAGGAATCAATAATTTACAAATCCTATATATACTAATTTCACTTGACCTAAGACACAATAGAATTTCCTATGGAAAAACCATCTAACTCGTAAAAAGGGTCAGTGTTTGAACTAGTATTCTAGTAAACATCATGTTTACTTCTTATAAACATGATGAAAGTCAGATAGGCATTACCCACAGTCACGGACAAAAATCAAGCACAGTATAGATATACTTAACAATGAGCTTATTTTCTAGCACTGTTGTGGCCATTCTTTTACTGTTCTTACCTTTTTACTTGCTTCATTAATATTTTAGAATATCTCTTTCAGCAGTTTTGTGCAGAAACCCCCAAAATGGAGTTATTAATGATAATTGTTTTAAGAAGAAAATATTGCCTTGTAATATCATGATTTATCCATGAATTCTGGTAGTTTATTGCTTCAGTTAAACATTTTTCAGTAGCAATAAATTTAATTTTACATTATGTTTATATTTGACAAAAAGAATAACTTTGGTGAAAGCATTTTATAAGCCTTTTATATCAGATTTGAATCAGAAAGAGTTATGGCTGGATTCTGGAGGTAGGAGAAGTACTTCCTAACACTAATGTGTTTGGGTAAGTGTTTTAGGAGAAACAGTTCACTATAAAATTTCCTTTTTACTGAAATACTTCTTGTGACATCTAGTCAGTCCTAAAGGAAAAAAGTATAAATCTGAGATCAAATATGTCTTTTATAGCAGCCATGTTGTAGATCTTGAGACTCATGTTTTCAGTAGTTATCTAGAAGACATGGCCTTATTTTTTGCATTCCTTCAGAATCTTTTCAGCCAATACACTAGTCCCTTCAAGAGATTATTGTCTAAAAATAGCTTTTCTTGCTGCTGTTTGAAGTCAATGATACATGTTTTCTTTGAGGTTATTCATATATTTACATGTTCCTGACCTTTCTTGGTCATTACTACTTATTTTCTAGACATAAACTATCCATGTGAATGACCATTACAGGGTTTGACTGTGACCCAGATCAAGAAGATTCGAGTCCTACTAGATGAGGCCATAGCAAAAAACACCCAGGAACTAACCAAACACGAGACAGAACGGGATGCAGCATTGAGAGAGATTGGGAACCTGTTACATGAGTCAGTCATCATCAGTAACGATGAGGTGAGAATTCATATCATAATTTTTGGAGGAATCTGATAATTGACAACTGTGAAGTTACAACATTGATATTTGTTACTTATTTCTTTTCTTTGTTTTCTGTCACTATGATAGTCATAGGTGCATACAGTAGAATCTTTGCCCATCTCTCTGTATGTTCATCAGTTCTTCCATCCTTTCATCGATCAATCTGTCTATTACTTCTGTATTAAGGTTAGTTTTGCACACTGCTGAACCATCTGTGTTAAGGAATAGGTATTTAGTTTGATTTGTAACTACCATAAATTAGGAAATATAACATGCATCCAGGTGGAACACACGCTTAGATTACCCCAGTTATGTATATAACCTGCAGTTTTTTTGTAAAGGAAAATAAATGACCAAAATCAGTGTTGGCTTCTTTTCATTATAAATGTAGTATAAGATACTATGGTGTAGTGAATCATCCTTTCTGGACATCATTGAACCGTAGCATTCATAATTAGTTTTCTCATCTTGAGCCATATAAAACATTTCACGAATTCAGATCTATATGACCTGTGTGTGTGCACTTTTTCAATGGAATTGCTTGTATTGTGCATTCAATGTTTGTGATGAGATTCGTGGGTGAGTACACAGTAATGATACTCTATTCATGCTATACATAAGACACGTATATATAAACAGTATACACGTATATATACCAATCCATGGTTATCTAAATAAAGTAAAATATTATATATGCCTTCTCTGTTTCACTACAGGTGTATTTCCCATTTAACATGCATGTATTTTACCTCCCACATTTATTACCTACACACCCGTCTCCCCCGCTCCCAATTTTTGGATATATGCATAATTTTATTCAGCCGACTGACCTGGTTGCTTATAACATGGTTCAGTCTATAACACGGTCGGGTTCTATGGCTCCTAACTACCCTGTTATAGCAGGGTCACACTGTAGCTTTATTTTAATAAGGCCAATGAAAGGGGTGTCTTCAGTTCATGGCATTGGCTTGTTTTGTTGGTGAACTAGTGTAAGATTCAGTCTCTTGATATTTTAAGCTACTAATGAAATTAACCTTAAAAGTTCATTCCCTATGAAAAATTGAAAACTGAGATAAGGGCATGCCATGATTCTGTGGCTTTCCCATGGAATAAAAGTGCACTTCAGCATCAAGATAATAAGGAAATTTGTGAACTTGAAATGTCAGGCAGATGATTTAGCATTTAAATAAAGTGAGCTGCTTCCAGGTACATTTTTTATTGCACACTGATATGATGATGTTGGCAAACAAGTGGCGAGGTCACTGTGATACATGCAATTGTACAGAGTCAACTCCTAACAAAGTTAATGATTGTCAAAACAGAGTGTTGAGAATACATGTTTTCACTCTAAAGTGTCCTGGTTTTCCTATAAATAAAAGAGTACAAGACTCGGTTAGAATTATAATTAATTAGCTAAACACATTTGATATTGATTTGAAGTTTTGTCTGACTTGTTTTGGACACCAAGCAAATTATTTTTGTTGTAATCATTTGTGATTCATTCAGAAGTCGTAGCTAATCTTCCAAGAAGTGCATAGAAGTAAAGAGGATTGAGGGAGATGTAATATATTCTCTGTCAACATTATTGTAGAATGAACGGAATAGGCAAGTGGACAATCGCATGTGTGATAAGTTTGGATAGATAGTTCTGCCCTAACACATTTTTCAAGTTAAACTTGCCACACAAAAAAAATAGTCTTGAATTTTATATTTCCTTGGTCCTTTGAATGTAGGATGAAAATGGTGTGGAGAGGACTTATGGAGACTGTCAGATTAGAAAGAAATATTCCCATGTGGACCTGGTTGTGATGGTGGATGGGGCAGATAATGATAGGGGAGCTGTCACTGCAGGGGGACGTGGATACTACCTTAAGGTAATCCTGTGGATTTATTTGTTATCTTAGATATGAACTATTTTGTTTGTTAAAGAAAAAGGCATGTTTCGTGTTCTTAAATTTGTGGTTATACTTCGAACAAAAATTTTCTCACCATGGTGTGATTAGTCTCATTGATTTGCATTTTGATATTCTGTTGTTAAAGTGTGAAATATTTGTTTTTAATATCTCAAATGAGGAATAGACACAATCTTATCTTTGGAGAAGTTCTGCAATATGATGGATTTTATCAAATGTTTGGGGTGCTATCTGGTTATATTGAAATGTCAAATCTGTTATCTTAAATAGAATAATGTTTTAAAATTGCAATCATGATACATATGAAAACGAATTTAAAGTGATTGATTCCTGCACTTAACGTATTTGTTTTGTAAAACTTGTATGATCAGATTGTGAATACCCTTTCTACCCTGCCCGTTTCTTAATGCATTTAAATCATTCTCAAGAATTTGACATGGCGAATGTTGACCGAGTCAGTCTGCAAAATGTTGTGTCCATGTTGATAAGTATGGTGCCCATTTGTATCTACCTGCAAAACAGTCTATACTTGATCTATTTTTATTGTTCACAGGGTCCCTTGGTGTTCCTTGAACAGGCCCTGATCAATGTAGCCTTAATGATGTTACATGACCGAGGTTACTCTCCCTTGTACACACCATTCTTTATGCGAAAAGAAGTCATGCAGGAAGTGGCACAGTTGTCACAGTTTGATGAGGAACTCTATAAGGTAAATACATTTTTTCTCTGATCTTTTGAATCCACTGCAAATAATTACCGAAGGACAACATGGTTTGTACATCCTTGTAAAATCCTTGAATGTGAGAGCTTACCTTGAAAATTCCTTGAATTTTTTTCCCCCACTCTTCTTGAATTTGTCAAGGGGAATAAAAATTTTTTAAATGAATAAAATGTGTCACTTTTAAGTTTCAGAAATTTCATTATTTATAATTTTTCAGATATAATGAATAAATAAATAGGATCAGATTCTCTTGATCAAATGACACTGGTAGTTACCAGAAGATGTGTTTTTTACTCTTGAGTGCTGATTTGTTTTATTGTATTTTCACTTTTACTTTTGTACAAATAATGTTTTTGCATTGATAAGCACATTAACATATTGAGGAAGTTCAATTTTGGTAAGACAAAATACTTCTTGCGAACATTTCGAAGCCCTTAAAAACTTCTTTACAAATCCCTGAAAGACTACTTTCTTGGGCTGTATGGACCTTGGACAAGACAGGTGTAACATCATACATTCATAAAGTTTGAATGTTTTAGTAGATGTTTTATATCTCTCTGATGCAGAATGTGGATTTAGTGATTCATGATTATGATATTGGAACTATTACAGTGAAATTTATATCTGAGAGCAGTTTCATTTTACTATTGGTGAATTAGGGATGAACCAACAGGAATGCAGGTAAGGCACTTATTCATCTTTAAATTAATCACTTATGTTAATTGTTCTTTAGAGGTGGTGGGAATTTAAAAAAAAAACATGTTGGCAATCCATCTTTCCAGTGATATATTCAATAGAATGAACATAGTTTCTCTTTTTACCATGAAATGATTGGTACACAAACATTTTTTTACAGTTAATAATAAAGTTTATTTTTTGGATTTAACAAGTAATTTTTAGTCTTCCTAAGCAAATTGTAAGAAAAGTTTGATAATTTCTTGATTTTGATTGGTTCTACACACATTTGTGTTTTTTTCTGCATAAATACTTGATAATGATTTCCATGCTTACAGATGAAATTTCAGCAACAACTCACCTATACTGGGCTTTCTTCACAGACTTTTTGTGGGATTCTTCTATAGTGTTAAATAAATCAAACAAAATGATTGATGTAGACTTCATTGGTATTTAGCGAATCTTACATGAGTGCTCATTTCAAGCAAATTTATGAAACAAGTCCAATTATTTCGTACACCAGGTGACCAAGTGGTCAAAGGTACCCACCTTTACATTTTACTGACATCTCACCTGGGTGTGGGGTTCTTCCCAGGGTTTTTACCATATAGCCTGTTGTGCTGAAAAATGTCATTAAACCCATATTAAACCCCCCCCCCCCATTCCAAAATTGTTTATCATTGCACATGTATCTACACAGTATCAAGTAGCCATAATTTCCACTCATTGATCCCCTTAATAAGCGTATCTCATTTTATCCATAAATACTTAATCCAATGAACAACATGACTGTAAAAGGTTGGAATTGTTGTAATCATTGATGCAACTGCTGTTGCCAATCGATGGGTAAAACCATGAATTTGAAGACCCATGAAAATGTCAGAAAATCACAAAAATTGCAACCTGTGAAAATAAATGATACTACAGTATATATAAAAAATGAGAAATGGGTATATTAAAATAAAAAAGAAAATTGTTAGATAAAAATGATGTGGGGGTGTGCATGTGTGTGTATATGCATGCATGAAAATAACACATGGAATGTACCTAAAGATTCAATCACCGGATGCCTACAGATCATTCATATTAGGAGTAAACTGTTAAGGAAATGCATCAAAAATGAGTATGTAGCCATATCCCACTTTGTTTGTCCCCCAGGTAATTTCTAAGGGGAGTGAGAAGCAGGAGGAGGGGGGGTTGGATGAGAAGTATCTGATAGCCACCTCCGAACAACCCATTGCTGCATATCACCGTGATGAGTGGATTCCCACCGACAAGTTGCCAATCCGATACAGTGGCTACTCCAGCTGCTTCCGACAGGAAGTGGGATCACATGGTCGTGACACAAGGGGAATTTTTAGGGTCCATCAGTTTGAAAAGGTAAAGTAGACATGGAGATTTTTGTTTAGACTCAGTGTTTTTGAATATTTTACACTGTCAAAAATTAACTGATTCATAATTGATGATTTCCAAAAAGCCACAAGTGTCCCATTATTTGGACAACTGTCATTGCTTCCCATCTGACCTAATTATGTCGAGAGTAATGTCTGCATGTCAAGATAACAATACCAAGATTTAGAAAAAATTTAAACTTGTCGACCCCTCTTATAAGACTCCTTTCAAGAGAGGTCACTTCTTTCTAGCAAGCCTCTATATTTTGCAACTAACTAATATATATTTACCGTTTTGTCTCATTGGTGTGTGTGTGTGTGATTAGGATTTTTAACGTGGCTTTAACAATGTTTCAGTCATATCGCAGTGATGTCTGCAGTGTGGCAGTTTATAGTGATGTCTAGCATTGAACATCATGCTGCAGACATGTAGCATGATGTCCCACCCAGTCACATTATTCTGACACCAGGCCAACCAGTCCTATTACTAACCTTTTAGTGCTGAGTGCCATGTGTGGCAGCTGTTACTACCATTTTTGTAAGTCTTTGGTATGACTCGGCCAGGGATCGAACCCATGACCTCACGCTTTCGAGACAGAAGCTCTAACCACTCGGCCACCCAAGCGGTCCTCTCTCTCATTCGAGGTCACCTTATAATACCATATTTTCATTGGAGAAGGGGTTGTGTCACTTCATCTAAATTGCTCTGAAGCTTGCTTTGATTAAGTCCCTAACTCCGTTTTTTTTTTTAGAGTCACTGTTTGAAGTTCCTCAGTTTTTAGATCTTGGACTTCAAGTTTTGAAATTTTGCTTATCATTTGTGTAGAATCTGAAATTTACTTTTGGAGGTGGGGTAAATAGGCCTTGAACTTTTAAGTTTCAAAATTTCACAGATCTATGATGCCATGTTTTTGTGACAATTGTACTTGAGTTTCAGTTCTATCCAAACATGTGCCTACTATTCATTTTTTATTTCACACATAGAAGAAATTTAAACGTCTAAGAATACATTTTTATACTAAGATTTCTGTTCCATTCTTATTTGTTAAAACTTTATTAATAAAGATTTCTTACTATACCTTTCATTCTTCTATGATTTTATGTTTGTACCCTGTGTCTGAACAAAACAGTTTGAATGTATATTTTTTCAACAGGTTGAACAATTTTGTTTAACTTCACCCTTTGAGAACAAATCCTGGGAGATGTATGATGAAATGGTAAAAAATGCAGAAGACTTTGCACAGCTTCTTGGTATTCCCTACAGAATTGTAAACATTGTGTCAGGTGAGATTTACATGCCTTATGCAGCATTACCGTTGTCTGTCTTGTGTTTTGGCACAAAAAAATAGTATTGTGGTGAAGAATCCATGTTCCAGGAAAAGATTTCTAGCTTTGTAGAACATGATTTTTGAGTGGCAGAGGAAGACTATGAGAAAATGATAGTAATGTGTTAGTTTTCATTTAACATACTGGTCAAACCCTATTATACGTTGCCACCTGTGATCCACTGATCAGTACTAATGCTAGCAAAGATGAGGGGTATCATAGGCAGGGTTCCCATGCTATCTGGATAAAGTTGGGAGAAATGATAATTTTTTCCTGACTGTGAAAAGTCCTTGAATTTTGAAAATATTGATGAAAGTCTGGGGAAAAACCCAGGAATTTCTGCCACCACTTGACACCCAAAACAATTAACATTATTGAGTCGTAACTGAACTGATCCTGCGTTAAATTTATCGAGTTCTGACCAGAATGGATAGTTTGGGTGCTGGCCATAAACAAATTTGTTAAGTCAGTCCAAATGCTCAGTGCATTAGATTTGGCAAGTAGATTTTTTCCACCGATAGCTCGAATATCCATAATTTTCCTTACATGAAAGTATGAAAACCAGTCTAACATCACAAGAGGTCAACATGATGGCGTCAAAGGGTAGCCGCTTACCAGATAGCTGTAGTTAAATTGAGTCATACCTGCATGAAATCGATACGAAAATTATTTATTTTCTCAGAAGTTGAGAGTATTAAAATCTTTGTCATTAATCTGCTGAAATAAAACTATGGTGTTCATGAAATTTGACCTAGTACTCGGATTTGCATTGCTGGTCATATGAGTACACAAATCTCATAACCCAAATTTTCAAATGTTGTAGAAAAAAACATTACATACATGCCAACCCCTGACAAGGAAAAAGTGTAATCCAGGTGGACAAAAAGAGGAATCCAAGCAGAAAAAGAGTAATCCACATATAACATGCTAAAAATTTAATGAACAATGATTTATTTGCCTCTTTCATCTTTTAACATCCTTTACTGCTTAAAGTTTTCATATGTAGCACTTTTAGCTTTAGAAAGCAACGGAATATCATGTTGCATTTTAAAACACTTTGTACCAGCTGGTACCATGAATGTTTTGCACATCTGTAGAGTACTAAGTACTGGGTTACTGAGCCTCGATCTGAATTCAGTTTTATTTTTGTTAACAATACTGAACAATCTCTCACTGTCAGCAGTAGAATGGTAAAGAACCAATATTCCTTTCATAACCTGACAAAGAAGAGGAAATTTATATCTTCCAATGAGTGTGTCTTTTAGCTGGAAAATAAGGTGCTGTTGCACATCAACTGTATCTGCATTAAGTATATTGTCAGGTAGAATCCCAGCTTGATAAGTAATTCTCCTTCCAGACGATCCAAGGTAGACAAGGGTGGCAATAGAAAGGGATATCTCTTGACAAAGAATCTAACACTTTGAAGCTTTTTGACTGTCTCTCATTTACATCAGCAATTGAAGCATTTAAAAGCAATAAATCTTCAAATGGGAGTTTCTGGAGCATGTAATCACAGGCTGTAGCATAATAATCTCTAACATAATCATAGAACACCTTCACAGCAAGAGTAGAATTGTGTTCTATGAATTCTCTTGCTTCTGCACCAATAGCAAGATCTTCATTATCTTTCTATTAACACATTAACACCTGGAGCTTTTTGTCATTTTTGCCAGAAAATCAAGTAGGAAACACATTTTGAAAGCTATTTCTGAATAGACTTGAAAACACCAAATCCCCGGTCATCTTTCAATAACATACTGCCTAGTGGTGTTAGAAACATAGATTTTTGTTGGCTATTTGATTCATGCATAAGCAGAGGGGGTTTTTTTTTTTTTTGCTAAACGGAGTCATTATATTTGTATGGAGACCACTTTTTATTCCAAATGCCCATCTTATCCTACTTTTTGCAAAGGCTGATCTGTCTGTTTGCATTTCATACTGGACACAAAATTGGATTCCGGCCACGGGTGAATTTTGGGTTAAAAATAAGTCGGGTTCAAAAAATGAGGTTTTTCTATCTGTATTTTGTAGTGCAACTAGATATTCCAGATTATTTGGTATCATTGTAGAGCTACATCTTTCTACCTTTCTATAATACCACCCACTTTAGTGTATCATGCATGACCATGACGCTACAGAGCTCAGCAGTAGGCTACTACCTCCTGCCCTGTAAAGTTGTCGCTAGGGGTTAATGTATTAAGAACTCAGTAAATAACACCTCTGCATTTTTAACATTCATGTCCACACTTGAGTTCTGCTGTAAATAAGAAGTTATCTTATTATTAGAGTTTGTAAGATGAGCTAATTTGATGTGTTTCTTTGTTTTCAAGTGTTTCTTCACATCAGATTTACGACCATGCCCAATACTAAAATCCTTTCCACACAGACTGCAATGAGCATGATGCTGCCCTAGAATGGAACACTGTATTATGCTATTCATGTATTCATCTTTGAATCTTTGGAGGATTCGGTTTTTTGTCTTTTTCTGATCCATCTGTGAAAATCTTGGAAAAACTATATATGCTCTAACACAAACATCGACTAGAATCCATCTGAAGACTTTTAGCGCCAAATAATAGAATTCTTTCCACACGGCCTGCAATAGACGTTACATGATACTGGCCTCACGTCTTTGTCTTTGGAGGATTCTGTAATTTTTTGTTTCATTTATTTTATGCCTTTTTCTAATCCATCTGTGAAATTATTTAAAAGGAGATATTTTTGCTCTCATACACACATCGACTAAAATAAATTATACTTTTTAGCGCCAAATAACTAAAGACTGGTTCTGTACTAAATATGAATTAGAACAAAAAATCTGCAAGTAAAGATTAAAAATTAGAAAACCAGTCTGTTCTCTCCTCACTCAGACCATACAGCGGCTATTAATAGAATACGAGGCTGAAAGTTTGAAAGTAGAACCAGCATATTTCTTGGTAATAGGATAGTTGATATAAATAGAACATAACACTGTTAGGAAAGTGCACGCAGGGCCACAGACAAGCACACTCTTAAATTGTAGTCTTTTCTAAAATACGGTCTGTGGGACTAATGGGATCTTAATAAAAATGAGAAAACAAATAATTGATTTTTTTGGAAGGTGGATATACCGAAAAAGCATAATTCATATACGTTTACGCGTAAGGCATAATTTAGTGGGGGAAAGGGCATAATGATTACATCAAAAGCATAATGGTTGGCATGTATGACATTACAATGGAGTTTGTTGTTGATATCACATGACTGTTGGACTTCCAATGTAGTTGTTTGAGATTTGTAAAGTCATGTGACTAGTAATGCAAATGGCAACTACAGGGTCAGGTTTCATCTTGCTTTAGTTTCATCTGGTCTGTCAGCAGATTAAAGATGTAATGATTATAATACTTGTCATTTCTGAGAAAATAAATCATTTTCCTATCGATTTAATGTAGGTATAAGTCATTATAACATCATTTAAATTGTGTTGGCCTGCTGGTAAGTGACTACTATATGCCACTACCTCATGGTGGCAGCAAATTCTAAATTAGCTATATGCAATTGCTCTGACCTCACAGCCAAACCTAAATGTCCAAATGTGAAAAATGGGATGGAATATTCAGAGGAAACCAGATTAGAAAACAGACTGCTATTCATTGTAAGCCAAACTTTTGTCCCAAATGTCAAGTCTCTGAGCTGAATTTTGGTGCAAAGCTATTCACAGTGGCATGTAGCTTGAAACTTTGGTTTCAGATCTTAAATAGAACACAGAAGAAATGGGAAATTGTCGTCCCTTGTATTATGTATTCAAAAACTATAGTAGCCCCGGTATAAATACAGGTTTGGGGACTGGTTTGTTGCATTACAAGAAAAGTTGATTTTACAGAAAATTCAGTCCTTGTTTATGCATCAATACAGTATATAATTTTGAAGGTCTTTTGTCAAAATCTAAATCAACCCTTTTGTAAATGTTTTTTTTATATGAATAATTTTTAATCAAAATGTCTTAAGGAGTTTAGGTTGTTTGAAAAATCCTGTTTGGGATTTTATTGGCACAGACAAATTCAGGGTTAAACTTTGTTACACGATAAGATTATAATACTTGGCTTTTATTGTTACTTTTTATACTGTGATAGTAAATGTTTAATTCGTATAACACACACACACACACACACACATATATATATATATATATATATTGCTATAGAATTCTTTAGACTTAAAGGTTTGAAAGGAAACAAAACTAATTTATGTTTATTATGTTGTTTCCAAAATAGCAACATAAAGCATGGCAGCAAAGTACAAAGTATAGTTAGAAATTTTATTCTGCACATTGACTTCCATGCCAAATTTAGGAATGAAGTCAAACTTGTTTTGTTTGATACATTTTTTGGTTTTGTACATGATCATCAGTTTTGACTTAGATGTTTTGGAGAGTCTTGAATGAGAAACAGCTTTAGATTTAGAAAATGCATATTTTATAGTCTAAAATGTATTTTAATTCCATTCAGTAATAGTCATATGTGAACCTTGAAAAAATTAATTTCATCCTGGAAAAACCCTGGAAATTTATTTTTAGAAAAGCATGGGAACCATGCATACAATTCACAGGATTACTAGAAGCTTGTCAGACATTGAGGCCTAATGTCCATCACCTAGCCAACTGTCATTATACAACATGTATAAATTCAGATCATAACAAGTTCAATACTTTTTAACCATTTCTCGTGAATTTTAAGTCTTCACTAAAAATTAGAACTAATTTTGCATATGGTACCAGCATAAAATAATGTCATTTTAAATCATATGCTGCGCTAATTTGTAAGTGTGGTTATCTCATCTAAGATGATAGGTCAGTTTACTGTGAAGAAGCAGAAAAAAAAGGACTTGCCACTTCTATTCAACTCAACTTGTATGACAAACTGCCATCTTTTTCCAGAATATAGCCAAAAAGAAACTGCATCAGCCCTTTGTGTTGACAATATTTTTGACATTTGTTGGAAAAAATTTCATCATAGGGTGGAAGTTAGGGGGGAATGTTAATTGACTGTAAAAGAATGATTACTTTTGAAAAGACCAACAAATAATTTTGTCTACAGTCATTGAAATGCAAAAATTAAAACCATTGTTAGTGCAAACATATAGAAGGTACTACAAGAAATGCCAAGAGTAATTTTTAGAAATTTCTTTTCCCCCATTTTTCCTCTGATGTCAGATGTGATCAGAACAAAAGTATAGAACAGCAGCACTCCTTTGGAGACATAAAATGGTTCTGATAGGATTTTGGATTATAATAAAAATTCAGAGAAAATAAATATTCAGGTTTAAATTAGAAAATATTTATCACACATAGGTACAGGTGAATATCCTCAAAGCATATGGAGTCGTAATTTTAGGACAAATACTCTGATTTAGAATGCACAAATAGTTGTAATAGTGGAGTTCTGATAAAGATGTCTTCTGTAAGGACCATGACCAAAGGATTTTGCACTTATCCATATTATGATTACACTTTTATGACTTGTTGAAGCAGATAAATGCACAAGAAATGATTGTGTAAATAAAGTTGAACTTCACATAATTTGAAATGCTAAACTGACAGATTTTTAATGAAGCTCTTTGTAGTTGATAACAGACAGGAGAATACTGGATTCAGGAACAGAGTCATTTTATGTAAAGTAATTCAGTGAATGCTGTTTGAGTCATAACATTGTTGCTGTATTTAAACTAGAGTTTTGGCTGAAATCCTACAGAAACCATTAACAGAAATAAGAGTTAAGATGATGGAGTTTGGGCTATTCCAAGCTAGCAATCCTGTGCACACATTTATGGTTTAGATAAACTATTAATTTGGATGAATAAGGTTCTGCATTGTGAGCAATTGCTTTATAGAAATGTTACATTACAGATGACTAGAACTTGCATTATCAATAAAGTTAAACTGATTTGAAGCCTTTTGTCTCGCATGGACAGGAGCCCTGAACAATGCAGCAGCTAAGAAACTGGATCTAGAGGCATGGTTCCCAGGATCTGGAGCATTCCGGGAGTTGGTGTCATGCTCAAACTGCTTGGACTACCAGGCACGCAGGCTCAAGGTCCGCTATGGAGAGACCAAGAAAATGAACCAGCAGGTCGATTTTGTTCACATGTTAAATGCCACCATGTGTGCCACTACAAGAACAATATGTGCTATACTAGAAAATTACCAGACAGAAGATGGGGTGATAGTGCCAGAACCACTAAGGCCATACATGCCTGATGGTAAGAGAATTTACATGCATTGAATTGCACTTTGTCTTTTCTCCTTTGAATACATTCTATGTTCACATTGTTAGAACAAAAAGAAAACTTACTAGCTTTTTTATTCCAGCCCTGTCAGAAAAATCTAAATTTTCTATTTTCTGACTGTTTACCAGATAGACAAAGGGAGATAACTCACCAATTACTTCCCTTTTAACTGCCTTTTGTTTTCCCATGTTTATCAGAACAATGTAGCACTGCATCATCTCTCATTATCCATCACAAGTCAGCTTGACTTTGCCCATCATTCTAGTAAGTTCGTATAGTATTAATTAATAAGGTTTTGCTAAATATTGATAATTATCTTTGTATTTTAGTCCATTGTGTACATTTTTTTGAGTTTATGAATTTTGATTTCTGACTTTGTAGTACAACACATCATTCTTGCTACTCATTGTTGGTTGTCATTTTTTTTAAAACTATCTAATTTTATTTTTTGCTTTCATATTATTGAGTGAATACATGGGTTGTCATTTTCCATTGACTTTGTCATTCTTTTCATTTCAGTTACAAAATGATAACCAAATGCTCTAAGTGAAATAAGTGACGACATACTTGGTTGTATAAATCAGCATTATTTCTAGGTTGTGGGAATGTAGGGTTTCCATATTTTTTATAACCTTGGTGCAAACTAAACCACTAGTTGTCAAAAAAAAATTATAGTTCAAATTTGGTACCTTTCCCTTGATCTAATTTGATTTGTATATTGCTGGTTTTTGCATTAGGTTCTTGCAGAGAGATGTTTTCAAGGACAACCAACTCTTATCAGAAATGTTATATATATTATGTAGGGTTTATAGGTAGGAATTTGAGGGGTTCCAATAATTCAGCAATCTGATTTGATAAGGGGCCATCCATTTAGTACATACGCAAAAATCTGGCAAAGCTTGACCCCTCCCCCCTCCCTGTACACATGCATACTTTTTTCACACACACCCCACCTGCATACATACAATTGATGCACACACATACACACACACACCATAGTCTATAGAACGGCCTATATTTAATCCACGCAGAAACCATAAAGGATTAATAATATTAACTTGTTCAGTAAAATAGATAGTCCACCAACATTCAGTGTCTGGCTGCGTCAAAGAAATAAGCTGCATAACTTTTAAAAGTTTGTATAGTGTTTGCTAAAATTCAGACGCCGACTGAACCCAGTTGAACAGGTTACGTATTAGGTATTATACAAATTATTATAGAGGTTTCACCCCCACCCCACTCCTATTTCCTATGCATACATACATTATCAGTTGACCCCACCCCATATGCAAGTGTACATATTTGGGTTACCCCCTCTCTCTCCCCCTCCATGCATACATACTAAATGGATGGCCCCTAAGGCTGACAAAATTCATTTACATCATACACATGGTTCAACCTGCTGTCTGCAAATGGTGAAGAATGATTAGTAAATTTTTCATTTTTTCACAAGACATTACAAGGAATAGTTTCTAGAAAGTTCACAAATTCCAGTGAGGATGGCACTTGTGGGAGTTATTCTTTACCAAATTAGGTATCGCGGTCTGAGTCGGGGAAAAAACTTGTGATTCTAAAGTATCTGAGACTGCATCACCATTGAAAAAGGTGAAATTGATATAACCACATGTTTCAAGCAAAGTCAACTGAGAATGGCCACTCCTATAAAAAAACAATAAAGGAATGATATGAGTTGAGTATAACAAGAACTATGGATTCATGATAGGATATGCAAATTATTAGTACTGTTAAAGAAGAGTAAGTAAAAGTTTTGATAAGGTCAAATTTATAAGAAACTTAATGACATAGTGAATTGACTATTGACAAATTTTGTTGACCCTAACTCATGAAACTACTTGGTTCACTTATTTGCAGGTTTGGCCATCCTTAAAAGTTTTAGTGGCAGAAGTTGGACCTCTCTTACCTCATGTAGGTACTCCAGGTCTCACTTCTGTCAGCGCATTGTTTTCCCACACCCTCTTTGTTAGTCTTGCCATGATGGTGTTTGCCTTTCCAAGCCTTCTGTCCAGCTCCATATCAAGTCAGAGAGTGTTGCTGATGGTTGACCCCAGGTAGGTAAAGTTGTTGACTGCTTCCAGGGTGACACCATCGATTTTGATGGAAGGGGCAATGGTGGTATCTTGCACGCTGACATTTGTCTTTTCCAGGCTGCATGCAGGCATCAGCGAAACGGTCTCCCAGTCTCTGGAGGGCTTCCTCAGCGTGGGTCACAAGAGCTGCGTCATGTGCAAAAAGCATCTTCCTGATGAGCACAGCTCTCACTTTGGTCTTTGAGTGCAGTCGTGCCAGGTTGAACAGCCACCTGTCATACCTGGTGTGTAGATATATGCTATCAGTGGACAAGTCGAAGACATAGGACAGGAGCAGGGAGAAGAAGATCCCGAAAAGGGTTGGCACCAGCACGCAGCCCTGCTTCACGCTGCTGTTGATTGGGAAGGAGGTTGAGGAGGAGCCATCATGCAGGACTGTTCCCGTCATATCTGCATGAAAAGAGATTATCATGCTGCTGAGTTTTTTTTGGGGGGGGGGCAACCGATCTTACTGAAAAGTTCAAACAGGCCCTTCCTGCTGACCAAGTCAAAGGCCTTGGTGAGGTCGATGAACATCATGTAGAGTGCTTGACCTTGCTCTCTCCTCTTTTCTTTGAGTTGTCGTAGGGAGAAGATCATGTCTGTTGTCGACCTGCCTGCTCTGAAGCCACACTGGGACTCCAGGTATACACGGTCCACTAGCAACTGCAGCCTGTTGAGTATGATGTGGGCGTACATTTTACCAATGATGCTCAGGAGCGAGATCCTTCTGTAATTATTACAGTCACTGTGGTCGCCCTTGTTTTTGTAAAGGGTCACAATTGTGGCTTTGCGCATGTCTTGGGGGACTGCTCCTTCCTCCCAGCAGAAGCAAAGTAGCTCATGCAGTGGTTGAAGCAATGTTGGTTTCCCACGTTTGATAGCTTTGGGTGGGATGCTGTCACTACCTGGTGCTTTGTCGTTTGGGAGGGAGTCGATTGCTTTGCTGAGCTCCTCTAAGGTTGGCACTTTGTCAAGCTCCTCCATGGTGGGCAGATTCTTTATGCTGTTGAGGGCTGCATCGGTGACTGACATTTCTCTGGAGTATAGCTCTGAGTAGTGCTCTGGCCATCTGTTGCCCATGGTCTGTGATCTTCTCTCCCATCAGAGATTTCATGGGAGCGACCCCTTTCACTGTAGGGCCTAGAGCCTTCTTGATGCCACTGTACATACCTTGGATGTTTCCGGCACTGCGCTTGATCCCTTTACACAGTTGTTGCCAAGCAAGTGTCCATTCATTAGGGTATTTTTTGTAAGCTATGAAGGCTTTTTGTTTCTCCTTGATGAGTGGTGCCATCCTTGATAGGTGTGCATTGAACCAGTCCTGGCTGGGTCGTTCCGTCTTGCCAAACATGGACGTGGCTGTACTGTAGATGGCACCCTTCATGGCATTCCACTTGGCTGTAGCATCGTGCTCTGGCAGGTCCTGGAGAGCCTTGTCCAGGGCAGACACATACTCCTCCACCTTGGAGGGGACCGACATCTGTGCAGAGTTTATGCAAGGGCGTCCTT
Organism: Sinohyriopsis cumingii; assembly: GCA_028554795.2. Classification (NCBI taxonomy): domain Eukaryota; kingdom Metazoa; phylum Mollusca; class Bivalvia; order Unionida; family Unionidae; genus Sinohyriopsis; species Sinohyriopsis cumingii. The sequence goes on along the minus strand of CM068834.1, from coordinate 68,770,797 downwards.
TTGGTTTTGAGCGGTGTAGTGTGTGTGGCTGTAGTTGCACCCTGTGCTCACAAGGGCATGGTCGGAGTTGCAGTCTGCACTGTGGTAGGTTCTGGTGGAGATTACACTGTTAAGGGCAGAGCGCCTGGTGATGACCAGTCAAGTTGGTGCCAGCGATGAGACCTGGGGTGTTTCCATGGCACTTTGTGTTGTGGCTTACACTTGAAGAAGGTGTTTGAGACGCACAGGCCATTGCAGATGCATAGCTCCAGCAGTCTCTGACCATTTTCGTTGGTCTTTCCAGCGCCATTGTATCCGAGGCAGGTAGGCCATGACTCTGGTCCACACCTACTCTGGCATTAAAGTCGCTGAGATGGAATAGTGGTTTGTGTTTGGGGCATCCTTTGATCTGTTCATCCAGCTGTCCATAGAACTGATCCTTTGTCTTCTGAAGACGTGAGGGTGGGGACGTAGACACTGATGATGTTGACAGGACCTGCAGCAGTGGTGAGGTGGATGGACAAGAGACGCTCAGTGCCCCCTGTGGGAGGTTCAACCGATGCCAGGAGATTGTTTTTGATGGCGAAGCCCACTCCGTGCTGGCGGGGCTTCTCAGGTTCTTGACCCTTCCAGAAGAAGGTGTAGTTTTCCTTCCTGAGAGAAAGGTGAGCCTGGTTTCCTGGAGGGTAGCTATGCTGAAATTTAGTCTGGTGAGTTCTCTATTGATGATGGCTGTCTTTCTGGTGTTGTCCACTTCCCTGAGGTCGTTGGAGATGCCTGTGCACATGGTGCGCACATTCCAGCTTGCGAATCGAAGAGCTTGAGTCTTTATTTGTTTTGTCTGGTGTGGAATTTCCATCTGCTTGTCATGCTGAGCAACACACTGAGCTCCAGACACCCACTGGAGCAGGCAGACGATGGCGGGTCAACACCTTTTTGACCAGGGGCTGCCTGGCTTGAGGCGGGCAGTAGTTGGCCAGTGGGACACGATGATCCCTCCCACCGTCAAAGCTGACCCGTGGCGCCCCTTCCCTACGCCAATCGGGTGGGACTTATAACCCATAAACTGTCAGCTTCCGTGTTGTTTCCTCACTCAGTAGTGAGACTGGAGTGACCTCTCCTGGGTGCAAGCCTGGGCGTGGAGTATGGAGATCCTGGGCTGCCCAGATTATCAGGATCCTCCTCTCGTCCTTGCTGGTGGTGTCCAAAGGAATGCTGAGCATGACATTTGGCACCAGTTTGGATGCAGGAGCTGCCAGAAGAAAGTCGTAGTCAACACCCAGCCGCCTTGGGGGCTTTACTCCGGATTTTCTGTTCTGGGTTTACTCCCATAGCCTTTCCTTCTCCCGAAGATATCCACAATGCAGTGGGAGCCATCATCCAATGGATGGGACTTGGTGGGTTTTGAATCAGAGTTTCCTTCTCCTAGACAAACTGCATGACAAGGCTAACAAGCCCAGTCTGCCCACCCAGTTATGCTGCTGGGTACTCGGTTGCAGGACACAGCAGGCTCTGTGGAAACGAAGCCTCGCGTGAAGGTGCTGCTGTGGACACAGTAGTGTAGGAGAGGCCATATGCAAGTAACCTCTTGCCCAGCAGTGTGATACGTTGTCCTGTGGTGATCACTACACCTGGAAAGGAGCTGCTATAAGAGACACTTCACTTTCCTTTGGCAAGCGGGACGTCAGGCCCAGGCCTCACCCACCCCACCCCACCCATAGATGAGATGCACCTTATATAATCATCTGTGTTATGTATTTAATCTATTTATTTGTAAAACATTTTAACTTCTTTCAGCACTGACATTTTTTGCTGCAGTGGGAACATTCATGTTTCATAACACAAATTGGGTTATGAAGTTTTAACTACTGGCAACATGTACTGAACACATTGTCCTTTACTCACCCTTGTATTTTACCATTTGCAACGTGTTTACATAAATAATACCTGCATCTTTATCATTTACATGCTTGTCTGAATTATTCAGAGTAAATACTGCTTTTCATATTTCAGTTTACAAGGAGAAGATTCGATTTGTAAAACCAGCACCAATTGAGGAACAGGAAACCAAGAAACAAAAGAAACACAAAGAGTCACAAAAGAAAAAGGCTGAGGCTGAAAATGTAACAGATGAAGTTGAGCAAATGGAAATTAAGGAATAATAACAATGAAGACTTCAGACCACAGATTATTTCTTTTCTTCCGACAGATGTTGTGACACTTGTGACAGTATTTTCAGCAGAGCTTAAGACTGACCGTGAATGTTGTTTGCCATGTTTTGACTTACATATGTAGCCTGAAAAATATTGACAAATTGTTCTCTTTTTTTCATGTTTTTATTTTTTATAGCTCTGTCACTTGATGGGATGACTGCTTAAACTACTAGATACATCATAGTGTTTCAGCCAGGACACCTGCTTGCTGGATTTGCACAAAATAGAGACCAAGTCCAGCAACAACAAAAAGAAGATATTTTGCACAAAAAGTGGTGCAAGAAATTTAAAAGGGGGGGGGGGTATTTTTACCATTTGTTTCATACAAATGTGCCAACCAAACCTTCAGTGTCCTAATTACTAACTTGTTGCTTTTATGGAAATAAACACAATGTATCAAGTAATCTTTTTCAATTGCACAGGTCACAGTGCTCAGACATTCAATTTTTCCCATTTTTTCCAAATCTCGTGTACGACAAAGCTCAGGAAATAGTCATGCAAGTGGAATATCCCATATTTTATGGTTGAGAATATGATCTGGATGTGATGATAATTGCAGTAGTTTTTTTGAAAAAATATGAAATGAAGTAACATGTTGAAGTCACTTCCACCCCTGTTTCATTAACATTTTTTATATAAAGTAAAACATAGAATTGGCTATTCTTGTGAGCACATGCTTCCAGTCACCATGTATAATTTATAAACTCGGTTAAGTTGCATTAAGAGGTAGATATGGAACAATGGATAACCAGTTTATCGGCCCAGCATCATGCTGAAATCATGAAAGTGGTAAAAGTAGTAAAATTCAATGCAGATGTAATGACTATGATGAACCCACAAAATCTGAGACTGAGACGAAAGTCAAACAGAAAATGAATCTTCCAATGAAGAATTGGATTCCATCGTGATAGAAATAAAGAAAAACATTATCACATCCTCAGAAAATTGCTTGAAAGCCGACACTTCACAATGACTGATTACATTGTTGGTGGGGCATAAAATTATAAAATATGTTATCTTCTGTGCTGTTAGAATATGGTTGGAGTCATTATCATTGAGAATCCTACATTAAAGATGGTTATTTGTTTGTTTGTTTTTTTAATGCAAATGTATTAGTGTAAATTATGTATCATTTAATTGTGAGGTTGGTGCATTATGACCATTGGTCCACTGTAACCAATGCAATGTGCCAATTGCCCCTTTTTTTAAAACCTGGCTGAAACACTGATCATAGCATATCCATAATTGTATGAATTTGTTGGGATATCAAGTAAGTGTAGAATATTAGGGAACTCAACAAGACATGAGTTTATAATCATCTTGTCTGCTTGTGAATTATCTTTACATCTTGTCAACATTTTCATTCTACACTGTACTTTTTGATTATTGTCATTGTGCATCTTTTCATGTCATACAGTGTAAGGTCTTAATTGCATTCTTTGGTCTACTGGTAATAGACTGGATGAGCTGGTGGTGATCTTTTGTTGTCCATTGTCTATTAGTACAAGTTTGTTATCACTAATCCACCTAAACTACATGGAGGATTGCCTTGTAACATGATCTAGACGATTTCACATTAAAATTATACTATTTGGACACCCAGTATGGCACCAGTGTCCATCTTGAAAATCGTATTGCTACTTCACCAGAATGGATGGTGATCATGTCAACGTGGAGGTTTCACTAGAAGACTTCATATCATGTCCAGTTGGTCATAAATAAAAATAGTGCTCATCTAATATCCAATATGTCCACCACATCAGCTAATTTGTTTGTAAGCTTGTTATCATTGAAGAATATTAGAGATGGTTTTAAGACAGCAGTTACAAAGAAGAAATCTGAGCTTGAATTCATTGAAATTATTTTCAGTAGTAGATCATCATTCTCTTTTTTATGGACTCTTGTTAATGTCACACTGACTTTGTATGGGCAGAGTGAAGTGCGTTTTTTCCATGAGCAATGCTTAACTAATAGGTCAGATTTAAGAACCAACCCAGGCTTTTATCTTGAAATGACATTCCAGAATAGTATCATTAGTATAGAAAACAATGATCTGAGAAACAATTTTTACTGTATCTATATTCAGAAATTAATATCATTTGGACTGTGATCATTTAGTTTGTACCATAAATAACAAATGCGAAATTATCTAATGAATTAAGTAATGCCCAGTGACACATCTTTGCAGTCATGTGCTTTTGTTTGCAGGTATGTAAAAAATAAGGAATATTCAAAGATACAGTAATTATTGATTTAGAAAGCAGTACAATTCTGATTGACAGATGTTTGCTTAATTAATTATTCTTGAGCTTCATTACATGTATGCTTTTTCCTCATTTCTGTAATACCTTTCTTTTTACAGATTGCAGGGTCATTACCCTATTACTTGGGCTTTTAAAAAAAAGTTAATTTTCAGTCCAAAAATGGATGTTAAAACCTTAACTTTTAAATCACCTTATCTGTTAATGATTTTTAAGTAGGAAACCCATTAGTTTACATTTATTATGTAGTCTGATATATTTGAGAAATAATGACTTGATAAAAGGTATACATTTCAAAATGTCAATGCCTGTTTTCAGAGATGCAACTTTGAATATTTCCTGAGTGTGCATCACAGAGGGATTACATTAAAAACAGCAACTTTGAAATTGGATATTTATCTTTTGCAATAGATACATTTTTTGTAGTGTTATTTCAGTTTGAATATAAAAGTCCCACAAAATTTAGCTTGTGTACACCGATTCGTGCTGTGTTTACCTAGTACTCTTTCTATTATTGGTGTCAACTCCTATAATGTTTGATGGTTCGTCATACTAAGAGTTACTGTTGATGACATGTGCCACCAAAAGCTATATTTTTCGAAATAAGTACCTCTTTTTGGTTGGATTGCACTGCAGTTCCAGCACAAGGATTGATGTTTTTCTGCAGGTCCATCTGTCCTTAAAGTGGCTGTGGTACCTCAGTGTTTACAGCACTGGACTTGTGACCAAAGGACCATTGTATAAGCTGCTATGGTTTGTCATTATGTATGATATAAACTTGAAAGTGCTTATGTTAGAGGTAAGCAGTCTTAATTGTTTATTGTATTGTACATTTATGATATGTAATTAAAAATCATATATCACTCAAAATCTGTCTTATCCTTCCCAGTGTAATGAAAATACAAGAAATCACTTTCCACATTAGCACACAGTTTCATTATTAGCTTTTGAATGGAGGTAGATTTCCAGCAAACTCATTACTAGTTCCTGCTCTGTCATTTTAAATCTATCAACTCAGCATGGATATTAATGGAAACCAAAATCAAACCAGATACAACGCTGACTAGCTGCAAGATTGAAATTGGAAATTAATTTTTGTGGAGCATTACTTTGACACTTTTATTTGAAAATATTTTCTCTGTTAGATGTTTGACCTGCTTGCGTTACATTAGGATCACATTCTTGGCAGGTCTGGTACAAGAGAAGGGATGATTGCTGGATTTGTGGTTTCATATATATTACACAGTTTTTCAGCATATGATGGGCTATACATGGCACTAGGTATATTTAGTGGAGGAAGAACCTCAGAAAACTATAAGATCAACTGGCCCACAGGAAGCTACTAGTAGACTTTCTCACATACACACATTGGACAAGCCAAGACTCAGACCCACGTTCACAGATGTGAGATGTTAGTGATCTGTGAAGGAAACCCTGGCATCTGGGGCTCGTATTGTCTCCAGAGAAATTAGTGCTGATTCTCAACAATGACTGGTTTTTCTTTAGCAAAGCATTTTACAGTTGCCTCTAATTTTGAAGGCAGGCAAGGAAGGTGAGAGAGAGAAAATGTTTCTCCTTCTGCAGGTGAGTCATCAGTGATGCAACATAACCCATGCCCTTGCAGAATACTTCCTTTTTGTCAAATTTGGACCAGCCATTCTCATTAAATAATTGGTGATCCAAGATGCACCTCTAGATTTTGTTATCCAAACCCCCTTCACCTTTGTCTTCCTATCTTCATGAAGGAACTCCCAATTGATCCCATGAATGGGGATGTTCCGCACAAGAAAATCTAGTCCTTAGTAAAGAACAGTGTACAAAAACCACACACACATGGCTTCAACTTCATACACACATGGCTTTATTTCCACACACACGGCTTTAACTTCTGTGGTACTTCTGTCATAACCAGGCTTAGTAGCCAAGAACCAGTTACCATCAGTGGTCAGTCAGCCAAGAACCAGTTACCATCAGTGGTCAGTCAGGGAGTCATCATATGCTCCTTCTTGTCTGAAGATAATTTAAGAGCAGCAACATTGCAAGATCCTGTCCGTGCCCTCAAGCACTGCTTGAAGTGCACAGAGACAAATTAAGGCAAGTGCAAATAATTCTGTCTCCCCATGAAGGTGACAAAGCAGAACATCACTTTCCAAGCCCAAGCCGAATCTTTTTGGCTTATATCTATTATATGCTCTGCATACCATAAGATCATAGTTGCCATGAAATTGGAGTGATCACTGCGAGCCTTGCATTCAAATAAGTTTCCATCTGAAACAACATAGAAGCTGTTGGCAGGCATGCAGCATCAGTCTTCTTGAGTATTTATCTTGTGATTTAGCTTCAGCAGAGACAAAAAACTTGAATCAGGTGGATACCATGACTGCACCCCATGATCATCAGATTGAATTAAACGAACATTGCCTCTTAGCTTCGCTGGATTCACCAGAGAATTTTGATCATAAGATTTCAATAATCATTTTCTGAATTGAATGGAGTGGTCACTGATCACATGACCATATCCTGTTTTGCTTTAAATAAGAGAGCAGGTGCTCATTCACATTCCAATCTTTCTTTCCTAAAAGGATATCCAGGGTAAAAGTAGGATGATCAACATCCCCTCCTCCCATTCTCCTGATGTTGTTGTGATTGGAAAACATATTTACAGTAGAAAGCTAATTTTTAAGTTATGTTTCTCCAATAATACTTACCTCATCACATTACTTAAAATCCTTCCCAACCACCTCACTTTGTGAGCATCTTCATTGGCTTATCACTTGGCTTAAAAACTAGCAACATCTAGTGGTGGTTAAGTGGAGGTAATGAGTAAGAGTTCTTGCCCTTTGTCTATATGAAATGGAAAAGACAAATTTTGGTCTTTTAAGTAGGGCTGCGTTCTAGATATAGCTGGCTTATATCCTTTACTTTAATGTGATAGGATAAGTATTCTCAGAGAAATTAAATTTACTCAATATTTGTTTTCTTCTCTAAAAATGTGAATTTTAGTCCAGGACCGCTTTAAAGAAATAAATTAAACCTTTTAAAACAAAGCCAATGGTTTTTTCCTCCATTCTTGACCCTTATTTTGCTAATTATCAATATGATGGCTAATAAGCTCCAATCAAGCTTGTTACTGAAAAAAATAATCATAAACTGAACACAACATGCATAATTAGCATTGATAAAACCTATAAACCTGATTTTTGTTCTGTAACTTTCCATTAGGTTTGGTTTATTGCTTTTGAAACAATTTTTCTTTTCAATTAAAATGTTTTGCTGTGATTATTTTTAGCACTGACTAGCTACTGAACTCTTGACAGAATCATTTAATTCCATGTGATTATTCTTGTAGGCAGATTCATATGTGAACAGTTATTCCATAATTCCAAAGAGTTGTTCTTACCACAGAGCAGTTTTAATTGTTTAACCAAGTCTTTTCTTGTGTACACATATATGACATTTATTGTGAGGTTTTGTCATAGCATGCTAAGAAAAACAAATGTGATCAGGAAAAAAATCCATTAATGTCTACCCTAATAAAATCATTTATCAAAAGATATCCATTCACGTCTACCCTAATAAAATCATTTATCAAAAGATATCCATTCATGTCTACCCTTATAAAATCATTTATCAAAAGATATCCATTCATGTCTACCCTAATAAAATCATTTATCAATAGATATCCATTCATGTCTACCCTAATAAAATCATTTATCAAAAGATATCCATTCACGTCTACCCTTATAAAATCATTTATCAAAAGATATCCATTCATGTCTACCCTTATAAAATCATTTATCAAAAGATATCCATTAATGTCTACCCTTATAAAATCATTTATCAAAAGATATCCATTAATGTCTACCCTTATAAAATCATTTATCAAAAGATATCCATTCACGTCTACCCTTATAAAATCATTTATCAAAAGATATCCATTCACGTCTACCCTCATAAAATCATTTATCAAAAGATATCCATTCATGTCTACCCTTATAAAATCATTTATCAAAAGATATCCATTCATGTCTATATCCATTCATGTCTACCCTTATAAAATCATTTATCAAAAGATATCCATTCACGTCTACCCTTATAAAATCATTTATCAAAAGATATCCATTCACATCTACCCTTATAAAATCATTTATCAAAAGATATACATTCATGTCTACCCTTATAAAATCATTTATCAAAAGATATCCATTCATGTCTCCCTAATAAAATCATTTATCAAAAGATATCCATTCATGTCTACCCTAATAAAATCATTTACCAAAAGATATTCATTCATGTCTACCCTTATAAAATCATTTATCAAAAGATATCCATTCATGTCTACCCTTATAAAATCATTTATCAAAAGATATCCATTAATGTCTACCCTTATAAAATCATTTATCAAAAGATATCCATTCACGTCTACCCTTATAAAATCATTTATCAAAAGATATCCATTCACGTCTACCCTTATAAAATCATTTATCAAAAGATATCCATTCACGTCTACCCTTTTAAAATCATTTATCAAAAGATATCCATTCACGTCTACCCTTATAAAATCATTTATCAAAAGATATCCATTCATGTCTACCCTAATAAAATCATTTATCAAAAGATATCCATTCATGTCTACCCTAATAAAATCATTTATCAAAAGATATCCATTCATGTCTACCCTAATAAAATCATTTACCAAAAGATATCCATTAATGTCTACCCTAATAAAATCATTTATCAAAAGATATCCATTCACATCTACCCTTATAAGATCATTTCTTAATGGATATCCGTTAATGACTAACTTAATAAGATCATTTACCAAACGATATCCTTCAAGTCGACCCTAATTATATCATTTACCAAAAGATATCCATTTATGTCAACCAACATAAGATTATTTACCAAAGGATATCCATTAATGTCTACCTTATGAGATCAGTTACCAAAGGATATATGATGGTATCCCAAACTTGAGATCTGTTGCATGTCAAAATTTCATCTTATTAAAGTCAATTATGGAACTCTTTAATAACATTTTTAATATTACAGTTAGCATTGATAAAACCTATAGTAGGGAGTAACATTCAACATAAGGTCTCATTTTGTCATCAAAATCCAAAAAAAATCTATTAATTATAAAGTGGATGAGTGGTCTAAAGTGCTGTCCATTACGGATCACTGCCATCTCACCTCTGTCTGCGTGGGTTCGAGTCTCGAATTCGGCTAATGTCGTTATGTGAGAAAGCTTGCCAGTAGCTTCTCGTGGGTCGATGGGTTCTTTCCGGGTTCTTCCTCCACCATTAATACTGGTTGCCATGTATAGCCTATCGTGTGCTGAAAAATGGCGTTAAACCCTACAACAACAACAATTAATTATAAATAATTCCACTGCCATTTGTTTTAATTATTTTCTTACCTGAATAAAAACCACGTCACTATTTTGTATATGTGAATACTGTAACAGTATATATGTAAATTTATGTGAATTTCCGAATGATTGAATACTTAAAGGGAAAGCCTAATGTAGCTTGTTAGGCCATAAATACTGAACATAAAAGAAGGCCTCATGATAAATGAATTGATTTAACTGAGTTACCCGCTCTAAAAAAAGCAATTTTGTTATTACTTTTGATATGATACTTTGCCAAAAAAGAACAAAGTTAAAGAGCACCATAACAATTCATAAATCCGATCTGGTTGGAAATTGGAATCTTTATAAGTATAAAACAGGAGTTAACACGAAGTAAACTGAAACAGTAGACCTGCTAAAATGTCCAACTTTTTATTCCTGGTGTAATGAAAATGAACCACTAAATTATCAAAAGATCGCACCCTTCTTTGAGTGAACGCTTCATAAGCTACTTTAGTATCACTTAACTGTAAACAGCATAATATTACAAGAGTTATTAAAATGGAAGAAGACATTTTTGAATAAAACATTTTTTAATGTAAAATAAATACCATAGTAATATGCAAAATAGATATTTATTAAAGACAACAACTATAATAAAGTGTACTCATCCTGCCAAAGATCTTGGAAGTCAGTGAATCTAGTTTTGGATATTTCCCTAGATACAGTATATTCTGCAATGGATCACCTATAATATGACTAAATATCTTGCAATATTTTAAAAAAATACATCTCATGATTCAATCTGTTGGCTCACCACATAGTCCCAGGTTTTGGTGGTTTCTTCCCCTGAGAGTTTACAACAGCAATTTCTAGACCTGCCTTTTGTCTATTCTATGACAGTATACTTCCAGGATACAGAGTGAATTTCAGTACTGCATGACCTTCTCTCCTCCTTCAAAATAATACACAGTGCAGTGCACCAAAAATAATGTTTTTTGTTTATATGGTTTCAACAAGTAAAATTTCATTACGTATGCAAATGCATAATGGTTCAGCTAGCATTAGTGGAATGAAATTTACTCTGATTCAATCCATGACTTTGTATAAAACCCACTTGGTAAAGAAAATAAGCAAGTCTCGGCTACATCAAATGAATGATGGTATTCACCAATTTGCACTTTAATAAGAGTCACATGTCCTGGAACTACTGTTGTTATGTCAAGGATTAACATACATTATGTTTATCATCTTCCATAGAAAAAAACTCGTTTATCCCATCCACTTGAAAGAATTCTAGATGTGAGGTTCTGTGCAGAATTCTGGGATGGGATCCTGACAGAACAGAGGCCTGCTCTATTTCTCTGAGTAGTGATTGTTGAAATTGAGGCGCAGCAAGAGCTCCTGCAGATGAGGCTGGTAACCCTTCATGGCCAACTTGTTCACCACTGGAATAAATCCAAAATCCTGTTATACTGTGAATGTGTGGTCTGTTGTACTGTGAATGTGTGATCTTTATATTGTGAATCTGTCGTGCTTGTTATTTGCGCAAGTAAATTTTTGTGAGAAAAAGAATAATTTTCATATGAATTGAGTATTCTCTCTGTTCCTACAAATTAGTAATTTCTTCTACTACCCATAACTGAAATCTTTTCTTTTAAAAAGAAAAATGATTTCTGAGAGAGAACATAATTTAATATTCTTGGATTACTGATAAAGAGTATATGATAAGCAATTTAGATAAACTCTATATTATATTATCAGTGGGAATTTAGTTTGTCTACAGTAGTTATCACATTTTCTTACATGTCTTTTTATCAATAATCCCAGTGAAATCAAATTCTGTTCCTAATCAGAAATCATAAAAAATCCGGAAACAAAAAAATTACATGCTCAAACAATTCTAAGACTGAAGTGCTACGTTAAGCAAGGACATGATGATGTTATATTTCAAATAGGAGGTGAACTGTATAAAAATTACTTAAATATGACAACAGAAAAATAATCTAACAAGGCGTCCAACTTCTTGACCATATTGATCCCATCATGGATATGACCAGGGATAGGAGGGGCACAGTGAAAATGAGAAGTTTATGATCAAATTATATTCTACACAGGCAGTGAATGAACTTAACAATTGTTGAGGAGGAAAAAAAATTATGTTTGTAAAACACTGCAGACCAAAAAAAGTCTTTGTTAACATCTTTTAAAAACTATTAAAAATTTGGAAAAATTGTTACATTGGCATACAATTCTAATTAGGACATCTATATATGCATACAAAAACTATTTCATGTGTTTAAATCTACTGGTTTTTATTTATTCAAGCAAAAGAAACTTTTTGCCCAAAAATTACAAACTGTGTAAAATCCTGAATTAAACCACTGTATGGGCTTGAAAATCTAACCAGGTGTTCTAAATATGAATAAAAACAATATTTCATGCATCTACCTCAAGTAGTTTTGCTTAACAATGCTAACAAGAATTGTGTCAAAAAAGTCAAAGTAACAATTTTTATGTGTAAAAAAGAATTAAAATTCTTACAATGACCTGAAAAATCACTAACCATAGATGTGAGGGTCACAAAGACTGACAGACCAATGGGCAATATAAATATGCAGGGACTGAAAGACTGAGAGACCAATAGAGTATCAAGATGTGCTCTGACACAGTGACTAAAGGACCAATAGGAAATCAAGATGTGCACTGACATAGTGACTAAAAGACCAATAGGAAATCAAGATTTGCTGGGACACAAAGGCTGATAGTTCAATGGGAAATCAAGAAATGCCAAGGCACAAAGAGTGGGAAATCAATATGCTAGATATGCTCACCTCACAAAAAATATGTTCTAAAAACCAATAAATATGATAGCTGTCAAACAGTTAATAGTTACACATTTGGTCTTAATACATTCAAGTGTTTCCAACAGAGTTTTAGTTTCTGATAATTTAGTCAAATGTTCATGCTCAAAGAATTTATGACCCATGGCTAGACTGCAGTACAATACCGTATTTCATACAAATAATACCCATAACTAATACATGTTAAAACCATCTTAATCATTTTGCAAACATTACACACAATAACAGCTACATATGCTCTAAATGCAGACGAGCTTGCACACTGAGACAAGATCCTCTCTCTCGCATTCACTAATAACAAAAATCTTTTTGAGTGCTTTTATTTTTATTAAAATTAGATTCCTGAGCTGAGAGCAGAATGAGACAGAAAATATACGTTTACTTTGTATGTTTGTACCATTAGGTTGTCGAGTAGCATGTGTTCTGTAGAACTTTTTCAGGTACGATCCCTTTATTTTTCGTACATGGTCAGTACCACCAAATGATAATTATTTATTTTACATATAATTTTTTGTACACTGAAATTAATAATTATTTTTTCATGTATGAAAAACTACATGAAATACAGTACATGGATCTTTTAGTTTGATGAAATACAGTGCAATCTCTCTTTACCAGCAATATGAGGAAAGAAATTAAACTTGAATCTGTAACAGTGGAAAATAGAGCTTGAAAGGCAAAACTGTTACAGGAACTTAGGCTACATTTACAAATTCGCATGTACAAACCTTTGAAAAGAAATACAGAGTAGTTCTTGAAAGCTTTGTATGTGGTGGCCATGCTGGTGAAGTTCCCATGGACGATATGGCCTGTCTTAGCATCTGTCCGCCACTCAGAGCTGAAGAGCTGACTGCGGAACTTCAGGATTAGACCAAAACTCTGCTGGATGTTAGTCATCAGTGGGGCTGCCTTTTTACTCAGCAGACATCTGCAGTATAAATATCAGCCATCCATTTCAGTCAAAATCAAGTTCACAGTACTACTCAAAACTGTTTTAGTCTGGAGTACTTTTCAGAACAACTGATAGTTCCAAATATTATCTAAATCAGCTAATTTTTATAAAGTGATTGCTGATAGACAGTAGTTAAATTCAGGAATTTATGATGTACAGTGGAACCCCGCTATAACCTGATAATTAGGGTTAAAAAAATTGGATTGTGTTAATAGCGGGGTCGTACTAATGCAGGGTTTTATTTTCAGAGAATAAAGCATTGGCACATATATGTTTATTTATGTCTAATGTATATCATGAATAGGGTATCAACACCATTTACTATCGTGCCATCGCGGCATGCAATTCATCGATAATGCATGAAATTCCATTGAAAAATTGCACACACATTTAAAATATTCAATACTTTTGTCACAGATCCTTGTGTCTGAATTCAACGTCTAATGTATAGCATGAACAGAGTATTAACAACGTTTACTTACTGTCTGATATCGTATCGTTGAAGCATGCAGTTAATCCATAATACATGTAATTTCATTGCAAAAATTGCATACATATTTAAACTATTCAGTAATTTTGTCACAGATCATTATGTCTGAATTCAGCAAAATTAGGCTAAGAAAGATGAAACACATGAGCAGCAGAGGGGGCGAATCCGACATTTTGCCCAATCGTCATTTTGCTTAATTATTACTTCTGCACTCAGCGGATCCGGTGTAGTCAGCGCTGGTAAAAAAAAAACGACGACGTCGTTGGGGGATCGTCGCGTCGTCATTTGGTTTAATTAACACCTTCTGCGCGTCGATCCCCAGCGTCGTCAGCGTCCGGTAAGCACATCGACGACCGCGTCGATGTCATCGCCCCCTCTGCTGCTATGATCTTACAAACAGAGTGATCACTAACTCCTCCTCTTGCAGATCAATTAGGTTATTTGACTGATCGGTAATTCTAAAATTAATTCTCGTTAAAAACCGATCATGGCATCGCATATAGACCGGATTAATCGGACTCTCAACGATTAAAAATCCCGGAGGGGCTGTTGGTGAAAATGAATAAAGGATATATCCCTGTTGAGCCTGATTTGATTGCTTGGTATCCACCTGGTAACTCCCTTCGATAACATCACATACTAGATTGATTGCTATCACCGATGCAATATTTACGTTGTATGGAGCAATATGCCTACCACCATCTCCGTTATCGTATCTGAGGATAGTTGATGGGGGGGCGTCCGCGGGTGGATTCTTAGGCCATCCTAGTATGGTTCTTATTGAACTGTTATAAATATCAACCATATACCCCGGTGTGCTTATTTCAATCGTCGACGATAACGTCGGTTCATGAACCGTAATAGCGATTTTTGATTCTTTTCCTGTGATCGCTTTTATCCTGCGTTGAAATTCTTTATTGATTTGCTCTATTTGGTATGACCCAGTTGGTATTGTAACCTCCTCCCAGTTTGGGGTCCCATCGGGTTTATTTGTCCGTGCAAAAACCAGCGAGTTATTAGGTTGTTGTCCGTTAAATGCGTTCGCTCGAATATTAGGCCAACTGTGATATATTCGCAATTTTGCCAGCGCTATTTCCTTCACTGGAACCGGCGACGGGAAGTTCACACTGAATTCGGGTTTCGTTGACGTTATCGATATCATATTTGTTTGTACCGGAGTGGTGTTCTCCGCGATCCGTTGAAGCAACTGAAACCCTTCGGGGTTCAGCGACATTATTATTATTCGTTGTTTTTAGTGTCTAATTTCAGCAACCAGGTGGTTCCGGCTTCCAGTTAAAAATCCTCGATTTTTGACATCGCGGAGCTATACAACTGGACCATCGTGGAGAATTCAACATCGGATACGAACAAATTATCAATCGATAATGAGATCAACCCGGATAATTTCGAGTATGCGTCGGATACTATTTGATGTTTTACTGTATACTCATTGAGTTTTTTCTGAAAACACGATGATATCTTTCTAGTGATTGCGTTGGCGACTCCAGCAACTGTTGTCATCGCGGAGACAGCGATTGGAACAGCGATCGGGGCTATCGTGGTCACCGTGGATAAAATAACACCGGTGCCAGCTACTATACCCGACACCGAGTACACGACCGCGTCGATGGCGGTTATTTTACGACGGTATTTTTTTATTTTTGCACGGTATTGTTCGGAAAGCGTTTTTAAGTTCGCGGAGAATTCTTTTGCGGTATCGAATCGATATTGATGTGACGTCGGTGATACCTCTGATTCAATTACCCTGGTGGTCATTTTATTCTAAAAGAGCTAGTGTTTTTAATTACTTAGATTCGCTACAAATTCCACATACCATGTGATGTTTGCCCGGGCTAAATTTCCATCAACGGCATAAATTGTAAACTGTTCAGTTGCGTTCTTGTCTATAATTGTTGATATTGTATTGTTAAACCCAGATGAACTCGACGATAATATATTAAACTGCATCATTGAAACCAGTGTCAATCGGTAAATGCCCTTAACAGTTGCGGTAGTATTTACTGTATTCTGTGTAGGAGTCCAATCGAATGATCCATGCCGAATTGTGTATACTGTGTTGATGATGTTCTCATGAGGAATTTTTATTTTTTCGAATTGCTCTGCTACTCTCGGTAGTCCGTCTTTAATCGCTTTAACATCAGTTCCGATTATTTCTATTCTCCGCAAATTCGCGTCTATATTATTCTTGTTCGCTGCAACCCTAGTAATGAGTATATCTATTTCCTGTATATGCGCGTCCACATTTTTTTTGTTCGCTGCAACCTTAGTAATGAGTATATCTATTTCCTGTATATGCGCGTCCACATTTTTTTTGTTCGCTGCAACCTTAGTAATGAGTGTATCTATTTCCCGTGTATGCGCGTCCACATCTTTTTTGTTCGCTGCAACCTTAGTAATGAGTGTATCTATTTCCCGTGTATGCGCGTCCACATCTTTTTTGTTCGCTGCAACATCAGTTTTGACTGTTTCTATTCTCCATTCATGCGCGTCTATATTATTCTTGTTCGCCACAATATCAGTTTTGATCGTTCCTATTCTCTGTTCATGCACGTCTATACCTTTCTTATTCGCTACAATATCAGTTTTGATCGTTTCTATTTCCCCTGTATGCGCGTCTATATTTCTTTTGTTCGCTGCAACATCAAGTTCGATTGTTTCTATTTTCCCTGTATGCGCGTCTATATTCCTTTTGTTCGATGCAACATCAGTTT
Source organism: Sinohyriopsis cumingii (assembly GCA_028554795.2). Taxonomy (NCBI): domain Eukaryota; kingdom Metazoa; phylum Mollusca; class Bivalvia; order Unionida; family Unionidae; genus Sinohyriopsis; species Sinohyriopsis cumingii. The sequence goes on along the minus strand of CM068834.1, from coordinate 68,753,953 downwards.
TGATTGTTTTTATTTCCTGTCCATACACGTCTATATTTCTTTTGCTCGTTGCAACATCAGTTTTGATCGTTCCTATTTCCCCTCTATACACGTCTACACCCTTTTTGTTCGCTTCAATATCAGCTCTGATTGTCATTATGTCCTGTGTATGCGCGTCTATATTCCTTTTGTTCGCTACAATATCAGTTTTGATTGTTTCTATTTTCCGTCCATGCGAGTCTACATTATTTATGATCGTTGCAACATTAGCGCCGATTGTTTCTATTTCCCGTTCATGCGCGTCTACACTCCTTTTGTTTGTTGCAACATCAGTTTTGATTGTTTTTATTTCCTGTCCATACGCAGTGATATCATTTATAGTTGTTGTAATCTCATCCAGCTTGGTATTTTTTTTACCAAAGAATTTATCAAAGTTGTCATCGATCCTGTTAACATTTTTTCGTAACGTGTAAAATTGGCCCGACAGCATTGTAAACTCCGAAATAGTATTTTTTATTGTTGCAAGATTCGGTTCGGTTACCGTCGGGGTCCCGAAAAAACTAGCGGTAGTGAGTTGTATATCGGTGACAGATTTTTTCACCTCGGTGACAGATTTTTTCACCTGCGCGTCAAGTTCGGTCACCGATCTATTCAACCTTATAAAACCGTCCTTGACTAATGTTACCGCCGATATATGTTCACCCGGTTTGAGTCGTCCGTCGCCGGTATACAACGCGATAGTGTCCTCGGCGGCATCACGCTGTCGTGTTAAAACATCATCCAGGGACACATTACTGGATTTCAATTTACCCTGGCGGTCTTGAAATACGACTATTTCACCTGGGTCAACACTGGTTAAATTCAACGTATCGGCGATTTCATCCTCGATTAGTTTTTTTATGTCATCGGTGGCGAGCGTTTCCGTGGATTCCTTCAGCGCCGAAACCGGTCGTCCCCAAATATCAATCATCGTTATTGTAAAAAAAAACGGCGTTTCTAATTAACCCGCCGGGCCTCTACGACCCCACTAGTGTATTCGTTTACAACTACATGAGGTGGTTTTCGCGATGATGAAATCGCCGCGAGTACGTTCAATGCCTCACGGCCACATATCGGTGGGTCACTTAATCGCTGTGTTGGCAACGTGGAATAAAACGCCCGGGCTGAACACGCCCGGATATACCGCATGAACTCGTTTGGCGGGGCTAACCCGTATGAATCAAAATAGACGATTGCACGCGGATCAATCGCGTATGCAACCCAATGAGTTCCCGCTCCGGAGGACCCATCGAGGTTAATTATGCCTGTTTCAATATTCCTTGGTGCCGCCGGTAATTGATCCCTCATAAAAACACCTCTGAAGTTTTTTATCGCTAGCGCGTTTGCGGCGTCTATTAAATCAAAATTAGACATGGGAGTCATTGACTCAGGAGTCATTGACTCCCGAGTCAATAAACGGTTCCCGGTAGTCTTAGACCCTTTCCCGAGTACCATGAATACGGGGTTCCCGGTAGTCTTAGACCCTTTCCGGCCACGGATCGTTTTTTTTTATAGCCTTTCCCGGTTGCCTTCTTCAATGCCATCCCCGCCGCGGTACCAATGGCTCCTAACGCCGCCGCCTTCGCCACTGCTGGTGCGGCCGCGGCAATCAACGTTGGAATCGCAGCTAACAACGGAAATATCCCGCCGGTCTTTTCCATGTTTTTAATTGCTGCGGCGGAAAAATCTACCTGAACACCCTTTTTATTCTTCATCGCATTATTGAAATGTTTTATTTGACGCGCCGTCAACGATATCTTATGATTACCACCTGCCATCTGTGACGGCTTCAGCGTTATTGTGGTCCCGCACTGTTTAGCCGACTTTGATCGTAATTTCTTGACTTGACCATCAGTCAACTCTACACTGACGACACTATACGACATTTTATTGTAAACGCGTTTGTGTTTTCAATTACATGTTTTCCACTGGCGCATCAACGATTCTCATTCGTCCACCAACACCTTCTAGCAGCATTGATTTATCGCTGAGGATGACAGCAACCGCTCTGTAATTAACACCACCCGGGGCTATACGAGCTCGGAAGTGTATATCAACGACGGATTGTCTCGTTAAATCAAGATGTTCCAGCGAAAAATAATAAATCGGATACAGGTTTTTAAAATCAAGTTGTGATATTTGCAAACCAGTGTCGACGTTTTGATCACGACCCATGTATGACAGCAATCGATGATACACACGTGCGACATGGTTGTCGCCGTAATTAAGCTGTATATCCTCGGATGGTTCCTGTTGTCCGTTTATTCTCAGCGAAACATCCCTGACTCCTAATTTATCAAATATCATATGGCTGCGTTCTTGACTGCCCAATCGTTCCCTATTCTGTAGCGCTATAAAAATATGACGCGGGGCTGAAACACCCTGTTTTGATGCCAGGTGCCATGTAAACGTATCGGCGACGTTATCCTCTTTAGCATCAGTTGTTACCGCTAGCCAACTCAACAACGATTTTCCTCCCTGTTCCATAAATGCTAACAATCGTGCTTCCGTGGTAACTGATGGAGTCAGCACCGGCATCCACAATGCCATTTTAGTTAAAATGACTTTACCGGCAGCGACGCCAGCAGCATGCCATATTGCATTGTTATCATTGCCCCTTCGCGTCAGCGCGATTGTATGCTTAGCCCCATAGATAACCCTCCTGACATTTCTGCAGAATCCAAATATGTGATGGAGTGGAATCGCGCATGAAAACTGTCGGCGTGGTCTTTGCAACATTGTTACTCGTGCTGCGAATCCCATATTGTAATTATCGTTAAGATTTTTTATAACAGTGAAATTAGCGTCTGGTCTTGCTCTGCGGTCTGGGTTATTTGCTTCAGCCTGTGGGTCAACTGCGGTATCTCTTTCCACCAGCACGTTAACGTATTGAAGATGATCAGCGTTATCGGTGGTGTCCTTCGCAAACATCATAGATGGGCCCGTCGATCTCGTATAATCGTCCGAGTATCTCGCTAACCCAATTATCGTCGTTGCAACATCAACCTCGCGTTCTATTGATTCAATTTCTCGCCCGTCAATAAGATATCTGGCGCTCTCAAATAACGCCATGATACCGTTGTTAACGAAGCCAACTCGAACACGATCGTTATCTGCGTATGGTGCATTATCGGCGGCATTTGTCACGAGTTCTCCCTCAATTTCGATAAACGCTTCACATGGCAGAAAGTATCTACTGGTATCTTGGACTTGAAGTTCAATTCGCGATCGTAGGTCGGGTTGCGCTGCATAATAAGAATAATATTGATAATCACGGACAGAATCATCCCTGCGCACTGGGGCATCCATATCAAACGCGGGATCAGCGGTTCGCGCAAACATTTTATTATTTATCATGTTGATGTTTTCAATTGCGATTTTCTTTGAATTCTGTTTAAGACCACTCCCCCGCTATTGTGTTCATGGGCGCGTTGGTGGATGACTGAGCCGCCAACGACTCTAGTTTTTCTTCCACGGCGTTATTTATTACTTTACTGACATTTGCAGGCATCACCGTCGTTGATGGCATCACCGGTGGTTTCTGTTTTTTTCTTGAAAATCTTTTGGATTTCACCAACGACATTAGTTTGTCCTTTGCTGCAGAAAGCGCCTTTCCGGCAACATCTCCAATGGCACTAATACCCTTATCACGAATAATATCAATAGCCTTCATTCCTAATTGTTTGGCTAACGGCGCTACTTTTGGAGCCATTCTTGTAAATAACCCCGCAATGGTGCTACCGAGACCATCTCCATAGTACGCGCGGTAAACAGGCAATCGCGAGTTTACCACGTAGACGAGTACTGGTTTATCATGGTTGTAGTGTATGATCATCCTTATTAAAAACACCAGTTTTCCAATTAATCATCCACGAGTTCGTCTATGAGCGTTCGATATGTATTAATGTCTATGATACCGCCTGCAAATAACCGCTTGCAAATATCAGCAGCCTCATTGATTATTTCCGTAGAGTTATTTCCGGCTCGTTTTCCTCCAATTAATACCTCTAGCCGTGATATATCACTGAGAACACTACCAGGACAGGTAACACTAGCGTTTTCAACTAGACCACTACCACTTGGATACCCCTCTCCGCTTGTTTTTTTAGAACCAGCTTTTTTTTGACGTTTTTCTCGGACTTCTCCTTTTTGTTGTTGTAGTATTTCTTGTTGTTGTTGTATATCATAATCATCAATTCCCCTTCTAAATTCTTTATATCCCAATTCTTTTGTATCCAAGCGATCAATCTCTTTATTCGTTTTATACAACCAATTAACCCAGTCATCTCGTTTTATATTACTGTTTTTATACTCGTCTTTTAAAAAGTTTTTTCTTGAATGATAGCTTTGAGCGGCAAAATTACCAAAAACCCTATACTCGTCGGATTTCAGTAATTGAGGTTGTTTTATTTGTGCTATAGCCCCTTCAGTGAGTTTATCTATAAAGGGGACTCCTTTTTGAGTGGAAATTTTTTGAAGTTCACCAACATCACCCTGTTCAGAATCATCAATATCAGCTAATCGTTCATACTCTCGTTGGGTTTTTATATCACTGGAAAGTTGTTTTATCCGTTGCTGTGTTTGTTCTGTCTCTGCTGCTATCTTTTCAAGTACAGGAAGAAGAGGTGCCTCTTTCCGTTCGCCTTCCTTAGGAATATCCCCATATATTGCTCGTTCTGTTGCAGCTGTAACATCCTTAGTCGCTTTAGTTACCGGGGCAAAGAGTTGTTCGCTTCCAACAGTAAAATCGGTTTGCATTTGTTGTCGCGTTTGAAGTTTCTCTCTCACTCTGTCTCGTAACGGTATGAACTTTTTAAGCGCTGCTAGCCGCTCTCTGGCTAGCCGAGTAGTAAGTGATTCACCTACCATTATTGTAAATTGATCCGCAATTTTCTAATTTTCCGCCGAGTGTACCATCGGGGGCTCCACGGAGTTTTCGTCTATAATCCTTCTAATGTTTTTGATCTTACTAGAAATCTCCCGGCGTCGTTCATAAACACGTCCGAGTTTTTTTCGTATTATTTCAACGGCAGTAAATAGTCCAATGAATGCATTTGCGTCATTGTGGTACAAGTTTTCATTAATCGTATGTTGTAATCGTTTTACAAAAAAGTACTCGCGGGCCAGGGTAAAACGCCCCCGTTTCGACTGTTCGTTAATAATTTCATAATCGGATAATATTTTTTCACTGTCGAGACCATCAGATAATTCAATTCCTTGATTTTTTAATTTTGAAATCTCGGCTAATATATTATTGATGTCTTCGATATTCATTATTCTTATAGAACATCTTGTTTTTAAATAAAAAAAAATGAAACCCCGTGTATCAATCCCGAGGTGTTTAATAATTCGTTTTCTTCCGGAATGGACAATTTATTGTCATGGCGACTTCGTCAGCGCCATAGGCGCCGGTGACTTCGTATCTACATATGAAAATCGAATTCTATGCCCGGTCTTTTTTGAGATTGCTGTTTGATATACTCGTTCTGCTACTTTTCGTATTGAGGCGATACAAATGTCAAAGTATCTACTGGCTTCATTCATCGACTGAAATATTTTTTCCTCGTGAGTTGTTGTATCAAATGACTTTACGGGTTTTGCTTTCTTTGGGTATTTACCGGTTTGGCCTTTTTTGGTATTTTGACTCTGCGAGACAGCTTGCAAGTTTATAAGAGAATTATCAGTCTTATTATTATTAATATGATCAATCACAAGTCCATTTTCGATTAATCCGTTGAATACCTCAAATACCGCCCTATGAACATGGTACTTCTTCTTTCCGGCACCAAACATCAGATACCCCTGATTACTTACGGTACCAACCGGCTTCTTCAGTTTGCGGTTTCTAACAATGCCGTCGCGAGATGCCTCGTAATTGACGAGCACAGGATGCGGCTGAAATTCTTGGTCCATTTGTATAATAATACTACTTGTCTAATTTATTATTTGGTTTAATTATGAATCTTTCAACGTAGTCTTGGGGGGTTTTGATGACGAAGTCAGCGGTGGGGTCAATGACGGCGTTTTTAATTCGCTTGTCATAATAGCGTTTTAGTTCCCTGTATCGCTTTCCGCCACAATTAATACACAACTGCGATTTTCCTCTTACACCGACGTGGCAAACCAAGCACGGGAGGGGGCCAAGAGAACCATTACGAACGCTTTGTAAATGATATCCGCAGAATTCACCTCTACATGATTTATTGCACGGGGTTGTCGACCCAATCATCAACCATTTGCAGTGATTCATTATACTATATTCTTTCATTTAAATACTTGTTTTAATTATATGGATGAGTTCGAGAGATTGGCAGCAATTAAGCCCCGGAAAAATATTAAGTTCAATCTCGATAGAGTCCTCAAGGACACACCAAAAGCGTTAATAAACGATAGAACCCTGTTGAGTAAAATACGCGATTGTATCGATGAATTCAAGCGTGATGGCGCATCTCATAGTTGGTCAACATTTCGAATTGATGGCGTTGTTGATGCTACCATGAACGACAACCGCGCAGCAACGATAATATCACAACTTGACGGTAAAAGGTATTTCTTCAGAGTAAAATTCATTGTCCGGGTGGAATCAGGTAATTGGATCATACGTGATAAATTTGAACCAGTTCTCAGCGACATGAAAACAGTCATTGTTAGCCGCGACTCCAAGCCGGGGCTGTTAACCGGAATTGACAGACCATACTATGAACGAGCGTATCCTGAAACAGCAGTTGTTTATGGAATATACCCGTTAAATAAGAAACCTGATATCGGAAAACTGAAACCAATGAAACAGTCAACGGGGATAAATTGTGTAGCAGAACGAGTAATAGAGCATTTTACAAATGCGTGTCGAGGAAACAAATTGACTGATTTACGACGTAGCAAAATCAACCAGTGGGAACTAACCGTAAAAGAGCGTGGAGCAACCATCAGCGACATAGCGAGATTAGAAACATCGCTGAGATTTCCAATAACCGTTACAACGATAACCGGTGAAGTATTATACGAATCAAAGTACAAATCAAATGGGGCCCCAATCAAAATTATTGATCATAACGAACACGCATGGACGCCCGCGATCACAATATTTCCACGGGATAGAACAGTAAAGTATATACCCGAAGAATTCCTGGGAGAAGAATTCTCCCGGGATGGTTTTCTCGCGGAGAGGAAACTATTTGATGCTATTGCCTACTTGTGTAAAAACGACCCTGTATCAGTGTGGTTACTTCGCAGCGCTGAAAACGATGCGGATACCTTTGATCAGTTTGTAAGACCAAACGGTGAATTATATCGCACTGAAGCGTTTCACAACAAGATGAAAAAAACCGCCATGGAATTTGAGGAGCATGATGAACAACTGCTAACAAATTGTTTTACGATTCCATCGGTTGTAGCTCATGTTGCAGCAAGGAAAAATGCGTGGAGACCAACGCGCAAGGAATTTCTGCCGGATGTACAATCCAGTTGTTTGGAATACTATCACGGTGGACTATGGAACACTGAATACAGCCGCGACGCTATGATTTCCGTTGATATGGTTGCCTGTTATCCAGCGAGTTTTCTCGGGTATGGATCCGCCGCTAAGTACTTTAGACGATTTGGACACCCCAGACATGAAATGACTCGTGTTGCTATTAATGGACCACTGCCTGATTTTGATTTAACCGGATTCGCTCGCATAGTATCATTTGAATTCGCGGCAGGACTCCATCGCTGTTGTTATATTTGGATCGGTAGACACATGTCTGAAAAGAAGTGGCTGCCAATAGCGCTGCTACGGTATATGATTGATTGTAGCATGCTTGTATCGTTGATTGTCAGTGACGCGATTATATCATACCGGGCGCAGACTGAAGTCTGGTTACCAGAACCGGAGCGTCTAGATAGCATAATTGACGAGTCCAGAAAACACATTGATGCCGACGAGGAATATATCATCGAATGGTCCAGGAGGATATTCAACCAACGAAACCGCGAGGCAAAAGATCTCGGTAGAAGAATAATTGGTAAGTTCACACAAGGTGGAAAAAACCACGACTACAAACGATATTGCTCACGGCTGATTATAGATGACGCAGAATATGATTTCGTAATCAAGGACGCAGTGGCCAAAAATAGATACGTGAACTGCAAAACAGCTTTCTTGTCCAATGGAACGAGGTTGGGTACAGTTGTTTCCTACAGCGATGGAGACAGCCCGGCATATCCGCATTTGAGGGCGTCTATGCTGGGTTACGCCGCTATCAATTTATTCTCGATGATAAATAGATTTCCCGACACCGCGGTTAGAGTAGCCGTTGATTCATTTTATATAGACGCGAAGTATAAGGAAAACGTAGCCGAGTTTACTAGTCCGGACGAGAGTTGGGGTACATGGAGAATTAAAAATGAAATACGACGCGATTATTCCCCGTCAGCAGATGTCACCGTTGAAAACAACTACTTACGCGGTGATAAATTGTCAGAATGGTCTAATGCACCATCGTGTTCTGATCCAATTTGTAGACACAAGACGGTTTATTTAAGCGGCTGTGGCGGGTCAGGAAAGACGACTCGGGCAATTGAATTATTTCGAACGCGGGCAAGTATAATCGTGCTTACACCGACCCATAGACTAGCGCGAGAAATAAAACAACGAAATGTTGACGCCGTTACTTATCACAGCTTTTTTCGATACAGCGGCGGTGAGTGGACTCCTGATCGAATGGGTGAAAAATTTATTCCTGGGGTTATCATTTGGGATGAGATATGTACTGTTTCGTTAGATGTTTTACAAATGTTTCTTGAGTGGTTGCTGCGCGCGAATACAGCGGTAATCATGTGTGGCGACCATGGTCAACCACCACCATTTGTCGGCGAGGGTCCACATGATTGGTTAAAGGGTTTTGTGGACTATTATGAAGAAACCGATACTGATTACCGAGCACTTGATGAACAACTGCGCGGGGTTAAAAAATTAATCAGATTACAGCCGGATAGAATTCAGTGTGAAATAATCCGCGAGGTGATTCCGGAAACGCCGTTAAATGAATTCTGGGAAACATGGAGACCAAACGATTTGATTGTAGCGAGTAGAAAGATAGTCAGAGACACACTTCAGCGGAAGTTGTTTACGTTGCATAAGGAAAAGTTTCCAACGCGTCCAGTGCCGTTATGTTATAGACCCGCGGATACACGGCGGCAGAACATTGAAGTTGAAATCCCGGGCCGGACAGAAAAACAAATTCTTGTGCTGAATGATATTGTGCTCGTTGATATCAGCGTCGTCGAGGACGCGCTACGTGCTGATAAATCCCCGTGGACGCTAGGATACGCAACAACAATACATTCCTCGCAGGGACTAACCATCACGGACACAATTGTTTGGATGGTTGATAATCGCATCGAATGGTCAAATCTAGTCTATCTTGCAGTGTCCAGAGTACGAAGGATAAATCAGCTTCGAAGAATTGTTATTGACGGAGCCGGTGACGGAGTCACCGACAAAGTCACCATCGATGCAAGCGTCATTGATAGAAAACTCTCGGGTTACCGCCAACAGGATAAAAAAAAACAGCGGCGTTTTGATATTGATGCCGAATTAATAATCTCGCTACGACAACAACAGAATAATCACTGCGCGAGTTGCAATTGTATAATGAGTTGGCGTTATTCGGATAAAGACACTCGCCAATTTACCGTGGATAGGATCGATAACAGTCTCGGTCATGTCAAAAACAATGTGAGGTTGACCTGTCTTGAGTGCAATAGACGCAACGGCGCTAGTTAAGACCACGCGGGGGTAATTGAGTATCGTCAGGTATCACTTGTAGTTGCTCGCGTGTAAATCCACGCTGAGGAGCAGTTGAATCCAGTCTATAGATCGGTGGTCTACCAGTTGATCGTGTTATCGTTGATATGTTATGTGTGGTAACACTCCAGATAGGATCAGTAGCTCTTTTTTTACCGCCTTCAAGCTCTCCTGGTTCATACAGATATCTAACAGTGACATCGCCGAGAATCGGCTTGGAAACGCTATCTATTTTTGATCTTCCGGGTATATACTTTTCTTTAATCGCGTCGCTGGGCTTCATGTTGATTGCTCGGGTAATCTCATTATTTAACGCGGCAATTACACCTGGCAACCTTTTAACCCATTCACGAGATCGTTTTTCTTGGATGAATTCCTTCGCGTATTGATATCCAAATAACCGTTCAGCAAGAGTCCGATTGAATCGTTCAACAATTGCCTGATCACGATGTAGCGCAGTATGACCTCGTCGTATCGCGACGCTATGATGTTTCAGCGTTGATAAAACAGCGCCGCGAAATTCACTACAGGGATCAACTTGTAATAGATTTGGCCAGCGCAGAGGGCCTCTTCGATAAATTCTTTCAAACGCAGCGGCTACTTCAGTTGCCGACTTTGTTTTTAACGGCTCCGCTTGTTTGTATCGACTCGCAACATCAACTACGGTTAGCGCGTATTTGTAACCGTTGTCATGCGGCAGAAATAGTATATCAGCCTGATGAACTTCATTAGGTACGCTGACATCAAAGCGCGAGAAGTTGATTTGTTTAGGCGGTGGTAGATAGATTTGCCATATAGCCTGTTTGGATAACCAATTAGCCGCAGTGGTCTTTGTTACCTTTGCAGCGCTTGCAAGCTTACCAATTGCGGCCTTCCCCTTCCAGTATCCTCTCGGAGAATAATAGATGGAATCCATGTTGTTATTATAAACGCTATCGTTTTCAATTACCAGCGCGAGAAGCTCCGCTTCCAATCATTAATTTACCTTTCATAGCCGATTTTACCAACCATGAGGCCAATTTTTCTTTGAAGGATTTATCAGGAATAGCATTTAGCGCGTGAATTAATTTTACATCCGCGATATCACGCTGTTGCAGATCGCTACTTTTGTAGTAAGCAACATCATGAGCATGACACGCCTTATCGATAGCGTTTATTGGATACTCACCGGGTTTGGGCTGATTTTGATCATCGAGTCTAATATCTAATCGTGTTCCGGGGCCACAGTAGTTATATCCTGGGAGGTGCTTTTCTCCTGGATACTTTGCCCACGGTGTTCCGGGGAGTTTTGCCAATTTGGCTGCAATATCACCTCCTCGCTTTTTTTTAAAACATCTCCGGGTCTAATAGAAATAAATCTAAATTTCTTTACACCGCATTGTACACACTTACCAGTAAGCGCCGATCTGTTATTTCTTGTTGTAACGGTTGTCATATCATTTGTGCCAGTACGCACTCTACACTTTACACAATATAGATCCATAATTTATGTATAGAGACATGAATATAATTGACTTTTCAGCGACTAAAACAAGAGAACCAGTTAAGCATGTTGCAGCGTTACCAAACTCGATCCGGATGATTATCATCGGACCATCTGGATCCGGCAAGACGCAATTGTTACTCAATTTAATAATGAGATGGATGAAGTGGGATAAGTTGTATTTGGTTGCTCCTAGCGTAGATGATCAACGATGCTACGAGGTGTTGAAAGATTTCAACGAGAATGCATCAGCGATCGCTAAAAAAAATGTCATCGAGTTTATTACAGATATCAATGATGCACCGGGTATTGATGATATTGATGGCGACGTTAACAATCTAGTCGTGTACGATGATGTTATGTTAGACAATCAAAAAAACCCAGCTAGGATATTTTCCAGAGGCAGGCATAAAAACACCGACGTGATATATGTCACTCAACGATACACTCAGATTCCAAAAGTAATTAGAGACAACTGTAATATTCTTGCTGTGTTCAACGGCGTTGATACACACACGCTACGAAATATTTGGCAGACATGGTGCGGCGGTGACATGGACTTTAATGTTTTTCGAAACTTTTTTAGTCATGCTCAGTCGACCCCACATGGATTCGTAACGATAAATTTACATGATCCTCGGACACGATATCGTATCGGACTTGACCAAATATTCGGTTAGTTGTAAATAATTTTCATTGTAAATAACTACTTAGCAGCAGAGGGGGCGATGACATCGACGCGGTCGTCGATGTGCTTACCGGACGCTGACGACGCTGGGGATCGACGCGCAGAAGGTGTTAATTAAACCAAATGACGACGCGACGATCCCCCAACGACGTCGTCGTTTTTTTTTTTACCAGCGCTGACTACACCGGATCCGCTGAGTGCAGAAGTAATAATTAAGCAAAATGACGATTGGGCAAAATGTCGGATTCGCCCCCTCTGCTGCTACATGTACAGTTCATTACGTTCCAGGGTCTATGAACGGTGTCTGTACAAATTTCATACTGCTAAAATTTTATCATATGCATTTCCGTGTTCCTTTACCGACTGTAAATTTCCAACAATTAACACTTGTACACCCATTCAACTGAATGACTACAGCAAGAATAATTAACAAAAATACAGATATTTCAGCGTGCATATAACATTTACTTCAGATTTTGTGAATATCGAAAGAAACATGTGAAAAAAACTTTTATAAAGATTATTAAGCTGAATGCATGTACAATTTCATACCCTTTAAATTTCCAGCTAATAAAGTGAATATTATTTACGGGTCAACTGACTGTATCTAATAACACCGCCAAGCCCAGCAAACATGTTGGCAGCTTTTGTTCTTTTATGTTTATTAAATTGTGAGAATCTTTTATCAACCACCGCATTGTCTGCTGCTTGGTTGTGTATGCAGCTAAAGAAGAAACACATGTCAGCTATTGTTTGTGCAATGATTGTATACAGAATTAATTGAAGACAATCACAAAGACAACTTACTGGCTTTACTTATGGTTCAGTAATAAATAACATTTCCAATAATGTTTATTTTGGCATAACACTTCAAGAACCTGGTGAAATTGTTAAATTTCAGAAGCCACGCCATGATCATATTATCTTTATGTGCAAATGAATATATGAAATTTCAGGAGCCACGACATAACCACATTATATCTGAATTCGAAGTATCGCAGGACACGTTATAGCAGGGTCACACTGTACTTAGAGTGAATGGTGTATACCTCTGGGCATAATTATCATGATATTTATCATTCTTAGCAATTTAACTGCAAATGATTTACTAATTTGTATGTTTAATAATTTTTTTATAATAAAGCACAACGTTCATGGAATTATTATTCAAAATGTTTCATGTATGCAAAGACACTAACAGTAGCTATTCAATAATCAATGTTGATATGCTCTGTTACTTAAGTTTAACTGAACTAGAAATGTCTCCATATGACACAGATGCCTCTGCCAATATTATGCAAAGAGGACAAAATTTTGAGTTAATAAACAGGGACAATAATTCTGTAAAATGTTTTTTCAAATAGTTACACAAGGTCTTCATAATGTTTTGACTGGAATGGTAAAAGCTGAAAAAAGCAGGGGCCATAACACCATTATATCTACTTTTTGTTTTGTTGTGAAAATCAAACTTGTCATATTTCTTCCTAATGTAAAACCTCAAACCAAATTTGCTTTGAATCCAATTGTATACTCAAAGATAGCCATATTCAGTTGGTAACAGTAATCTGTTATAATGTATACCATATACCTGAAGACAGTCTGGTCCAGGTACAGGCAGCTGAAGTTTCAATCTGTCTGCAGCTCAATGGCTTGTTGCTATCTCTCAATCTGACATAATTCTCGGAATTTTCTTCTTCATTTCATATCATGGCAATCGTATCTCCACCCATGTGAAATACTCAAATTGACATATGATGTCCAATAAACGTAATTGTGTCACTTCCTGCTTTTATTCAGAACAATCAGACTATTCCTTTTCAATCTTCTGTACTGTTTATTAAAACCTTTTAAAAGGCTTTTTTTCCTTCCGTCTTTAACATGTATCAGTAACTGGACACCATTTTTAAAATATTCTATAATAAAAAATTTGATTATGCTTAGCATGGAAAAATATGTGCAGTTTAAAGCATCTAAGCTTTTACTATGAAGTTAGTCTGGTTCTCTAATTCCACTAAAGCTAATGTGAAACCTGGATCCAAATCAAACATGGATGAGCCAATTATATGGATTTTACTGTAACAATCACATTTCTATAGTTTTTCCTTTTATTCTGTAATTTAAAGGTAAGTTTCTTAAGACTTACAACAAAATCATAAGAGTTGGCAGGTCTGATTAAGCTGTCAGTTTAAGTACGTAGTGTATGTTGTATATTCACGTAGTGTACCTGAAGACAGCCTGATCCAAATAGTTGCAGTGTGCCGTTATCAAATCATCCAGACTGTGAACCTCTTGGCCCAAAGCATCTTGAAACTCTTTCCAAGTCACATGGACAATCTGGTTGGCAATGTAACCCTGTAGACATTTCACAAAGTGCTGCATCTCCTGTCTGAAGGAAACACTCAATATTACAATCAAGCTATCAGTTATGGGTTTAGTAAGAATACTGGCTTGAAGTGTCAAGTAGTTATATACTGCATTTCCAAAAAGTCTTCTGCAAAGTGCTGTGCTGTGATGCTTTCCATAAATTCTGGGGCCTTGACATTACGGGTGGGTAAGGAATTAAAAATCATTATGATATATTACAATAGTGACTGAAACATTCCATTAATATTTTCATAAATTCCATGTTTGCATTTTTCCAGATCCATATCTGCACATGACATGTATTAAATTGGTCATTAACAAACTGTAAGCCAAAGTAGTCACATGTAACGTTAACAACTTTATACAGGAACCACCAGTCTCATAATAAAATAAAGATCATGTGTGATTTAAATCGACGAATCTACCAAATATTTTAAAAATAAAACACATTATGAACTTGATTCTAAAGCTGAACATGGGCCAATTGGCTGATAATTTTCAGTTGCCAATTCTAAATTTTGAGTTGCAAGTTCGAGCATGGATGAAGAGTCACCATTATGGAATTTTACATTACCTTTATTGAGATTCACCTATGTCAATCAGTGTGTCAGGTAGGAAAAATTAAATTTATGAGAACAACATATTCTTATAAGAACATTTTTGCAAGTTTTTTTCTTCTTATAATAACAGGTAATACAAATATAATAATTCAAAATTTCAAAATTCATATCACCAGTTTCATAACACAATATTCTGAAATCATGTTATGTATATTTATATTTTTTGTAATTGTTGGTGCATGATTGTGTCTATAGTGTGTGTAATTTTTATTCAAGATTCTAAATTGTAATGATCATCTATACTCAAGATATTAGATAGCTAATTTGTGTACATGGGTATAAATTCTATTTTAAGATATTAAGAGTGTATATTGCATAGGATCTATAAATAGTTATTGATGTAGTTCTTTATAGCCATTATTAATAATAATAATACTTGTTTACTAGTTTGGGGTTGTTTCCCACTGGACAGGTCAGTCAGGTAGGTTCTTAGAAGAATTAAGTTATTTCCCATTGGATGGGTTAGGTCCCATGAATATGTATTTGAAATATTTGATTGAGTACTAAGATCTGTCAAATGGGGTATATTGCAACATATAGTCATAATAGATTCTTGAAGGTGTATAGACAAATGTGAAAATATGGTTACCTACCCTGTCTGCTAGAGTGCACCACTGCATGCTTAGAACTTCTGGTATGTACATAGAATGAGCAATGGACTAAAGCTGTCATTGCTTCTGACGATGCATACATTTAAGTGTATGTGTTCATATGCCTGTGTTGGTGTGTTATGATGTGATTTGGATTTTTAACGTAGCTTTAACAATTTTTCAGTCATATCGCTACGATGTTTGCAATGTGGTAGTTTATAGTGATGCCTAGCACTGGGGCATCATGCCGCAGACATGTAGCATGAAGTCCTACCCAGTCACATTATCCTGACACCAGTCCTAACACTAACCTCTTGATACTGAGCGCCAAGCAAGGCAGCTGTTAGTACCATTTTTGTAAGTCTTTGGTATGACTTTGCTGGGGATTGAACCCACGTCCTCCTGCATCTGAGGCGGATGCTCTAACCACTAGGCCACTAGAGTGATGTCCTGTGTGTTGAAATAATGTTATTAGTTATCTTAGATGCACATATTTTCCACAATGTTATTTTTCATTATTGGATTGGTTTTGTTTTGACTCTTATAGGATTTTGAAATGATAAGGTGAACTACTTAATAAGATGTATAGATGAGAACATTTTATTTAATCAATGAAGCCAGAAAATTCAGCAACTCACTCATTGATAATATCACATATTATATAAAAGATTGTAACTGTATGTTTATGACCCAATTTAATTTCTTTCATTTATTATATCATTCATTCAATGATATGAAATGCTTAATTATGTCATTGACAAGTAAAAGTGTAGCAAGAACAGCTACACTAATTGTCTGAGGTATCCATATGGTAATTGGCTAACATTTTTCACTTTATTAGTGAAAGTAAAAGGTTAGGTGTATGTTAAATGTTAAAACTTGTGATTTAAATAGAAGCACAAACACGCATGCTAAAAACAATTTAACTATCATGTTTTCTGCATATTTATATTAAATAAGTCTTGAATGAATTTTCCATTCTTTTGATGACTGGTAGTTCATGGATATTGGCATCAGCTGGAAATATTTTATCCTCTTTATTGCTCTTTCAACATGTATCCATAGACAAACAATGTTTTTAGTCTGCTGTTCTTTGTGCTGGGAAAACTTCTTTTTACTTTTCAATGGTGGAATGATGTGGAATGATGTGATCTATGCCTTTCGGGGGGGGGGGGGGGAAGGGTAGGCCTGATATTATAAAGCCGTATTTGCTATAATGGCATCATCTTCTTCACATAGGTACAAAATGCCACACAAGGAAGTAATTTGCTACTGCTTTATCCAAAGTTTTTGTATTTCTGGGACCGATGTGAATTTGTGCAAGGTAACTTTTTGTCCATTATCCACTTATTACTGTCAATATAACAAATACAAAAGATTTATTTTGTTGGTATTGTAATAGCCAATCAGATCAATATCAACTTGCACATTTTATATCATGAAATCAATAACAGCTGGAACTTGGTCTCACAGGCTCTTCCGATGCAAAAGAGTGCTGCCCTAAAGGGCAGATAAATCACATTTTCACATTGGTCTATGTAATAAGAGAATTGAGAAATCAAAATCATTCCTATTTTGGACTTGGTTTCTTTTTTGAATTCTTATTTTATATGTTGAAATCAGTCTGCAGAATGATGTGTTTCATGCTGTCTTTAACACATTAACACCTAGTTAACAAGTTAACGTGGCAGGAGGTAGTAGCCTACTGCCGAGCTCTGTGGCGTCATGGTCATGCATAATACACTAAAGTTGGTGGTATTATAGAAAGGTAGACAGATGTAGCTCTACAATGATACCAAATAATCTGGAATATCTAGTTGCACTACAAAATACAGATAAAAAACTCATTTTTTGGACCTGACTTTTTTCTACTCAAAATTTGCCCATTGTCGGATTCCGATTTTGTGTCCAGATTTTAGACTTTTTGGTTTCAGATCTAAGGGAAACTGGTACGAACTGCAAACAGACAGATAAGCCTTTGCAAAAAGTAGGATAAGATTGGCATTTGGAATAAAGAGTGGTCTCAATACAAAAATAATGACTAATTTAGAAAACAAAACAAAAGAACTCCAACCTTTACCCTTCTGCTCATGTGTGAGTCAAAAAGCCAATGAAAAACGATGTATCTAACACAACTAGGTAGTATGTTATTGAAAGATCACTGAGGATTTGGTGTTTTCAGATCTAATCAAAATAGCTTTCAAAATGTGTTTCCTACTCGATTTTCAAGCCAAATGACAAAAACCTCCAGGGGTTAATGTGTTAAATAATTTGAGAGGAAATAACTGTTTAGATTATTCACTGGAATTACAAAAAACTCATTGGACTAGAGCATTATTCTGGGGCTATCATGAATTATTCAAAGGAGTTCTGCACGTATATTAGATGATCTGAAATTCATTTGGAGCATCCAATTTCTTTCTGGACTTGAATGGAACTTGTACGGATTATTTTGGATTTACTTCATCACAAGTTACTCTGACATTTTCATTTTATAATTTTGATAATTAAATTATTTGTTAAGTTTTCCAAAACCTGTTGGTTTTGCTTCTTTCTGTTATGGGGGCCCCGAGTGGCCGAGTGGTCTAAAGTGCTCACCGTTCCAGATCACTGCCATCTCACCTCTGTCTGCGTGGGTTCGAGTCCACGGCTCGGCTAGCGTGGGTACGTGGGAAAGCCTGCCAGTAGCTTCTCGTGGGTCGGTGGTTCTTCCCTGGGTTTTCCAGGGTTCTTCCTCCACCAGTTATACTGGCCGCCATGTATAGCCTATCTTGTGCTGAAAAATGGCGTTAAACCCTAGATCAACAACAACAACAAGATCTTTCTGTTATGACCACAGAGTCATAACAATTATCATTTACCACTAATTTACATGTGACACCATAATGCCTGCCAATAAATGAGTTTTATTCACTAATACCACGTACACTGTTAACAATCACAATTAATTAGGAGTATTACTTCAAGTCATATTACTTTAATATTAACATTTACTGAGAGTGGAATGCACTCGGAAAGATGAGGTCTACAAACTGCCTTTGTCAATGTCAACTTCAACAGTTATGTTGGACCAAGTGTTTTACTGTTTCTTATTGTTTTAAGTTCAGGCTTTATATACAAAAGGGGTGATATTTATCTTTTTACTACATTTGTGTAAGCATCTGAATGTGCATGTAGAATGTGTGTTTCTTTCAATGATGAGCTACTTAGTGTTTACCCCACTGCGTAAATTTCATCAAATGTGAAATGTCATTACCTGTATAGCTGTAGCTGACGGAACTGGGCAGAGTTACCAACCTTGCCAACAACAGCTGAAACAGGGGAGAAAAAAAGACTACTCACTGTACTCCAAATAGAATCCAAGATCATAGAAATCTGCACAAATGTAAGATTGACTAATTTTTTGATGTGGTCTCCATATTTAAAATACATACACATACATTCAGAACATAAATAATACTCTTGCATGACAGATTCTAAAACTGATGCCTTATTTCCTCTTGATAGACCCTACCTGCAAACCCCAAAAACTGAGATGGGGGGTATGTTGGAGTCTTTAGTCAGCTTGTTTGTCCATGCATACATCACACCTTTTGTTTACTTATTATCTCATGCTTCTGTATTATATATATGTACATACACATACACACATATATGTGCCTAAAGCCTAAATCAAAAGTTTATGAATATTCCAGCTGCATCATAACTAAATAAATATAGACTACATTATTATTAATTGCCCTCAAAACTTCTTCCAGGTACAGATTGTATCTTTGCTGGAGTACATCAGCTTTAGTTGTGGCATTTTAACACAAATAATTTCAAGCAAAATTAAGTGATCTTCTGTTTACAACTTGCTGCATACTGAGTGCTTCATATAAAGATCTAATACACATCATAGATTCTTGATGTGGAAAGACATTTTATAACTATTTAAAGGTGCTTCATGGGCATGTAATATATCACACTGAAAATTTAAACTTAAATTGAAAATTAAATATAATGTAAAAATGACACTTTAGCAGTTGATCTAAGTTTGTGTATCCTGACAAAACCCCTCAAAACTGGCATCTATATTTTATTTTATGAAGTACATAATGTGATAATGAATTGTATCTCTGATTTCAATCATAATTATGTTTAAGTCACTCATTTAATCAAAACTAGTAAAACCATCAATTTACATATCTGCATCATTATTTTAAAAGAGAAAGTTCATATGCTTTAGCAATATGATTGGCATATATTGCAAAATCAAAGTATATCCAAGCAAAAAAGTGCATGACTCTTTTTAGAGTATCACAAAGTGTCACAGTTCAGTGTTTAATCATACTGTAGTTCTAACTGTCAATTTCCAAACTACTAAGAGTTGTATCCCCTTTCTGATTCTGGCCTATGTTGCAAATTGTAATTTAATATGCACTGTGGAGGGACTGCTTTGACAATGCACATATTGACTGTGTTATCAGTTAGACTTGAAACTTGCATTTAGAAAATAAGTTATATTTTTTCTCTATGCAAGTGTCCAGCATATGAACTCTTTAATAATATAGTAATAAATGATTTCATTTTAAAAAATTAGATTAAATGCTACTTGTGGTGAATTTGCTTTACCCAGAGATCAGTTGACAACACATGGATTTCCCTTTCTCCCTTAATGATCAAAGAAAGACAACAGCAGGCTTTCATTGAATTTAAATTTTTGGTTACTCTGTATCTCTGATTAAAGCATTTAAGTATATTATTTTTCTTTGCTGGAGTATGAAAGAATGTCACCAAGTCCTCTCCACTGACACATACATTTCAACCTTAGAGAGTAACCTGTGTAAAGGCAACTGTTAAATAACAGAATTACCAGTCAAAGCAACAAAAAATGAGACAAGAATAACTTAAATATAATAATATCCACTGATAATAATCTGCCCTAAATTTAACAGAACCAATATGAAAATGACATATGCAATTCCATTACTGTAACACTATTGCTACTATTCAGAGTTGTTGTTACTGCCCAAGAAAAGGCTTAGACACTGCAGGGTATTGCCTAAGGAAGATAATCAGAAATACTTTACCAAATCGATGTGTGATCTTCTGCAAGGTATTATGTGTATGATAGGTATGAAGTTCTTATCTGCAGAATTTTTATGAAACATGGAGATCAACAAGTGAAAGTATAACACTGTGAAAGTTTTACCCATTATGCCCTGCAAATAATTACCCACAATGGCTTGCAAAATGGGTAGATTTGTACAGGAATTTCCATGTATGTTGTCATCTGCTATAAGAATGCTATTAAATAACACTGAAATTAGTTTACCAGATGAAAATAATGAAGCACTTGTGTTGACAAAGGCTCTTGGTTAATTTTTGAGAGAAGAAAAGTGTAAACCTGTCTGACTAAGGCTTTTGGCATTCTACTATATTTTGTATGTTTAATGTCTGGGCTAATGCAAGTAATGCAGCCCAATATTTGCTATCACAAAATGCAGGTGATCCAAAGTTATACTGTTTAAAATCATAAATGGAATGAATGGTGCATACCTAAATTTGCTGAAGCAGTAATACCAAAAGAATTTCATACACATTTTGAAAAGTTGGATGTGAGATACGTATAAGCGAATATGGGAAAGACTGATAAATTAGTGCTTACAGTCCCTTTTGAGACGGTACCAGACATCCTGCAGAGACCAGACAATACGTTTCAACTGTAGCATGAAGGAGAAGACCTGACTGTACTTCATGAGACAGTTTTCTGTGATCACTATGTTCAGTGGCCACTCAACCTAGTAAGGAACAGTAAAAAATACAGTAGATAGTAACAATATGCACTGAGTCATATCAGCAATACATATGTAAAGGTGCAAAATGTTTCAGCTTTTAATATTACTGAACACAATCAGGTTACTTCATTCAGTGCCCTTAAATACATGTATTAAGATCTGGAAAAAAATTAGTAAAAGAAAAATTATGAACTTTCACTGTTGTATTAACTGAAGCCTTGTATCACAAATTCATATAACCCCAAAAATCTGCCTTGAAGCTGCAATACCCTTCAAAATTCCTTGGTAATCCGGCCCCACCCCAACCACACTCATAGCCCCACAACTCTATGCTCATCACGGACATCTTCAAATAATTCACTCATAACCCCACTAATTAAAGCCTTGGTCTTATAAGCTGAGAAAGAGATCCAAAACATGCAAGTAGGGACCCACTATTGTATGCAAAGATGAACATCATTTTACACAACTGTATGCAAAGATGGATTAATTCACATCACATTTACATAACTGTATGCAAAGATGGACTGATTCACATTATATTTACACAGCTACATTCAAAGATGGACTGATTCACAATCTATGTAAGCTTTCTTAAGAAGATGGTGTTGACGAGAGATTCATTACTCAATGCAACTGTATAAAGCAACTTGAATATTGAGTAAACAAAGTATGAAACTAAATTTACCACTCAATTCTAAGCTGATATGACTTAAACTTTGCAAGCTTTCAACTAAATTTAGCAACCAATTCATAGCTAGCATGACTTTAACTAAATATAACACCCAATTCTTCTCAAACATGACATGAAACTTTGCAACCTTCAACTAAATTTACCACTCAATCTTTGCTAACATGACTTTAAACTTTGCAACCTATAAACTAAATTTACCACTCAATCTTTGCTAACATGACTTTAAACTTTGCAACCTATACACTAACTTAATCCACTTGACCCTTAGCTAACATGACTGAACTTTGCAACCTTTATGCTAAATTTACCACTCAATCTTTGCTAACATGACTTTAAACAATGCAACCTTTCAACTAAATTTACCACTCAATCTTTAGCTAACATGACTTTAAACTTTGCAACCTATACACTAACTTAATCCACTCGACCCTTAGCTAACATGACTGAACTTTGCAACCTTTATGCTAAATTTACCACTCAATCCTTTGCTAACATGACTTTAAACAATGCAACCTTTCAACTAAATTTACCACTCAATCTTTAGCTAACATGACTTTAAACTTTGCAACCTATACACTAACTTAATCCATTCGACCCTTAGCTAACATGACTGAACTTTGCAACCTTTATGCTAAATTTACCACTCAATCCTTTGCTAACATGACTTTAAACAATGCAACCTTTCAACTAAATTTACCACTCAATTCTTAGCTAACATAACTTTAAACTTTGCAACCTTTAAACTAAATTTACCACTCAATCCTTAGCTAACAAGTATTTTAAACTTTGCAACCTATAAACTAAATTAACCACTCAATCCTAAGCTAACAAGTATTTTAAACTTTGCAACCTATAAAACTAAATTTACCACTAAATCCTTAGCTAGCATGACTTTACACTTTGCAACCTATAAACTAAATTTACCACTCAATCCTTAGCTAACATGACTTTAAACTTTGCAACCTTGATGGGTTCTTGCATCTCTGAATTAAAGTATGAAGTCTTAAAAGTCACGAGTTGACCACTTTTCAACCTGTAATTATAAAAAACTTGAATTCTTTAAGAAAGAAAACAAAGCTCTTCTTTATCTGAAGGAAACACTTCAAATAAGGGTGGTTCAAAATTAAAGTAGCCCCCCCAAAAAAAATCATATAAGAATTGTATTTCATGAGATTGACACTAACCTATAAAATCAATCGCTGCAAACTATGTCTTATTTGCCTGATTGGAAGGCTATACATTGGCAAGAAGTTTGGTGAATGCAAACCAAATAATACTTAAGATATCAATTACAAAATTAATCTGTCAAAAGATGAATAGATAGATTGACAAATGGATGGAAAAACACATAATAGTACTCTAAAAAGTAGTAAGTATACAAAAATAGAACATTTGAACTTACCTTGTAATTCAGTTCCAGGCAATCAAGAGTATCATGAGCTGAATTTCAAATTAAAAACTCAAAATAATATGAAAGCATATTTATCAGGATTTTTGTTTACCATAAAAAACTTTAAACTTAATGAGCATTATGTAGACAACAAGTGTCAATCAAAATCCTTTACTTATCTAAGGGTGAGATCATGTACAGAATGCTGTAATATCAAACTTTTATCATATAATAATAACAAATAATATGGCTTTTACATCCTCAACATCTTTCCACAGTTTCTTTGGCTTAATATGAACAATGATTTAGTATAAAATATATCTTGATTAAAAAAAATTAAAAACAATATTTGTTTTACTAGGCTGCCAACAAGAAGACAAATGAAGAGTCTGAAAAACAGCAACTTAAAATATTTATGTTTCTATACAAATAATATAATTTCTAAGATAAATAAATCCATAAAATACTGATTTCCTTTACAGAATTTCACAAGTGTGCATATATTTTAAAATGGTAAACATAAAGCACAGCAAAGAATGCATGCCAAATAATCATTACAATGAAGTACTAAATAATACGAAATGGTAAACATAAAGCACAGCAAAGAATGCATACCAAATAATCATTACAATGAAGTACTAAATAATAAGAAATGGTAAACATAAACCACAGCAAAGAATGCATACCAAATAATCATTACAATGAAGTAACAAGTGTTAAAAAGTAAAGATCTTTAAGTTCTATAAAACGGATATACAGTGAAAGACAAAGGTAAAAATATGAAAAATCCTTAAAAGATGTGGTCAAAAATTTTACATAAATTCCATTCCCACAAAACGCCCAAGATTTTCTCTGGTAGTATATCATTAGAAAGTCTGTTGATTGAATTCATATAAGAGTGTATCTCAAGGATATATGCTGTATCTATATACACCTCTCACTCTGACAATAACTTGCATCTAGATAACTGATAAACCTGCTTATAATGCAGGGTCAGGCATAGACCCTATTTTCACTCAGCAAATTACTGAAGAATTGACTCTATTTGTTGAATGTGAAGAAAACTGTGATAAAAACCAGTAAATGAAACTTTGATGCACTCCTCATTTTCTTCATCGAAAATGGCAGTTAGTGCCCAGAAATCTGATTCAACATCATAAAATTTGCAACTTTTAATATTAACTCATATATTTCAATAAATTTTCTATAAAAAAAAAACCCACTGTAAATAAAACAATATTTGACATTATTTCAATCTATGAAATTGTCAGTAATGGTGGCAGCCCTTGAAGAAATAAATGTCAATGAAATAAAGTTTTGTCGGGTAAAGTTTGTGTTTTAGTTCTATCTTTTAATTCAGTTTCAGTGTAATCACTGTGCGTGTGTGTGATTAGGATTTTTAATGTAGCTTTAACAATTTTTCAGTCATATCGCTACTATGTCTGCAGTGTGGCAGTTTATAGTGATGTCCAGCACTGAGGCATCATGCCGCAGACATGTAGCTTGATGTCTGACCCAGTCACATTATCCTCACACCAGGTTGACCAGTCCTAACACTAACCTCTTAATGCTGAGCGCTGTTAGTACCATTTTTGTAAGTCTTTGGTATGACATGGCCTGGGGTCAAACACACAACCTTCCACTTTCGAGACACACTCTAACCACTAGGCCACCAGAGCGGTCTGTAATCACTGTATCCAAACATGAAGTGTCAATCTACCATCACATCTGTGTCTATGAAGTTTTTAAGAGAACCTAATTAAGTACTGACTGTGTTTTTATCTCTGATTTGCATAACTGTTTGTTGAATTGTTACAATCATTTAAAAGCAGACCTGCTTTGTATTATCAAGTTAACTGTATCTTTTGTATCAAATAAAAAACAGTGTGAAATAAAAAAAATAATAGGCATGCAAATTCTTCCCACATAAGAGATAGCAATCACAACTGACCAACTACACTGCTATAAATATTATTATGCAGGTAACATAATTAAAGTATCTAACATTAATTAGTGGTTTATCCTACTAATTCACAATTGTGATTAACGATAGCAAGAGAAGCAAGCAAAAGAAGTATTTGGTACATGAAAAGTCGTTTCACAGTTAAGGTGTATTATGGCTAAGAGATTTCTAAAGTTTGTAGAGAACTAAAATTCCTGAATTTGCACTCACACATTTTCTCAAATAAGAGCAGGAACTTAACTATTTCTTACAATGAAACTGCAGCATAAACATGTTACTAATGGAACAAGATAAAAAAAATAAAGTTTTGACACTGATGGCTATAATCCCATGATTTAAATGTCTTTAATTTTTTTAAAAATAAATCTTATATTGTTGTGAATCATAGAAATTAACATTCACATGCAAAAAACAGTACTGTAACACACCAAGTTTCCTGAGGTATACGTGATGTGTCTCAAAATATCGTGGAATAATGTTTATCACAATCTTTTAGAGGTTGGTTATCTTGAGAAGAAAAAGTAATTTATATAAAAAATAGCAAACAATTTCATTAGAAAAAGCTTTTATTTACAATTATTCCCAAATGCAATTATAATTTTTAAACCAATTAGCAGCCCCCCCTCCCCATCTCTTAAGTGCTGAGCTAAGATGGCATCCCCTTCTTAAATTTTTAGAGGTCCCTTGGTAACTCATGCCCTCATTTGTACTGCAATCTGTGTTTTTGAACCCTGTTGTGCACAAGTTATTCAGGGAGAGGTGTATTACAGTATCTATTACTTCTGTCACACAGTGTGTAACTCAAGGATATAATCTATATCTATATAAAATTATTCAATTTGAATCTGTGTTAAATTACTTGAATCTTCAAGTTAATACCATCATAAAATATGTGCCTTTTTTATAGCATAGACATTCAACATTACAAATATTAAGAGAGATTATTAGATAAATGAGATTTATTTCTAGAACAATATAAGGAAAGAAGTTTATAGAAGCATTTTTCAACCTGTTTCAATGACTTCCCATGCCAAAAAATTTCATCAAACTGGTCAGGAAAAATATAACAGTAATAATTAATCTCACCACCCAAATTTAATCAATACATGTTACTTCCAGACTGTACACAGATCTTTATTTTTGCAACTGTCATGAGTGCTTCATGTCCATGTATTACACTGTTTCTGAAACTTACAGTTGTGTTTGAAGACAGCTGGGAAGTACTTGAGGGCAAAGCTGAGGTTGTCTGCATATTGGTCATCAGAATTAATTGAAGACCTAATGGCTTTGTTCAGTGCCCCATTTAGAAACATGGGGTTCAACATCTCCTGTGGCTGGGGATTTGTAGAAAGCTTTAAAATGAAAAACAAATGCAGCGTTAATATTCAAATACCTGTCTACATAGTTCATACTTTAGTTAACTGGTATGGCAAACAGTTTGTACTATGTGCACTGAGGAATGTAGCATCCAGCTCCTTCCATGTAACCAATGGAGTAAGGCAGGTAGGTGTTCTTTCCCCTTTGTTATATAATATGTCATAAACGAGTTAAACTGTAAACTGGGTCAGTGTCACATGGGGTTACACTGGACACAAAATGTGTCATTTCTTAATAATTTTAGTTTGCTGATGATATGTCCTTCTATTATAGGTTAAAGAAATTATTAAAGATACGTCAACAATATGCATTTGAGAATGATATCATCTTTAATACATAAAAAGTTTTATACATGATGTTTCAGTCAACTTCTTTTAAATTACCATCTCCTCCCTCTGTACATCTTAATGGCCATGCTAACACATATGTCAACAGTTATACTTTTTGGGGTCATATTTTAAAATCCAATTGGACAGATGAAAAAGATATGTAGTTTTGTGGGGACGTAAAACTAACTTTAATTATGCAATACTTACCCATAGCTATTGTTTAGCTTTCTTTTTCATGCCCAAAAACGTTACTGTCCATTTGATGTGCATAATTAGAGTGAAGAATTGTAAGTATGATACAATTCCTCATGCAGTTTATGCTATGTTATGTGCAAAACAAGCACAGCTAGCTCACTGTTTTGATAGGTGATTGTGCTGTAATGATGGGACCCAGAGAAAGGATGCCTGTGCTTTGTTGTTATAAGGAGTGGAGGTAAAATAGGAAAAGGTAGTATGGGAATGCCAAAATATTGCCTTTATAATGTCCTCCAAGAAGGAGTGATTAAGGTAGGCCCATGAGGTTGCAATGGCTTGAACCTCATGGGCCTTAAGTTTCATAAAGGAAGGTTCTCGATCAGTGAGAGACTGGTATGCCCTTTTGATGTGGTGACAATCCATCATAAAACAGTGGTAGCTGAAATGACTACGGAGCTCTAGAGAGGGAGGAAAAGTCACCCTTTCTTTTTCCTTTGGATGCCTTAAGATTGAAATGGAGTGTCCTTACGGGACATAAAAGCCTATCTGTATCATCCGTAGCACAGATTCAACTGAGACTTGGGGATTTCTATTGATAATGGAGCTATTGAAGGTTATTGATCTTTAGCTAAAAATCCTGGTTGAAAAGGGAGGGAAACCAAATCATTATTCCCATTTAGCTGGAGACAGCCAGTATCAATAGATAAGACACGAATCTCACTTCATCATCATGCAGAGGTAAGAGCAAGCAGAAACACAGTCTTGAGAGTGAGGTCTGGAAAAGAAGCCTCACTCAATGGTTCTAATTGGGTTTTGGTTAATGACCATAAAACACAAGAAAGATTCCATCTAGCCATAAGAGAGAGAGTGAGACAGGTCTCCGCAGCTGAAAATACTTAATAATATTGGCAAGGTGCAAATCTGAACCAATAACCATGCCTTGAGAAAATTTGGACTGTGCAATGGGTTAGCGGTGCAAGTTAGTAGGTAAAAGGCGATAGATTTCACTTATTGCCTTGTCAAAAGACCATACCTCCTCTTCCACATCTAACAAAGATGAGGAAGCAGATGTAAGAGCAGGCATCACTTGTGCTTCCTCCGTGTCGAACTCATTAGAGTCTACTACAATGGAAATAGCATCATCGAGGACACTCTGAGCTGAAGATTGTGTAGGAATCACTAAATCCCTAGGAGATGAAGAGGGTATAGGAACACTCTGCACAATGTCCCGTACTGCAACACAGTTAGTAGGGACTGAAGGAGCGGCAAGAGCTGGAGAGAGACGAGAATGTCTGTCAATCCTGGAAGAAGTGATCCCTCAAGCCTTCTGAATGGTTTCCATCCAACGATGAGTTGATGGTGGGACACGAGCTGCAGCATCGTCTCTGTTATGAGGGGGCATGCATGTCCATAGGGATTCATTGGGATAATAGGAAAGGGGGGAATATCGATTCCATCCCCTACCCTAGCCTGAGCCTGCAGGTTGGACTCCCTATGTTCATAATGAGGTGGTAGAGGGTGGATAGGGGGAACTCGGTCTAAACCCTATCCATATACCATAAGGCCTTAGTGTGATGATCAGAGGATATAGGATCGTCAATTGATGCACGACTAAGTAGGGTGTATTGTTGATCCCTCCTAGTAGGAGGGTACGACACACTACCTGTGACAGGGTGGTGGTAGTGCATCTCCTAATCGATGGGAGGCAGCAATACGCTATGAGAAGAGTGGTGCATCTCCTCCTCCAAGGGAGGTAGCAACATGCTATGTGGCATAGGCAGTGAATCTCCACCTCAATGGGAGGTAGCAACACACCATGAGATGAGCGGTGCATCTCCTCCACACAGCAAGGCAGCAACACACCATGAGATGAGTGGTGCATCTCCTCCACATAGCAAGGCAGCCACACACCATGAGATGAGCGGTGCATCTCCTCCACATAGGGAGGCAGCAACATGCAATGGGATGAGCGATGCATCTCCTCCACATAGGGAGGCAGCAACATGCTATGGGATGAGTGGTGCATTTCCTCCACATAAGGGGCAGCAACTCACTATGGGATGTACAGTGCATCTCCTCCACGTAGGGAGGCAGCAACATGCTACGGGATGAGTGGTGCATTTCCTCCACATAAGGGGCAGCAACTCACTATGGGATGTGCAGTGCATCTCCTCCACGTAGGGAGGCAGCAACATGCTATGGGATGAGTGGTGCATTTCCTCCACATAAGGAGGCAGCAACATGTTATGGGATGAGCGGTGCATCTCATTCATATAGGGAGGCAGCAACTCACTATGGGATGTGCAGTGCATCTCCTCCACATAGGGAGGCAGCAACACGCTATGGGATGAGTGGTGCATCTCCTCCACATAAGGAGGCAGCAACATGCTACGGGATGAGCGGTGCGTCTCCTTCATATAGGGAGGCAGCAACACAATGCTACATAAAAATTCTTTTAGTTAAGACTTTCTTTCCATCTCAAAAATATGCTTACAAACCTTTTCAAACAGCAGATCTCCCAGAATATCAGCAAAATCTCCATCAGCCATAAACAGATATCTGTGCAGTGCCTCAAAATGTTCCTCCACTGCTAAACCTACCAAGAAGTAGTTGACTATACACTGATTGACAAGCGAAGTCCTGCAAGAAAAGAAACCATTTGTAGCCTGTCATGTTTATGTATTCACGAATGAAATTCTTTCATTAATAATATTTAAGATGTGTGTGTGTGTGTGTGGAAACAATATAATGAGCATAAATTATTTTGTTTCTTTTCAAACCTTTAATTTTAAAGAATTCTAGAGCAATATATGTGCATCTTATACAAAGTAAACATTTCCTATCACAGTATGAAAAAAAAACAATAAATGCAAAGTATTAGAATCTTATCTTGTAACAAAAAAAGTTTAACCATGAATCTACTATTAAAATGACTAAAACTGAATCAAAACAATCTTTTATACACAATAATGTAGGTGACAATTAAATCAAATAAATATAGTCAAACCTGTATTAATGGCCATCTTTATTCAATGGCTAGCTGGATGCAATTGCCATTCATATTACCGCATCCCCTAATTCCCTGTATAAAAGTCATGTATTAAATTGTCATATGCTTTTGGATGGTCTACACTTGTGTGTTCTCCATTCAAATAATGGTTTTTGTTACTGCTTTTTACAAAGCATGCAAAAAAAGAGACCCCTCTATAATGCAAAACACAAAGCTTTGCTTTGAATGAAAGGTGGTATATAAAAATATTTATAATTTCACCATGTTCAAGTATAACTTTTGATAGGCTTAATGTGTCCAATTTTTATTGTAAGAATTAAACATACCATAGTTGATCCTAATTACCCATGATGCCTACAGCAATCATGTTGTTGTTTTAATAGTCCCCTCCCCACTTTGTCATATTGTGGCCATACTCTATGTCAATATCCAAAATGGTTACTCTTCCTACATGTTGTATATGATACAAAAAAATCAGCTCATTTCTGTCAGATTGGGCAGCTGTAATTACTGTAAGCAAAGAAACTGAGCTTAAATTTTAAAATAGTATGGAAATGTCTTCATAGATGTATTTTGAGCAATGATCATGTGAAAAACAAATGGATGGCCAGATCTTATTAATTATCAATATCCGAATTGAAAATGTGTAAAATTGTCCAAAAACATTTGATTAGTAAGTTAATCTTTCTGATTCTGGAAAAGATAACAGACCAACATTAAAGTCACTATTCTATGTAAGATATTCTGTTAAAATTTTTAACAATTCTATCTGCAAAAAAATCAAGGTTTGAACAAAACCTCATGCTCATCTGATAGCAAATACAAGTATATTATGGAAACATTTTCTGTACAAACAACATGAAAGACACCACAAGTCTTTCAATAAACTGGCAATAACTGGGTTAACAATTTATTTATTTGGTCAATTACTTCTAGCAACTAAAGTTATCATGCAAAAAAAATTTTTTTCCTTCAATCACAGTGATCCTAACCTCTGGCATTTCGACTCCAAAATCAACAGGTTTCTTTCTTAATGTAAGTGCAATCCATCTACAAAATTTAATCCAGGTCTGTGATATAACTTAAGTTATTGCTTAGAAATTATTTTTCTTCTTTCAGTCTAAGGATGGATGTAAACATTTTCATGGCATCTTGAATTTGATAAACAAAAATAGTAAACTACAAACCAATACAAAAGTATCAATACATAAATGTTTGCTTTATTAATATCATTACGGGTGCTCAGTACTTGGTGAGAAATCCAAACACTGAAATAATTAGTCAATGCTTTGTGTGTATATTTTTCTTTACAGCAATTTCAAGAAGTTGTATAGAAATCAAATTCCAGTAATAAAATGGATCAATTAATCAACACTTCCATCTTGAAAATAGTTCATACATTTTGGCTATGTAAATTGAATGCAGGTTTAATAGAAAAAAACCACACAAAAAAGACACAACAGCAGATTCAGCAACTTACTGGGCAAGAAGTGGGGCTGTTATAGACTGTTTTAGCAGAGCTGGTAAAGACAGATATTGGAATCCTTGTACATCACTACTGAGGCTAAGTCCATAGTCTCCAAGAGTGCCATATGGAGATGTGCTGGGGAGGCTCTCTGCCATCAGATCGGCTGCTGGAGGGGAACCTGTAGGGAAACTCAATTTGTAAGTATGTGTTTACAGAATACTTCCTGACTCTAAAAGTAACAATCTGATAATCACAATTCATATATGTGAAAAACTCTTGTGATGATGCATGATACAAATATATACCATGTTTTTCATGCAGAGACCTCGAATAGTTTGGAAATTATTGATGTTGAAAGTGTGATTGAGAGATGGAGTGACATAAATCTGTTTAAAAACAGCGATATCTCTTACAATACTGACCAGACCAAGTCCATTCATTTTCAAAATACATCCATTAACCATGACACAAGATCATATGAAGTTCCATGCAGATACCTCAAATGGTTAAGATGTGAAGTGTACATGCAATTTTCAAACATGGGGAGATAACTCTAAAATTACTAATCTGACAAACCAAATTCTATAAAGAGTATAAACTCTTATTATGTATGATACAAGTGCATACAAAGTTTCATGAAGATATCTCAAACAGTTTGGAAGATACTGACTGTCATGAATGTGACTCAGACATAAGGACACAAGTTTTTTTTTTTAATGCCAAGACTATTCACACATCTGCTGTGTACCTCATCTGAAAAGACTATCTACATGTATGTGAAATTTTTTAGTAAACATCTACTGGGTACACATTGATCTTAACGATCGGTTACCTGGGTACCAGATCAAAAGGGAAATTGCATTAAATGTGTACAAACCTGAACTACTTTGTTGTAGGTAGACAATGGCATGAATGGCATGCAAACATGTATTTTTTCAAGGGTGAAAAAGTTGCTGAGAGTTTACCTGGTGAAAGAATCACTGGGGGAAAAACCAACTAGCCAATTCTTTCCCTGGGGAAACTTTCAGAGGGGCGTAAATTTGACTCTTACACTGGTGGCTCATTTTATTACCTGAGTTATTATCAACTGGCAGGTACCTGAGTACTCACTCACAGCTCTACCATGACAGTGAAGATAAAAACTTTGAATGGGAAACATGAGATGCCATCAGATAGGAAAATGTAAGTGTACCATGACCTCTGAACCTTAACTTTTAACATCTACAGCAGAAACAAAAGCAACCTTGAAATATATACATCTGTAATCCTGACCATGAAAATAGGACCCCAAATGTTGATAAAGAGAAAAAAAGTGCAATAACTCAAAATCACAGATCTGTGACTTTGACCTTGAAGAACTGACATCTATGTGGAACATTTTCTAATTATATATATATATATATATATATATATATATATATATCATCCCTAATCTCTAAAAGCTCTGACAGAAAACTTAAAATATTAAACCATGACTTTGACTTAGAAGATATGATCTCCAATGTGGTATATAACACACCATCAAATGGAAGATATGATCTCCAATGTGGTACATAACACACCATCAAATGGAAGATATGATCTCCAATGTGGTACATAACACACCATCAAATGGAAGATATGATCTCCAATGTGGTACATAACACACCATCAAATGGAAGATATGATCTCCAATGTAGTACATAACACACCATCAAATGGAAGATATGATCTCCAATGTGGTACATAACACACCATCAAATGGAAGATATGATCTCCAATGTGGTACATAACACACCATCAAATGGAAGATATGATCTCCAATGTGGTACATAACACACCATCAAATGGAAGATATGATCTCCAATGTGGTACATAACACACCATCAAATGGAAGATATGATCTCCAATGTGGTATATAACACACCATCAAATGGAAGATATGATCTCCAATGTGGTACATAACACACCATCAAATGGAAGATATGATCTCCAATGTGGTACATAACACACCATCAAATGGAAGATATGATCTCCAATGTGGTACATAACACACCATCAAATGGAAGATATGATCTCCAATGTGGTACATAACACACCATCAAATGGAAGATATGATCTCCAATGTAGTACATAACACACCATCAAATGGAAGATATGATCTCCAATGTGGTACATAACACACCATCAAATGGAAGATATGATCTCCAATGTGGTACATAACACACCATCAAATGGAAGATATGATCTCCAATGTCGTATATAACACACCATCAAATGGAAGATATGATCTCCAATGTCGTATATAACACACCATCAAATGGAAGATATGATCTCCAATGTGGTATATAACACACCATCAAATGGAAGATATGATCTCCAATGTGGTACATAACACACCATCAAATGGAAGATATGATCTCCAATGTGGTATATAACACACCATCAAATGGAAGATATGATCTCCAATGTGGTACATAACACACCATCAAATGGAAGATATGATCTCCAATGTAGTACATAACACACCATCAAATGGAAGATATGATCTCCAATGTGGTACATAACACACCATCAAATGGAAGATATGATCTCCAATGTGGTACATAACACACCATCAAATGGAAGATATGATCTCCAATGTGGTACATAACACACCATCAAATGGAAGATATGATCTCCAATGTGGTACATAACACACCATCAAATGGAAGATATGATCTCCAATGTGGTATATAACACACCATCAAATGGAAGATATGATCTCCAATGTGGTATATAACACACCATCAAATATCATTTATCTAGCATGCATGTAACTACTTAAACATAGATTTGTCTTTCAAAAATGATCATGTCATCTATAAAATTTACTTCATTTATAAGAATATTTGCAAAGAAGATGAAATTTATGCTGTATCTGACAGTTTATATAGTATTTTAAAACTGACTATACTTACAGAGAAAATCAAAGTTATCACAGTATGGCTCAACCTCCACTTTGATCCACTTTGGTTCTGGCAGGCGAGAGTATTTTCCTGCTTCTTTTTCTGTAATGATAATGCACTGATAGTCCATCAAAACATGCAAAGCCAAATTTAGGTTTGAACAAGTGACCTTATTTTTTCATCTCCAAAGAAAGATAACTGCTTCTACAGTGC
The DNA here is from genome assembly GCA_028554795.2 of Sinohyriopsis cumingii. Classification (NCBI taxonomy): domain Eukaryota; kingdom Metazoa; phylum Mollusca; class Bivalvia; order Unionida; family Unionidae; genus Sinohyriopsis; species Sinohyriopsis cumingii. The sequence goes on along the minus strand of CM068834.1, from coordinate 68,719,054 downwards.
CCATAGGGTACACGAAGAAGACTCAAGAAAAAAAATGATAAAAGATTTTTATGGTTGATTTTAGACGAACTCAACAAAGTGCATCACAAGCTGGCTTACTGAATAGAATGCGACCATTGCCAAAGATGCATAAACCAACTGATTTCATTGGTTGATATAAATGTCTTACTGTTTTTTACTAGCTTAGGCGCCAATGAAGAACACATGGTTGATAAGCATGCTTAGAAAATGTAATGGAGAGAAGATGAAATCTTAAGCAAATATATTGCTGCATTTATTTTCCAAGTACCATACAGGAAGGACGGATTGTTCATTTTGAATGTTCAAAATAAATTCTAAAGGAGAATCATTACTCAAGCATGAGGAATGAAAATCCTGTCATGGAAGGCTTGCAGCATTGGAGGCTGATAATAATAACTTTTTGAATTTTCTTGAATAAACATGAAATAGGTAAGGATTTCTGTGACCATTGTGTTTTCTAAATGACCACACTAGCTGACATGGTAGGGGCCATGTAGCCACTTTTTCCATTCAGGACTGCCTGCGCATAGGATGCTTTTGTAGGATCTACAATGAATAGAAAACTGTGCTGTGGCTTACAAACTGGAAATGGTGGTTCTTTAAAAGAAATTATTACTCATCACTGTTCTGATAATTAACATGTTTTTCAGATGTAAAGAACTTTTCTCAGCATTAATTTTTAAATTAACCTGATTTGTAAATTCTTGTGAACTGCAGGTTTTTCCTAGTGATGCCACATTTGATCTGAAACTCACATGTACTGTGAAAAAAATTAAGAGAAAAACCCTACTAAAGTGTCCTTATAAGCAGGAATGTGGAAATAAACAAATTAATTGGGATTTTTCACATTATGTACATTTTCTAGGAATGTGGAAATAAATTAATTGGGATTTTTCACATTATGTACATTTTCTAGGAATGTGGAAATAAATAAATAAATTGGGATTTTTCACATTATGTACATTTTCTAGGAATGTGGAAATAAATTAATTGGGATTTTTCACATTATGTACATTTTCTAGGAATGTGGAAATAAATAAATTAATTGTGATTTTTCACATTATGTACATTTTCTATGAATGTGTAAATAAATAAATAAATTGAGATTTTTCACATTATGTACATTTTCTAGGAATAACTTATCTTGATCCTCATATAAAATTATGCAGTAATTGTTGAATAGATAAAATTTGATAAGCTGATGCCAATTTATATTAATCTCTTCTGATGAATATAAATTTAGTATGGTCATCAGTGCATCACTCCACCCCTCCAAAGGGGGTGAGGGAGGACTATTAGAATGATGATTTACCTTACATATTCATCCCAACAAATAATTTATTGTAACTTTATTCAAAACAATGAAGAGGTAAAACAATTTAAAGACTGACTGACAGGCAGGCCTACACATCAATTTACATTAAATGTGTTTATGTCATCAATGGTTTCCTTGGGAAAATGCTTCATCTGCATAGTCAATATGCTCATGTGCACACTTATGTAGCAAGAAATCAGTGTTTGACTAGGAAACACCTGGCCACTGACCATTGATGCAGGTGAACATTTCATACTAAAGTTTATAATGAAACGTTCACAAGGTGAAAATGAGAATGGCCATTGAAGCCTGGTGACTATTATATAAAGGAATCATTGGATCCGGTTTGACTTGTATTATTTCATCAAAAACATGCTTAAAACACCCTCTCTTGTAGAAATGATGACCTCAGAAAAGACTTTACTACACGCAGAATACCATGGCAGGAAACCACGATTCTGCCTAGAATAGTGACCCTCACATGAGCCCTGACTGAATTAATGGTCTGGGAAGTGTTATCATACAAATTTAATACTACTATGATGATGTCTATATTATCGTAATACAAGTATATAGAAGGCTTCTTGATTATGAATGTACAGTACTTGAAATGGGTAATGTTACAAGTGAAATTAAAACAAAATGCATAATGAATGTAATAAAATGCAGAACGAATGCCAATGGCACACAGAATAAACATAAAAATAATAATGAATACATTTTGAAAGAAATGGAGAATACAAATACAAAATGCTGTACACAGAATGTTGATTAATAAATACAAATGAATACATTAAAAAAATCTATTTGCCCTATTTCATACCACTGCTAAATTTCCATGGTTCAAAGCCCCTTTTCCATGATATTACATCACCGGATTCTTTACTCTGACAATTTATCATTACCAACAAGCCCTGAACCAGTTCTAACAACGCCATTTATATGATGGTCTGCTTTCTAGGTGGGTTAATGCCATTTTTCAGCATATGACTGGTTAAACATGTCAGAAAGTATATTTATTGGAGAAAGAATCCTGAAAATCCCAGGAAGAACACCAATCCATGTAAAGTTACTGGCAAGCTTGTTTACGTATCCACATTGGCCAAGCCTAGACTCGAACCCAAGCAGACAAAGGTGGGATGTCAGTGATCTGTAACCCAAGCAGACAGAGGTGGGATGTCAGTGATCTGTTACCCAAGCAGACAGAGGTGGGATGTCAGTGATCTGTTACCCAAGCAGACAGAGGTGGGATGTCAGTGATCTGTAACCCAAGCAGACAGAGGTGTGATATCAGTGATCTGTAACCCAAGCAGACAGAGGTGGGATATCAGTGATCTGTAACCCAAGCAGACAGAGGTGGGATGTCAGTGATCTGTAACCCAAGCAGACAGAGGTGGGATATCTGTGATCTGTAACCCAAGCGGACAGAGATGGGATGTCAGTGATCTGTTACCCAAGCAGACAGAGGTGGGATATCAGTGATCTGTAACCCAAGCAGACAGAGGTGGGATGTCAGTGATCTGTAACCCAAGCAGACAGAGGTGGGATATCAGTGATCTGTAACCCAAGCAGACAGAGTTGGAATATCAGTGATCTGTAACCCAAGCAGACAGAGGTGGGATGTCAGTGATCTGTAACCCAAGCAGACAGAGGTGGGATGTCAGTGATCTGTTACCCAAGCAGACAGAGGTGGGATGTCAGTGATCTGTAACCCAAGCGGACAGAGGTGTGATATCAGTGATCTGTAACCCAAGCAGACAGAGGTGGGATATCAGTGATCTGTAACCCAAGCAGACAGAGGTGGGATGTCAGTGATCTGTAACCCAAGCAGACAGAGGTGGGATGTCTGTGATCTGTAACCCAAGCGGACAGAGATGGGATGTCAGTGATCTGTTACCCAAGCAGACAGAGGTGGGATGTCAGTGATCTGTAACCCAAGCAGACAGAGGTGGGATGTCAGTGATCTGTAACCCAAGCAGACAAAGGTGGGATGTCAGTGATCTGTAACCCAAGCAGACAGAGGTGGGATGTCAGTGATCTGTTACCCAAGCAGACAGAGGTGGGATGTCAGTGATCTGTTACCCAAGCAGACAGAGGTGGGATGTCAGTGATCTGTAACCCAAGCAGACAGAGGTGGGATATCAGTGATCTGTAACCCAAGCAGACAGAGGTGGGATGTCAGTGATCTGTAACCCAAGCAGACAGAGGTGGGATATCTGTGATCTGTAACCCAAGCAGACAGAGATGGGATGTCAGTGATCTGTTACCCAAGCAGACAGAGGTGGGATATCAGTGATCTGTAACCCAAGCAGACAGAGGTGGGATGTCAGTGATCTGTAACCCAAGCAGACAGAGGTGGGATATCAGTGATCTGTAACCCAAGCAGACAGAGTTGGAATATCAGTGATCTGTAACCCAAGCAGACAGAGGTGGGATGTCAGTGATCTGTAACCCAAGCAGACAGAGGTGGGATGTCAGTGATCTGTTACCCAAGCAGACAGAGGTGGGATGTCAGTGATCTGTAACCCAAGCGGACAGAGGTGTGATATCAGTGATCTGTAACCCAAGCAGACAGAGGTGGGATATCAGTGATCTGTAACCCAAGCAGACAGAGTTGGAATATCAGTGATCTGTAACCCAAGCAGACAGAGGTGGGATGTCAGTGATCTGTAACCCAAGCAGACAGAGGTGGGATGTCAGTGATCTGTTACCCAAGCAGACAGAGGTGGGATGTCAGTGATCTGTAACCCAAGCGGACAGAGGTGTGATATCAGTGATCTGTAACCCAAGCAGACAGAGGTGGGATATCAGTGATCTGTAACCCAAGCAGACAGAGGTGGGATGTCAGTGATCTGTAACCCAAGCAGACAGAGGTGGGATGTCTGTGATCTGTAACCCAAGCGGACAGAGATGGGATGTCAGTGATCTGTTACCCAAGCAGACAGAGGTGGGATGTCAGTGATCTGTAACCCAAGCAGACAGAGGTGGGATGTCAGTGATCTGTAACCCAAGCAGACAAAGGTGGGATGTCAGTGATCTGTAACCCAAGCAGACAGAGGTGGGATGTCAGTGATCTGTTACCCAAGCAGACAGAGGTGGGATGTCAGTGATCTGTTACCCAAGCAGACAGAGGTGGGATGTCAGTGATCTGTAACCCAAGCAGACAGAGGTGGGATATCAGTGATCTGTAACCCAAGCAGACAGAGGTGGGATGTCAGTGATCTGTAACCCAAGCAGACAGAGGTGGGATATCTGTGATCTGTAACCCAAGCAGACAGAGATGGGATGTCAGTGATCTGTTACCCAAGCAGACAGAGGTGGGATATCAGTGATCTGTAACCCAAGCAGACAGAGGTGGGATGTCAGTGATCTGTAACCCAAGCAGACAGAGGTGGGATATCAGTGATCTGTAACCCAAGCAGACAGAGTTGGAATATCAGTGATCTGTAACCCAAGCGGACAGAGGTGTGATATCAGTGATCTGTAACCCAAGCAGACAGAGGTGGGATATCAGTGATCTGTAACCCAAGCAGACAGAGGTGGGATGTCAGTGATCTGTAACCCAAGCAGACAGAGGTGGGATATCTGTGATCTGTAACCCAAGCGGACAGAGATGGGATGTCAGTGATCTGTTACCCAAGCAGACAGAGGTGGGATGTCAGTGATCTGTAACCCAAGCAGACAGAGGTGGGATGTCAGTGATCTGTAACCCAAGCAGACAGAGGTGGGATATCAGTGATCTGTAACCCAAGCAGACAAAGTTGGAATATCAGTGATCTGTAACCCAAGCAGACAGAGGTGGGATGTCAGTGATCTGTAACCCAAGCAGACAGAGGTGTGATATCAGTGATCTGTAACCCAAGCAGACAGAGGTGGGATATCAGTGATCTGTAACCCAAGCAGACAGAGGTGGGATGTCAGTGATCTGTAACCCAAGCAGACAGAGGTGGGATATCTGTGATCTGTAACCCAAGCGGACAGAGATGGGATGTCAGTGATCTGTTACCCAAGCAGACAGAGGTGGGATATCAGTGATCTGTAACCCAAGCAGACAGAGGTGGGATGTCAGTGATCTGTAACCCAAGCAGACAGAGGTGGGATATCAGTGATCTGTAACCCAAGCAGACAGAGTTGGAATATCAGTGATCTGTAACCCAAGCAGACAGAGGTGGGATGTCAGTGATCTGTAACCCAAGCAGACAGAGGTGGGATGTCAGTGATCTGTTACCCAAGCAGACAGAGGTGGGATGTCAGTGATCTGTAACCCAAGCGGACAGAGGTGTGATATCAGTGATCTGTAACCCAAGCAGACAGAGGTGGGATATCAGTGATCTGTAACCCAAGCAGACAGAGGTGGGATGTCAGTGATCTGTAACCCAAGCAGACAGAGGTGGGATATCTGTGATCTGTAACCCAAGCGGACAGAGATGGGATGTCAGTGATCTGTTACCCAAGCAGACAGAGGTGGGATGTCAGTGATCTGTAACCCAAGCAGACAGAGGTGGGATGTCAGTGATCTGTAACCCAAGCAGACAGAGGTGGGATATCAGTGATCTGTAACCCAAGCAGACAAAGTTGGAATATCAGTGATCTGTAACCCAAGCAGACAGAGGTGGGATGTCAGTGATCTGTAACCCAAGCAGACAGAGGTGGGATGTCAGTGATCTGTTACCCAAGCAGACAGAGGTGGGATGTCAGTGATCTGTAACCCAAGCGGACAGAGGTGTGATATCAGTGATCTGTAACCCAAGCAGACAGAGGTGGGATATCAATGATCTGTAACCCAAGCAGACAGAGGTGGGATGTCAGTGATCTGTAACCCAAGCGGACAGAGGTGGGATAGCTGTGATCTGTAACCCAAGCGGACAGAGGTGGGATAGCTGTGATCTGTAACCCAAGTGGACAGAGGTGGGATGTCAGTGATCTGTAACCCAAGCAGACAGAGGTGGGATATCAGTGATCTGTAACCAAGCAGACAGAGGTGGAATATCAGTGATCTGTGACCCAAGCAGACAGAGGTGGGATGTCAGTGATCTGTAACCCAAGCAGAAAGAGGTGGGATATCAGTGATCTGTGACCCAAGTAGACAGAGGTGGGATGTCAGTGATATGTAAAGTTACATATCTTGGACCTCTAGGCAATCCAGGGCACTTTAAGGTGATGGCACCACCAGTAGTTGCATTTTGTTAAATTTTTTATTTAAATGTAATGAAATAAGCAATTTTTTCTGACATATACTCAACAACTATAATTTAACATTTATTGCAGTTGTGGTTATTATTTTACATTGGGAAACCAAATTAAGATAAACCAGTACAAATCATATCTAGGTTTCTGAAACAATGTTTATGTCAACTTGCATCAAAAATGTGTTGAACGGTACATGAGCTATACCTAGTACAACCAACATCACATGCAAAGGTATGAACTGGATCAACAAGGGTCATAAATTTATCCAACAATGGAGTAGACAAGACAAAACCCCAGAAAAAGCATATATGAATAAAATGATGATATTCTTTCCAAATTCCATAAATTCAAGCAACATTCCTAGTTTCTAAGTGTCAACAAGGGTCATAACTCTGCTGAAATAAAAGCAAATGTGACTAAACCGATAAAACCATATAAATGTAAGAAACAAAGTTTATACCAAGTATATGTTGAATGTTTCATGAGCTACAAGAAACATCCCATGTAAAGATATGAAGTTAATTATCAAGGACTGTAATGCTATCCATAAATAGTTAATGAGACAAAGCCCATAACAGGCATATCATGGTCAGTGAATCAATGTACACATCTAACTGCATAAAAACTGGCTGAATCATTCAATGTACACATCTAACTGCACCAAACTGGCTGAATCATTCAATGTACACATCTAACTACATCAGACTAGTTGAATCATTCAATGTACAAATGTAACTGCATCAAGCTAGTTGAATCATTCAATGTACACATCTACCTGGTCGAATCATTCAATGTACACATCTAACTGCATCAACCTGGTTCAATCATTCAATGTACACATCTAACTGGTTCAATCATTCAATGTACACATCTAACTGGTTCAATCATTCAATGTACACATCTAACTGACTGAATCATTCAATGTACTCATCTAACTGGTTCAATCATTCAATGTACACATATAACTGGTTCAATCATTCAATGTACACATCTAACTGCATCAACCTGGTTGAATCATTCAATGTACACATCTAACTGGTTCAATCATTCAATGTACACATCTAACTGGTTCAATCATTCAATGTACACATTTAACTGACTGAATCATTCAATGTACACATCTAACTGGTTCAATCATTCAATGTACACATATAACTGGTTCAATCATTCAATGTACACATCTAACTGCATCTAAATGGTTGAATCATTCAATGTACACATCTAACTGGTTCAATCATTCAATGTACACATCTAACTGACTGAATCATTCAATGTACACATCTAACTGACTGAATCATTCAATGTACACATCTACCTGGTTGAATCATTCAATGTACACATATAACTGCATCAAACTAGTTGAATCATTCAATGTACACATCTAACTGGTTCAATCATTCAATGTACACATCTAGCTGACTGAATCATTCAATGTACACATCTAACTGACTGAATAATTCAATGTACACATCTAGCTGCATCTAACTGGTTGAATCATTCAATGTACACATCTAACTGACTGAATCATTCAATGTACACATCTAACTGACTGAATCATTCAATGTACACATATAACTGCATCAAACTAGTTGAATCATTCAATGTACACATCTAACTGCATCAGACTAGTTGAATCATTCAATGTACACATATAACTGCATCAAACTAGTTGAATCATTCAATGTACACATCTAACTGGTTGAATCATTCAATGTACACATCTAACTGGTTCAATCATTCAATGTACACATCTAGCTGCATCTAACTGGTTCAATCATTCAATGTACACATCTAACTGGTTCAATCATTCAATGTACACATCTAACTGGTTGAATAATTCAATGTACACATCTAACTGACTGAATGATTCAATGTACACATCTAACTGGTTCAATCATTCAATGTACACATCTAACTGGTTGAATAATTCAATGTACACATCTAGCTGCATCTAACTGGTTCAATCATTCAATGTACACATCTAACTGACTGAATCATTCAATGTACACATCTAACTGGTTCAATCATTCAATGTACACATCTAACTGGTTGAATAATTCAATGTACACATCTAGCTGCATCTAACTGGTTCAATCATTCAATGTACACATCTAACTGACTGAATCATTCAATGTACACATCTAACTGAATCATTCAATGTACATATCTAGCTGCATCAAACTAGCTGAATCATTCAATGTACACATCTAACTGCATCAGACTGGTTGAATCATTCAATGTACACATCTAACTGCATCAGACTAGTTGAATCATTCAATGTACACATCTAACTGCATAAAACTGGTTGAATCATTCAATGTACGCATCTAACTGCATCAAATTGGTTGAATCATTCAATGTACACATCTAACTGCATCTAACTGGTTGAATCATTCAATGTACACATCTAACTGGTTGAATCATTCAATGTACACATCTAACTGGTTCAATCATTCAATGTACACATCTAACTGGTTGAATAATTCAATGTACACATCTAACTGACTGAATCATTCAGTGTACACATCTAACTGGTTCAATCATTCAATGTACACATCTAACTGGTTCAATCATTCAATGTACACATCTAGCTGCATCTAACTGGTTCAATCATTCAATGTACACATCTAACTGACTGAATCATTCAATGTACACATCTAACTGGTTCAATCATTCAATGTACACATCTAACTGGTTGAATAATTCAATGTACACATCTAGCTGCATCTAACTGGTTCAATCATTCAATGTACACATCTAACTGACTGAATCATTCAATGTACACATCTAACTGAATCATTCAAAGTACATATCTAGCTGCATCAAACTAGCTTTCAATGTACACATCTAACTGCATCAGACTGGTTGAATCATTCAATGTACACATCTAACTGCATCAGACTGGTTGAATCATTCAATGTACACATCTAACTGCATCAGACTAGTTGAATCATTCAATGTACACATCTAACTGCATAAAACTGGTTGAATCAGTCAATGTACACATCTAACTGCATCAAACTAGTTGAATCATTCAATGTACACATCTAACTGCATCAAACTAGTTGAATCATTCAATGTACACATCTAACTGCATCAAACTAGTTGAATCATTCAATGTACACATCTAAATGCACCAAACTAGTTGAATCATTCAATGTACACATCTAACTGCATCAGAGACGTTGAATCATTCAATGTACACATATAACTACATCAAACAGGTTGAATCATTCAATGTACACATCTAACTGCATGAAACAGGTTGAATCATTCAATGTACACATCTAACTGCATCACACAGGTTGAATCATTCAATGTACACATCTAACTGCATCAAACAGGTTGAATTACTCCTTAGATATGCTCTTTTCAAGGATCTGCTCCAGTGGAGATTTAAAATTAATGGACAAAAGGGAATAAATTACATCAAAGCTGGTTTTTAAACACAACCTTTCAAAAGTATATCTGCCTGAAAGAGGCAATTCACCTAGCAAGTCACATCAGTTATATGTAACAGTTGCAGAACTAGGGTGGTTACAATTATGAGGGGCCCTAATAATAAATTCCAAAAGCACTATTTATACTTCACATTAGGCTAGTACAAATGTGTGTGTGATTTGGATTTTAATGTAGCTATACAAATTTTTTGGTCATATCGCTATGATCTGCATTGTGGCAGTTTATAGTGATGTCTAGCACTAAGGCATCTTGCTTGCAGACATGTAGCATCATGTCCCACACAGTCACATTATTCTGACACCAGGCCGACCAGTCCTAACACTAATCTCTTAATGCTGAGAACTAAGCAAGGCAGCTGCCAGTACAATTTTTATAAGTCTTTGATATGACTCAGTCAGGGTTCAAACCTGTGACCTCAGTAGTTCAAATGATATATTACACTAAAAAGATTGTGATGACTATGTACACAAATTGGTCTGAAAACATAAAACCTTAAAGGGAATCCAATAATGTCACTGTGTCTAAATGTGTAGATAAGGTACACCCAAATGTAGCATTTTAAGATGAAAACAGTACATGTACATTGAAAATTCAAAGCATTATAATGTAAACTCTGATAAGCTGCTGCTTCATGGTGACTGAAATAAAAGCTAACAGTCGAGAGAAATAACTTGGCAGTTTAAAAGTATGTAATAATATTTCAAGTCACAGAAGACTTCCATTTGGGAAGGCAATTCAAAAGTGACTTAGTAGGCTGTGAATGGCAATGGAATTTTATCTATCTTCAATTTTATAACAAGTTTTAAAATCTTTTTACTTCAAAAAGGCCATGGCCAGCATTGATGCATTGCCTTAAACACTGTTATATATTCCCAGGGGTCTTAAGGTTGTGTAAGCATGTCACAAAACCAAAACCTTAACACAAATTTTCCATGACTGTAACCTTGATTCCAAGGTCAAATGGGCAAGTGAATATATTAACTTCATAATTATTCATGCCAAGTATAATAGGAATCTATCAAGGGATTTGGGAAATATATACAAATGAAATGCTGTAACAAAAACCATAGCAAATTGTTGATGCCAGCATATAAATTACTGCTATGTCTTGCTTTCTCCAATATGGGCTTGAAAATTATACTATATTCACATTTTCTAGATGTTTATTTTTTTATTTCATTAAGAATCCAATTAAAACAGAAAAATATCAAAGCATTTAAGTCATTATCAGAATATGGGAGAAATTTTTTTGAAGGGTATATCATTCAACAAAAGCTGACATGTTTAGTGAACCAATTACTAGTGTAAGTATATATATATATATATATATATAAGCCTGAAGCTTTGAATACTACATGCCCCTGTTCGATTAAGGTTCAGGTCATCAAAATGAAAATTATGTTCTTACCTGCCTGAGTCTCATCTATGCGCTTCAGAGGCTGAAACCTGTCTCTGTAAATCAATTTTTCCACAGTTGAATCTGAGGCATGTCCGTGAATATTTCTTCGGCGGAACTTTTCTAATCTAATCTGATCAACATCTATTCTTTCAGATTCTTTTGTTGCAGACATTTTATCATTCATTCTTATCTTTGGTCTAAAGCTTTCTTCCTCCTTTGTTTCTGAAGTTGCTGAGCGTGTTTTGTGCATCCGGATCCTAGGTTTAATGGAAAAGTCTTTGTAATCAGATTCCATATTGGCATACTGTTCCGTTGTCCTTTTCAACCTTGGAGCTGCCATTGTAAACTCTATTTTGGATAACTGTGATACATGTCCAAATATATTTTCTTTTTTCACTTTCCATTCTTTCTCCTCTGTTTCTGTTGAGTGATGAAGCCCAGCCCTCTGTTTCAGGTGAGGGAACAATTTCTCTTCTTTCTGTTCTGATTCCATGTTGACATGGAGGTCTGTGGCCCTTATGTGAGGTCTGTGAGATTCAGGTGCCTCTGTCTCCTTAGAGGCATGCATGTTTTCCACAGCCTTGATGTGAGACATATGGGATTCTTCCAGTGTGGACTCCATACTGATATGCTTATCTGCCAACATCTTGATATGAGATTTCTGTTGCAGGTCAGGATCGGATTCCTTTGTAACATGCATATTCTCAATCATCTGTTAAAATATGAAGAGCCAAAACTTTTTAACATAAAATGTTCATCTAATTCAAAGTTTTTAAATTTATTTTCAGCTTTATAAGAGAAAAAGAAAAAAATTCTGCTGAATGGTTTGAATTACTTGCTCCATGCTGCATAATCCCTATCCCTTAACCAACCAAAGTGTAATCAACAATTACAAAGCTAATCTCTGTGAAGCTTTTAGCACTGCAGTCTCCAGTAGCCACTGTAAATATTGTCATTCAAAAAATAAGTTCTAACAAAAGTCATCATGACACAAAATAATAACCCCTTTTTTAATTAAAGTATTTTATGTTTTTTATTTTCTCTTTATATTTAAACTTATAGACCTTTTAAAATTTAAAATTCAATCTTCTAATTTCCATTACACTGCCAATATTTTGCTGACAAACAATCAAACCACCTATCCAATTATATACCTACCCACTCTGAAAAGCACAGAAAACATAAAGAACTTCGGTTCAATGATATCAAAGTTGACCAGCTGATTTTGAAATCATTGGTCTTAAAACAGGAATCAAAAGCAATTTCAATTATCATCCTCCTCCCCTAGAAGCCAGTTTTTACTATGTGAAAGACATGGTTCTTTGAGTAACAATGGAGTAACAGCCAGAAATACAAGCACAGTTTATGTATCACTAAGTACCTTAATTACCCCCTATAGATGAAGCATCACATGAAAATCATGCATAATACAGTCCCCTCCTCTAATTTCTATGCTCATTCACATGTGCAACATATAATTAAATGAATGAGGGTAACCTATCACAAATGTTGAAATGCAGCTGTGATTTAATAAAAAGCCAAAACATCTGCAAAATGAGCGGTCTGGCAAAACTAAATTTTTGAACTCCTGTATGGAATTAGACTTTTGAATCAGCACAGCATCAAGGGGGAGCATTTTATATTTTTGCACACACTGCAACCACGATATCAACATTAGTCATTTTAGTGTACAACATTCATCAACATAGCAACACTGCCCTGCAAGTCTCCCACTCCCTCATAGCAATGCAGATGCAGAAACATGCTGAGAAAAACTGAACAAGATCTTGGGGGAATTTGATCTCAAATGAGTACCAAGATAACACTGTATTAACTCTAACCCCAAACTACTGAGAACAGCAAACACTGCATCTAATTAAGGAAATATTCCACTGTCCAAAAGATTCTAAAGACAGAAACTTGGTACATTTTTCTATTTTTTATATTTAATGTCTGTTTGATTGTGTTTAGTGACGATAATAAACAATGTTAAATCTATTGTACATATGTTAAATCTATTGTTAATTTGTATGTCTGTTAAATCTATTGTTAGTTTGTAATTATCTTAAATCTACTGTTAGTTTGTACATATGTTAAATCTATTGTTGGTCTTAGGTAGGTTAAATCTATTGTAAGTTTGTATATATGTTAAATCTATTGTTAGTTTGTACATATGTTAAATCTATTGTTGGTCTGTAGGTATGTTAAATCTATTGTAAGTTTGTGTGTATGTTAAATCTATTATTAGTCTGTACATATGTTAAATCTATTGTAAGTTTTAATGTATGTTAAATCTATTGTTAGTCTGTACGTATTTAAATCTATTGTTAGTTTGTATGTATGTTAAATCTATTGTTAGCCAGTACGTATATTAACTATATTGTTAGCCTGTACATATATTAATTATATTGTTAGTTTGTGTGTATATTAAATCTATTGTTAGTTTGTACATATGTTAAATCTATTGTTAGTTTGTACATATGTTAAATCTATTGCTAGTTTGTACATGTTAAATCTATTGTTAGTCTGTATGTACATTAAATCTATTGTTAGTTTATATTTATGTTAAATCTATTGTTAGTTTGTATGTATGTTAAATCTATTGTTAATTTGTATGTATGTTAAATCTATTGTTAGTTTGTACATATATTAAATCTATTGTTAGTCTGTACATATGTTAAATCTATTGTTAGTTTGTACATATATTAAATCTATTGTTAGTTTGTACGTATGTTAAATCTATTGTTAGTTTGTATGTATGTTAAATCTATTGTTCGTCTGTACATATGTTAAATCTATTGTTAGTTTGTACTTATGTTAAATCTATTGTTAGATTGTACATATGTTAAATCTATTGTTAGTCTGTACATATATTAATTATATTGTTAGTCTGTACATATATTAATTATATTGTTAGTTTGTATACATGTTAAATCTATTGTTAGTTTGTATGTATATTAAATCTATTGTTAGTTTGTACATATGTTAAATCTATTGTTAGTTTGTACATATGTTAAATCTATTGTTAGTTTTTATGTATGTTAAATCTATTGTTAGTTTGTACATATGTTAAATCTATTATTAGTTTGTACGTACATTAAATCTATTGTTAGTTTGTATTTATGCTAAATCTATTGTTAGTTTGTATGTATGTTAAATCTATTGTTAATTTGTATGTATGTTAAATCTATTGTTAGTTTGTACATATATTAAATCTATTGTTAGTTTGTATGTATGTTAAATCTATTGTTAGTTTGCACATATATTAAATCTATTGTTAGTTTGTACGTATGTTAAATCTATTGTTAGTTTTTGTATGTATGTTAAATCTAGTTTGTATGTATGTTAAATCTATTGTTAGTTTGTATGTATGTTAAATCTATTGTTTGTATGTATGTTAAATCTGTTGTTAGTTTGTACGTATGTTAAATCTATTGTTAGTTTGTACATATATTAAATCTATTGTTAGTTTGTACGTACATTAAATCTATTGTTAGTTTGTATTTATGTTAAATCTATTGTTAGTTTGAATGTATGTTAAATCTATTGTTAATTTGTATGTATGTTAAATCTATTGTTAGTTTGTACGTATGTTAAATCTATTATTAGTCTGTACATATATTAAATCTATTGTTAGTTTGTACATATGTTAAATCTATTGTTAGTTTGTATGTATGTTAAATCTAGTTTGTATGTATGTTAAATCTATTGTTAGTTTGTATGTATGTTAAATCAATTGTTAGTTTGTATGTATGTTAAATCTATTGTTAGCTTGTACGTATGTTAAATCTATTGTTAGTTTGTACGTATGTTAAATCTATTGTTAGTTTGTACATATCTTAAATCTATTGTTAGTATGTACGCATATTAATTATATTGTTTGTCTGTATGTATATTAAATATATTGTTAGTTTGTATGTATGTTAAATGTTTTAAAGAAAACAGACAAGTAAATTTCTTTTTAGCAATTTTTAACATCCAGTAATTTCATCAAGACTATATGAAAAGATAAATTATTTTCAATTGGATGATGTCATTTTTTAAGGTTATGAACAATGACCTCCTCTGGGACCTCACAATCACTCTTTAAGTCCCAAAAACCACCAAAATCTGCCTCAGAATGTGGCAGGTATGCCTCAGCCACCTCCCAAGGAGTAGGTGAAATGAGACCTCATATTCAGTGAGGCTATACAAATGTATTTGCTTTATCAATGCAGATGCCAATTCCAGGGCCTGTAATTTGTATATGCCTTTATCAAAACAGATGCCAATTACAGGGCCTGTAATATGTACATGCTTGTATCAATGCAGATACCAATTCCAGGGCCTGTAATAAGAATATGCTTTTATTAATGCATATGCCAATTCCAGGGCCTGATATATGTATAATATGTGTAAGTTGTCACATATTAACATGTGTAAGTTATCACATGGTTGTCTAATACCATCCTAATATGCATAAGTTATCACATGGTGGTCTAATACCATACTAATGTGTAAGTTGTCACATGGTGGTCTAATACCATACTAATATGTGTAAGATGTCACATGGTGGTCTAATACCATATTAACATGTGTAAGTTGTCACATGGTTGTCTAATACCATACTAATATGTTTAAGTTGTCACATGGTGGTCTAATACCATACTAATATGTGTAAGATGTCACATGGTGGTCTAATACCATACTAATATGTGTAAGTTGTCACATGGTGGTCTAATACCATACTAATATGTGTAAGATGTCACATGGTGGTCTAATACCATACTAATATGTGTAAGTTGTCACATGGTGGTCTAATACCATACTAATATGTGTAAGTTGTCACATGGTGGTTTAATACCATACTAATATGTGTAAGTTGTCACATGGTGGTCTAATACCATACTAATATGTGTAAGTTGTCACATGGTGGTCTAATACCATACTAATATGTGTAGGTTGTCACGTGGTGGTCTAATACCATAAATATATGTAAGTTGTCACATGGTGGTATAATGCCATATTAATATATGTAAGTTGTCACATGGTGGTCTAATACCATACTAAAATGTGTAAGTTGTCATGTGGTGGTCTAATACCATATTGATATGTGTAAGTTGTCACATGGTGGTCTAATACCATACTAATATGTGTAAGCTGTCACATGGTGGTCTAATACCATACTAATATGTGTAAGTTATCATGTGGTGGTCTAATGCCATACTAATATGTGTAAGATGTCACATGGTGGTCTAATAACATACTAATATGTGTAAGTTGTCACATGGTGGTCTAATGCCATACTAATATGTGTAAGTTGTCACGTGGTGGTCTAATACCATACTAATATGTGTAAGTTGTAACATGATGGTCTAATACCATACTAATATATCTAAGTTGTCATGTGGTGGTCTAATGCCATACTAATATGTGTAAGTTGTGACATGGTGGTCTAATGCCATACTAATATGTGTAAGTTGTCACATGGTGGTCTAATACCATATTAATATGTGTAAGTTGTCACGTGGTGGTCTAATACCATACTAATATGTGTAAGCTGACGTAGTAATATCTTAATGTACACTATGATTTTTATGTTTGCAAACTATTGACCTGTATGAAATATAGATTAATTACTTTTTTCCTTATTTAAAGAACACTATTTGATGAAAATAATCAATGCACAACTCCCCTGATAACTCTAACCTCAATAATTCCCAAACCCACTTATATCACGGGGTCAAGCATGGATTTCATTTTTAAAAACCAGAAAATACCAAAAAATGCATCTGTATTTCTTAAACTTGAAGAAAATTGTGATCAAAATTGGTAACTAAAATCTGAAATGTTAATACATCTCTCATTTTATGCTAAAAAACAGTAGACAGGACATGTAAATTTGAATCAACATTATGAAATTATATAATTTGTTACATTTTCTTTCCAAATGATATTCTTAGTACACCGTGATTAACAATATTCAAGGAAATTTCAATTTTAAAAAAATGTCACTTACACCTAGTGTAGGCAGTACTAAAAAAAATCTTTCATCGAATGAAATTTGTCTTTTAGTTCTATCTTTTCCTTACTTTTAAATGTAAACGTTGTAAATGCAATGTGTATTTAAAGTAAAATGTGTCATACTGACATATGTCTGTGAGCATTAATCTGAGAACCTAATTAAGTGCCGACCGTGTTTTGATATCTGACTTGCAGAAGTATTTGTTGCATTGTTGCACTGAATTAAAAACTGGCCTCATTTGTATTATCATGTTAATTATGTCTTTTGAATCAAATAAAGGAAGTGGAATAAATGAAAAGCTAAAAGTCTAAAAGTAAATACTACATCCTTAAGATCAAGCAGCCCCAGTCATATGCTGCATGAACTCTTTTAAGCTGATCAAATGAACACTGTTATAAATGTTATTGTGTAGGTAATATAAATAACTAACTTAAATTAACCACCTCAATCATAAATGATTAAAGACAAGAAAGCAAAACAAGCAAAATGAATACTTTGTGAAAAAAAAAGAGCTTTGTTTCACTGATATGGACTATGTATGAGTTTCAGAGAACTCCTCAATTGTCACTCAGAAATATCCTCAAGGATGATAAGAAGTTTCTCTATTAGGCTACTTGTAATGAAGTCATGGCATCAATATTGTACTAACTGAACAATACAAAAGTTGAGTTCTGACAGAGACAATTGTCTCTCGAAATAAATATCGCTAGTTTTTTTTTAAAAAGTAATCTTGTTTGGTGGTGCATCAACATTTAGTCTGGTCCTTTGCTTCTTAGATTCCCTGCCTAATATTAAATTATTAAACACCACTCTGGGAACCAGACTAATCAACAAAACAAACAGCAGTGACATAATAAACAAATGTTTTTGTGTACACATGATGGTTGTTGAAACCAGAAACAAGTTGGAATGTTAACGATCTTTGAGATGCTGATCATTTTTTAATATAAATGTAATTTATACAGAATAACGAACACCTTCATAAAAAAAGTACTTTATTGACAATTATTCTTGATGTGATTATACAACGAGGATTCAGTAATTAAACAGCCCACCCACCCAGCCCAACTGTTTTCTCGATGTCTAGTGGATTTTTTTGGAAGTCCCTTGGTAACTCACACCCTCATTTACAGTGCAGTCTATGCCTTTGGACCCCGTTGTGTGCGAGTTATACAGGGATAGGTGTATAAGGTGTTGGCATCAACGTAATAAAAACCCATTTTGAAAATTCTGTTTCTAATTTGTAAAGCCTTGTACAAGACAAAGAATTCAACATCTCAAGTGGAATTCTTTTTTCTCTGTACTGATAACAACAAAGACTTATAATCCCAGTGAGGTGGAAATGTCTTGAAATGTCAAAAATGTATTAGTGGTAAGCATAACATTTTGTGTGTACTGGCTGATGATATGAGTCTGTCAATATCTTCACAAATGTCAACCAGTATGATTTCATTTGACTCCCAAATCTGACTATCACAAACAAACAATAGATGGATGGATGGATGGATGATGGATAGATAAAAACAAAATATTATATGCCACACATTCTATCATAACTCTCTTAGTGTGAATAAGCAAGGATATGTACATGCAAATCCATTGCCCGGTAACTAATGATAAATAATTCCTTACCTTGATGCTGTTTACAGGTACTCCACTGTCTTCCTCTGTAATTACTGAGCTGTCTGCAGGCTCCTCAAAAGGCTCCAATCCTCCTGACCTGTAACACAATATACAACATGTAAGAAGAAACATATACAACTTTAGCACCATACCAAAATCTTAACGACTGAATCTGAAAGGATTTTAATCAGAGTTAACTCAGGCAGTACAGCAAGTGCAAATAACAAGGCACTGTAAGACTGCATGTTCATATAGCAAAATTTTCTGTAGTTGAAAATGTCCCTATAAAAAAACCATATCACCATTTCTTCACAGGTACAATATGTATTTCATATTTTGATTTGTAAATATATATTTATTTAAGAGATAAGGACTTGAGATACAATTAATTTTGGTACATAATAAATTGACATGTACTAATACATAATCTTATGTAAGTCAACAAAGAGATATTACAGCGGAATTTGTTTTTTATAAAATGAATATCAGAAATGGCACATGAAAATCTTCTCTGACTTGTAACATATTCTCTGCCATCATCTGACTTCTGAGCCAGGGACCCGACTAAAAGAATGTTTCACCACAATGACCGAGACCTTATCTGAGACATACATTTCAACAACAAAATATTCTACTATAATAATGCTGGATAATGATTGTGTACTCAACATAAATATGTTCTTATTGTTGTTGTTGTAGGGTTTAACGCCCTTTTCAGCAAACGATTGGCTATACATGGCGGCAAGTATTAATGGTGGAGGAAGAACCAGGGAAAACCCCGGAAAGAACCACTGACCCATGAGAAGCTACTGGCAAGCTTTCTCACATATCCACATTAGCCGAATCCGAGACTCAAACCCACGCAGACAGAGGTGAGATGGCAGTGATCCGTAATGGAGAGCGCTTTAGACCACTCAGCCACTCGGGGCCCCACATAAATATGTAATAGATAACAACTGGCTACTGATATGATTTGCAAATGCAAAAACATTATATAAATTCAGTGATCTTTCTTGCATCAATATAAATATCTAATAAAATCAAACAATATTCAGCTCCTGCTTCAGTTAGTCTCACTTTTCTATAACTTTCTTGGCCCATCTGGGTAGATCCTGACTTGATTCTTCTTTTTCACTGACAACTATTGGTTTCTTCCATCCTTCTCTGGTCACTCGAGGTCCATCTTCCACTTCATGTGCTTTGTGGACAACAGGTAGGGAATAGTCAATTAAATTTCCATCCTTCAAATTAAAGTGAAAAGTTAAGGGATTTCATTTTGTCAATGCATAATGATTTTTACTCTATATAAAATGAAAGCTTTGAACACTGGAGGTATTCAAAAGTAATAATTCTACTACCAAACTGTAAACTTGTACCTTTCAGCCTAACATAGGAAAGTTCTATCAAATTTATCTGAATTCCAATTTCTTTCTTTTTTTAAAAACTTAGAAATTAGAAAGTATCTCAACTTTGAAACAAGGACCAAAATTAAGGTATCAAAAAAAAGAATAGTGCAATCATTAGGAAAATACTGATAGAATCAATAACGACTTTGACACCATGTATATTTCTGCAATCATGTGCAGAGTACATACACAATTCATATATATATATATATATATATATATATATATATATATATATATATATATATATATATATATATATATATAAAATCATGTGCAGAGTACATACACCTCACTACATACATATATATCTCTGCAATCATGTGCAATGTGTGTGTGTGTGATTTGGATTTTTAACATAGCTTTTTAAAAAATTAAGTTATATCAGTATGATGTTTGCAGTGTGGCAGTTTATAGTGATGTCTAGCACTGGGGCATCATGCTGCAGACATATAGCATCATGTCCCCCTCCCCCAGTCATATTATCCTGGTACCAGATGGTCCAGCCCTAACACTAATCTCTTAATGCTGAGCACCAAGTGAGGTAGCTGCTAGTACCATTTTTATGTCTTTGGTATGACTCAGCCAGAGATCAAACCTGCAACTTCCTGCATCTGAGGCAGATGCTCTAACCACTCAGGCCACCAGAGCAGTCTTCTCATGTGCAGAGTACATATACATCACTATATACATGTGCATTTCTGCAATCATTTGCAGAGTACATACACATCACAATATACATGTATATCTCTGAATTCATGTGCAGAGTACATACACGTCATTACATACTTGTATATCTCTGCAATCATGTGCAGAGTAAACACACATCACTATATACATGTATATCTCTGCAATCATGTGTTAAGTACATATAAATTACTACATACATGTATCTCTGCTATCATGTGCAGAGCACATACACATCATTAAATACTTGTATATCTCTGAAGTCATGTGCAGAGTACATATATATCATTACATACATGTATATCTCTGCAATCATGTGCAGAGTACATATACATCATTACATACATGTATATCTCTGAAATCATGTGAAGAGTACATACATGTCATTACATACTTGTATATCTCCACAATCATGTGCAGAGTACATATACATCATTCTATATTCTAAATGCCTTGGTTACAAAGGGCTTCTGAGTAGGGCAATATGTATATAGGTCTAGCACAGATGAATCAAAATGATCATAAACAAAAAATTTACTCATGTCAGTAAAACGCACAATGTTGGACAAAATGAAATTCTTTGGTTATGCAGGAATAGTCGTGATAGGGATGCAGCCAAATATAAAGTTTCATGACTGGATAACATAAAAAGCACCAAATAAATTAACATCAAACACAAAATCTGCATGGATTTTCTCCATTATGTGCCAATGTGATTAACAGCTGCATTACTACACTGATAAAAGTTCCTAAATTTTACAATAAATTTAGGACATCAATGTTTTTGAAATTTAGCTTGTAGGTAAACTGCTTTACATTGTTTATTTTGTTGAATTAGTGTCTTTATTTGTATGACAATGAAGAGATATTTTTTTAACACAATTCAGGTACAGTTTGATGCTGTTGGGGTGGGGTATGTAGAAACATCACAGAGCTTGCAGTCAAGCTTGGTAGAAGAGGCTGCATCCAATTTTTGACCGTCACTGAAATTCAGTTTGCAATCAACACTAAACAATGCCTGATTTATCCATCATTTTCAAACATGATTGTGATACAAGTTAAAATTGCTACTTAGAAAATTGTAATGCTATTTTTATTCACAATTGGTTTTCTTAAAATTGTGGACCACTTGTCTAAGAGTATTAAAGGATACAGATGTTGTCATGACGGTTTCATGATTTATGTAAAAAACTAATTACAAACTGTCAAGGCATTAAGTCAACCTTTTGCTGTTTGGAGTTTGTTTTTAGGCATTTTTTAATGGCATCTCATTCTCATAGATTTCATAGAAGTAGGGTCAACAACCTTGACACATTTTAAAATCTATTTATCCTGATATGGAGAGATAGAATGAAATAGAATGGTAGGGTGGATGAGAAAAGGAAGGACAAGAAATAATGAAATAGGTTTAAATGTGGAAATACAAGTTTGAATAATATAAACAAGGGCAGATACATTTCCTGAATGGGAAAAGAAAGAAGTTCTAAATGTGACATCACCACTGTGACAATATCATTTTTTCAAAGCCTCACTGTGAAATATATGATAAATAGCTGTAATAATCTCAACAGTTCCTTTCATTCATAAGATTTATATCACATATGCCATATCTGAGATTTAACCATAACAGGCTGTAAACTTACAGGTGATTCCTTGACTGTCTCCAGTTTAGCTGCCCATTTTGACTCATCTTCCTTGAGAAACTGCAACCTAGCCATGTCCAGTCTTGCTCGTCGGATTTTCCACAACGCCTTCTGCTCACGAAACGCTGCCTCCTCTGACAACTGAGCATAGTATTCAATGATCTCCTCCCTACAGAAAGCACATAGTAAGTATGAAACCTGCACAAAGTATCAGCTAAGGGCTGTTCAATTTATGCATACTTGGTACCCAGGGAAGGCAGTTTTAAAAAAATATATGTCAGGGTACTCTGATTTCAAAGATTTCATATTAATATAAGATAATGCTAAATTGCATCTATGGGTGAGTACTCCACATTAAAAGTGCCTTCCCAGGTTCCCATGTATGTTTTACTGGAACAACCCTAAGACATAAAGTCAGAGAGACAAATGATTCTATCCTCTCTGGCTCCTACTCACAGCTACTTTCTCATAGGGTGTATAGGAATATTGGCAGAACTACTGAGACTAGCAATACCACAATAGCATGCTTACAAACACAATATTTAATTTAAAACATGAAGGTTTCTGTTGACATTCATTTTTTAAGCTAACATACCTGAAAACTCCACATCTGGATGTTTTTCAAAGAAATTTATACTGCACCATTACAAATAATTGCACCGAAAAGTACGACACTACAAAAAATGGTGCAACAGTGACATATCACATGAACAAAGATCTTACTAACACAGATAGTATAGTGCAGGGATTTGCAAAAGGTTTTGAAATGAACAATCATACTGTGGAAAATTTAAGAAATTGTATTGACTTATGCAATACAATATGGTAATCAATGGATCCTCGGGAAAACATCAAATGACAATTATTGGAAAGAATTATGAAAATGTGCATTCAAATGCAGAAGCATGATGTCAGTATATTTTCTAGCATACATATTACATAATCAACAATGATAAATTAAATACATTTGAACCCTATCGTTAGTGCAAGTTATTGACAGTAGCTCGTTGAAAATAAACTGCGGTTCTTGGAAACGGTACATGGGAAACCCTAATGGTATGATTCACATCTGCACATTTTGATTACGAAAAGAAAAGAAATTTTTTTTCCTGATCATATTTTGTCACTGTACTAACGCAGTCTTTTTTACTTGAAATGACTGTTATCGGTAGTGGCTTGTTCTAGATAGATATCACATACTTAGGTAAACTGGGCCTTGACATACAAGACAATGCAGTCTGTAATGTTTAATAATTTATTTCTTGATTAATTTTAATAGTAAAGAAACAATTTTAATCTACTCATAATATTCAACAAAAAGCATGACATATTTACATTTTCAAGATCTTCTCCAAAACTGTCCATTAAAACCCAATAATAAATAACCAGCGTCAATCTGCAGAAAAGCAACAGCCATATAAATTATTAATGTGACTAGATTTTAACAACATATTCATTATGCATTTAAGCAAAAGTAGCAAATAACCTTCAATTAAATGTGGCATTAGGGAGAAAAATAATGATGGTACGGGATCAGCAGAGCTGTCTACAAAAATCCTAATTCTGACTCTAATATTAAACTAAATCTTCCCAAAATCTTTATACCACTGAAATAAAAATTAAAAAAGAAATAAAAATCACTTTTTCATAATGCACAATGGTGTTATCATATAATACGTCCTGAAATAACAAATCCCAACTATTCACCATTATATACAACGAGTCTAGAGACAGATCTTGGTGCAGTCGATCGTAATGGATTCTTTAATCAACAAGAACGTATAACTACCTAGCCCTCTTCTCAAGTTCCACGTCCTCCTCTCGTAGTGTCTCCTCTCTTCTCATCAGCCTGTCCATAAATTCTTTATCCCTCTGTTTGTCCTCTTTTTCTTCCAGCGCTCTTCTCTGACAAAAATGAAAAGTAACGAATAAACAATGTGCTACTATTTCAACAGTGCTGACATTCTCTTGCCTACTGAACAAAATTTAAGTGATTGTATAATGCTAAAAATTTCAATAATTTATGACACATGCAACTAGTATGGGTATTTACCTAATCTTGTTCACTACACATGTACAATGTGACATGATGCTTAACAACAGTGTTATTGTAACCTGAAATAACCTCATATTATTGCGGATTTTTTTTGTCTAAAGTCTTGTACAATAATAACACAATGAGCAAAAACATATTTTAAAATTAAAATTTCTGGTCTAGAGATAGAAAGAGATGCAAGCAGCAAGTTCAGGGTGTGACTGTTGTAAAGTTTTGTTTTAACAACTTAACTCTTTGATCTGAATTCTTCTCTCTAAACAGAACTTTGCAGAAATTAAGTTTTCTGTAACCATATTGCAGAATTTTAAGTAATCTCATCATGTGCAGACCTGGGGGGAGTTTCTTTCCAATTTAATCAATTTAATAGCAATTACTTTTGAAAACTGTAAATACAATTGATATTACACACTTTGTGAAATTCATCAAAAAATATGTGTAACATTATGTTTTACACTGCAATTAATTACTTTTGATTCCTAATGATCATAGGTTTTCTATACAAAAAAACTGACAATGTATTTGTGTGTTATCTATTTTAAAAATAATATTCTGTTGTTTCACAGCTATCACACCTAAATACATGTAGGT
The DNA here is from genome assembly GCA_028554795.2 of Sinohyriopsis cumingii. Lineage (NCBI taxonomy): Eukaryota > Metazoa > Mollusca > Bivalvia > Unionida > Unionidae > Sinohyriopsis > Sinohyriopsis cumingii. The sequence goes on along the minus strand of CM068834.1, from coordinate 68,693,660 downwards.
AATACTGTTCTATTCCTAAAATAGCAGATAATTTAATTAGCAAATTTTTACTACAAAATGCCCATATCTACAAAACTTGCATGTTCATTTGTTTTATCATTTAGTAATCAGAAAGTAATTGTGATTACATCCATTGCTCACTCGATTAAATGTAAACTGCAATTATTTGTATTTTAAAATGTCTCAATGTAAATTACTTCAGACTACTTAAAAATTAATAATGAAATTACAGACAATTACTAGTGACAATTAACCCAGATCTGTTTTCACAAGACAATTTGCTGTATCCTGATCCCTTAGCCAAATATATCACATTAATGATGTGTTTATGAAATGTTCCAATGTAAGTGTGGTTGGGGGCAGATATTTCATTTAAATCCATGAAATTTCAAGACTAAAATCTAAATTCACACAGGATATATTCAGGAAGAATAAATGAAGGCATGTTTTTTAAGTAAGCAGAGAATTCAATAATTTTTCATTCTTCTCTGTATCTTGAAGCAGGACCAGTTGATACAAAATGACTGGCCGCTAATAAGTTCCTGTTGTAGACAGCAAGCAGCCCAAGTGGGCCTGATATTGCTCACTTAGCTTATATAACACTGACCATTACACTATGTTGGTTTATACTGTATTGTACGAACACATCCTATGTAAACTATTTCCCAAACTATATGTTAATCTAATTGTACCTTTTTGACTTTATTCTAATAAAAGGTCTTTCTTAACAGGGTTCATGTGAGAGAAAAAATCATCGACAATTCAAGTATAGAACCCAGATTCTCAAGGAGTAACAAAGAATCAAGATATAATTTAAAATGCCTCTAAAATAGATAAAGTAAAAGAATAAGACAAAAAAACTGTACTCCAAAGCAAGCTGTATTTGCCATTAGTAATTCAGTGGAACTACAAGTAAAAGAAATATACAAGTACTGCAATCCATACTGATATGGCTTATAACTATCACTGGCAGCACATAAAAAAAGCTGATTTCCTTGTTTCTCCTCGAGGTATTTGACTGACATAACAATGACAACTGCCCCAGCTGTTCAGCTTCATCAGTTAACTTGTTAGTTAATGATATGAGACCACCGATGTTTTCCATCAATCTTGCTTTCTCAGTTTTCAACTGGTCCAACTCTTCCAGTACACCTTTTCTTCACATAAATGAAAACTGAAATAGCTTTTAACAAGTCTGAGAGTCCAAAAAATGTCTGCTTTAAGAACATCTGATGCATTTGCAGCAAAAATACTCAGACAGGTTGACCTTCTGTAAACAGCTGTGTAAATGGTTATGTGGTAATAATAATAATGAGGACATTGTATAGCGCCTAATCTTTAGAAGCTCTAAGCGCTTTACAACATTAGACAACACCTATAAGATAAAAAACATATAATAATATGATTACAAAAACAAACACCATGAAATGAGAAAACATTAAAAAAAAACATCCTGAGAATATTTATGGTAGGAAACATTATTAGGTCTTTAAGTTTGTTCTTGCAGTCGAAATAAGTGAGTTTTGAGAGCACTCTTGAATGGGATCACTGTGTCTTTGTGTCTAAGTTCAGTGGGCAATTCATTCCACGTTGCTGGGCCCTGGTATGCAAAAGAACGCTGTCCATATGACTTTGTTTTCATAATGGGAATAATGAGTATACGATTGTCAGAAGAGGAGCATAAGTATCTTGCTGGTGTGTACACACAGGTGAGGTCAGATAGGTATGTTGGACTAGAGTCCGACAGTGAAATGTAGCACAGAGAACACATTTTGTGTTTGATTCTGAATCGAATGGATAGCCAGTGTAGGGTACAGAGTAGTGGGGAGGTGTGCTCTGATCATGGTACTCTAAGTATGATCCGAGCAGCTGTGTTTTGAACTTTTTAAAGTTTCTGGAGCAGATATTGAGATGAACCAGACAGAAATGAGTTACAATAGTCCAGTTTTGAAAGTACTAATGAACACACAAGTGTTTTAGTGGCATCAACTGAAATATATTTGCGAACTGAGCTGATGAGTCTCAGCTCAAGATATGGTACACCCCTCATGAACTAAAAGAAACAGTACAACCTGAATGCACATTCCACAGGATGTTTTATAAGGGAAACCACTCACAAGCAATGTTACACAGGATGCTGAATATGGGAGACCACTCATACACAATTAGTAGGCGCCATGTTCACTAGCTGTCCACTAAAAGCTTTGAACAGATATTTAATTTTGTTCCCATTTTCACAAAATTCAAATATATCCAAGGAAGCAGTTATGGTTTGGTCAAAATTCTAGAAATTCAAGGGCATGAAAAGAGATTTCAAACTACAAGGACATTCAAGGATATTCAAGGCATGTATGAACCCTGCTGAACATGAAGGCATAATTACTATGCACACTCTCTTGCTCATAATCAAAGTCATGGATAATATTTGTGATAATACAACCAACTAATAAAATATATGACTTCAAGAGTGGTAAACAGATCAGCCAATCAGATGCAAGTTTACCTTATTAATTCATCCTGCTTACATTCAAAACTTCCCAAGATTTTGATCACTTATGACCATATTTCAATTTTGTTCAAATCAAATCGATATTATGGTAATATGCTCAGCCAAAATCAGATGCAAGATAACCTCATTAATACGCATGGAGTTCGGTCATTATTGAACTCATACAAGACCCTGATGACATAAGCATATATTCCAAGTTTGATCAAAATGGATCTGAAATATAGCCTCCACAGTGGTAACAAGCCCAGCCAATCAGATGCAAGATTATTTCATTAATATATATGGATCAAGGTCATGATCTAACTCATACAAAATCTTAATGATAAAAGCACACATTCCAATCTTGATGAAAACTGGATCATAAATATAGCTTCCAGAGTAGTAACAAGCTAATCCAATCAGATGCAAGATCACCTCTGGGTCTTATTCATTTTTGAACTTGTAAAATCTGAATGATATCAGCATATATTTCAAGATTTAAAAAAAATTGAATCAGAGGGGTAACAAGGTTAGCCAATTAGGTTCAAGAACACCTCATTAATACGCAATGATCTCACCCTTATACTGTACTAATCCAAAATCCTGATGATATATAGGATATTAGGAAATATTTCATAGGTCATGTGTAAACATTGTATTACAAAATGTTTCTATTCATGAAGGAAACATTCCCTTGCATCTACAAAAAAAAAACACTTTTTTTCTATTATACATTTTTAATGCAAGAATTGTTGATTTACAAGGATATTTCTCAATTATCTGCCAATGTGATAAATGGCTGCATTACTATCTCCATAAAAGATAGTTTCTGAAATCTTACAATAAAAATTAAGGCTGACTTTAATAAATTTAGATATCAAATCCTCTGTGGAAACATCACAGAGAATGTTGTATCCAACTGATACTGTTGTCTGTAGTGTGGCAGTTTATGGTGATGTCTAACACTGGGGCATCATGCCGCAGACATGTAGCTTGATGTCCCACCCAGTCACATTATCATGACACCAAATGACCAGTCCTAACACTAACCTCTTAATGCTGAGCCCTGAGGCAACTGTTAGTAACATTTTTATAAGTCTTTGGTATGACTCTGCCGGGGTTTGAACCCACAACCTCCAACATTTGAGGAAGACGTTCTAACCACTTACATTACCTAAGCCGTCTGGTACAAATTGAAATTACTACTATGAAATTAAGAATATGATTACTCTATTTAATCAAGAGGATTTTCTTAGAAACATTACTTTGTCGTAAACTGTAACAGGTACTGTATGGGAGACATGAATATTGAACATAAACATATCATGTTAAGTTCAATTATTGATAAATTGCATGATTAATGTGGAAAACTAATTTTTAAAAGTAATACCTGAAGGCTATTTTGTGTCTGTAGTTCACTTTTAGGCATTTTTTATGGTACCCTCTTATTGACTACGTAAATGTATACTAGAGTCTTGATGTATTTAAAAATGTCTTCATCCTGAGATAAAGATAAAGGCATGGAGAGAAACAGAGGAGAAGTAAAATGAAATAGGAATAAATTTGGGACTACATGTCTAACATATACAAGGGCAGATATATTTCTTAAGTGGAAAATGAAAATAGCTCCAAAAGTTATATTGACACCGTGGCAATAAAGTGATATCACCAATGTGGTGATATTGTTTTCCTTCCACTAATATATTTCAATATCCCATTATGAAATATATAACAAAAAACCACATTCCAACTTTGGTTTAAATTTTATAATAAATATGGATTCCAGAGTGGTAACAAGCAATTGGTGGTGTCTAACCACATGATGCACAATGAATGATACATGACAGATGCAAAGCTATACCAAAGCTACAGTAAGGGGTAATCAAAGCTCATATTTTCATACTTGTAAATCTTGTTCCATTTGGTCCTTAAGGATCTTCAATTCCCTTCTTTTTTTTATGTCTGCTGCTTTACGCATTGCAATGATTTTATCTGAAACAGATTGAGATACATTTATGTAAAAATACTTAACATTAAATGTAAGCTTATTTAAAATCATTAGGCTCTGAGCTTTTGCCCATAACAAAAACACAAGAAAACAAAGTTAACTGTACCACACAAATCAATATCCTTGGGCTACAGGCCCCAGGTCCCTTCTTCCTGCAAAACACAAGACAATAAAGTCAACTGTACCACACAAATCATTATCCTTGGGCTACTGGCTCCTGCCCCCCCCCCCCAAAAAAAACACATGACATACAAGTCAACTGTACAACACAATCATTAGCTTCAGGGTGTTGGAAAAATCATTAGCCCTGGACTACTGGCCACTGGATACCACCCAACCCTTAAACCCCCCACAAGCTAACAAAGTCAACTGTATCACACAAATTATTCACCTCAGACTCTTGGCCACCTGAAAGAAGAACACAAGCTGTACATATATGCAAGCATTAATATATACAGATGCTGATGCTGACTGCCGGGGGGGAGGGGGGGAGTGCAGTACAATAGTCCCAATATGTCATACAGGCAAGCTAAAGAAGTTAAAGCTATAAAATGTATAACAACAAAATAAAATGTGAAACATTAAAACATCTAGTTTTTTAACTACAGTAATTCATGCAATTTTTCATACATTTTAAGTTTTTGTACACAGTTCATCCATGAAAATTAAAATTATCTTTTCGTAGAAGTCTGTCTTAGCACTAAACATTTGTAACTTTTTCATACAAGTCTAAATTTGGTATAATTACATGTCGAAAATAGACATACAAATATTGTACAAAATGTTTAGAAATAAAGCATGTATTTAATGAAAATCTGCTGAATACAACACTTATTGATTGCTTGAAAATTTAAATCTTTTCCATACAACACTTACTCTATATCTGGTAACTATCGATGTCGAGTGTCAATTGAGCCACACAATATTTTTCCATTTTATTTATTTATTCAATATTTCTGGGAATCAACATTAAAAAAAGTTATGAATTTAAAAAGTGGTATATTTGGTTTAGTTTCAATGGGTCTTTTATTATTCCTTGCAGATAGATTCATCAAGTTTGTTTAAATAATTCAAGAACTTTTTCAACTAATTCATTCATGTTTCAATAATAAAACAATCTTTTTAAAAAATTATGAAATCTCAAAAGGTAACACCTCAAATTCAAGGATTTTTTAAGCATGAGCAAATCATGTAAGTCTTTTTTTTGCTGCATGTACATACAGTGGAACCCCGCTATAACGCGCCCCGCCATAACGCGAATTCGGATATAACGCGGTCGTAGCAAGGCTCCCGAAATTTCGTATATTCATTCACACATGAAAAAAAAAAATTTGGAGAAAAGTAAAAAAAACAAAACAAGAAATTAACTTCATTTTGGGCATGAGATTAGTTGTGACTTTTAAAATAATATGATCGTGGCATGGTTCCTGAAATTTAAATTCATTTACGTGTATTTTTATCGGACTGTGAAAATATTTGTTTAACGTACGAGAAATAGTGTGTAAAACGTTTATTATAATTTGGTGGAAGAATTCGCGTATGACTTTTAATAATAAACGATCGGAACTTAACAATTTATCCAGGTTCTTTAAGTGATTTTGGAGAAGTGATCGTGTATGAATTCTAAAATAATACGATATATATAACGTACGAGAAATAGTGTGTACAACGCTTAGCTTCTGAAATTTATCAATTTGAACAGGTTGTGGTGAAGCTCCATATTCTACTCTAGAAGAGAAAACTGGTTTCATTAGGTTTTTGAATTGTTAAGCCGAAGTAAACATTATCGGAAGTGTTACTTATTACGGATCCATGAGTAAAGCCAGTAAATCGTCTTTGTGATTGTCTTCCATGAAATCTGTATACAGTCGTTGCTCAAACAATAGCCGACATGGGCTTCTTATTTAACTGCAATCACAGCCAAGCAGCAGACAAAGCTGTGGTTGATACAAGAGTCGCACAATTTAATAAACATCAAAGGACGAAAGCCGCCAACATGTGTGCTGTGCTTGGCGGTGTGATCAAACAACAAACAGTTGAAAGTAAATAATATCCAATACAGACAGCGTATGTAGACCCGGGAATAGCTGCATGCAATGACCGTACGATATCAGACGGCAAGTAAATGGTTTCAATATTTTGTTCATCCTATATTTTACACGACGAATTCAGACTATTACAAAATTATTGAATATTTTAAATCTGTACGATTTTCAATGAAATTACATCCATTATGGATGAAATGCATGCCACGACGGCACGGTAGCATACGGTGTTGATACACTTTTCATGATATAGCGATAGTCTGGTATTATCGGTCAATCTGTATTATCGTTCAAACAAATAAAAATTAGTAAATGTTTTCAATGCACAGTAATAACCTATAAATATATTAGCCATCGATTATTTTGAATATATCTTAATTAATGCATTCCAGTTAATATTCATCTGATGATAAGCCGACTTTTGATCATTGCACATGTATACACGTATATGTTCTCGGAAAAAAGTTAAATATTGTAAAACCCCGCATTAACGCGACCCCGCTTTTAACGCGATCCGATTTTATGGACCCCGATCATCGCGTTGTAGCGGGGTTCCACTGTACTACAAATTCTACAAAGAGCAGTCAAGTGAGATAACTCTGTTCTAACCTTGCAACCTTTGTAATTCCTGTGTGGCTGCCAGCTTTGCTTTAGCTATCAGATCTTGTTTGGCTTTCTCCTGTCGCTCTTTCAGCTCACGCCTGAAATCATGTGTAATAAGGTGAATGAAGACATGAAAATTGTTCTGATCATAAATATTCTCAGCAAGACAAAGACAAGTTATTTTGCAGATCTTATCAATGAAACATATGACATCTGAACCAAACACAATTCTGAAGGACAAGGATGAGGTCTGTTTTTAGCCCCAATCAGAGTCAGATGAAACTCAGATAAAGGAGTATTTTCCTCTGCATTGGCACATATATTCATGGATTACATACATAATGGCATATATGCCGCATCCCACAAGCTGTCTACCAAGAAAAGATAAATCTAATATTCTGCACTGCACACAACATGTGAAATACCCTATGAGAGAGTGCATAAACTTGGCTTATTTTGTTCTGAAACATTGTTCAATGGATGTATTTACATCAGGTACAGTGGATTATCTTAGAGACCTATTTTCATTTTCGTTTAAAAAGTTTTGCATATGTTTATTTTTAGCACTGACTTGTATGTCAAAAATTGTGACAGAATGACCACAAAATAACACTTTATGAATCTTGTAATCATAAACAATCACATAAAAGTCATGCAGAACTTTTTGTACATTAATAATAGCTGGATGTTGCTAAAATGTATAATTAAGAATCCAAACCAGATGTTCAGTGACAAAAGTGGTTATGTGTATGCATCAGAAGGGAGACGATTACATCATACTTATTATTCCTTATATTGGTCAATGATTATAAAACTAGATACACACACATGCATGGGCATAACCACACAGACATACAACAAGCCAATGAACATTGAGACTTCTTTTTAAAAGCAGCAGCTTACTCTGGGATAAAGAAAATTTTGAACCAGATCTGAGGCTGGCAATCCATCTATTCATTTATAATTTTGCTAAACAACTGAGAAACTACTTTTTTATCATGTGGCCAGGGACTGATGAGCTTTCAGTATGCATGCTCACATATTCACACATTACCATATGCAGCATGAAAACAAAAAATAATGTACAAGACATTCAAAATCCAGTAACCAATTCATGAAACAATGGCATAATTACTATGAAATTAATTAGATAATGACTAGCAGGCAAATATTTGTCTTCCACAGATAATGATGCATTGTAACACTTTCCACATAAGTTACTAGAATACTAATTACAAAATATAACTGAATAATTAACTGTTATGTCTAATATCAATATCGATGAAAATATATGTGCTTGATACCCCAGTTTATGTGTAGCTCTCTGATGAGATATAGACAAGCATACAAGGAACTAGCAACAGTTACAACAAATAAGGCATTATGACATAAAATTCATGAAGTCTCATGCAATAAATGCCCATGCCCAATAAATTGTGTGTAGTCATATGTTTATTGTAGTTGAGAATCCTCTGAAAAATGCCAAAACTAAAATCCAATCATTTTCATTTTGGTTTACATGAAACAAAAATAGAAAATAAGGTCAGAGAAGGGCTTGATCTGCTACTTTTATTTTAAATTATAACTAAATACTGAATCATCTTATGTTTATATCATCAAAAACTGTATACCTAACCAGTATATATAGATTACATGTGGCCTGGTGATGCCCCTTAGGGTAACAATACATCGACACAATAACTTTGTGATCATCTGTCGTTTTTTTCTCTCAATAAAAAAGGGTTTAATACATATAGTTGCATTAAAAGTATTAAAAGCACAATGTAGGATGCATTAAATGTAAACTCAGACTGTACAATAGAGGATGCATTAAAAGTAAACTCAGACTGTACAATAGAGGATGCATTAAAAGTAAACTCAGACTGTACAATATAGGATGCATTAAAAGTAAACTCAGACTGTACAATATAGGATGCATTAAATGTAAACTCAGACTGTACAATATAGGATGCATTAAAAGTAAACTCAGACTGTACAATATAGGATGCATTAAAAGTAAACTCAGACTGTACAATATAGGATGCATTAAATGTAAACTCAGACTGTACAATATAGGATGCATTAAAAGTAAACTCAGACTGTACAATATAATCCATTTCTTCATCGATAATTTATCTTCAGTAACAGTTGTCATCAATTTTGTTAGTCCATATCATACTGTGTCAGTAGTTTCATGCGTAGGTCAAGATCTAGCTTGAGAACAATAATTGTAAGAGTTGCAGACAATAAATTTGAGTTATGTATTAAAATTATTCATGACATTGAAACAAACGAACAATGATGCTAATTAATTTTGCACTTTACTGGGTTCAGTGTTGATTTCATAACCATAATATATGGGTGTGATTCACATTATTATTCACATTCTGATCACCATCATTACTTTTTTCAGATCATTTTAGAAAAAGCTGCCTATTATGGCTGTTTCACGTTTTAGTTGTTGCTGTGGAATTCTTCTATATTTAACAACTACAAGTATTATGATTTGTGCTAAGTAATATCCTAAAACACAATCAGAAAGAGATGACAATCTGCCACACATAAAGGCTATCAACATTTTGAATAACAGATTTTTTAAAGACATAAAATGCCATTTTTGTGAAGCCCACTATGACAATGGACATATAACAGGTGAACTAAGAAACGCAGTTTGTCTCAATTTTTCTGTTTATTCGGAATGAGTGCAAACAAGAGCATATATGAAATCCGCAGCTTCTGACCATGGCTTGCATCATGGAGAAAGAGGCGCAGTTTGCTGAAGATCTGTTATATTAACTGGATTCCCTCAAAAAGTTCAAGATTTTCTCAGGTGGTAAACATTAATAAAGCTCCTTGAGCTCACATAAAAAATTCCATCTCACAGGATAATAATCGATAAACTTAAAAATGTACTGTCATTGGACATTGGCTATGTTTTTATGAGATGGGGTTTCTGCATGATACATAATGTCATCCTTGCCACCAAAGTAGATTTTAAGATCAGCTTTGCAAGAAGGTCAGAATGCATTTCATGTCCTTGCACACGATTCCAACCACTAAAAATCATCACTGATTTTTGTGTGATATTTTGGTTGCTTAGAGTTTGGTGTTTTAGCACTGGATAATACACGTTTTGACATCTCAATAAACTGTTTAAACACTGAAGTCAACTGACCCGGTTTTATGCCACCTGAGCTTTTAATCAATCAATTAACATCTTTAATCCTGTCCAAACTAATCATGATCACAGACAGTATAGACTCTAATCCATGTTGATAAATTAAAACATGAAAGCAGAACACTGAATCATTTTTTTTTAAATCTGACCTTGCTTTTTAGAAATCCAACCATAATCAATTATTCAAGTATTGTCTTCAATGCTTTTTAAATTACTTCTGATCACACATAGCATAATCCATGTTGACAAACTTCAAACACCAAAGCCAACTGACCTGGCTGACAGAATCAAAAGGGTATGAATTATTTTATGCTTGCTGAAATTTTAAACTACTCTGTCTTGCTGTGCATAATGCATTTCCTAGTCATGTCATAACAGGCAGTATTGCCATAAATATGCTACACTGTAGTAAGGTGTGCAAAAAAATGGAGAGAAAAAATTTCAGTAACAGTTTTGTGCAAGTGGGAGATTTCAGTGGGTGATGGGAGACACTTCTCATCTTGGGATGAAAACCGTTCTGGGCAGGAGGTTCACATGTATGCCATATTACCTTGTGAGTGTGAGTTGCCTGGCAATCTGCTGCATCCTGCTGGTGTAACTCTGACATCTGTACATCAGACTCTGCAACTCCACTTCTGACAATGTCAGGGTCACATGAGGAATGTCATGGTCTTCTGCTCGACACAAAAAATGCTGCCAAAATAACAAAAAAAAATTTAATCTTAACTAAATACAATCCCCATTCAATGGTCCCAAGGACAATGCTTCTTCAAGTCTTCAGATATGTGTCAAAACTTGTGATGAATACTATTTTTATATACAAAAAAACATAATTGGAAGAGTACTGGTCAGTATACGTTTGTGTTCTGCATTGTGTGTGTGTGTGTCTTTCCCTATGTTTAACAGTATGTCAGTGTGTGAGTGAGTGTGTGTGTCTTTCCCTACGTTTAACAGCATGTCAGCATGATGGTGCATGATACGAGTCTCATTTTACAAAATTATGGTCAAGATAAAGAATTATACAAAACACATTTCAAATAAAGATAAACATTAAATGCTACATGATATCATGCTTCTAGAACAAGCCTATTCTCAGCCTTTACGACAATGTAATACCAACTCAGGCGATCAACAGATTAAAGGGAAAATCTAGTCTTGAAACATATAACCGTGCAAACATTTTGCTGCTCAGATATTTCAGGTAGTAGCTTAACTTTATTCATGACATGACCACACAATGATAGTTCTATCTAGGTACTTTGTAAAAAAAAACTTAATTAACTCTACTGTTCTTCTTGTAACATCACAAGGGCACATAACATCTCAGATATACTCATTTTTCACACAAGTCTACATTCCTGCGATTTCTTCTACATTTTTGTACCTACTAGATTTTTGCACACGTTTTAATGGATGTTAAAAATTGATTATTTTTAGATAACAGATTAGCATTCTTAAGAAGTGGCAAATGGTTCATTTTCATACAGAACTGGGAGAGAATGATGCACTTTTATCATTCAAAATTATATAAATGCTGACAACAGATTAAACACGAGTCCCTAAAAGGGACTGATGCTCACTTGCTGAAAAGAATTTCCAAGAATCCAAGACGAGATCATTCTTCATTTTAACTGCTGTGGCTTGAAACAATCTTTGATATTCTTGAACTACACCAAAATGTTCTACCTGGCCCATGTGGCAACCATCTGGGATATAATTGGTACCATTTTCATTTATGGCCAACCTAAGATTAATAATTTTTTTTGTTAAAATAAGAGCCAATATGACCATCTATTCAGGAGCATCATCAATAATAAAATGGCAGTCATGGCAGCCATACTGAATGTGAATTTGACACCATTTTCTTTTAGGCACACTAGATATTCTATCTTTTAGTGAAAACTCCATGTCAATGTGGCCATGCATTCAGGAATAGCAATAACAATATTTTCAAGATGGCCATAATGGATGTTAGATCAGCATCATTTTCAGTTAGTACAAACTGGACAACATAATCAGTCATCTTTTGAAAACTCCATACTGAATTGACTTTCCATTTAGGAGAAACAGCGATAAAAAGAATATCAAGATGACTGCTGTGGGGACCAGACTGTATGTCAGATCAACATCGTTTACAACCAGCTAGATATCATAAGATGTCTTTTTGTGAGAAAAAAAAATTAGAAGTAATGATAAAATTTTCAAGATGGTCACCAAGGTGACCATACTGGAGGTCAAACAAGCGCCACTTTCATTTATTACCAACTAGCCTTTATATGAAGTCTTCTGGTGTAAACCCAATGTCAATATGACTTTCCATTTAGAAGAAATACCTATAAAAAATATTTTCAAACTGTCCATCATGGCAGCTATATTTGATATCAGATCAGTACTATTCTCATTTAAGCCCTACTAGACATCATTAAAAGTCTTTTGGTTAAGACCCCATGCTAATATGACATTCCATCCAGGAGGTAATAGCAAGAGGTAACACTTCTACACTGGTCCCATGCTAATATGATTTTCCATCCAGGAGGTAATAGCAAGAGGTAACACTTCTGCACTGGTGGACTAATTGTGTTTATATTTTACAGTAACAATGGAAAAAACGAACTCTCTCAACTGAGTGCTTATTGAATTAAATTCTGTATTTTCTCCTTGAACTCTGTCAAGTGAGTGCTTATTCTAAATCCGTATTTTCCCACTGAACTCTAACAAGTGAGTGCTTATTCCACGTCTGTATTTTCCCCTTGAACTATATCAACTGAGTGCTTATTGTATCCAAGTATGTTTCCCATGAACTCTATCAAGTGAGTGCATATTGAATCTAATTCTGCATTTTATTATTCAAGTCTGTATTTTTCCCTTGAAGGTAGTAACGTCAGTGTATCCCACACTGGTGTAAAATTGAGGGTTAAAAAAAGCCTTCGTTTCAGAACTGGGGGTCAAATAAAAAATGTGGGGGTAAAAAATGCGCTGACAAATTTTCATCACACCCGTACATTTTCAGCTTGAAATAGGATATTGCAACTTGCACAACATAATTTCTCTCTCTCTCTCTCTCTCTCTCTCTAAAGATACAAATAAACCAACATGCTAAAATTAACAGACAAATGCATAGTCCATTCAAAGAATAATTTTCTAAGTTCATTTTTCTTTTAAAGTCGTACTTTTAACAGTCTCCTTACAATCTTTTTGTAGCCATATTATAGACCAACACATTACATATAAGCCAATATAAAAAAGCCAATTAATTCTTTTTAACTAAATGGCAGTTCAGTTACTGCCTTTCATAAAATATGTACTATCATCGATTTCATTGTACTTTGTCAGAGAACACATTTATCCAAATATCAAAAAGGCTAATGATTAATCTTCTTTCTAATGTTACGCTTAAACTTTAAGATCTTTCTTTTACTGCAGCAAATTAAAAACCAACAAAATCTGCAATGACCTCTTGACTTTTTAATCCAAAAAATGCATTTGTCTCAGCAAGTTAACTGATTTCTTTGTTGTGAAAGAATGTCTTGGGTGATAATGTGTTCTCCAGATATCAAGGGCTGATTTTTTTAAATTCTTAAACCCTGCAACAAAAGGATTATTCACTTTTGAGGTCTTCACAATCATGTGATCAGAAGTCACACTGGTAATTTTAATGGATGTGCCGTATTCCAGTCAAGGGAATTATTTACTCCATTTTTCATTAAAGTTAGATCCACAGTTACTCTTTTGTGTTCTGCTTCTTTCAATTTCTTCACTAATGATTCTTAGTCTAAGCCATTTTAATCTGGTGATCACTTTCTGGTGCAACAACCATTAACATTAAACATCTGGACGACATCTTGATGAGCTCAATGGAAAACATGTGAGAGCTCACAAGATATGGGGAAGCTACTCTGTCATAACACTGCCTATGCTAGTCTGGTTCCCTGTTTCATATGCTCCTTGCACTGCACTCCTCTATATGAATAGCGGAGTGCAACGCAGGGAGCATACGAAGCAGGGAACCAGACTATGCCTATGCTCAAAGTATACAGTGTATATTAAGTAAATCCTGATCGATTTATGCAAATCCTTTGTGTCAGAAAAATGCATGGCAACAAAATGTGTGCATCAATTATCTCCAGTGTGCATCCCTGATGCACAAATGTGCATAAAGGGAAACACCGGTAATATGCTTTCTGGTTATTGGATGTCCCCCGTCTGACATTTCAACAAAGTTTGATCAACAGCTGTCTTGTTAAGATATAATAAACAACTACTGTACAAAGGCTAACTACCTCAAAATATTACACTATTTACAAATATAGATCAAAAAGAAAGTTGAAAGGAAAGTAAAGAAGAAATAATGTCCTACTGGGCTGGCCTTCTACTTTTTACTTTTTACCTGAGGATTACACAGCTTGAGAAGGTTGACAGATTTCCCACAGACATATATCTCCTTGGCCATTTCCCTTAGAAAGAGCGGCACATTGTCCTCAATAATGGTTGTGGACAGTGTGTAACCTTTACTCCAATACAGCTTATCTGTAAAGGTGTCACAGCAAAAAGAACATAATAATTAATCATTAAATATAAAGCACTGTTTATGTGATTATGGCCCTATAATATGTACATACATAAAGAACAGGCCTGGAGACCACTTGATTGGTTGAAAGTTAAAACCCAATCTCAAACTCTGCTTCCAAGCTTTATGATTTCCAGGGCACGACTTTTTCAATATTTTGAAATATATGGGACAATTACAAGTTGTAAAAGAATCTGAATGTCAAGCATGAATGAAAAACCCTACTCTTCTGTTTTACTTAACAGATAATACACTATTTCATATTACTTAGTTGTTATTGGAATAGTTTCCATCAGAATCCGAGTCATGTTCTAAACTTGCTGTTATATCATAGTACTAAGAGAATACATGTTATGCACACAAAAAAACACTTATTTTCAGTCCCCTTAAAAATGCTAAATTAATGTCAATACAATTTTTTACTGCTCTAGAAGCCAATCTACTTATCCATACTTGTAAATTTACTAGTTTAATATCCTGGTTCTGTCACATAATGTAGTATGTGAGATGTCAAAAAGATACTTAAAGACAAAAACTAAGGCTAATTTTGATGAACGATAAGGCAAATTTGTATAGCATACATTGTCCAAGGAAAAGAGAGGATTGTATTCTTTAATTTTGCTGTGAGTAAGGAGTCTGTCGAAGAAAAGTAACTTGCATCATTATTTAGCTGCTGTGTGATTTGTAAAGGTAGCATGTTTTGCTGTTGATATTGGTCTCTCAAGAGATCGAAGCAATCCCTTTGGGATGACAGGTCCCTGAAGTAAAAGCTGCAAACTGTCATCTCTGACCTCAATCCCATGGCTTGAATGATGTAACTCATGGAACAGTCGCACTTTAATACTGTGCCAGAGGTGCCTGCCCTAATTTTGTGAACCAGTAATCCTAAGAATTTAATCTGGTCATAAGTTAGTTCCTCAGAAGATGAGCAGGTAACACAATGATTACTGAACAACAGAGCCTGAGAGGAAATATTTTCCCTTCCTTCTTTTAGTGGTAAACGCATGTGCAATTACCCTCTTCTGATTTACTTCATCTTAGCTCCCCAAAGTTCCGATATGTTAACTTATCTACACCTTGGCAGATACTCCATTGCTTTGCACTAGTGGCATCGATTGGATTTTATGAGTTGTCTACCTTATAATGTAATGCCAAATAACCAAGAAAATAACATGTAACAGCAGCTAGCTGGCAGCTTGTCACTGCGAAGCTGACAGGTTACCATTATGACAGTGGTAAATATAACAACAATTTGACTGGATGCATTGGTTTGCATCCAATGAAATTCACAGACCCAAAGTACTGCATGAAATATCAGACCAATCCAAAAAGGTGTAAATAGGTTAACATATCAGAACCTTGGCTACTAAATATGTTAACATATCAGAACCTTGGCTACTGAAGATGGATTGACCCAGTCTGATTCAGGTACCACTTCAGTGTCCTGACAGGGTCCTTGAGATGCCCCTTGGTAAATAATTCCAATGAAAACAGGAGTTCAAGAAAGAAAACTCCCAAGAAACTGTTCTTTGCAATCAAAGCAGGGCAAGCATGAGAAAAATTTAAATACTGTGGTAGAATTGCAAACAGTTCTGACTGAAAAACATGTGGATTTCACTGATTCTGCCTGATATAGCTAGTGTTACTTGAAAGTAGGTCTTGTACAAAATGTATCAAACAGGCTCCAGAAAGTGAGTCAAATGGCGCATTGTTCAACTTTATCAAAACCCAAGGAAAGTGCCATTTCTGACAAAGTGCCAAGGTCTTCAGTCAAGACAAGTTAAAATAGATGAGAAGATCTGCAAGGTCTTTGGTCTGGCATATATTCCCACTTCCATCATGGTAAAATCGTCAAATTCACTGGTTTTGATCACAGCTATACCTTCTCCTTAAAAAGCCATTGGGGAAAATTAGCATTTTGTGTTTCACTGCTGAAACCAGTGAAAGAGAACTCTTAATATCCCATTATAGACTTTAAAAGTCATAGATATTCTTACTCAAGCAATTCTGTCTTTAACTTGGACTTCTTAAACATGGGTCAAACATGTACCATTCAGCATCTCTAGGTTCAGAAGGAAACATGTTGTTTTGATGAATGTGAAGGTAAGAGTGTCCTGAGAATAACTACTGTTAGTCATTGAAAGGCATGTACATCAAAACTGTTCCAAATCAGGGAAAGGATATAAACTGCCCGATTTTAAAGAACTAGGTCTCGGGAGATGGGGGAGGGGAGCCTGGTGTTCCTTCTTGTTGCAAAGAGGTCCATATGAGGTTAGCCCATGTAGATGTGCATTTGACTGAAGACTGAGGGGTGAAAAGGAACATGCCATGTGGACCAGATTATTGTCAGGACAAAGAGTCTGTTAGGACCGTAAGTTAGCTTGGGATTTGGAAGATATGAATGTAAGAAAACCCAAAATGTGAAGGCAGAGGTCTGGGAACTTGGTTCTCCACTGGATTCTGATGAAACTGACAGTCTACTTGTCAGGAAGAATGAAAGCATCCTTTCCAGAAAACATCTCCAGCCAGGATGGAAATGTATTTTTTATAGCATTCATCTCCATGGGGCTGATATTCATGAAACTAAAATGTACATCTCTTGCATCTATCCACATTATTCCACAAGTCTCTTTATAAATTCTCCAAGAGGCATCCATCTTGTTACACAATACTTCAATACTTTTTTCATTCTCTTCCACACAGACACTCTGTATGATCATCTGTCTAACAAAAATTGTAAACAGCTTTATGACTCATCTGATATAGTGAAGGGTTGGGATGAAATCTTATCCATAATCTCTTCCTGGACTGACTTACAGTGTTATAACACAAAGCAGTAACTTTTTATACCACACTGTTAACTCTCTGCTACTGTCCATTGGGAAACATGCATTTGAATTGTTTAGTGTGGTCTGATGCAGTGAAGGCAATATTATATTGAACTAAAAGGTTTGTAAAGTAAGCTTCAATACAAATGACCCCCTATTATTGTAGCTCTAATTTTCATGATTATAAATATTTTCAAAGTGAGCACAGGATTGTACTTTACTAAACTTTTATGACATGAGCACTGTTTCACTCCTTTTACAGGTACTCAGTGATATGTTGCCTTTTTTGAGAAATTTACATGATAACTGGCACATGATTTAAATGTGACTTGCTACACAAGAAATAACCATTTTATTTTTCATCTCTGCTTACCAGCTGGGTTCTGAATTGCAGACATATATATTTGTATCTTCCAAGTTATTTATTTTACTCTAAAAGTAAGTGTTAACATCTGTCAACCAAGACTTGCTTTATTTTTTTCATGAAAAGTGGCATGGCTAAATAAATTCTATATGTTACATACCTGACATCTTTATTAATACACTGCATCTTTTCACAAAATTTCAATAATACAAAACAAAATACAAATAAATAAAACAGTATCAGTTTTGTGTTATAGGAGAATTTAATACACTCCTTGCTGTCTGAACCCTATTGCTCTTCATTTACTAATTGTCTTAAATCTTTGTGTAATGTAAACAATATGCAAAAAGCTGAATTACACAACAGAGCATTTAGTGCCACAATCAGAGAACTTTGATGGGAAACCATACCAAAAGTCACCCAGTAGACTGAAAAGCATTTTGGAAGTAATTTCCACCCCTGAACATGGGTATTATGAAGTTTATAGGGTATAGGTAGTCTGGTTCCCTAATGAACTCCAATAAGTCTACTATGAAGACCCAGCTCCTGACCCAACTTAGTCAAGAAAATATCCAGATTTGACAACAAGCATATTTTTTTTGGCTGCTGTTATTGTACCATCAGTCCATAATTTAAGTATCACTCTGGTAAAACTAAGGGCTGGCAGGATTGAAAGGAATAGAAAAGAGAAATGCCTGTAGATACTTGGGTCATGGAGCTGCCTTATGAAGCAGTGTACAATGTCTGCAAACTGATCAGACTGCGGTAGCTGTTTGAAATATGTTTGTTCTTTTATTACAAAATTAACATATATGGGTATTTTGTATGAGGCCATTGATGGAGCAGGACAAGGTGGATAGGATTCTGGAGGCAGAAATCAGAAGACTTTTTAAAATTGATGCATGGTAGTTTGAGTTTTCCTAGGACATCACTGGATCACAGAAGGAAGGTGGCATTTGTGAGTGCATCTTTGAACTCAGATGAGTGATGTGACACCATAGTTAGTACTGGTGTTTGTATGTACTGATGGGTTGTCCAAGCCTGGTTCAAGTGGAATACTGTAGTATGTTGGTTGGTACTGTCCTACTGGTCTGTGCTGTGATGGTATGTTCCAGCTGTGGTACTGTGGTCAAAGGTTGATGTTAATTGTGTGGGAAGCCTGAGATGATGCAGAATTGAAACCCCACATATAATCCTGATCATCGTTGCAAATACTTGTATCTTGAAAGCTCAAATCAAAAGCATATGGATGAAATCTGTCAAGCATCATGATAAGCTGGCTATGAAACACCACACCAAAATTAAGATAAATAACAGAATGAATCATAACAATGATCTTATTGCCTGAAACAGGTGATCATTTACGATACAGAGAATACAAAATGTAAGGTACTGAGCTGAACTGTTTACGGTCTGACAACTAAGATGATGTCCATTCACTGATCACATGACATCTGAGAATTAAGTGCATAATAATTGTCTACGATGGTGAATGAGTGAAAGTGAGCATGAAAGAGATGGAGTATACTTCCCTCGGGTGAGAAAACTCAAATGTGGATAGTAATGACATTACTTAAAGCGCAACAAGGCATGAGTAGTACCTGGCAATTTATGGAATTTGGTGCTAATCCCTCTATCCAAAGGAAGATCACTCTTGTCTGACATCTGTCCCAGCAGGCAGACATTATTTTAGCACTTTTGTTGCTAAAAAAACCCCCAAAAGATGTTGTGCACATCCTTTCTGCTTGGAAGGGTTGAATATGTAAGTCAGTGGATGATCTCCAAGATATTATCATTGAGAAATTTATTTGAAGAAATAATAAGGATTCCTCTTCAATTTTATTCCACCCATGAGATGATAATAATGCCAGAAAGAGATTTAGAAAAAATTACCTCTACATTCTAAGTAGTTTCTATCTCTGTTAATCATGAATTCTCCATAGATGTCTCTGTAATTTCCATTAAACACCCATTCCTGTACAAACCTGCAAGTAATATTAATAATAATAATGAGGACTTTGTATACCGCCTAATCTTCAGAAGCTTTAAGCATTTTACAAGATTAGACAATGCCTATAACACACAAAAAGACATATAATGATATTCTTACAGAAAACAAACACCATGAAATTAGAAAACATAAAAATTTGCTGTAAATATTTTAGGTAGGGAACATTATTAGGTCTTTAAGTTTGTTCTTGCAGTCAAAATAAGTGAGTTTTAAGAGAACTCTTGAATGGGATCACTGTGTTGTTGTGTCTAAGTTCAGTGGGCAATTCATTCCGTGTTGCTGGGGCCTGGTATGCAAAAGAACATTGTCCATATGACTTCATTTATGTAGTGGGAATAATGAGTATACGATTGTCAGAAGAGGAGTGTAAGTATCTTGCTGGTGTGTACACATGGGTGAGGTCAGATAGGTATGTTGGACTGGAGTCCATAAGTGAAACATAGCACAGAGAACAAATTTTATGTTTGATTCTGCAATGAATGGATAGAAAGTGTAGGGTACAGAGCAGTGGGGAGGTATGCTCTGATCATGGTACTCTAAGTATGATTCTGCATTGAATGGATAGAAAGTGTAGGGTACAGAGCAGTGGGGAGGTATGCTCTGATCATGGTACTCTAAGTATGATCTGAGCAGCTGTGTTTTGAACTTTTTGAAGTTTCTGAAGTAGATATTGAGATGAATCAGACAGAAAAGTAAATAAGTAAGTACCTGCAAGTAAGACCCAACAAAACTATCAAATGAAAATTACATTATATTAATGAATACAACACACATCATGTTTAAAATATTATAATTTAGGCACAAATTAGAAATCATGACACATTTTACTTCTAACAGCATGCTTTTCAAAATTCTGACATCAACTGAAATCACAACAATGCAGAATGGTAATATGTACTCTCATTGTGATTTTATCAATTTCTTTTCTCACAAAACTGTACAAACATTTGTTATTCAATGATAATTCTGCATCTTGGCAAAATACACCAAAAGCATACAGAAACAATTTTCAACTGTGAAATTTGATTTTTCATTTTCAGATGAAGATCAAGTACATCATGCATAAAACATTGGATACTGGAGGCACTTACAAGAGATATGGCCCACAAGTGGTTTGGAGTAGTGAAAGCATCATGGGGTAGTTGTCAGTGTTAAATGCTTCCAGGGTTTCCCTGTATAAGTAACTCAATAGCTGCACACCCTGGTAATCAAAAATAAACACAGTGATAATGAATTTTCCAATACCAAATATAAATTACAAAAATAAATACATCATATATTTGCAAAACTGGGAAAAGATATCAAACATTTTCCAGATGCAAAGTTTCCATTTAATTGTGTTCTTCCATACTTGATACAGTAAAACAAAATAAAATAATTAGTTCAGAAGATGTTAAAATTAATTTTCCTTTTATAAAACTCCTACATCTTTATGTGGCAAAATGGAAACCAATTTTTCTAGTAAAGTAAATCTCTTCATTAATACCTGCTTGATATACCTTAGGAGAACTATTAGTATCTCATAAATCCAGCCATCCTAGGCTAAATGTTTTTGACAAGAAAGCTAAACATTATATGCCCAAGCAGGTGGCAGTTAGAGTGATGTCCCTTTGATAAAGGGATTGGTGCAAAAATCCCAAGAATACATTTGGTTATTATTGGAGTGAAATGCACATTCTCAAGAATGATGCAACTGCAGGAAGAATGAAAGTGTGACTGTGTATTGCAAGAAGGTAAGTATTAGTAAAGAAGCATATTGTACCTCTCCAAAAGTGTTCTTCTTCAAGTATGTTACCTGATCATGATACCTTAAAAGAATAGGTAAGAAGTGGAGGGAGCATCTCTGGTCCCCTAAGATAGATAAACCACTTCATGCATCGACTTCTAATGGTCAGACACAGCTTTTATGAAAGTGAAAAATTTCCCTTGTGCATTTCCAGTGGAAGTCATTGAACCACATTTTTAGAAAGCTGCCATCTGTGAAGGTAACCTGTTGGACTGTGGCAATAGACCCAAACCAGTCTAGCTGATTCTTTGTGAATGAAGGATTTTTAATGTGGAAGCTCATCCTGGAATATGATGTTGAAAATGCCACCTTATTAAATCCCAAACAAGAACACAAAGGTCAAGAGACTTGCCTTTATTTTGTTTTGAACTCCATATCAAAATGGATAAAACAATGAGCTTGCTGACATGGAATTCATGGCTGAGGAGAGTAACAAGGGATATCATGTCTTGCTCCAAAATATAGCTTAAGTGGTATATTTGAAGAATGTTTTCCAGGTAGCTGAATGCCCTTGCCATGCAGGAATTCCTGAAATGGGCCATTACTCTGTCCATCAGACATGTAAATGCCCAGAGACTGATACTGAATCTGAACGGGAGCACACTGAACAGCTAAACTGGCTAAACACAAGGTACTTCCTGGTAACTTTGTGAATTGGGACATGAAGATATGCATCTTGCAGGTGTACACTGATAGCAAAGTCTCCCTCAGTGTTTCGATTTTCAACCATGGGACATTAATGAAATGACTGAAGGCACTTAGGTCTATGACTGATTCAAAAGTGCAATTCACCTTTGGGACCAAGAATAGTCTTGAATAAAAACCTGATGATTTTACATTGTGAATGATCTCTAAAACCCTTTTCTGGAGAAGGTTGTTAATTTCTTGTTGCAGAGCATCTTCCTTGAACAGATCTTCGGTGACAACTGTAGCCTGAAGGGACCCTTGACAATGGAGGAAGCATGAACACTGAAGCCACTTGCCAGTCCACTGATCATCATGGCAGCTAAGAATAGAAGCCTACCCAAGAGGGATATCTGATTAGGGCAGTATGAAGATGATAACATTTCTTGTTATTAGGAGGCTGGCATTGAAAGAAAATAAGATGAAAAGATCACCTTCTCTCTGCCTCTTATCCATCTTTGTAATTAAAAATGTGGTCTTCTATAAATATAAGATCAGATAACTGTCTTCCATTTCTGCTCTGTGGGGGGGATATCCTTTTGTTTATTTCTCTGAAAATCCCTCCCTGATGCCTGAAGCTGTTTAAAAGGGAAAATTTACTCTTTGGTGGCTTGTTCACGTATATCCTCAATGCCACCATTGAAGAAGAGGTTAGAAGAATGGCTGCAATCTTAGCTTGGCTTTAAGGTGGATTCGAAAAAGGCAGAAGTGGAGATCACTGCTCTCTCTCCCTGCCAGTAGCAGATTTGTTACTACCAAGATGGTATTGGCCACATAATGTTCAGCAGCTGTGTTTAACTTGCGAGCTATTCATGAAACAGATTTCCCCCCATGTTCTGTGGGATTTGAGGTGGGGCATGATAAGCTGTTTGCATCTTGCTGAAAGACTGACATTCATACCAAGAACCAACATAGAACTGCAAAAACATTCTGCACCTACTGTTGTGTATTGTTATGTACTAGGTAGAGTTTTGTTATTGCTGTAGTGACTTGGTCTGCTGCTGGTGTATCTTAGTGAAAAACTGGAACATGGGTTTTATAGCGCCTCCTATTAAAATTTGATTGAAGAAATCACTAGGAGAAGAAGAGTCTGTTGATACTTGGGTCATGTAATTGTCTGTGTAAACAACCTAAAAGGGCAGTGACTCACTGAGACTCTGGTTGGAGTTTGAATGCCATTTCATCCTTTTGTACAAGTCAACTGATGCTGGAACTTTGGAACATTAGACCAGGCTATTGATGGAGAAGGAAGAGATCAAAACTCCTGGCAAAAAGTGAAAGGCTTCCTTGACTGACTCCTTATTTTAAGATCTAGTAAAGATGGCAGAGCTTTTGAGTATACTTTGAGTATACTTCATCATCTCTAGGTGAATGTAGTGATACCAATGCCTCCTATGCAGTCTGAGATGTAGTTGGAGAAGACTGTCTATAGGGACAGAATGGATTGGGGTACGGTCACTACCAAATAATCCAACGAAAATGCTCTTTTTCATTAGCAAAGGCCTGAGAACAGAGTGAATCTACATCCTTTGTGTACCAGGGCACTGAACTAGACACCAGATGAATTCAGTGGCTTATGCCACTATGTTGAGAATGTTGATATATGAGAAGACCTGTGTGGTGTGAGGTAGGCAAACTGGACAAAGACCAGCTGTCTTTTGGCTAACTAGGTATGATTGAATGTGGTGATAACATGATTCAATCTAAGCCATTTGGCAGAGTCCAGGCATAATAAAGAATGGTCATTTTATCTTGAATGACATTGTTCAGTCCTTTATGTTAGGATGGGTTCAGGAATATTTGACCCACATAACCATATTTCTGATGTGTGAGATGGTATCTGAATTGGCTTGATTGGATCTTGAGCTTGCTCAATTGTAGGCAATAAAGATGATTGTCCATCAAACCTGTGCATTATCAGGCCTATTGGTTCTGCATAAAGAGGTTTGTCATGTTTAGTTAAGGATGGAGTTGTAGCTGCTGCTGATAGGGATAACTTGGACTGCTTTGTTGCTGATCAGCCTGCTGACTGGGATAACTTGGTCTGCTTTGTGGCTGATCAGCATTCTGGACTGTGTTACCCATCAAAATGTAAATCATTCACTGAAGTGATGTCAACATGTATCATGATGGCATCCATGTCCCTCAAGGTATGCTTCGGGAAATTCTCCTTCTGCGCCACCAGTACTGCAGCCCACTGACTCTTGGTCCATGAAGTGCATAACTGATGTATTCATGGAGGGACAACTGTAGCAATGTTTCCACTGTTTCCATAGATTCACTTTATCCTGCCCATGGTCTAAATCAGTAAGACAAAAATAGTGCAGACAATATATACAAGTGTAGCCCAGCAAGTATGAATTCAGAAAGGAGACATACAGAGCGACACACTGTAGCTTATACAGGTAACAGTACTAAAAAGTTCCCTATTAATACTTATGAAGTGGCTGCTTAAATAAATATTAATGTTGCTTGCATGTAGGTAAAGACCAAACAAAGTACCTCTACGGGTAAAGTCACCAAAGCACCACATGTAATAAGTATAAAGTGGATATTATGACTAAAACTATGTATATAAAACTTAAGTATATGTATCTGACAATAGTGAAAAATGTACAGCAATTTATTTTTTCTGTAACACACAATATCTGCACATAAAATGGAACTGCACCAATATCACAGGATGTACTAGCAACCCATGCCGGTAAATAAAATTGGCACATGTGTCTACATACAACAAAATGATAATTTTACAAAAGACAGAAAACTCTGTCATCAAAAAAAAAGAAAAAAGAAAAAATATAAATAGTATACATTCCTTCAAAGAGAAAACTCCAACTCACTTTAAGATAGAATAACTTCCGAAATTCTGGTAGGTGGATTGTGAGGTCCCATCCTGAGAAAGCAATCTACTCAGCACAAGCTTAAGTAGTAAATGATTTACTGATTGAAATATGACACCAATATCTGTTTAAAGGAGAGATAACTCTATCTAACTGCCTCCTATGTGGGCAAGTAACTCTTCAGTTAGACTAGGAGGGTAGGATTTGCAAGATAGCAGTCATTCTCTTAGGGTATTATGATCGGATAACTTATCTGAAGAAGAAATATGGCAGTACCTGACTTTTCTAAATCATTAGACTTTTGTTACAAATTACAAATTTTAAAACTGATACCAACCAAACATTCAGTTTATGTTCATAGTACAAAAAAGCCGTTGGGGACTAGAAGATCTGAAAGTGATTCAACAATTTTCTGGCTTACTTTCAGAGAATACTGAGAAACTAATTTTGGCTTGTAACTATTTTATTTACTGTATGATGCGATGCTTGCTATCATACTATAAATTCTTTAATAAGTCAACAATTACATAAAGGAAATATCTGATTAAAATAAAATACTGCAGCAATGTAGGCAAATAGAGAACTTATTTGCAATGATACAAATAATTTTGGCCTTACCATGAAACATACGACTGCTGCATTTGAACATAATCACTTTATCTTATGTCTCACAAACCACTTTTGTGAACAATATTTCTAATTGCCTTTTTATTCCTGCTGATACTGAATGAATAATCTTGTATTAGGTTCTCTTTGCTTTGTATTTTTAGCATGTTTTTCCAACTTTAAATGTTTGTGAATTTCTTTTTTCTGGATGATCAATACATAATTTTGCCGTTGCATATAGTACACATCCCTCATCCTGGTATATTTATTTTTCAATGGAGCCTGACTTAAATACCATTCACAGTCTTTTATCTCAGCCATTCCCACTTAAACTTGTTTTTTACTCCCTTTTTCAGTGATCTCATGTCTGCACTGTGATCTAACACGCTCATTTTTTAAATTATATTCTTTAAACATGATCTGAGATGCATTTATACAGCTGATTTCTCCAATATACCATAACATATACATGTGACAAGTTATTTTCTACACTGCTTTTCATTAACTGAAACTGCCATCCAGTGTTTAGATGAACCAATTAAAACATACTTTACAAATACTGTAATCATGTATAATGTTTGCATCTAATGAAAGAGATGAATGGACAGAACAAATAATGGAATTCATCCAAATACAAGAATGAATCTGAAAATTCGAGAACCAGGAAAACATTTCAAACCCTTTAAATTTTTATCAAATGCAAGAAATGATCTTTATAACTGTTATTAATTTTTATCTCAAGATACAATTTTCACTTGATTTTAGAGTGTTCAAGTAATAAAAAAAATTGTGCTTTTACAAAGTCACGCATAGAATCAATTATTTAAAAAATGAAATCGACAATAAAGACTAGGATAGAAAATCAAGTTACCTTGGGAAAGTCAGACTCATTGACTCTGTCTACTTGTACAGGTTTATCACACTTACAGAGTTGACTTAAATACCTGCAAAAATAAGAATTACAAATTTTATGTACACATGCAAATGTTGAAAATAAGGACCAGGGCCCACTCATCCAGAACTAGAGGATCCCAGTTAGTGGCAAGTCTTTGACTTATTGTGGCAGGTCCTCAAACTGTAATGAGCTGGTAACATGCTGTCAATTAGTGATCAATTTACTGAACTCTGAAAGTCCAAGTCAGACAATTTCTAGATTATGGATACAATGAATAATTATATGCAAAATATTTTCACCAACTGACTAGTCCTTTGGACAACATATTGAAAAAATCTTCAGGAACACATTGGGAATTACCTTGTCCTGGGGGCCCCCATGTGGCCAAGTGTTCTAAAGCGCTCAATGCTACGGATCACTGCCATCACACCTCTGCTTGTGTGGGTTAGGGTCTCAGGCTCAGCCAATGTGGATATGTGAGAAAGCTTGCCAGTAGCTTTTCATAGGTCGGTGGTTCTTTCCGAGGTTTTCCCGGGTTCTTCTTCCACCATTTATACTGGCCACGATTTATAGCCTATCTTGTGCTGAAAAATAATGTTAAACCCCATAACAACAACAACCTTGTCCTTGATCTCAGAACACCACTGTTTCAACCTCGTGTATGTACCAGTAAGACTGGTTAAAAACACTGTAAGAAATGTCTATTTTGTCTTAAGTCATAGCTTGTCATCATGAAACTGGTTAACAGTATCCTAAAAATTATCTTCCAATAAGTACATTAATCAGTAACTTTTACATTAATCACTAACATTAATCACTGTCTTTTACATTAATCACTAAAATCAATCACTGTCTTTTACATTAATCACTTACATCAATCACTGTCTTTTACATTAATCACTAACTTTCACATTAATCACTAACATCAATTACCGTCTTTTACATTAATCACTAACTTTTACATTAATCACTAACATCAATCACTGTCTTTTACATTAATCACTAACTTTTACATTAATCACTAACATCAATCACTGTCTTTTACATTAATCACTAACTTTTACATTAATCACTAACATCAATTACCATCTTTTACATTAATCACTAACTTTTACATTAATCACTAACATCAATCACTGTCTTTTACATTAATCACTAACTTTTACATTAATCACTAATATCAATCACTGTCTTTTACATTAATCACTATCTTTTACATTAATCACTAACTTTTACATTAATCACTAACATTAATCGCTTTTTTTACATTAATCACTAACTTTTACATTAATCACTGTCTTTTACATTAATTGCTGGGTTTTTTTTACATTAATCACTGTTTTTAACATTAATCACTAACTTATACATTAATCACAAACATTAATCACTGTCTTTTACATTAATCACTAACTTTTACATTATTCACTAACATTAATCACTGTCTTTTAATCACTAACTTTTACATTAATCACTGTCTTTTACATTAGTCACTGTCTTTTACATTAATCACTAACTTTTACATTAATCACTAACTTTTACATTAATCACTAACATTAATCACTGTCTTACATTAATCACTAACTTTTACATTATTCACTAACATTAATCACTGTCTTTTACATTAATCACTAACTTTTACATTAATCACTAACATTAATCACTGTCTTTTACATTAATCACTAACTTTTACATTAATCACTAACATTAATCACTGTCTTTTACATTAATCACTAACTTTTACATTATTCACTAACATTAATCACTGTCTTTTACATTAATCACTAACTTTTACATTATTCACTAACATTAATCACTGTCTTTTACATTAATCACGAACTTTTACATTAAATCACTAACATTAATCACTAATTTTTACATTAATCACTAACTTTTACATTAATCACTAACATTAAACACTGACTTTTACATTAATCTCGAACTTTTACATTAATTAGTAACTGAAGACTAAGCAGAGCCTTTTAATGCATAATGCAATATCCAAGAAAGTAAATTTTATAGTAAATTATGTTTATCTGAGAATAATTTCCCAATTGCATTTATGTTACTAAATACATTCAGCTATCTCTTCAATCCAGCCCTTCTAAAAGGAAAAATAACTGCATTAACCATAGCATCTGCAGGGTGAAGTAATTCTTCCCAGACACCTTTGCCACCACTAGGTGGTCACCCATTAACCAAATTCTATTCAGTTTAACCTGGAGCAAAACATGAACATGGATGCTCACATCTGTGGTAAGCAGGAGGGCTTCATAGTAATGTGAAACATAATTTATTTTACATTCTCCCTCAGATACATTCATTATAATATCTGTTGACTAGGTAATAGGAGGAGTAAGTGCAGCCAAGCTCTACCAAGGTTATCTTTTGAGAGAAACATGACTGAAGTCCCTATGTGAAGGAAAAACCATTCCTCAAATGCAAAGGCAGCACAATTGTAGATCATGTGACACACAATGTCTACACCATTAATGAGAAATAAGTGTTTTCTTACCCACGTTTGTGACTAGGTTAAATTGTCATTAATGGGATCCCTAGGGTACCATCCCCTGAACCCATCAAACTTAATTCCTTTCTTTATAAAAAGCCTGAGAAGGTGCTGCATATTTAATGAGCAGCAATCATTGTTTGAGACAAACTGAAGTGATGGCATTTCCCAAAACCTGATTCAATTGTCTGAGGGCACTTCATGGTTCCATCTCATTGCAAAGAAATCTATCATCTGCAAATGATGCTAGCCTGCCAAAATGTGTCTTGTCTGGACTGTAATCTTGTCCAGCAGAGAAAGTCACAGACCAGGATGCAGAAATCATAGGATCTGGCTGATCTGGCAAATCCCCCCAGTGTATAAGAATGGATTCTACCCCTCAACCTCACACAAAGCTAACCATTCCAGACATAACTGGTGTTGTTGTTAATGTTGTTGTTGTTGTTGTTGTGTGGTTTAATGCCATTTTCCAGCACACAATAGGTTATACATGGTGGCCAGTATTAATGGTGGAAGAAGAACCCAGGAAAGAACCACCAACCCAGGAGAAGCTACTGGCAAGCTTTCTCACATACCCACACTGGCTGAATCCGAGACTCAAACTGCCGCAGACAGGGGTGAGATGGCAGTGATCCGTAACGAAGAGCGCTTTAGACCATTCGGCCACTCAGGGCCCCCCAACAGTAGGTTAATTAGTGCCAAGGCAATTGGAATAAAGTACTTTGCCCAAGGGACACACCACAGCTGATGACCAAGGCTGCTCCAATGTTAGGATTCAAACCCACACCCTTTTGGTCCAGCATGCTAACCACTGAACTTACTGTGGCACTCAAAGAAAACGGAAAATCCAACCCTGCCAAAACTGAATGAGCCTGACACCTACATGCAGATAGTGTCAGTGGGTGACTGGGGATGGGAGTAATCAACAGTTCTTCATTTATCCCAAACTCAGGGGGTGGGTAAATTATCTTTCTCCAGCACCACATTTGTGACTGTGTATCATGCCTAGTGGAATGGAATAAGAAGGAATTATATCTCTAGGAATATTGTGGTATCTGTCCAGTGATATGCCATCAACATCGAACACATCAACAGTACTGGCAGACAGGCAACTGCCACAGTTTGTATGGTTGTATGGATGGTGATGTAATGTAGGAGTCTCCATAACATTCCACATACAATGAGACAGTCAGCTGTTTACAGCACAAGCACTTGTACACTAAATGTCTATAGCAACAGTCTGACTTGTATACTGAATGACACAATAACCCAAACAATCACAAAATTTATTTATTTTTCTCTTATAAAACTGGAGGTAGAAAACTGCCCTAATTCAACACAGTACTTTCAAGCATCTACAGAAATACTGATATGGTTAAATATATGTGGGAAAAGGATTGCTTCATAAATTCTAATTTCAAGATTACCATATAAATAACTATTCAAAAGATTTAAAAAAAACATGAATTATGTCATAACAAGCACTAAAAATTTCCTTACTGCATTTGAGTGAAGACCCTGTTGAGGATGAACTTGAGCTGTATGAGGGTTTTGTCATGTGGTAGGGATAGAATCACAGCTCGATAGTGTTGTAAGACTTTCCTGACAGCTGTAGTGTAGGCCTGGTAAACCAGTCCAGCACAGTAAAAAGAATCAAGAACTGGAGCCTGTGAAAACAGGACAAGCCTGTAATAGTTTTGTCCACATTCCATGAAATCCTGAAGCAATGCATGCATTCCTTCAGGAGTCATGCCACTCATGTAGATTCCTTCCCTGACACTAAAGCACTGCATGTCCTGCAAAAATAAGGATGAATAGAATGTTTCAAATATTTCCACAGAATGACTAACATAAAACACCAGTGTCAACAGCATATCTTAAAGTAAAATATATAAAAGCTGTCAAAATAAAATGTTACCACATCAGATTGCAGGAGGACAGACCTTCCTACAAATCCAGACTTCAAACAACAACTTGCTCTTTGCCAGTTATTATTTTCTGACCACAAAGACCATGCTGGAGAACAAAAAGTACAATCTGCAACTCAATGGTACAATTTTTTATCTGTAAAATTTAGATTTTGGGAGGTTCACAATTAAATGTTCCAAAACAATGACTGACCTTTGTATCTAGACAGCAAGTCTAATCCTTATTCTATCAATCTAATGCACCAAATCTTTCCAAAATTTCATATCCTTCTCAGAATCAACCACCTGTCAGTCCAGTGGCTTTGAACTCCTACGCAAATTGCTGACATGCAAGCAAACCATCCACCATTAAACTGCAGTTTGTACAATGGTTCTCCACATCAATCAGTAAATGTAA
The DNA here is from genome assembly GCA_028554795.2 of Sinohyriopsis cumingii. NCBI lineage: Eukaryota > Metazoa > Mollusca > Bivalvia > Unionida > Unionidae > Sinohyriopsis > Sinohyriopsis cumingii. The sequence goes on along the minus strand of CM068834.1, from coordinate 68,661,923 downwards.
AAAAAAATTTAAAAATTGGTTTCTTCAAACATATTACCAGATCACAATACTATAGGAGAGTAGGTAAAAAGTGGAGGGAGTTACATCCCCTTACCTGAAGAATGTGTCATTTCTGATCCCCGTAAAGTATGTGAGGAATCATAAAATCTCTGAAAGCTGCCAAACTATCTGAGAAAATAGCTTGTTGTGCTGCAAGTATAAGCCCCATCAGGTCAAACCAAGCCTGAAAGAGCTCTGAGATGAAGACTAAGGAAAGTTGTCTATGTTTGGAATAGTTGTGTTTGAATGTTATGTTTACGACTACCACAGCTGGAACAAAATGAGGCATGCCAAACTCATGTAGCAGCAGCCAAATACTTCCTCAATCAATGTGTGGAAGGCTAATTCTTATTTGGATCAAGTAAATTAATGATGATGGACTTGTTGAGACTGAGTCACCAAATCATGAAGAATGAGGTGACACAGATATATAGTATGATGCATGGTGTGGCTGGTGAAACCTGTCAAGACCAAAGGCAAAGTAGACAGTGAGACGGCCTAAATGATCTCAGATTGTATTGTAAACGGTCTGGCATGGTATTAGGCATCCATGACTGTAATGTTGCCATTACTATTACAAGTAAATCACTGATTTTCCAGCACCCATGGTTCAAAAGCCAGGCTGGACCAACTGAGAACATGTAATAATATTTAAACATCACAGATAGGTTTATTAATTACTGTACTTGCTGTACTACCACTATCAAAGTGGCAACTGTTAAAAGTTAGAATTTTACTGGAACTGTAGAGTTAATCACAAAGGTCTGTTACATAGTTGATTGCTTCATCATGGATTTCTGATGCTGCAGGTGAGACATCCAGGGTTCTTGAAGTTGAAGCCACAGGATATTCAGATGTACTGCTCTGATACACATTTATCTTGGCTATCTTTTTAAATATTTCATTCAAGCAAAGTTGTTTCATGTATTTTGATCTTTCCCTGTGTAACTTTTCATGCATCAAATAAAAATTCATTAGCTCTTGTTCTGTTCTAGCCCTTTGATTAATTCAATCAACAACTCAATTAAATTGTCAATAGTAAGTCTTTCAGCTAAATCTGTTTCATATTCATCTCTATTATCTTCATCATTTTCATTGCTTTTATCAGGATTCAGAACAATGTCTATAATTTAACTTAGCTTGTTCCATTACCATCCTGCCCAACAAGTCCACTCTGTCACTCCGACGTTGTCAAACCTAATGTTCATTCACTTCTTGGAATCACTGTCTGAATAGAATTTCAATATTTCGTCCCTCTGCTTCTTTATATTGTAAACAGTTGATGAACCAATACCAAATGTGTCACACAGCTTTCACATGGAAACACCATGGTAAAGTTTGTTCAACAGTTCTACTTTATCTTGCATCGATATTGACTGGTGTTTATGCTTGACAACACCAATGACACTTGCCTCTTTCTGAGAAGCCATAGCTAGGGTTAAATGTAAGTAAAATAAGCTAAGAATCACACAAAATACAAGTATCACTACCAACAACTGCAGTGTAAACAATCCAAGTCAGTGTGTGCCCAGTAAATTAATTTGGCTATGTTGGGAATTTCAAGTGCCCTCTCATAATTTTGTCCCAACTAAAAGGTGTTGGACCAACCGTTGCCGTAAAATTGGTGGTTCACCTTTACCACACTGAACATGGTACATGGCATGCAGGACTGTATCATCACCATTTTTGAGTTGGTATTTTGTGACACAAGCTGGAGCCATTCAACACTGATCCATGATGGCCTTGTCTCAGAGGAATCCATAATGGTAGTGGGCTTAAATGGATCCATGATGGCAACTGGGCACTATACTAGAAGGGCGTTATGTAAGCTGTATGAGTCAGCAACTGACAATTTATACCACGATAAACTCAGAAAAAACGTTAAACTCTTATAATTGAAATTTCAATTATTCATTATGTTATTTTGTTTACATCATTATAAAACAGAAATCTTAATTGAACATAGTAATACATGTTTGGTGTTTTCTGTTTCGTAGCTATTTATATCACTTTGGATTGTCCTGCTTGACTGTAATAAAGACATCATAATACCAGTCCTTCAACCAATGGAAGCCAAATTTTTAAAAAAAATTGTTAGAATGTTCTTTTCTTTTGATGCTTACTTTGTGTCTGCCTTCACTGACAGTGTTTATCTTATGCTGTACACGTGATTCTATTTATAGAAGTGGGTATTCTTAGAAAAGTAGTTCTCCTTACAGTTCATACAGAAATAAACTCAATTCATTTTGATCATGTGGTAACATTCCAACCAATGGAAATATTACTTTCCTTTACCAGCTATTGTCATTGCAATTATTGTGACTTTAATGAATCATTTCCTTGTTTAATAATGGCAACATGAAGAAATTCTTTATCATCCACTTTCCATTAATTAAAGCTAAAGTAATGGCTGTAAATAAATTTGCACCCCAACCAGATCTGGATTTAGATAAAATTCTATGTGAAAACTTCATTATCATAAATTAAAACTAGAAAATTAAAGGATAGAAAATAAAAAATATTCCCCTTCCTGGCTGAGAGTATTGGGAATATTGATAAAACCCTGAGGGCTGTTCCATTAAAACATACATGGGACCCAGGGAAGGCACTATTAAAGTGGGGTACTCACCAATAGATGCAATTTAGACATTTCTTATCATTTTAATATGAACTGTGTGAAGTCAAAGTACCCTGGCATATATTTTTTTTAAATTGCCTACCCTGTGTACCATGTAAGTTTAAATGGAACAGCACTGAGTAAGTTATGGGCAATGTCCAATAAGACTGAAATGAGGGGTTAACAAGCTTTTTACCTAATCAATTAAAGATTAAATGACATTTAACTGTAATGATACTATGAAGAAAAAAATACTATCATTATTGGGTTGGTATGTTAATTGTTACACTCAAGATGAATTTTATTGCAGAAAGGAAAGATGAAGGCAACCCACACCTACTTCAGCAGTATTAGGCTTAAATGTCCATGCCAGTTTTTATTGACCGGCAAGGGGCCTGATAGAAGAAAAAAATTCAGAGAAGGCCTGGATGTCACACGATTCCCTGCCAAATATGATCTTTATCGGTAAAGTGTTTTTCTTTCATTACTTTTGAAAAGCTGATAATAGCAAAAATGGATGGATGACAAAACACAGCTAGATGATGCACAGCAGACACAAGGCTACACAATCAGGTTATAAAGAATGTTCACATAAAGATAACTTTTTAATAAATGGAAATAAAGAAAAGACTAATACTTATTTTAAAAAATAACAGAGGGCAATATAATGCATCTAACAAACCTTGTCCAGAATGAATGTTGTTGAGGGTACAGCAATTAATAGGTTCAGGACATCCTCTGTTAAGGAATCCTTATTCAGCAAAATCTGAGGTGGGATAAACACATCTGGACACATGGTTGCTATTCCATGCATCTTCATACTGTACCACTCATCAAGAGCTCTCGGTCCTGCCTCACTCAGAAATGGCTTCTCCCGTGGCTTTGGTTCACTGTGAACAAATGGTATACTGCAATTAATGTCAAACATGCTGTTTGAAGGTTCCATGCAAGGGCAGAAGCACTTTTTCCCCCTGATAATAACGATAAATGAGCAAAACATAAACCCTATGGCTGAAATAACAAATCAACATAAAAATTTAATAAGACAATATATGCTGATATGAAAACAACAACTAAGTTAAAGTTTATATGTGATTTTAGAAACCAATTTAGGCTTTTAATATCAGTGATTCTGGTTCAATTTATGCTCTCTGTTGATGATTCCTTGCTTTACAATTAATAGGCAATCTTAAAGATGCCAATGAAGATTTTCATTACCTACTTGAAATGACTTTTTCAGTCAATGGATGTATATTTCAGTTACAAATGTTTCTCCAGAATTACTTTCCTGATCACATAATCTTTACGGATTACTCTCTCTGCTAGTTCTGTATTCATCCCTCCATGAATGACAAACGTCTTTCTATTTATATAACAATATACTTAAAGGGAAGTAAATTGTACAGGTTAAGGCCCTTTCATACCCATTAGGTAGCCACTGGTATTCTGGATGTAACCAGTTTTAACTTCACTAAAACCTTTAACAGGATGACCACACTACAGGGAAGGGTGACAGGAATTTTCAGTAGTAATAGCCACTGATTATCAAAGTGAACAAGCTCAACATCTTACTAAGGGAAGCCATAAAGGCTATCAAACCATTTTCCTGCTGACTTGGGTATTGTATATCAATACTGCCACTTCTCAGCTGTTACCACTGTTCAATAATTGTAATCTTAAGAATTATCAGTGACTAAACTGGACATCTTATGATAACACAGCAGTAAGGCTAATTGGATTAAATGTACATACCCTTTTGTATGGATTAAAATTTGAATCTTTCTCGATTTTTATGGAATAAATTTGGCTTCTCATGAGGCGTAAATGATATAATATTAACCATAGTGGTAAATGTACTTTACTCAACACTTCTTTCAGTAAAGAAAACCTGACATTGGGGAAACATAAATCGGATTACTTAACACACATTATGAGTAAAATACTGGTTCTGGATACATATTCAAATAAAATGCGGCCGCTTGTGAGGGGTACATTTTATATTATTGCACTAATATGATTGCCGCTGGTCGCGTTAACTTTCACATGTATAGAAATATATTCTTTCATGTATACTTTGTGTCATTCAAAAGATTTCATATTATGATCTTTTTTTATAACATGTATATTTGATTTAAAGTAAAAAGAAATCTTTACTGTCTAAATATTTCTTTTCCTTTATGAGGGTAAGTGTTATGTATATTTCATTTAATTGTTTGCTGGTTAGTTTTTAAAAAATTTTTATTTCTTTACATAAATTTGTAATGTAACATTGTATGCTGGACTTGAAAAAAGATGAATTGATTCAGTTTGCCAGAAAATGTGATCTTTCTGAGGCAAAAGCTTCTTTGACGAAGCAAGAAATAAAAAATATTTTGGTCCAAATGTTTTGGATAAAAGTGCTTTGGATTTGATTAGTAAGTCTCATCAAACTCTAACATAAAAGTAAAGGAATTAAAATTAAAATACAAGATGGAATTTGAGTTAGGAAAGCTTGAGCTTAAAGAAAGACAGATGCAGTTAGATAAAGAGGAAAGAGAGATGAAAATGCAGTTGCAAAAAGAAGAGAGATAGGCTAATGCAAATGCAAAAAGGACGAAAGTGAATTTCAAATAAGATTAAACAAATAAAAGCTGTCAAGTGGAAAACACTCCCCCACTTTTGATGTTTAAAGAAATATCTGGTTAGTACCCCCTTTTCAGGAAAAAGAAGTAGATCAATATTTTTTTATATATAGAAAAGTGCTGAAAATTTTAAACTGCCAAGAGAACACTGGACTGTATTATTACAATGTGTACTTACTGGCAAAGCTTGTGATATTTACATTTCACTGTCACTACAGCAGAGTTCTTATTGTGATGTGGTTAAGGAATATATTTTGAAGGGTTATGATTTGGTACCTGAAGCTTATCGACAAGGTTTTAGGAACTCTAGAAAATTAATTGACCAGACCTATGTCAAATTTACATGGGAAAAAGCACAATAATTTGATAGGTGGTGCTCTTCTAAGAAGTTTAATAAGTTTAATAAGGCATATGAAAATCTCAGACAACTCAAATTAGTTGAGGAGTTCAAGAAATGCGTCCATAGTGACATTAAGACTTAAGGTCGAAACTTTGGTAAATGCTACTTATACTGCTTAGCTCAAAAAGTTTCTTTTGTAAATAAGTCTTCCACTCAGCCATCTGTTGTTAAAAAAAGTATTTCAGCCTAATACAAGCCCTTCTAAATCTCGATCTGGCACAACTTTTAGAAATCAAGTTTCTGATAAGACTGATCAAAAATTCTAGTCTCTTCCTACGTCAAGGTCAAAGTCATATATTGGGTCTAATAAATCCCAGTCTGATTTTATTATGCAGAGTTATGAACCATTCAAGTCAAAGGGTTCTGTATCATTCATGGGTGATTTGGCCAGTCCTATCCCTATTAAAATTTTAAGGGACACAGGAACTTCTCAGAGTTGTTTATTATCAGGTACTTTGCCTTTTTCAGAGAAATCTTCTTCTAATGAGAGTGTTCTTATTCAGGGAGTAGAGTGTGGCTTTGTTAATATTCCTCTCCATTGTGTAAATTTGTCATCAGACCTGGTCTCAGGCCCCATGTCAGAACAGTGTCTTCTTTACCCATTGAGGACATTCATTTATTACTAGGCAATGACCAAGCTGGAGATAAGGCTGTGGTTAATCCACTTGCAATTGACAAACCTTGTTTGGAACAGAAAGTTAATCCTATTGGTAAAGAATTCCCTGATTTATTCCCAGCTTATGCAGTTACTAGAGCTATGGCAAAGAAAGCTATTGAGAATGATGTTGATCAGGAAAGTATTCCTTTAGCTGACACATGTATTAGTCAGGCTTTTGATGAGGTCACTTTCACTCCTTGTTCAGATTTTTCAAAAGGTACTGATGACAGTGATCCTCTTTTAACCACTAATTTTCTTTATTCTAATCAGGGTGACAAAATGACAAATGTTGTCGAACCTGAGATCTCCTTTTTTATTTTGAAGGGCCATTAGTGAAACTGAAGCCACAGTAGTACCTGTTTGTTATTTCATTAAGAATGGGATTCTTGTGAGAAAATGGAGACCACCTGAGGTACCTGCTGGTGCTGAGTGGTTAGCGAGCTATCAGATTGTAGTTCAAAAAAAATCATACAGACAGGAAATTCTTAGTCTGGCACATGAAACTCCTTTGGCTGGTCATTTAGGGATTAATAAGACTTATCACAAGATCGTGAATCACTTCTGTTGGCCAAAAAATTTAAAGTTATCCTTGTAAGTACTGCAGATCTTGTCACACCTGTCAAATGGTAGGAAAACCCAATCAGAAGATACCTAAGGTTCATCTGCAACCTATTCCTGCCTTTCACGAACCGTTTAGCAAAATAATGGTAGATTGTATTAGTCCCTTACATCAGACCAAGTCAGGCAGCCAATACCTGTTAACCAATTATGTGTGCGTCAACAAGATTATCAGAGGCAATTCGTTTGAGGAATATTAAAACTAAAACAGAAGTAAAAGCTTTGATAATGATTTTTACTCAATTTGGCCCAAATCTGTCTAATCTGATCAAGGGTAAAATCTGAGTCAGAAGTGAAATTATGGTTCAACAGAACTACAATGGAGAGAACATTTGAGTCTGGTGATAGAGTTCTGTCTCTCTTGCTCATTCTTCAAACTTTTCTTCAGATTAATTACAGCCCTTAGAAAGATAAGAAGGAAATGAATGAGTTAAATTATAATGATAGTACTCCAGGGATGAAAGTAAATTAAAGGAGTACCAGTATATTGAGAGAGATAGCCAGGTTAATCATGCAGTTAATTTAGTTGTACCTGTCCCACACACTGAGGATTTAAGAAAAGGAATGCAACTGCACTGTATTGATGTTGGAATAAATCTTCAGAATTCAGAAATTATGAATAATCTGGGTCAGAAACTTTCACATTTGCAACAAGAATAGAATGAACTAAAACAGTTATTATCTGAATTTGAGCACTTATTTGCAGATGTTCCTACAAGAACAAATAAAATCTACCATGACATTCAAATTATAAATTCCACACCTGTGAAACAACACATACAGAGGATGAACCCTCTTGAACTGGAATGCTTAAATAAAGATATTCAGTATTTGCTGGAGAATGATTTCATAGAGCCGAGTAAAAGTGACTGGAGTTCACCATGTCTAGTTGTTTCGAAATCAGATAATACTTTTTACATGTGCACTAATTATAGAAAGGTGAACAGTGAGACTGAAACAGATTCATCTCTGTTACCACAAATCGATGACTGCATTGATAAAATTGGAAATGCAAAGTATGTCACCAAATTTGACCTTCTGAAAGGATTTTGACAAATTCCACTGACAGAAAGGGCAAAGAAAAATTTCAGCATCTGTGGCTCCAGATGGACTTTATCAATGTAAAGTGATGCTGTTTGGGGTGAAATGTTCGCCTAGTAGGTTTCAAAGTTTAATGAACAGGATTACATCTGGTCTAGATAATTGTGATGCTAACATCGATGATGTTGTCATCTACAATGACACCTGAAAAGATCATTTAGCAACAATTCAGAAATTCTCTGACAGACTCACTGATGCAAATTTGACAATTAATTTATCTAAAAGTGAGTTTTGCCGTGCTTGTTTAACATTTCTAGGACATATCGTGGAACATGAACAAGTTAAACGAATGGATGCTCAGGTCAAGGCTATCTCTGAATTCCTTATGCCTATCAGTAAAAAGCAACTGATGTGATTTTGGGGTATGGCTGGATACTATCGGAAATTTTGTTCCAATTTTTCCATAATCACTGACCCACTCACAAATGTATTCATCAAGAAAAACAAGTTTCATTGATCTGAAAAATGTCACGAGGCTTTTGATAAGTTAAAGGCCATACTTAAGAGTGCACCAGTTCTTACAGCTCCAAATTTCAGTCAATCATTTAAACTGTCTGTTGATGCAAGTGATGTTGGGCATGGAGCAGTATTGATTCAAGAAGAGAAAAATGGTGTAGATCATCCAATGGGCTAATTTTTTAAAGAAAAGATTACATAAGCACCAGTATTAAAGCCAAACGTTCCTTCTCGATTGTGGAATAATTTCTCTGGTGCTTGTTTAATTTCTTAGAAAAATAGCACACTGGGTGATCTATACCAATTTTGTCTTGACCTGACCTGTGGTCACAATTGGCATTTTTTTTATAAAAACAACACACCTAATGGAAAATAACCTTCTAGAATGATCTAATGAGCCTTGTTTACTCCATACATGAAACCTTTAAAACTTTATGTAAATCTTAATCCTGATGACAACACTGCTTCATTTCCAGAAATGTGATACTTATATCTATATCTGTTATGAAAACTCAGACGCAACTCGTGTATTTAATAACCACACTCACCGGCCTATTGTCTCCCAGGTGTAATGCTGACAAGGAATGTGTCTTAAAGCCTGGTCCCAGATGTCTTCCTCATAACCTGAATCAGGAGCTGATGTAGTTGTTGAGGAACTCATGTCTGGATCCATAAAACCCTCATCTTCAGATAGCTGATAAAGGAAATTGTTTGAAATTAAATAATATATTACATATGAAAATATGTATTATGTTGTAATTGAAACAACTCTATTGTAAATAAAAAAACATATACATGTTGTAAATGAAAATACATTATATTGTAAATGAAAATATATGTTGTAAATGAAAAATACATTCATTCATAAATGGCAAATACTAGGTACAACATACATCTTAACTCTTAAAGCTGAATTAAAGTAATGAAAATGCTGATAATTTGGAGGGTTGACATGAATAGTTACCCTTGCAACACAATGTGAGTATGTGAGAAACCTTGCCAGTAGCTTCTCATGGGTCGGTGGTTCTTCCCTTGCTTTTCCTGGGTTCTTCCTTCACCATTAATACTGACCACCATGCATAGCCTATCATGTGCTGAAAAATGGCGTTAAAACCCACAACAACATTACCCTTGCAACCATGCTAATTTGCGCTGATCAGGTGAAAGAACATAACTCCTTATATATTGCTATACAAGATACAATCAACTAGTCTAAGAGACTGCTCTGTAGTATTATTCTAAATTTTCTATCCTTTATATGTCAGTAAAAAATTGATACTGGCATTTGAAATATTACTTGAAGAAATACTAAGGTATATTCCTTTCACAAGAATTTCCATTGTCTGAAGTAATTCCATGAGTGAAACAATATCCAAGGTAGATAACTACTATATGGTCAGATTAATTATCTAAGGTGAAGGTACTTTTTGGCCCCAAAATTTAAACAATTTCCTAACAAATGTAGTTGATAATAGAACACCATGGCAACAAATTTAGTAGCATTTGAAAAACATAAAACTGCAATTGAGCTTTAAAAATTGTTTAGATATGAAGTCATACACATATGTTCATAACCTCACATTTGGCAAAAAAGTAGTTATTTTGTGCTAAAAAATTGAGCAGCTTAGGTGGTGCTCTACAGTTTCGTATTTTGCATAGGGTTAGAATTTTAAAGAAAAGAATTTCCATGGCTTTCCTCACTGGTTATACTGGCTATTTAAAAATAACCTTGTATATCTTAGGTATAATTGAAAGAACCTTTAATTCCCTTTATTTTGGTGTATGATTGATAGGTGTAATATGGGTTATAGAGTATACAGCTTGGCCTTACTCCAGATGTGCACCTTTCAAAAAAGTACTAGCTCCACTTGGTCATTTTCACTTCCTGAACTTTAGAGGTAAATAGTACAAACAAGAGCCAATAACTTGTTTTTACATTTTATATATTTAGTAATTCATTCATTGCACTTTCAGAAGCTGGAATTGTCTAGTCTGGCAAATTCATTTTCACTATTTTAATAGCTGCTGTGGATAGTGTACTTTAGACTAATTCAGGCTGATTTTTTAGCACATGGGAGCAGTCATTTTAGTTAGCAGTGTGCTTACATTATGTGCAATTTCCAAAAGTACAATATCCAAAGAAATATCATCCACATTACATTAATGTAGCATAGAGGTATGCCAACATTCTCTCCACTGTGCATGTTTTAAATGCAAACAACTTCACCTTACATACATCACTCTCTCAAAAGTACATAATAACTGGTGACCACCCCCTTAGAAATAAAAGTGATCCACATGCATCAACCAATTTTATAATTTTACCAAATATGAAGGTATGCATTAATAACCTATTATTACAATATCATTTTGGTTGTGGACCTTGTGAAAAACAACAACAAAATTCTGTCAGCATTCACTGATACATTGCATCTCTATAATGATATGAAGTATTAATTACATCCAACTGATATTTCTGCTATAAAACACAACAAATAAATCTAACATAAAACGGACAATTTTTTAGAACCAGAATGTTTAATGACTGCATGGAGACAATGGTTGCTACAATTATATCATCAAAATATTAAGTTTGGATCAGGACCAACCTAATTCACGTGATTGTAACAGCATTTATTATGGTTTTACGACAATGTCTATATCTCAAACATAACTTATACATATGGTGAAACAGTGAGAAAAAAACATTTTTGTCCTATATGGGTGAATGTTCATCAAAAACCTCAACTTTTTCAAAATTCCTGCATCTACACAGACCTAAAAAAAATACTATCACAGATGAGAACAAGTTTTATTTTTCTACATTTTAGATATTTTAAAACCATTTATCACATATGCGAATTTCATGGGCATTCCACTTGTGCTCTTCCACAACAAAAATAAAATGGGACAAACTGTGTCTAGTGCCATATTGGCCTAAAAATCCATGCATTGGATTATAGGTCATATAAGGATATAAAATTGGTAATCCTGAATTATGCGAGTCACAATACCACATAATATATTAATTCCAAAAGTATTAGGATAAACAAAGTAAAGTCCACACTTTCGTCATTCACACTAATATCATCTGGGTCAAAGCCCCAAAATTCATCTTCATTGTCAGAGATACCAAATAAAATTATAAATTCCTCCACTGTGATCTGTTCATCGTAAACATCGTCTGACTCAGATTCACCATCTGATTATCTCAAATAAAATTAATTACAAGTCTGTCATCATCCGTCCCATCTACTGCATTGGAAATACATTTTTTAAATGATCTGACAACCATCTCATTTGGAATTTTGTCCCACACCCACTAAAATACTAGCTCAAATCCCTGGATGTGTTACATTTCCTGCCTTTGTAAATACTTTGTACCCATCTAAAATCTACATCTACCACTGTTTATGCATATTTGCCTTGAATGGTTTGTTCAGGTAAACATCCAATAGTTGCAGTATATTTTGCCATGAGGAATCATGGCTTAGTATGCTTGATGTCACCGCAACCTTTATGGACCCACAGATTGAGGCCAAACTATCAGGGTTCCTTGAACCCATAAAAGCCTGGGGGAGGTGGCACCATTCCCTTCCCCAGGAACAACTAGCAGGCTGCGGTGCAGTCAGAAAAAAGTGGCACATGCACAATGGTGCGCACGCCACTATAATTAAACTCAACAAAAACAACAACTTCTGTTTCCCAGACTGCATCATACGCACCAAAAACACACTGTTCAAGAACCCACTCTTTCAAACTAAACTTCCTATTTACATACTGGCTTCCATTTTCTAAAAATTACTTTTTCTTGCACCAGTCATATGCCTGTTTCTCTGACACACCAAATTCACTTTCTGCAGCTATATTGTTGTTTTTCTCTGTAAAGTCTATAACATTTAATTTAAATGCTCCTTCATACACATTACATTTAAAATACCTGAGATTAACAATTCTGATGTATGATACCTAAGTGACAAAGTACAAAGTAATTGACAGAACACTGACTATTCAAAGATTTGGACCATTATTTATGTAGAAGTTCAGCTTATGGTCTGTAAGAGACACTCTGTACATCAGTCTTTGATATCTCACCAAACAATTGCAGCAACTTCTAAAAACTGAAATGGTGTTAGCTGCACGATATGAACTAAGGGACCCAGCATATTACTGAACAGGTATCAAGGCATACTCAAATGATTATCCACTGGGAAAACAAAGCAGTGCTCCTTTTACATGTTAATGGATTACAGTCGTATTTATCTAATTAGCACCTCTAACAAAACATTGGGAACTGAGAAAACAACGCAAGTTTGCCTTTACAAGCTAAGGGAGTAAGGTCAGCGTTTTTTTTAAAATCTCACTTATAAGATGACCCCTGCTCTGCATTAATAAAATGATTTTTTTAAACAGTCACACAATCCCATAGCCTGGCAGCATCTCTGATTCTTTCTCTAGTCAGTATGAACTTAACAATGAAATAAATGTTTGATATTGTGCAGAATGCATTTTTTTTTATGAGCATTAGTTTGAACTAATTTGTGGGAGTTCTCATGCATCACTGCTTCCCAAGTGTGCAAATTCATATAATTTTTGCACACCCACCTGCCCTTACAACATCTCTGAATATGATGTGCCCATATTCCAGTATCCTGAATTCGATCAACATTTTGACAAAATATAACCATAAACATGTTTTCCTCATAAATTATCTTCATTTGTCTTTCTTTTCTCTTTATTTCTACCACCATTCTACACCTTTTTACAACTAGTTTATTATCATTATTTACACTCTTATTTTACCCAAAGAAATGATATTATACATACCCATCTAAGTTATTGGTACTGAAGTACGTTTATTGGTGACCATAAAGAAAACACCTATTTAAAATCTTATTCCAAAATATCTGTTTTCAGGAATTTTGACAATGTAATTCATAAAGAGAAATTTTCACTAATATTTTTTAATAATTCTACAAATATTGAATGGTTGGCATCTCTGTATTTCTAAAATCCAGACCCATCTTTAATAGTCCATACAAAGAAGCATGCAGCAAGAAATGCATACATGTAGAAATGTGCTTATGAAACATGAATGCCCACCACAATGCCTGACAAACTGACCGTGATGCAAATTTTGGTTGCACATACATGTGTAGAAACATATACCCCATAGTATATCAATCAGCTGTTGGTCACAAAGATAAAAAAAAATATTTGGATACATGTATTACATTAATCTGGTTCTCACACCCACCACTTAAAGTAAAACATTTGACGACAATCGAAATTTTATGTACAGCTTGTACCTGACTGTGACTGGAGTCCGATTTGGGTATTCTAGTTTCAAGTAACCTGAAATTAATAGAAAATATAACATGTGATAAATAAGTTGTTTAAAAAAACTGAAGTCTAACATAACTATTTTAACTATAATTTCTACAAATTTAGAATACTCATGGATATTAAGATTTATTACACAATCCTACAAACATACAGGAAATGCTTTATAATCTATACCTGCATCATATTTGTACAGTAAAGAACTGATTACATCTAAATACAGTATTCTTAAATAAATTTGGTAAGCGTTGGATTAAGTTTTGGAATGGAATTTACTGACATAATTACCAAAGTAAGACACATTACCTCAGTTTGATGTAGTTGATTGGCTGCCTGCATTTTAATAGCTACTTAACACAATTACTGGTAATATCAAGCCAAGAAAATGTAAGTTAAATTCCTTTCCCAGGGACACAGAGACAGCCAACTCATGATGGCCTGGGCAGGTACTTAACCTGTAACTCAAGCATTACATGTCTAGTGTACTAGACACTAACACTGCACTCAAAATTCCAACCTACAAAAGCAGTGTGTGGTTAAAAGCATACAAAATATAAGTTGAGATAATCATTAAAACAAGAAAAGAAGGCTACAGTAATTATGCACTGCCATCTAAGATTCCTCAAAATACATAAAGTTTTGTAGGTGTAGATGTGGGCTGAACTGGAGCTAGCTTACAAACTTTCTAGTGCAGATAAAGTAGGTCACAATGCCTTCTTGCTTTCAGTCTGGTGGTATGTTAAATAGATGAAGAAGTATTAGCAAAGATATGGACTGATTTTTGTCAAAGGTTACAGAACATGTCTGTTTTCTAATAAATGCAAGTGAATGTAACTTCCATTTTGTGTTAAAAAAACTAGTTCCAAACAATGTACCCCAAAATAAAATTGGATTAACCTTATACTAAAATAATAATGATACTGATGCATATTCAGATTCTGAAAATTGAGGAAACAAAATTAAAACAATGGGTACAGTCTGACAACTTTCTCATTCTGATAGCATACATTTTGTCTTTCAAGGCTATGTCAGTCCTTACTTAAAAGTTGTTAATATGAATACATATTTGATTGATATATTAACATTACTGTATTGTTAATATGGTTAGCAACAATTACCTGATGTCCATATCCTCTGGCAACTCTGGGACATCCAATCTGACATCCAATGAGGACACCCGTCCCTGTACAAGGGCACCAAACAGTGTTCCCTTCATATTCTGCTCATGCTGATCATTCAGGTAGCCCTTAAATCAGGGAAGAAGGTATCATTACAAAACAAGAGGTCTAAGTGGAATTTAATTCACTCTCCTGGCTTACATGTACATAACTAAACTGAAGACAATTACACTAAGTGGACTTCAGTAGTGCTGCAAAGTACCTCCAAGCCTTATAATTATCCTGTCAATTTGTAAAAATTTACTAGCCTGAAAAGAAAATCTTTTGAAAGATAAAGGTACAATGTATAATAAATATTTGTAACTCAAGTTCACAATTAATTTCATCCAAGATATTGATGAGATAAATATATTTACCATGTTATATCAAAACTGTCTGAGAATTATAGTCTCCAGAGAAGTAACAAACTTAGTCAAACAGACACAAGACATGGACTAGAGTCACTTGTTAGAGAACCATGATAATGTAAGCTTAATTGCTAATTTGGAGCAAAATTCAATCTAAATTTGGTCTCAGAGTGGTAACAAGCTAAGAGATTCAAATGCAAAATTACCTTATATAAAAACACAGATTTTGTCCCTAATCAAACTCATTCAATATCTTCATGATACAAGACTATTTAAAAACCATAATAAAATTTGGACCATAAAGAGAGTCACCAGAGCATTCAAAAGCACAGCAAAACACAATCATCTCATTATTGTATATGGCTCTCACTCATTATAAAAATTTGTCAAATTATGATAATATAAGCCCATGTTTGATCAAACTAGATCAGAAATATGGCCTCCAAAGTGACAACAAGCTCATCCAATCAGATGTGAGATCATCTCATTAGTATGTTTGGATCTCACTCATCACAGAATATATGATGATCTGGATGATATAAGCTTATATTCTACGTTGGATCAAAACTGGATCAGAAATTTGACATCCAGAGTAGTAACAAATGTTGACTGATGGACAACAGAGAGCTGGATACATGGATAATGGACAGACGTCCATACCAAAAGTTCACTTGGTCTAACAGCCAGGTGAGCTAAAAAGAAACAAAGTACTAAACTACTACATTCCTTTATTCTGAAACAGTATTAAGTGTTAAAATATATACCTAAAATTCTGAATTTGTTGATTTTTTTAAGTAAATTATGTTTCTCTGAGAATACTTACTCAATTACATTAATGGAAGCCTCCTAGCTATGGAATCTGGAGCTAATTAAAGAGGAATTTTGTCTTTATTGTCTATCTCACGTAAACAGCAGTAAGCAATAACTCCTGCCTGCTACTTCCCCTTGCCAAAACCAGATGTCACTAGTTTTTTAAGCTGAGCGATATACCAGTGAGGATTCTTGCATGTTGGGTGGTTGAAGGGTTTTTAAGTAATATGTTTAAGTAAGTATAGTCAGAAAAACATAATTTACTTTTAAAATTTCTATCTCTATTTAACAAGAAAAACATAAACCCTAATTCAGTCTAAAACATGGGATAAATACGGGAAAAATGGACACTTGGCAGCTATGAATAATAGTGTTACATCATTGGTGGGAGACAGGAGGTTTCTTTTCTCCCCTGTAAGAATACATCCTAGACTTATTCAGCAGTCATCTGAGATCTAAAAGATCCCTTTGCTTGGCTTACCTATCTTCCATTCATTGTGCAGGGTCAAACGGGTTCTTAAACAAGGATACAGAAGGAGTGGCAAGTTGAAGGGGTATTTCTTGAGCTGCCTGCCTCCAAACTTCCTCAAATCTGCCGCCAGTTTGAGTGTCGGATTCAGCCAATGTGGGCCCCGAGTGGCCGAGTGGTCTAAAGCGCTCACCATTCTGGATCACTGCCATCTCACCTCTGTCTGTGTGGGTTCAAGTCCAAGGCTCGGCTAGCGTGGATACGTGAAAAAGCCTGCCAGTAGCATCTCGTGGGTCGGTGGTTCTTCCCTGGGTTTTTCCAGGGTTCTTCCTCCACCATTTCTACTGGCCGCCATGTATAGCCTATCTTGTGCTGAAAAATGGCGTTAAACCCTACAACAACAACAACAACAACAGCCAATGTGGGTATGTGAGAAAGCTTGCCAGTAGCTTCTCGTGGGTTGGTGGTTCTTTCCTGGGTTTTCCTGGGTTCTTCCTCCACCATTAATACTGGCTGCCATGTATAGCCTATCGTGTGCTGAAAAATGGCGTTAAACCCCACAACAACAACAACAACAACATCAAATCTGCCCCAAACAGCAATGGAGAGCCAAGCGGAGATATCCTTAAAGAAATAGTGTGAAGTTTTCCAAACTGTCAGGAACACAAATACACATTATGATGTATTAAGTTAAGACTGACAGAGGCAACCAACACATTCTTCACTGAATGCTGAGATGTTCTGTTACTGACACAGGCAATTTGGTCCAATGACTCACAGGTATGTTGGTTGGCCAAATTCCCCCATCCACCATCAGAAAATAGTCAACGAGGCTTAATCTAACATTGCAGATGTGGCAACAATTCTCCTAACCCACTTTGGCGATTTTTTTGTTGTTCTTAATTCACTTTATAAAAAAATGCGGCAAACATGTTAACAACCATTAAAAATATATAATTGTTTCCATTGCAGACTTACTCGTGGATTGAAGAAACCATTTCCAACAAGTCCAGAACCTGGTGTTAAGTCATAAATCTGTTAAAGAAAAATGACTTTAGAATAACATTACATAACAAAAATATATTTTTAATCAATAAAAGTTTTGGACCAATTAGTGACTGATATGATATGTAAATTAATGACACAGATATCAAAAACTTCAATGCCAGCCTAATGCAATGAGTTTTAAACTCACAGAAGGAATGACGGTTTCCCGTAAACTTATCATGAACCCTCTAAATTATTTCTTTTTATTGCTGATCTTACATTCTGATTGGCTAAAAAAATAATACGACGAACAAAAAATTAAACACTTAAGAAGCTGTACATAAGATTATTTTAGCAGAACGAAAATAGGTTTTCCATGTTCTTTAATTTTAGATGTTACAATACTCTTTATCTTTGGAAATCACATTGCATCTTCCATAAAAAATAGCTTTTATTCATTTGATAAAAATCCGATTTCATCTATGCAATAAATGCAAAAGGTGTTTATTGATCTTTAAGTGCTTCCTGCTCACAGATGTGTATATTCATGACTGTCAAAGAAGTTAAGCTACATACTGTAACTGCCATGTCTGATTCAAGAGGTGCCACTTCAAATATTTGCCTGGAAAAAGAGAAAAGACAATAACTCAAAATAATAAGCTAATTTGTGTCCTCTGACTACTGTGGCGACGTCACCAAAAGTATATAATACTAAACCTGGCTGTGTCCCTCGTGATAAAGCTGTGGAGTTACAAGTCGGACATGGAAAGTAACCAAAGTTCACGTCGAGGATTAGAGTAAAGATGTATAAAATGTGAAGAAACTGAGTAGTGACTTTGACCTGGAAGATGAAGACTTGATAGTGATACATGAAATGGCAGTAAATAAAGAAACACAAATGTACCTGAGCGACACACAGCTTTTATGATAAAAATAAAAAAACAAATGCAACAATAAAATATATCCTTGTGACCTTGCCCTTGAACTCAAATGTAGAATGCAAGATATATTCTAATGACAATATAGAAGTGTAGAAATTTCATTCATCTCAAGCAGCTCTAAATTATAATGTGGAAGAGAAAATGCTACTGAAACATAAAATACTGACCTATGACTTCGACCTAGAAGATAGAACCCACAATGTGTTAAATGACAAATGCAGCAAGTTTGCTCCTTTAATCTCAAATGACTGTAGTAATTTACAATGAAAATGAAAGTATGACAAAAACTTTAAATGTATTGACTTATGACCATTACCTTGAAAATCTGACCCCAATAATATACACAAGACACTTTCTAATGTGAATGTGCAAGTATACCAAGTTTTGTCCATAAAATGAAAGGACTTTAAAGTTATTAAGCAGAAACAAAGTTTGATGGAAAACTTACAATACTGATGTACTGTATCACCTTAATGTGAAGACAGACCATCAACGTAGAACACAACACACCTCCTAATGACAATATATAAATACTGTGATCCCCCTCTTGAACTGCTCTCCTAACCAGTGGCCACCAAAATTAAATGGCCAGAATCACTTAGCAGTGTTGAGCTTATGTTTACAAGTACCTCTCGAGAACAGTCACCCCCTAATGCAGCCACCATTTTAGAGCTAAAACTTACAATGTACCCTCTTCAGTGGAAACATAATGGGTTTTACAGATGGAAATATTTGTTGTCTTCTAAACAGAATGTCAGCCCGAACATGCTGATAAAGTACCTAACTTTAATCCATACAAAGAGGTAAATAACCTGATAATCCTTACTGCTGTTATTTTCTTCAATGTCAATATTTTATCAACTTGAGTGTGTGTGTGATTTGGATTTTTAACGTAGCTTGAACAAGTTTTCAGTCATATTGCTACAATGTCTGCAGTGTGGCAGTTTATAGTAATGTCTAGCAGTGAGGCATCATGCTGCAGACATGTAGCATGATGTCCCACCCAGTCACATTATCTTGGCACCAAGCCAACCAGTCCTAACATTAACCTCTTAGTGCTGAGCGGCTAGCAAGGCAGCTGTTAGTACCATTTTTATAAGTCTTTGGTATGACTAGGCTGGGGTTCAAACCCTAACCTTCTGCATCTGAGACAGACATTCTAACCACTAGGCCACCAGAGCAGTCAATTTGAAGATTAATGGCTATTATTACCATCATTAATTATCAAGGCAACAAAATCTACCAGCATAGTACTGTTCAGCTCAAGTCAGGGATACATCCAGTCACCATGAAGAAAAAAAAGGTATTTCAGCCATTGTGGATCATTTATTTGAAAGGGTATTGACTAAGACCATTTAATCATATGACAAACTCACATACTAGATAAACACAGAATTGTTTTGGTATTATTTACAAATTAATTTGACACAGGTATAATTGCCAAAGAAGAAAAACTAAAAGTAGTTTGAGTAAATGAAAAGAGGAGTCCTTCAATCAATGCTGAAAAATGTCATGTCAAAAAGAATTAAAGAAATATTTTCAAGTTATACATTTTACAGCAGTGGAAAAAATCAAACTTTGAGAATAATAGTTATAGCCAGAAGTTTGCACACATATTTTATTGAATGGGTGGTTTTCCTCCATGACCAATGATCATTCATAATTATTTTATATAACATTAATATAAGTTTTATCATAATAATTCCATAACATTCCTGACATTTTAAATTAAAATATTAAATAATTTTTTACATTTTTTTACTTAACATACATTATTCACATCTGTATGATATCCTCTGTTGAAGAAGGAGTGTCCTTAAAAGGAATACAATACTGAGCCATGACCTTGACCTTGACCTTGAAAATTGGACATCCAACAATGTTCTCACACCTCCTAATGATGATGATGCATAAATATAGAAAGTCTCATCCCTTAATCTAAAATGGCTTGAAAGTTGGATAGTGAAACAAGAAGTGTATGAGAACTCTTAAAATAATGAGCTGTGACACTGACATTGAAGACGTGATGTGTGTTGTGATGTGATTTGGATTTTTAACGTAGCTTTAACAATTTTTCAATCATATCGCTATGATGTCTGCAATGTGGCAGTTTATAGTGATGTCTAGCACTGGGGCATCATGCCACAGACATGTAGCATGATATCCCACCCAGTCACATTATCCTGACACCAGGTCGACCAGTCCTAACACTAACCTCTTAATGCTGAGCGCCAAGCGAGGCAGCTGTTAGTACCATTTTTGTAAGTCTTTGGTATGACTCAGCTGGGGATCGAACCCACAACCTCATCCGAGGTGGACACTCTAACCACTAGGCCACCGGAGCGGTACAGACACTGAAGACTGGACATCCAATGATGTATGTGACACACCTTATAATGATAATGTATGAGTATACCAAGATTCATCTGTTACTCTAAAATGGCTTTAAAGTTATCAAGCAAAAATGAAAAGTCAATGGACACAAACACAGATTTACAATATCTCCCACTTTTCATGAAATGGCAAAGGTCAATAAGATATTTCAACACCACCAACATCTGCCATCACCACTATCTCATATATTGTTTATCTGGGACTAGGAAATATTTAAAGTGTTTCTTAACAAAATATAAACATTTGTCTGAAATATAGGATACATAGTCCATTATACTGACACAATCTGAATTAGAATTGCTTCAAAAAGAATAGTAAGACACCATTGTGGTAAAGTTATGAAATGATGTCATTCTTTTTATAGCTATTGTTTAAGAACATTTTTTCTGAACAAGATAGACTACACATGGTGGCCAGTATATCTAATGGAGGAAGAACCCAGGAAAACCGAGGGAAGACCCACCAAACCAAGGTAAGCTACTGGCAAGCTGTCTCACCCATTTTTGCAAATGTCCAAACATCGAACCCACATGGAAAGAGGTGAGATGCCAGTGATATGCTACTGTTTAGTCAATGAACTGAAGACAAATATAAATCTAACAACATGCATGACTAGGTTAAGTCTGACCAATAATATCAGTCATATCTCAAAACAAATACATTATAATTTGATTATTTTGTAAAGTTATAATCCAAATGACATTTGTAGAGATTTAAGGATTTCTTGTAAAATTTGGGGTTGGCATGAAATAATAAATTTCTAAAGCTAGAACTGCAGAAATGTGAACTCTAGCTCAAACCAGACTTGAGAAAACAGTGGTAAGATGATTATGGCTAGAGAGCCAAGTTTGTATACTTAACTAACTTTACAATTAAATATGATATGCAACTTAATACATTAAGTACAGATACTGCTAAGCATAATGCATGGAAATTAGTTGCTGTTATTACTGTAATGGGTTTATTGTCATTTTTCAGCATAAGATAAGCTACACATGTTGGCCAGTATATCTGGTGGAGAAATAAGAAAACTCCAGGAAGAACCACCCACCTATGGGAAGCCAATGGCAAGCTCTCTCACTTACCCATGCTGACCAAGCCCAAGACTCTAGCCCATGCTGACAGAGGTGATATTTGAATGATCTGTAAAGGTGAGCACCTAAGACCACCCTGCCACCCAAGGCCATTGCAAAATAGTATAGAGATACAAGAGTTCAGTTTACCTTGCATAGTGCATGTAGAAGTGGTCCTGGGACCTGATGATATTACTGTCTCCATACCACATGGGTCCAGTGGGAAGCACTGTTACACAGTTCTTCTTTTCAGGCTGTGGTAACTGTAGTCCTGTGTGGCCAATAGTACTGACAAGCTTATCTCCCCCTGATCCACTTAACAGCAATAACAGTTTCAGTACTGAAGTTATATCACTGTGCTCATGGTCGTCTGCAAGCAGATGAAGAAAGCACATTATAATTAATATTAATTAATATTTAGTAAATGTTGCATAATGTTGGCTTATTAGTTCCTAAATTGATCAAGAATTCAAATATTATGCACAATATTAGAAAAAAAGACAAAAAATATTAGAAATATGCAAAAATTTGTTCTCTTTCTTTCACAATTCAAGAGCATTCCATCCACAAAGTTTAGAACAGGAAGGTTACTTGTAACATAAATTACTAAATGAAAATGAACTATTAAATCAAAATACATGTACCACAGCTCTCCGTTTTGAAGGTACACTGCTTGTTCCACTACAGTCATATTTCATAAATTATATTTGAATTTCTTTGTGACACTGATTAAACCCTGGTATTTATCAGGTAATGAAACATCAGACATGCACAGTGGTAAGTTTGAAGAAAATCATGATGGTCTGGACAGCTTCTGCAGCTGCTTCCTTCCTACAAGGCATGCCTGAATCAAAGAACATCCACCCAGTGAAGGAAACCAATTGTCAAACATACATCTGTGATGAGGATACAGGAAAAGTCAGTAAGAAAATGTATTGAGTAGACATCCTTTACAATGAGAAAAGCATTCATACTTCTCAAATTTGAAAAATGGCACAGAACAGGTGTTTGTGAGGCTTCTTGAACAATCATGCTGATAAAGCATGAGCAGAAATAGTAACTGATGAAAGACATGATTTAGTACCTGTCCCTTTATCCAATGGGAGACACGTTCTCATTTGACTTCTGTGTAGGTATAATCAACTTATTGTTCACAAAAACCAAACAACATTAACATCTTCTTCACTTGTGAGGGCAGGATTTGTTATGTAATGTCAGGACTTCATGGATACTGAATTTGACGAAGACATTTTTTTGGTAAGTTTTGTCCAAAACGATGGTATGCTATCTTTAATGTAAATGCATCTGCAGGTATTACACTAATATGGTAAAGCATATTTTGAAGCGCTTTAATGACTCCCTTACATTAGAAATATCATGTACATTGCATGGAATGTTGTAAAAAAGACAGCAAAAGAAAATTATTTACAATTCTTTTCTAGATAAAAAGAAAACTGTGACTTACTCTTAGAATCAGGCAAAACACTTTTCAGAAGAGTCTCCAACCTGTTTCCCTCATCAAAGTGACGCTGCCATCTCAGCTTGTAAGCATGTGACAGAACACCAAAGTAAACTTCTGAACTGGTAGTTTCTCTCTTCTCAACTGGACAACTACAATCAAAATGTCAAATTTTAACATAAAACTCTTGTATAAACTTAAATAAGCTTATTATCTTGAGATGACATCTGCCCCAGAGCCAAAAATGTAAAGATCCCACTTAAAGTACCTACAGTCTGGCACTCTACATTTTTATAACAGCTGTTCTAATACCCTATGCCACAGCAGTCTCAAATCACTTATGCAACAGCATGTTTCCATGGTAACATAAAAATACTGAATGTGGAAAATTTTAGGAATAAAAAACTACTTATATATAACTTTCAAAAGGCACATCTATATAACTACATGTAGTCCAACATGTGTACCAAAATTTCATTGAAATATCTTAAATGGTTCTGGAGTTTTGCACTGGAAACAGAAGTGTGGATAATGGAAGGATGGATGGATGGATGGCATAATGGACAAAAACAATAAAAATTTTGAACTTGAAAAACTGTGAACAGAAAATATCACATGTGTTCACTAGTCTAAATATTTGTACAAAGACACACAGAGATATCTTGAGCAGTTTTGGAGTTATGCTCTGAAAATGAAGTGTGCTGGATGGATGCATGGATAAAACTTAAAAATATTGAAACAAAATGAACTGTCAATAGCAAAAGGCATATCTACACTACCAGTCTAATAAATTTACCAAATTTTATACTTTAAATCAAAAGGCATATCTACACTACCAGTCTAATAAATTTACCAAATTTTATACTTTAAATCATAAGGCATATCTACACTACCAGTCTAATAAATTTACCAAATTTTATACTTTAAATCACAAGGCATATCTACACCACCAGTCTAATAAATTTACCAAATTTTATACTTTAAATCAAAAGGCATACCTATACTACCAGTCTAATAAATTTACCAAATTTTATACTTTAAATCATAAGGCATATCTACACTACCAGTCTAATAAATTTACCAAATTTTATACTTTCAATCATAAGGCATATCTACACTACCAGTCTAATAAATTTACCAAATTTTATACTTTAAATCAAAAGGCATACCTATACTACCAGTCTAATAAATTTACCAAATTTTATACTTTAAATCATAAGGCATATCTACACTACCAGTCTAATAAATTTACCAAATTTTGTACTTTAAATCAAAAGGCATACCTATATTACCAGTCTAATAAATTTACCAAATTTTATACTTTAAATCAAAAGGCATACCTATACTACCAGTCTAATAAATTTACCAAATTTTATACTTTAAATGGTTTGATACATTTTCCCCACAATTTAAAGTATGATAATCAGTGTTTTTGTCACCTTTTCAGAATCTGAACAAAGCAATGAATTCTGGAAATCAAATGCATCAATATCATTCAAAATTCAAAATGAATAATTTCAGTATGAAACCTTAATTTATTGAAACCAGCTTGAAAAATTGAACTTTATTTAATTCTTAAAACCATAGAAAGAAAAGCCATTTATTATATTTGGTAATAAACAGAACTTTCATGAGCATAAATTACTTCTATTGTTTCTAATGACTGTGTTCTGAGTAAACATTCCAATATTTTACTTGAAAAATTTTATTACTTATAGGCCAGGCCTCTCCATCATAAAACTTTGCTCAATTCAAAATTTCACTGGAAAAACTTCTGTTCAATTACAAGACTGGATTTGTGAATTTTTAGCAAGATTTCAAATTCAACAGAAACAATTCTTTTTTTTTTGAGGTGTCAAGTAAAAAAATTTCATCAAGAAAAATAAATCTGAAAATTCTAAACCTTTTTACCTGTTTACAATAAAACTGCTACAATAGCTAATAGGTTTCTGAGACAATGAGCATAATTTTATAGCCAATCTGTTTGCAGCAAACAAGAAAGCATGTAGAGCTTACCTTTAAAAGTTAGACAACTATGGGAACCATTTTAAAAAAAACATCACCTCTAACTGCTAGTATAAATACCAAGTCACACGCAGCCTATGTTAGGTTCAGAAATTTTTCATTATCTTCACATACCTGTTTCTCCCATTCAGAAATGTGAACAATGTGTCGTATAAGCAATTTTTAAGTCGTCTCTGCACATACTTCTTTGTATACTTGGGCTGTGTTAAGTATGCTCTCTGAAACTTATGTCCATGGAGATGACATAGCTTGGAAAACTGGCCAGTAATGCTATCATCAATGTTGGCCATATCTGAAAGAATAAATTGTGACAAATGATGTAATATACTGTCTGGCTCATTCATCTTCAACAATTAAATTGAAAATTTATGATGTCAACAAAATCAAGTCATGATACAACCGTATTCAAATAAATCCAATATAAAACCTCCAGAAGAGCAATTCTAATGGCACGCCCATCAAATCTACATGCTTAAATTTCTTAAATGGCAAAGAAACTCTGCATCTTTAATGACATCCTTTCGTATATGGGAGAATTTTCTTGCCCCACTGCCTCATTTGCCAAGTCTCCCAGACTATGACACAGAGGTGATTTACCAAAATGTGTCCCAATGTTGTTTTTATACAAATATATTCCTGTTCATAGAATTATAATATCAAGATGCCCAAATTGGCCAAAGAGTGATCGCCTGTCTGACAGAGGCCTAATAACCAAATGCAAGAGAAGACTGGGTCAGTAGGATGCTTTTCACTGCTGCTAATTGCTATTTTGAAGTAACAGCAGCCATATTTGATGGTGAACTGGCAATATTTGTAAAAAAATCTTAAAAGCCTTTCACTCAGAAAGTTTCTGTTTAGATTGATTCAATTCTACCAAGTGAGCAGCTGCAGCTGCTGCTCAGTGGTTAACCTGCTGGACTTGTGAAAGAAAAGGGTGTGGGTTCAAATCCTACTATCGGACTAACCTGGGTTAGCTTATGTCACTGGAAAAGATACTTTACTCCAATTGCCTCAGCACTAAATAACCTACTTGTATTGCTGTGCCAAAATGCACCAAAATCAAACCAATCTACGGAGCAGTTTTTGAGAACAAGTAATTTCAGATTATTCTATTTTTGCAATAGCCATATTTAAGGGAAATAAACATCATTTGCACAAACAGCTCATATATATTTTGATGTTTTCTGTCAAATTTATTCGAGATATTACCGAGAAAATGTAATTTAAAAACTGTCTTTTTTCATTAACAACTATCATATTTATGGCAGATGAGCATCATTGCCAAAACTTAGAAAATCCTTTAAGCTAGTATGTTTTAGGCCAAGTTTGGTTAAATTCTGAACACAAGTTTTTGAGTCATTATTTAAAGGTTTTTCTTTCACAGCATATTAATAGCAGCCATATTTGATTGGGGATGGGTATCATTTAAAAGCCCTTTTTGCAAGAATGCTTTCTGTCAAATTTTGGCAAATTCTGCAGAGTAATTTTTGAAAGACATTTAATCGTTTTCAGTTTTTTTAATGGTGGCCATATCTGATGTCAAATCAGTATCATTTGTATACACTTGAAAATTCTTCAGGCTAAAATGCTTTCTGTTAATTTTTATTAAATTCTGTTAATTTTTATTAAATTCTGTTAATTAGGTTTTGGGAAGTAATACAGCTGTACCAAGGTTTTACTACAGTACAGTAGCTATATCTAATGACAGATCAACATCAACTGTACAAAATTAGAAAGGCCTGCAAGCCATGATGTTTCCTGCCACATTTGTTTGAAATTGGTCTAGTGGTTTCTGAGAAGGAGTTGAAAAGAGCAATCACTGATATATGCACTATGCATGACTAATGGATGCATAACTCATTGAACAAATCAACACAAATTTCTGATTTTTTTTTTATGTGAAATTTTCCCCTTCCGAAGAACCTAAGAACTAACATTTAAGAAGTCTTACACTTCACTACTATTTAGACATGTTTATTACCAAAATCTGGTGTTTCCTCAGTGAGCTGTAGGAATGGATGGCATGACAACCTTAAATAATGTCTGGTTTGGAAATAAAACTGTATAAGAAAATCCATTATGATGAAAACAGTTTGAGACCTATTAAAATGTCTTGAACAAATCAAATTCTGACAGCAACAGAGAGAAATAGAAATATGATCCCTGAGCTTTTATTAATAAACCAACTCTACAAATCCAATGAAGGTACAGTGAAATCATACAAATAAAACCTGAAAATATCATGATCATTTAATAATTGTTGTTCAAAGTGGAACCTTGGATGTTTATCAAAATCTACTGTGACACAAGCACATTGTATATAGTATCTGGTCTTAAAGACTACAAGCATGAGTCACCTTCATTTTCAATCTTTGCAGCATGTGAAATAAAATCTCCAGAACTTTAAACACTGAGGCAAATTGACAACTGACAAGAATTGTGTATGTTTGCAATTCACATTTTTCTTACCTTTTAAAATGACAGAATCAGAAATAGCTTTTCATCTTACAGAGACCTTAGATTTCCTATAAAACTACTAAAATCAGTGATAGGTTTATTAGCAAGATGAAATCTTTCCATATATTAAAATGAGGTATATGTTTAATAGCAGGATGAAATCTTTCTGTACTTTTCTTTTTTGGTATAACTTTCATATTAAGTGTGTCTCAACTGTAATGTAGGAATATTTCTTAGCTTTTCAACCAAACTGATCTGCATGATTGGAGTGAAAGTCAGTTTTGAAGAATGCCCTTAAATTCAAAGCTGTCTTTATTTTTATGCACTGGATGTTACTTCAGTATCACCAAGCAGATTTTCTTTATAGCAGTAGATTATTAAAACAAACTAGCCTCAAACAATGTCAAGATAAATCTACATGCTAAGTTTGATTAAAGTTATAATTAACAGCTTTTAAAAAAAATGAAGTTATTTACCTGTAAGTGGTATATTGCTGGTACTCTTCATATACATTGACAAAATAGTTTGATAAAAATTAGTTCATATTCATGTTAATCATGATCACATGCCTGTACAGGTAAATATTAGAGTGCTAATTATTAACTAACTTGTTTATTGGAATGCAACTAAAAACAACTGTCCAAATACAAGTCACTGTTTTGAGAAGTTCAGTGGAGTAAAAAAAATGTAATCAATGACCTCTGACTTCACCTCAAACTCGATTATGTCTGGTTTTCAACTCATTCACAAATGTGTAGCTTTGTTGGGTAGTCAGATCGGCACCTTTATCATTTAGAACTAATTAAATATTGCAAGAAGTATTTCTGTGAAAATGCATGTTGATGTCACCAGTTCTACAATCCAGAATTTGTGATTTCTTTAAAATGCATCCTCCCATTGAGCTTATTATATGCAAAAGAGAGAGAGAGAGAGAGCATATATCATCTCTTTCAAATGACATAACCTGTAGTTTATGTTTACTCAGAAAGTAAGATGAGAGAGTATGACATTTTGTAGATGATCTGCTATCATCTTCATTTCAGAATTCATCTATTGACAAAATCTAGAAATAACAAACAGCTGCCTTGCTAGGCACTCAGCATTAAGAGGTTAATGTTAGGACTGGTCATCATGATGTCAGGATAATGTGACTGGGTGGAACATCATGCTACATGTCTGCAGCTCCGTATTTTCTAGTTTTCTTTGGTAATGGAGAAGCATGCAATTGTTAAAGGCACAATAATGCACATTATTATTTTTGTTTTAATGCTATGTCTTACTACCCAAATAACAGCCTTATATAGCGTTTTCTGATGTTGGTTGACATCAGAAAGAGTAGTCAAAGTTTCAGGAATATCTCATACACTTGGCAACCCACATCAACACTCTTCCACAAACTGATATGTAAGTAATATACTTACTTTTCTGTTTTTATCCCGGTGGATTCAAAATCTGACATTAGCAAATGGATGCATTTTCATGTTCCGTTGACATACATTTAAATTTGCTGAAATGCGACGGCAGTCGAGGTATGCTGAAGTATGTTCGTGTGGGGGATGCATTTCTTTAATGAAACGAAACGTTGCTTACAGTTTCAACAGACATAATATATTTGTATTGATTTCATTAAAGAATAATATTTCAACTTAATCTGATTTGGCACTCCCAGATTTAATTGCTTTCCAGCCATATGAAATGTAGGTCAACGAAACTTGAAAACAGGTCCATTTCTTTTATGAGAATTTGAATTTATTAGAGAAAAGACATCAGAGTAAGTAAAGTCAGACTAAAATATTATGACTTTGTAGAAAAGCGTCATTATTTTAGTTGCCTGTTGTGTGAGATATTCCTGAAAATTTGATTTTTCATTACAATGTTAGTCGAGATCAAAACACGCTAGACAGCACTATTAGTTAGGCTGTAAGACCCTGACACCCAATTTCCAGGTCTTACATGTAGAAGTACCACGAAACCATATATTATCATTAAATGGTCTTTCTTAGTATGGTTTATTTTGTCAACTGGACACACTAGTCCAAATGTAAGACATCAACCCTGATAAACATAAATATCAGGGTCAATGTCCTACATTGTAGGACTACTAGAGACAATAAAAGAAACACCAAAAAGTTGATAATTTTAATCAAGTATAAAAATTATAAATCAATGAATGAAATGTCTAAGTTTTGTGCATTTTTTATAACCTTGATGGACCGTTCTGGTGGCCTAGTGGTTAGAGCGTCCGCCTCGGATGCGGTAGATCGTGGGTTCGATACCCAGCCAAGTCATACCAAAGACTTACAAAAATGGTGCTGTCAGCTGCCTCGCTTGGCGCTCAGCATTAAGAGGTTAGTGTTAGGACTGGTCAGCCTGGTGTCAGGATAATGTGACTGGGTGTGACATGATACATGTCTGCGGCATGATGCCCTAGTGCTAGCAATCACTATACTGCCAAGGGACTCGTTACCGCCACTTTATCTGGGTTTCTCAACGCGTTCTTAATAATCAGGAGTATCTGGTCCCCATGCAGTAAACTGCCACACTGCAGACATCGTACATGACTGAAAAATTGTTAAAATTTACGTTCAAAATCCAAATCACACACACACACACACACACACATATCCTTGATGCTTTTCGTTTTTAAAATCAATTGCGGGGTTCAAAAGAAACGGGATGGTGAGTGAATAATATTGATAACGATAGAGGCCGCAACAGGGTCCAAAGAAAACTACTGTACTGACTACGGAATTTCGGAATATTGATATTGACTCTGTAATTCGAATCCTGTATTCTGGTGGATCTTATTTCTATAAATAAAAAAAATGAAACAAAGTACCTTCTGTATATCACTTCTTCGAAGCCATGACGATAATTCCAATATTTTCCATCTGTTCGGTAAAGAAAATAATCATATAAACTAAGTTGAACTTAGCAACTAAATTGATATATCCGCCACTATCTAAGGTACCCCGCATATAATGGGTCTTACCTAATGCTACAATAAAATTCAAAACACATAAAAAGACATCCGGAACACTCAGACACAAAAAATTACGTTACATTTTTTTAAATCTTTGTACCAAATCAATATAATCAGTATCTATAAATAATAAAAAAACATACCATGGATTTACACACACACACACACACACACACACACAGAGAGCTATAAAAGTATACGTATATTAAGGATGTGGCCAGTTTAAGTATCTAATCCTACGTCGATATTTATGAGAAGTACGCGTAGTACGATTTTCCTCTGATCCTTGCAACTCCATTTTTAATAATTGGGCATTTATTTGTTGTGCAATCCCAACATAAATGTCTATATATCCAATATGAGGTGAGATGAAACTCTGACTGGTATGCAATAGGATGTTGTACTAAGATCAAAGAATGCACAAGGTCAGATATATGCATTAACACTCTTTAGCCTCTTTGATATTTTGTTGTGGCAGCTTGATTTGCTATGCGTAAATATAGTGACTTCAGTCAATGAGCAGTAAGTCATTTCATTTAATACTACGTTATTTAGAAGCAGATTTCATCAATCCGTTTTGTTCTTTAAATCATTTTATTTAATACCACATCATTTGGAATCTGAATTCATCATTTCATTTATTGGTTATATCTTTGATTTCATACAACGTAAAATCATGTTATACCACGTCATTTGGAATCTGAATTCGTAATTTTATGATTTTATGGTGTGTATTAAATGATTTAATTTAATAATACTTCATTGACTCGAATAACAAGTCATTAAGAATCAGAATTCATCATTCCGTTTTGTTCTTTAAGTAATTTTATTTAATACCACGTCATTTGGAATCAGAATTAATTATTTCATTTTTGGGGTTCAATCATTTAATTTCATGCTACATCATTTCATATCACACAACATTATTAGGAATCTGAATTCATCATTTCGTTTGTTTGGTAAAATCATTTCATTTCACACCACGTCATTTGGAATCTAATTTCATCTTCGGTTTTGGTATGACTCGGCCAGGGTTCGAAACCGTGACCTCCCGAATCCAAGGGTGGACGCTCTAACCACTAAGTCACCTGAGCAATCCAACGAGAACAAAACCATTACCAAAGAAGGCAGACTTTACGTACGCTTGTGGAAACTGTATCTAAATTGGGACACGATTTCAATCAGCTTTGGGCAAAACGACGGCCAAGTATCCACTACGAAGAGTGGAAGAGAAAACATTCACCATTGCCCCTGATCATGTTTTATTAGAAGAGCAAACATTTACTCATTGACAACATCAGTAATGCCACCCTCAAAATCCTTTCTAGTTTCAACACTTCAAATCGTCCAAGATAGAAGCCACTCCCTATGGCCATATATTGTATACCAAACATTGTATTACCTTAGATCTTATCTGACACTGACCACGGGATAGTTAGGTACCAACAGCAACCGGGATATTTCGTATGACAATTACGACGATTATACTGGAGGAGATTCTTTTTGGGGATTTGATTTCACCTAACACATAGACGGGGACAAAATACATTTCACTATATAGGATTAGATCAACTTGATAAGGATATTCAACGTGCAGTACCTCTGGCCAGCACAGTGAACATTATCTTGTATGCAAGATTCGGCAATACTTCAGAAATTAACTGTTACGACTCTCTGGTTTTAAGCTAAGAAGCAGAAAAAAAGCAAACCAAAAACTTTGTAAAACTTAACAAATAATTTAATTCTCTAATTCATAAAATTAAAATTTACGAGGAACTTATAATATTATGAATTATAATATTATGAATTAAATCCAATTCGGTCCTAAAAGCTTCTACACAAGTCCAAAAGAATCAAGTGTTGCGAATAAATTCCAGGTCATCGAACGTGCTGATGTACCGAAACCTTGCTGTATCACAATGGCATTAACCAGAACTCCTTTGAATAAATTCGTAATAGTCCCAGAATAATATTTGAGTCTAATGACAACTGAACAATTCCACGGAAAAATACAAACAAATTTTTGCTCTCAAATTACATCTAACGCAATATTAAACACATCTGAAATTTAACATGGGGAAAAACTCGTGGGACAATCTAGCGTCAAGGGAAATTTAACATGGGAATAAATCGTGGGACTGTCTAGCGTCAAGGGAAAATGGAACAGGGTCGGGACCCTATTTTAATACGGTCCCGGCCTGATGGGTCTATAGAAATGGAACAGGCGAAAAAATTGAAACAGGGAGGGGTCTCTATTTTTTTTAAAAATAAAAAAAATATAAAATGGGGTAGGCAATTGAAAGTCTATCTCTTTTCGAGAGATTGGAGTGACCCTGAAAAGGGCCTTTGGTTTTCTTCTTCTTCTTTTAATTTCTTCTATTTCTCCACCAGCTTCTTATTTTCTGTCCTACTCTTTTTCTCTTCTTTTCTTTCTTTTCTTCCTCCTTTTTCTTCGTTTTCTCTTCTTTCTGCTTCTCCTCCTCTTCTTTCTTCCTCTTCTCATTTTCTTCTTCTTTTCAATTTTTTCGTTCCATGCTCTCATCCTTATCCTTTGCTCTTCATCCTCCTTCTCCTCCTTTATTTCTTTTAACAGATCACTGATGATATCCTTTACTTTTTTTAAATTGTTGATCTCCATCTTCACTCGATGGGGACTATAAGAATAGTGATCCTCGTTTAGGTTAACCAACATTTGCTCCATCATACCCAAATTGTCCAGGACGTCTTGCAATTTTTTCATTTTATCACGGTGGTTCGAAGCCATCTTCTTTTTATTCTTTGTAGAATGGTGTGAACGACGAATACTGTGGGTTCTTATAGTTAAAGCGCGGACGTGATGGAAAACATCCCCCTAAATTTCAAAAGTTATATTACCAAGAGCAGCACTTAAAACGCGCGGACGTGAAGGAAAACATCCCCTACTTTTCTCATTTCATATTATCTACTATCCACATACGTGAACCAGCAATAAACAAACCCCAAATCTACTATTCACACACGCAAAGCATTAAAATGAAACCAAAATCTACTATCCACACAAACCAGCTTAAGCTCTTACAAAACCCAAATCTACTATCCACACAAACTTACTTGAGCGCTTACAAACACAAACACATACACTCACACTAGGAAAAAAAGAGTCAGTTTTTTATATTCACACTACTCTACATACACACATTGGCAAATGGATTATTCTTTCTTTTCTAAAGGTTTGGGTAGCCCTGAAAAAGGCTGTTTTTTTTCAAGAACTCCAGGACACCTGGTTAATGATGGCACCTTCCAGGTCTGGCACCACACACACACACATCTTCTACTCCAATCTTTCCAGTTGACTTGTTTGATTGGGAGCGCAGAGGGAGGATGATTGGCTTCATCACCCCAATCCTCTTTCTCTGGTATCTTGTAAGCCATCCTCTCTCCTATTTTTTTTCCTCCTCCTCTTCCTTTTGTCTTCTCTCCTCTTCTTTCTTTATCCTTGCCTCTTCTACTATGGCCTCCGCGGCCAGTTCATTTACTATGCGCCTGGCATATTCCAGGTGCATCTGGAGTTCTAGCAGTTTCACAATTCTGGTATTCATTGTCTTGTCAACGAATGAACAGGGTAGCTAGATTGTCAAGCGATTTTCAATTTATAGTGAAAGCGCGGACGTGAAGGAAAACATCCCCCTAAAACAAAATTTATATTACCTAGATTATGACCAAACAACGCGCGGACCTAAAAGAAACACTCACTTACTTTTTTATACTACCTATTACTATTCTAAAAAATTTCATAAAACAAATAATATACTATCCACTAACGCTAAACAGTCAAATCAAGCCCCAAATCTACTCTCCACCCACGTCAAACAGCAAAAAAAAACATGATCATTATCTACTATCCACACAAACACATACAATTACACCAGAAAAGAGTCAATGTTTATATTCACACTACTCTACATACACACATTGGCAAATCGATTGTTATTTCTTTTCTAGAGATTTGGGTAGCCCTGAAAAGGGCTGTTTTTTGTGTGCGAAGTTGAAGCTAGGGCGAACTTTTAGTTTCTAAGAATGCGACGTCCTCTGACGATAGACTTTCTGACGATAGGTCTGCTTCTTCGGAAAGAGAAGAAGAACTCTTTGGTGTCGATACGACAATCGACAAAGCCTCTGTCAGGTTCAGGTTCCTGCTGCTGATGCTTCTGTTGTTGCTGTTACTGCTCTCTGCTGTTTCTGAAGTCTGTACTTCTCTGTCCATTCTTCTTTCTCCCTGTTCACTTCTTCTCTGAAGAGCTCTTCTATCAGGTCTTCAGTGACTTTTAACATTCTCACATTCTCTCTCTTCTGGCTTCGGTATCAGACTGTGTTTGACCCTATGCAAATTCACGTAGGCTTCGTTTAGCTTAGCTAGTTTGGAGCACATCTTCGTAGGAGGATGAGTCGACAATGGATGGTTAGACTTGTTGTTGTTGTTGAATTGAATTATAGTGGTGTTCGCAACATAATGTGCATGTACCACTGGTTTATGTGCACACGGTGCACTAATTAATTACTCCTTGAGGGGAGGAATGGTGCCCACCCCTCAGGCATTTATGTACTCACAGAGTACTAATTGATTGGGCCGTTAGTTCGTACACGGTAGTTGCGTGCCCAACCGAACTAAATGTAAGGCCTAAGATATGAGTAGGAGTAGTGCAAACCCACACTCATGAATTCAGTTTGCTATTGAGTGCTCCAGGTGTCAACCCAAGCAGTATGTAACGTCAGCTGCCATTGGCCAGCTTTTGCCGTCACATTAGGACACCTGGGCTTGTGGAAAGTGGAAATCGTTCCACATCTTGCCACTTTTGTACGAGATCCGAGCGTGGTAAAGGAGGAAAGGTGCTCAGCAAGCCAGCCCTGGATGTTGTCTACTTCCCGAAACGCCAGCCCGTACTTATTTCAAATCGAGTCCAGTTATACTAGTGGACAGAAAAATACCAATACTGTGTAAGCCACCTGTGCAATTAGTTCAAATCCTGTTAGTCTGTTGAATTTCCTATCCCTAAACGTCCTATCTAATCTAGTACAGAAGTGTACATAAACGAACTCCCTGCTATTCCTTATTTAAAGTAGTATGTCTAAGCGACATTTAGCAGTTTTGTCACTGGTAGGTTATTGATAGTTGTGAATTTTGGGCGGTGGTCCAATGGTTAAAATTTGTAGGTTTTTTGGTAATTTCAAAGAGGGAAACCATGCCAATTTAGATTTCCCTATTAAATAAAAGGCAACAGTTTTAGCCCTAAGAAGGGCTGTTTTTAGGAGAACATCCCCCGTTTGATTTCCGCTTCCCAGCATTGCTGCGCCGTCGTTTTTTCTTCTTGGCGAATTTTTGGGAAGGCATAGCCGTGGACTTAGGCAATGTGTTGAGCCGCTGTAGAAAGCTGGTGAAGAGAGAAATCCTTGTGAGCTTTAGGGTAGAATTGGCTCAAGATTCGATGTCCGTAGTGCCATTGGTGGGTCATTGGTTGATTAGTACGTAGGGAGCGCCAGTTAACGTGCGAGACTGCATTTATGTAGTGTCTCGCCTTTTTTTAAATCGTCTAGTGCTGGGCTCAATCCCATATTTCGGCATTCGGTGGTTTGATTATCTCTCGTCCCAGTTTCTTTTGTTGGTCTGGTCTCAGTTACCTTTTTGGTGCTTGTTGTTTTAACCTCAGTTTACTTTGTTAGACTTATGGTTTTGGTCGGTTGGGTTGCCTGTGCTTCTTCTTCGCTAGAGGAAGAGACCTCTAAATCCGCAGCAAGCGTGGTAGTGGGTTGCTCTATGGAGTCGTCCTCATCAAGGAGTGACCTTATTTGGATGAATACTGATTCAGCAATCTCGTCTTTTGCTTTTTCCAGTATATCCGTTAGACGTTGAAGAGTGACCAAATTTCCTCAATCCTTAGATGTTATTTGGTTTTGCAGTACAGCTAGATCAATTTCCTGGGCCCTTTGTTCTTCCTCCACTTCCGCTGGGGTGGTTTCTTTGTTAGGAGTTGAGTGCTGTCGGCTGCTTGTTTTTTTGTTGATGACTCGCTGTAGTGGGGCTGCTAACTGTCTGGGTCTGCATAATCTGCTCCCGCTGACGCTGCATATTATTTCCTCCACGTCGAGTTCTGGACCTGTATCTTTCTTCTTCTTTGTTTTCCCATATTAATAAGAGCGTGGTTCGCTTTTGTTGCGCTCTTATACTCCAGCCGGAGGCAATGTTCAGGCCTAAGCCTTTAATTGCGCTTAACGCCTGGGCGGGAATAAGTGTTTCCGTCGCTAGCTCCATTTCTTGTGTTGCTTGTTGCTCTGCTCGCTGCAGACTATGGATGGTTAGACTGGAAACTGCCACGGCTTTAAAGTCAAAGCGCTGACGTGAAGGAAAACACCCCTCCACCGTTTTCGAGCCGCAAAGTTCAATGAGTGTCATGAGAGGGATAGTAAGAAGTCAAAGAGCATGAATCAAGATTCCTATAGCCAAACAAAAGACAAAGGCATTTTTTCAAAACACAACATTTTTTATTCAAAATCACTTAATACTAACAAACAACTATAACATTTTTAATAATAATAATTCAACAATATAACATCAAACATTTTTTTCAAATGACAAACATTTTTTCAATTAACACATTATTTTGGACAGGGTTGACAACGTTGTGAATGAAATTGCGATTTCCACTGTTGGAAGTCATTAGGCCATTGATGGACACTACGTTTCCTAGCTTGAGACAAAAGATAAGCATAATGGTCACAAAACCATTGATCTACTTTCACATCGTTTCTAGAAGAAGAAGGAGGATCAAAATGAGTCACTAAATGTTCTAAGGAATAGCCCAGGCTGCGATGATGCAGAAAATACACACAATGTTGTCCACACACCAAGGAATCTGTGCCATGTAATTTCACATTATTGAATCGAGTGGTCTGAGCATTTCTTCTCATAAAGTCAATGATATCGTCTTCCAAAGGGGGCAATCCATACGAATCGAAATATTCCACACATCCTTCTTGAGGAAAGTAAACGGCTACCCAGTGAGTAACTGGGAGATGACTGTCGTCCGTGTTGATCACATAAGCTTGATGGTCATGAGGTTTGCCATGAGGGAGTTCATCTTTAGCACAGACGACAGGATTCCAAGAAGCCGTGTACGAACTGTGGTTCAAAAGGTAATAAAGTTCCCAGGTATCCATTGATTTGTGTGTTTTTTTTCTTCACAGGTAATAATAAGTGATCAATTCGATCCTGACTTTTTGCTTGAAAATGTCTGACAAATAACCGTTTCTTCGTTTCGTCTCCCCACTCTGATTCAGAAGAGCTTCGATGCGATGGATCTCTTGAGTGGTTAATTGTGGACAAGAATGTTCACGCAAGTCTTTATACCACTGATGCAACACGACTTCGTCCGAGATGAGACTCCAAGCTTCGTCCAGATACTCGTCCAATTTTTCTTCTTGACTCAGCATCAGGCATTTATCGTGTTGAATTTGACTGGGATGATCGTTTTGACATCCATAGCAATCTTTCTTGATCAATTCCGTCATTTTTTCGACCAAGTGTTTGGCAAAACAAGAGACTAAATGGGCTTCTTGTTCTGGCCATCTTGACTTCCTCATGATAACTTCTTCGTCTTTGTCTTGAGATTCTTCTTCCCCGGTCTCCTCACATTCCATCTCCAAAGTTTCTCCATTAGGCAAAGAGGGATAACAGTCTTCCATGGCTTCTAATAGTCTAGAATGACTTCTCTCAAACTGTTGATTTCTATGGTATTGTCAAATTCTGCATACAGGAGGACGTTCACTGTGTGATCTGGAGGTGGATTTGCAAACTGAAGTTCCACACGAATCTGACCCGATTTTATAGGGTGGAAATGTCCCTCGTCGCTGCATTGGTCAGGAGTGAAATCAAAACCCCACAAAGCATAGCCTCCTGCATAATCGCCGTACGAAATACAGTGACTGGTGTTGGTTCCTAACTGTCCCGTGCCTTCGTACAGGGACAAGTACGATCTCAAATAATTCTTCACGACGCCAAAGTTGGGCTCAAAGGGTCGGGTACACAAGGTCTTGCCGTCGCGACTGACTTCGATCTTGGACACATTGTAATGTTGAAACTCAAAACGATATTGATCGTGGGTTCCGTTGAAGGCTGAATTCCTGACGATACCAACAACCAAACGTTTGGGTAACTGTCCTTGGAACAGATGATCTTCGATCATAGAACGCTGTCCAGCGGGAATGGTGAATGTTTTCACTTCTACGCGTCGTATCGGATACTTGGCAGTCGTTCTGCTCAACGTCTGACTGACGTCGTTTCCCACTTTAGGTAACACTTCCACACGACGCACGTAAAGTCGGGCTTCTTGAATGATAGTTTTGTATTCATTGGCATGGGCCATCAAATGGAAAGTGGCACTGCTACGATTCAGTCTCAGACGGATATCCACCCCGTTGAGCAAATACTTTTCTTGTAACCACGTGTCCAAATGCAAACGATCCATCAGTTCTAAACTTCGCCCTTGCAGAATTTTCTTACGACGGTCGTTAAACCCCACATTGTGAGGATTGTCATCCTCTGTCAGGACTGTGTCGCTAAACGTGGCCACACCTGCCGTGTCAGGTTTCCATACCACGCAAGCATCCAGATGAATATTCCTGGCTTCTTTTCCGTACGTCAAGAGTTTTCCAGGTAGGCACGATATGGGTAAGTATCCATGCTGCTGCTGACCAGTTTGTTATTCAAGTACAAGTCCACTTCGCTGAACAAGGAATGCATGAAATTGTTGACAGGAGCTACTCTAGCATCGCCTCCTGGATTGGTGTTGTCCGTTTTGATCAATTTGACTTTCAAATACAGGTAACTGTTATTCAGATCGATGTAATCTTCGGGCTGACCTTTGATTTCAAACTCGATGGGAGCGGAATCCGTCAAAGAGGAGACGGGGTGAAATTCCACCCATTGGGATTCTTGCATCGTCATCACGGTGGGTGGCATGGCAAACAGATCCAGTTCCGACTTGGAACAAGCGGAAGACTCTCGGTGCATCATTTTTTTTCTCTTTCTCAATAATCGAAAACGTCTAAGTCTCGAACGGTTCTTCTTTTCTTTGCCTTTCTAGCTTTAGACGTGTGAAGTCTGGTGAAAGGGTGTTTTCTTCGTCATCTCTTTCTGCCTTGTCCTTGCTGAATGCCTGACTCGGTAGCGTGCAGGGCATTTATAGGTGTGTCTTGACGGCCCAAAAGGTCTTCACCCGTTTGCAGCAAGACATTTTTGCCTGCCCTCATGAAGGCTTCTTTTGGGTTTTGTTTGTCGATGATGACATTTTGGAGAAATTCTTTGCCTTGTGTCAGTGCCGCATCTTTCAAGGCGTGCAATCCACGTGTCACCATCGGTTTCAACACCGGAGCCACCGAACGAAAGGCCGATTTTAACATATCTCCTAAACCGTGTCCTCGCTGTCGAGCAACCCCTCGGTACACTGGATACATGACTTACAACTCGTGAGAGAACCGTTTTCGAAAATGGAATTTCACCATGACTTTTCCTTTGGTGAATGAAATATTTTGTCCCAGATCTCCTTTTATAACAATGTTGACCGTGTCCAAATAAGACTTACTGACAGGCAAATAGTGAGGATGTACAAATTCGCGGTGAACGTGGTAAGTGTTTCCACCTTCCTCGTCAGCGTTCGTGGCAGAATCCACTTTGAAAGGAATGACACGCAGTAACGGCACAGAGGTGTGTCCCACCACGTTGTACTCCACCACATCGGAGTACACAAACATCAAATTCAGTCCTTGGTTCAGTTCTACCGGGGCACGAAATAACTTGCTAAAAGACTCGTTGTCGTAAATGATTGGGAATTAGTTTTTCTTAATCATTGCCATTCTCATGTCCATGTCTCCGCCGAACATGTCAAACAATTCAGGACAAATTAAAATGGACACGATTTTACTCCCGTCAAATTTCATCAAGAAGCGACCAGCTGCTTTGTGGTATTCCAGGGTGACACTTTTTGACACTTTCCAAAGCTTTCAGAAACACGACATTAAACCTGGAGGCTAGCCTATGGTGCTCACCAAATGTTGACCACTAAAATAATAGCCTGGGGGAATGAACAAGTGATAGGTGGTGTACTTTTGATTTTGTGTGCCAGGGGTTTTTATGTTATATTTGCCATGGCTATCCAAGTACTGTTGCATTGGCTCGTCATGAACTTCCACATCAAAAAAGTTTTGATTGGGAAGGACATTGAGGACTTGGGTCGGGTGAATGATTTCTACTAAAGCCACTTCCCAATGGGCTTCGTGATCTAATTGGATCGTCTGAGGTAATTTGGCCGTGTAACAGCACAACGTGTTCTTGGGAAACACCTCCATGGAACTGTCACTGGGTAAGGTTAAGTAAAATTGGTTTTGGTGACTCATAATTCCAGAGTTCTGTGGCTGTCCGAGGGGTTATTGGACGTCAGAGGAGAGTCTCCGCCCAAAATAGGGTTGTTGTTGTTATTGGAGTGGTGACTGACACTGGTACTGGACACAAGGTTCCGGTTGTTCCTGTTGGAAGAGAATTTCAGGGAGGGATTGGGAAGCAGGTAACCGATGCAACTGCTCAATAAAATGGTCCACAATTGTTTGTCTCTTTGTTGCAAACTCAAATTGGCAATGGCTGCCCCGATGACACAATACACCACGAAGATTTGGCAGAAAAAGACGATTTGCGTTTTAGGCACACGTTCTCCACACCACACCCACAAGGGTTGTTTCTGTAAATCTTGCAGAGAAGAACTGGGTGAAGGAGTGATCGACGTAGCTGCGTCTGTGTGAAAGGGCAGGATGGTCACTTCTTTTTATAGTCGATGTTTTGCGAAGCGTCGATCCAAGAATCAAAACTGGGTGGATATCCTTTCCAACGTACTTTGACTTCTTTGACACGTCGTTTACCCACTTTACGGGTTCTGCGTTCGAGAATGCTTTCGATGTCGTACACGTCGTCTTCTTTTTTTGGTGACACGTTGTAACTCGGGCAAATAAAACGTTCCTTTGGGCACTTCTCCGTTCATGTCTTCTAATTTATAGACGGCAGGATGACGGCCATGCACTCGTCCAGTGACACGAAACAATTCGGTAGTCCAGTTAGGTAAGTAACCTTTGTCGAAAGTGCGTTTGGTTTTGCCAATGCGCACCCAATCTCCTACGGTCAACACTCCACTTTTCTTGGGGACAGCTCTCGTCGGGGACGTACCAAACAGGCGCTCAAACACCAACACTTCGTTCTCGGGAGTCACTTCTTCCGGGGCACGTCCAATGCTTCGATGGTAAGATTGGTTGTACGCTTGCACCAGGTGCGGTAAGATGTCGATGTACTTCAGAGTGTGGTGATGCGTAAAATATTTCCACATGCGTTCATTCAAAGTGCGTTGAAAACGTTCCACGATGCTGGCTTTGGTTTCAGGATTCTCGGTGGTAAAAAAATGAATGTCACGTTTCTTTAATTCTTTTTGGAAAGCTTGGTTCAGAAATTCGGTACCTTTGTCCGTTTGCCATCGAAGAGGGTGACGACCGCTTTGTTTCAACACTCGCTGCAGGGCTCGCACTAACTCACTGTTCGATTTGGAAGGCAAGGGCACGACCCAGGCAAATTTGGAAAAGACGTCGATGACACAAAACAAATATTTGTAGCCGCGATTGTAGCTGGCCAAATGAGAGACATCAGCTAAATCGGCTTGCCATTGATGATCGATGCCTTCCACTCGGGTGCGACTTCTGGAAAACTTGCGTCGAATGGGTTTGTGTAAAGTGTAAGTAGCTTGTTCTTGTAACCATCGTTGCACTTGAGGTAAACGGAGACTTTTCAGTCGCGTTTTGGCAGCATGATACAATTTTTGAACTCCTGCGTAACCAGCAGGATGCGAGGGATCGTAGTAAATGCTGGCTAACACTTTTTCCATTTTGTTGTGTTTGTGTGTTTATAAGGCACCCACTCTTGGAAGATGCTACTCTTTTTCTCTTGGGGTACTTTCTTGGATTGTAATGCTTTGCCTGTACGACCGGCAATAGGTGTCGAGGAGTAGGATGTCAGAAC
This sequence comes from Sinohyriopsis cumingii, assembly GCA_028554795.2. Classification (NCBI taxonomy): domain Eukaryota; kingdom Metazoa; phylum Mollusca; class Bivalvia; order Unionida; family Unionidae; genus Sinohyriopsis; species Sinohyriopsis cumingii. Next base: position 68,618,865 of record CM068834.1, on the reverse strand, counting down.
AGGGGATATCGGTTCTTGTTTCACTTCTGTCTTCACTTCTGTCTTCACATTCTTTTCCTCCTGTGATGAAGAAGGGGTGGTCATCATCTTTTTAATCCATCCAATTCTGGAGGTAGGTGGTGTTGTTAACTTGCGTACTTTTTCTGGTGGAGTTTGAAACCCTTCTTCTTCTTCTCGTTTTTCTGTCTTGGTCACTGGTAGTGGTGGTGGTACTGGTGATGGTGCTGGACTTTTCATCAAGGTCTTAAAATCTTTCAGAGTGGGAAGAGCTGTTTCGCCTGAGGCTTTCTGGTGAAAGAGTTGCAATCGTTGAAAGAGTTGACCGCACTTTTGCGATTTTTCTGTTTCGGACAAATCTTGGCGATCCATTAAGGACTGCAATTCGTGTTGTAACTGGGACATCTCGCTCAAATGGGGATTGGGAGGTAAATGCGGGGTGCGTTGTTCTTGCCAACGATGGTATTCCATCCATCGTTTGTAAGGCACTAAAGCTAGTTTTCGTCCTTCCATGGGGTTGTAAGGGGTCGATTCTGAGATCTTGGGACTTCCGAGGGCCTTTTTATCTTGCTCCCACCAGTCCTCCCAACATGGTTCCCAAGACTTCTTTCAGCAATGGGCCTAGCAAGAGGGGTAAAATTCCTCCACGTTGGACCAACATCTTCTTCTTTTGACGAATGGGGATTTTCTTTTGAACCATTTGGCGAAGAACGTGATGATGTTTGCCTAAGCATTGTTTCTGGTGTTTGGACAAAGGGATCGTACCTTTCAACACGTTCAAGCAACATTCACACACGGTATCGATGACCTCTTTGGAGGCCGTTTGAATGAGTTTTTTTCGTAGGGGTGGAGAAGCTTTGGACAGGACAGATAACATGTCCCCATGTTTGACTAAATGTGGAGGCAGTCCTTTCCTTTTCTTTCCTTGGGGTTGTTTAGAAGAGGGATGTTTTTTGGAGGGTGACATCTTCAGGAGCACCAAAAACACTGATCCCCTACTTGGTCACATACCTTTTTTATACTGGAACGCGACGCCACTGATTGTCTTTACGTCGTATTAACTTCAGGACAGGCATGACATGTCGTGCAGGGGTACGCAACGGACTAAATCGAGCCAGTTCTTGCTTGGACAAATCCAGTAAACTTTGTAACATGCCCGATCTTTCTTGGACTTTGATTTTGGGAGAAGGTACTTTGTGAGCAGCGGCCACTGCCACTAAATTGGAGGGTCCTGCCACTGGAGAAGTTCTTGGGGTTATCAACGGAGACGTTCTTGGTGTGATCAACGTCTCCAAATACTCTTCAGTTCTTGGTGACATCAACGGAGAAGTGAATGAACCTGATTCTACCGGAGACGCGGTCACCGCCTTTGCAGGTCGTGGTTTGCGAGTGTAAGGTTGCGTCCTGCCCGAAGTGCCTCTCTTGCGACTAGTTTTCTTCTGTGGGCTTTTCTTTTTCTGAGGACTTTTTCTCTGCTTCTTTTTCTGGGGGCTTCTTTTCTTTTTCCGGAGTGGTGTCTAGTAAGAGGAGGGTCCCGCCACTGGAGAAGTTCTTGCAGATACGGGTCTCCTTGGGGACCTGGTCTTGACACCGTGGCTCTTTTTCTTCTTCTTGGAGCTTCGTTTGACTTTTTTCTTGGGGAGATCTTTGGGGGCATTAGAATCCCATCTTAAGAGAGAGCGAATGATGACCCCTCCTAGAGTACCGCTCCCTCCAGGTTTCAAAATGATTTGTTTTTTGGTTTGAGTGTCGATGTGGGGATCGGCCAGTTGGGTCAAAGCGACTTTGTTTCGATCAAAAAAGCGTTTGGTCTGATGAGGAATCTGAATGATCCCTTGCAGTAATTGACGTGCAGTCACCGTAAACCATCGTAAGACTTCTTTGAGACTAGCTTCTAAGACACGAGCTCGTATTTATGGATTTTTTTCTCGACTGATGCCATACAAGGCACGAATCAATTTGACGGGAAGATGCGACTGAAGGGACGTCATGTTCAAACTGTGTGAGACAGACGAAAAGTGTCTGAGGTTTTTATAGATTTTTTTGTTGAGTGAAGTTAAGTCGAGGACGGAGACGTGTACAGGATAGGCCTTCCGTCTTGGCACCGGTGGCGAAACAAGTGGGTACGAAATCGCAAATCATCGGGGGTCGTAGGTTTCAAATCGACGAGTAAATAGGCGTGTGGAGTTTGAGTGGCATCGTCGTACGCCTGAGTCAGCCAAGGCGTTCCTAACTGTTTGGTTAAGACTTGCACTTGCGATTTATCTCGAGGGCTTTTAAAAAAGACCACGTAATGCGCATTGAGACTGATGGTGCGATGGCTTTATTTTGTTGAAACAAATTTTGAGTGATGTAAACGACACTGGCATTACGGTGATGCCCTTTGCGCGTGAACCACAGTTTAATTTCTTCTTCGTCTTCTCCTAACATGTCATCGAAAATGACCAAATGGGTTTGACGGGAGTCAGAGACGATGCTGTCGTCTTCTTTAGGAATGCCTTCCACAAACACGACGGAATCGCCTTGACTTTCTCGCAAGAGGCTGTACGCCGATTGCCACTCTTTGTAACACCACACGATGCGCTGAGGTGGTCGATCGATCAAATGATGTTTATGTTCGATCAAACGTTTGACAAATTCGGTTTTGCCTGAACCGCTAGGTCCAGCAATGAGCATGTTAAAGGGATGGCGAAGATACAAAGCCTCCCAACTGGCACGATCTAAGTGTTCGTCGATGACTTTGACAGTGGAGGAAGAGGGAGCAGAGACAGCAGAGGTAGCCATAGTGTTAGGAATGTCACTTGTGACACGAAAACAGACAAGACAAGAGTTGATATACTTTTTCAGAACACGTTTATTGAATGTTTAAAACATGAACACGAATGATAAAAATACATAAGAGCCAAAGGCTTCAGTACAACGATACAAGGCACATGAAAACCATTAACGTGGAATAAACACAAGTGTCTGTACAACATGTTTTGGGTAATGTTCTGACCAGTTCTATAGGGGGTAAGGTCACACAAATGTCCTCCCGAAAGGGTCTTTCAGGCATGTCCACGACAGTCCTATCCTGGGTGACGGGTTCTTCTTCTTCTGGTACTGTCACTAACACAGGTTGAAAAGTAACTTTTTTTCCTTGAACAACTCTCGTGCATACTGGGCCACTTCTTGGGTCCAAGCCTCAAAACCCCCTTTTTCCAGTCACGGACATCTGTCCAATGGGAGTGTAAGTCACAAGCTACACACACATTGTCATACACGTCTTGGGTAGCTAAAAGTTGACGAATCTTTTTTTCCCGTAGAGGTCGAGAAGTATCCAGATGAAAACGCAAGGCTTTGAGCAAAAGGAGTCTTTCGTGACCATTTAAGGCCATTGGGGTGGTAAGTACTGTTCGTAAAGAGTCCACAAGGAATCGGCTGGTAAACGAAATCCCAAAAAACAAGTCACTAAGACACACACTATGCGTCGTCCCAAATTGATTGGATACAGTTCTTGTAATAATTGATGGTAATGATCCACGGTTTGAATATTTTCATTGAGTTCCTTCCTCGGAATCTGTTCAATCACATGTGATAAAAGTCGTGGCATGGATTCCTGTTTTTATAGTCTCTTTGTTTCGGAAGCAATACACGTACTTTCTAGCCAAAGATCTTCGTTCTCCAGTTGGAAATCTAAATCTTGCATACTGTAACCTACAGTTCAGAGTTTGTTGAGAAGTTTCCTCTTCAGCTAAGCAGATTCCACGTAAAATATGTTGGTAATCCTTTAACTCGTCTTCCTCAATGCGTTGCTCTAGGTGAATCTCGAAATAACCAAAATGATGAACATTTCGATCATTCACTAACTCAAAGTGTTGAACAAGATCTGACCACTGAAACAATTTCTGACGAATCAGTTATCTTATACCATTCAGGTACCAGTGGTTCAAACACCGGTGACGTAACGGATGCAATTGTTCTTTACGTTTGACTTGTATTTTGACCAGCTCTCGGTAAATGCGTTCTCTCAACTCCACAGGCAAAGCACGAATGTTCTCTTGTAAAGTATCCATTTAAATATATTGTCCTACTAAGGGTAAGTAATGACAACTGGGAGACCATCGAGCATGTTCCAGGTAGGCTCAATCATGCGGTTCCCAGTGGTGAAGTGACACACCGCAACTGAAGCATTTGACTTTATCCCCTTCGCCCATGTAGTAAAATCCGGCTCTGGCTAATTCTTCGGGGGTCGGTCCTCCCAGATACTTAGGCCATTTTCCTTTGAACGATTGAAAACGATTTTCAAGGTTGCAGTATTCCGACAAACGCACAGGGAACGAATATTCGTCTTTTACAGGTTCATTTCGATGAGGGGTGGGTGACATGGACAGGAGTTTGCTCAGGGCTGGATGACATCCGTAGGGAGGTAGACGTGAAGGTGGACATCCACATTGACCATAAAACCCAGTAAAGTGTCCAAGAGGACGAGTGGCATCGCTTTCGCATCCCTCAGGTTTGACACGCACAGCATCACTTTCCATGATAGGGGCAGTGAGAACAAAGTTCCCATGATGCTTTACGGCATCGCTAAGGTCACAGCGTATAGCATCGTTCCCATCGCAAGGCTCACAATCGCATTCCACTTCAGAGGCCCCAAACTTGAATTGTGCCTGTCTGAACTTGTTTTGTGTTTCTCTGAAAGTATTCATCTTGCTCCCTTGGTCTTGGTAGTCACAATGAACTATCGATCTTGACCATAACCCCTTTTTATACTAGTCGCAATGCAGCTTGTACATCGTTCCTTTTTTATGTCTAGTTTTGGAAGGTACCGTCTCTAAGGTACCGTCATAATTGTACCGTAGTGTAATGGGTGGAAAGGCCATAGAAAGGTAAGGGCAGTGCGAAGACCATCGAGTATGTTCCAAAATAGCTGAATCTTTATAGATACATACATCCATTCGCAACTTCAGTCCGCAAGCGAAACACTGTACATCGTATCCCAATCCAGACTCAGGTCCCAAGTAGACAAATCCTGCTTTAGCTAAAACATTCGAAGAAGGTAGTCATCCCTATCCGTAGGCCATGCTTGAAACGTTTCCAATCGACGGGCACAATTACAATAGTCAGGTAAGAACACCGGAAAATGGCAGGGTTTGAACTTGGAGTTCTCACTGGATTTCTCACTCGATTCTTGCTGTGGCGAAGTCATACTTCTGGTGGCTATCCTCTTACACCCAATGTTTTATACCGACATGTCCATACGGTAAAGTAAAGTGATTGGGAAGTCGCACTCGCTTCTGGTACACGATTTGATAGACTTTTTCCAAGGGTCGACTGACGATGTGGTGAGTGGGTAAACGTACAATCTTGTTGGGTTGATGAGTGGTCACTTTAAAGTTTCCATCCTCTCCAGATTGCAAGGCTTCTTTCAATACCCCAAAGTTGACCACACGACTGGTACGATAATTCAGAGTCAATCCTTTCACTTTACACTTCGTGTGCACTTCTTCTTGTTTGTCCCGGTATTCGTAGCCGTAATTTTTTGGACCGCCACTGACGAAACTTAGAATCTTGTCGTCGGGATGCTCGTCTGTCCAGGCTCCTAAACGGTCTCCTTCGATGTCAGGGTGATGTTGACTCGGGTGATCGATGTAAATGCAACTGTCCGTGTCAAAGTACAGGACACGTTCCCCTAACAGTTCTAAAGCTTCGTACAATTTTAAGCGAGCATGAGCTGTCACGTAAGCCGCAATGATGACATTTCCAAAAGGGTCATCTTGTACAAAGTCCAGATCTTCTTCGTAATTGACCAAGATCAAATTTTCGCGAACGACGTCCACGTGTTTCATGAATTTGGTTTTGTCGTGAATCATCTGGAAGTAGCGGGAAGGTTCTGTCAAATATTCCGTCTTGGGTAAACACGGTCGTTGTGCCATTTTGCCCCACAAGCAATTTAACATCACTTTGGCAAACGATCGCCTGCCTTCGTTTTTCTCGATGTGATCTAAAGGAATGCCTTCTTGTGCCCGGTATTTCTCTTCGAATGTCTTTTGGTCTTCGGGAGTGTGACACCAGGAAGGATAGCCACTGGCTTCTTGCTTCAGTTTCAAAAAGGCATCCACGTAGTCTGCGAAAATGCCTTTCTGAGTGGGGTCACCCTTGTGTCATTGTTCTGTCTTGGGAAAGTGACAAATTTCGTACACTTCTAACAGTTGGTATCCCATGTCCAAAGCTTTGAACAGTTCTACGCTGACCCACGTCCCCGTCAAGGCCCGTTCTTCCTGTGTGTGATGACAAGGTTGATCTTGGTTGCACGTTTCCGCACAAGTACGGCACAAAGGAAACATCAGTTTGCCTTGGCAATGGTGAGGTAAGACGGGATGGTATAGGTTCGTGGGAGGCAAAACTTTGCATTTGATCAAGCCTTCGTATTGTCGAATGTTTTTCAGGTAGATGTGTTCGGTGAACAATTGTGGGTGCCCTGCAGGAAAGTGACAATATTTGCACACGTAGGGATACAGCGAACACACGTCCAAGTATTTGATTTCTTCTCCTTTCTCTTCGTCGGCTTGGTACAGCAAACAGGTGGCATTGGTCCTTCCTCCGTACAAACTATCCCTCGGGTTCAGGGGGTCCATGAACTGGTAACTTTCCACGAGGCGTTTAAACTCGGGATCGGTTTTCAAACGGTGATCGTATTCGTGTTCCCACATTTCCACCACTTGGTATCCTTGCTGTTCTAACTTTAGGCGTCGCTGACAAGTGGCCTGGTACAAGTCTTCCATGGTTCGTTGTAAAAACTGATTTTTAGTGCCACGGACAGGGTAACAGACGGGACATCCGTGAAATAAGCAACCGTTAAACTCGTACGCGATCTTGGGGTTTTCTAAGTCCCAGCCATCGACCGAATGCGTTCCGATGGTCTTTTCGCCCCCTCCGTTGCGGGCATGCTGAATCCACTTGTCTTCCTTGTCGCACAAGTAATGTAACCAGCGTAGGGCTTTGACCGAGTATTGACGTTTGACATAGTTGGTCGTTTGAGGACTGATGACAGCCACGGCGTTTTCAGGCATGAATCGTTGGCGGTACACTAAGGAACACGCTTTGGCACTGGTGCAAGCTTCTTTCAAAGGATCGACCCCTCCGTGTTCCATGAACAGTTCTCGCAATTTTCCACAGCAACGCCGTAAAATGTCCACATCGGAACGACAATACTTTAGCATTTCTTCCTGAAAGTAGAAAGCTTCTTGTTGTTCGGTACGCATGTTGTCGGGGTCGTAATAGTGAGCCTCAGGCAAATGGGGTAGAACGGCATGTTGGTTGGCTTCCGTACTGAAAAAGTGAGGAAAGTACCCTTTAGCCATTTCTGTCATTCCAAACGTTTTAGGCATTCGACTCAAAGGCATGGCCAAGTAACTCATCGAATCTTTAAAATGCACTTGTCCCACTTGCATGAAAATGAGTTTGGCTCCGTTCAAAGTCACTTTAGGACGTTCGGTGCCTTGTTCCGTATAGTACCTCAAAAGAAACTGTCCATCGTATCCGGAGAAATTGTGAGCCATCACTGTGGCATGGCGATGACAATCTCCGTAACGTTCGATGTCCTCTTGGCTCCAAGTCTTGTCGATGGGGTCTAAGACCCATCGGGCGAAATCGGCTAGCGTGTTCGGCCCTCGAAAGATTTTTTCACGCCCTCCAGGAATCTTGCTTAAGCGAGGGCAATAACTGAAGATAGGTTCTTGAATGCACTTCTTGCACGCTCGATGAGCCACGCAGAAATTAGGAATGTGAATACCGGTCTCTTGCATGCATTCGAAATCGAAAAAGATGAAATTGCCTTTCTTCTTCTTGTGACCATCCTCTTTCTTTGGTTGGGGTTGGTATTTTTGCACGTAGCATTGGTGTTCCAAGTCCACGATGTGATGACAAATGTGACATTTTTTCTTTCCTCGACATACGTGTGCCTTGACAGTATTGGTACATAGGCCTTGTCCACAGGTAGGGCACAATCTCAGGAGTTGACAAGCACATTTCTGCTGTGAACCTTGTGTCTTCAAATGTTGTTGGTAACAGGTAGGGCTGACAAACGTGCGCAGACAAGCAGGACAATGCACTGGTTTTTGCCCTTCGTTCAGACAGGGTGGAGAGGCCAAACATCCTGAGCATTTCGATCCACAATGCTTGTGTTGCTTTCGATTGTTATAGCCATAGTCACATTTCTCACAATAATAACCGTATCCTAGGAATGCAGTGATGGTGGTAATGGTATCGAAATGTTCTTCGTGATGATAAAGGTGAATGTATTTTCCATCTTTAAAATCTTGGCCTCGAAACAACAGAGGCCCACGCATTTCTTGAGGGTGCACTTTCAAGGTGTAGCGTGGAGCTAGGACATCTTGCAATGTTTGCATTTCAGGAATGCCACAGGGTGTGTCTTTGGACAGGCCGGCTTGTTGTAACAGGAGTTCTGCTTCACTTCGTTGTTTGGCTCGGTCTGATTGTTGAATAGTTTTCCAGGCTCTTTTCCATTCTGCGGTGTCGTTCTTGTTGGCATAGGTTCGTCCCACCACGATAGCCCTGGCTAAACACATCTGGTGTTGAGGGTTGTGAATTCGGACGAGACTTGTTTTGGTGCTGCGAAGCTCGTCCACCAAAAAATTTGTGCCAAGACTTCAGCCCTGGTACGAGGCGATAGATCACGTTTCTGCCTCTATTTTTCTTCGTTTTTCTTCTCATATGAATTGAATCGTTTCATCTTGATAGCAGAATGTCAAATGACTAAAGTTTAAACACCATGGGCTACTTTATAGTCCTGGCAGACCAGCGTATATAAAGGGTACGTGTCTTGTCCTTTCACTATTTATTTCACTCTCAAACCGAGTAGAACGATGGAAGAGACTACCCAGATCGAACGTTTCATCAGAGCTTTGCGAGGGGTCATTAGAAAATTTTCTTTAGACCAGCCTTCGGACTACTCTCCTTCTTTTCGAGATAAAAGTGAAGATACTTGCTATATCTGTCAGAAGAAAGGGCATTGGTCTTCAGAGTGTCCAGACCGTCAAAAAAGAAAAACAGGGGTTAAAAGAGACAAAAGTCAAGATACCTGTTATTATTGTCAAGAAAAAGGACATTGGTCTCCAGATTGCCCAAAAAAGAAACAAGAAGAGTCAGAAGAAGAGAGGGATTCTTCAGAGGAAGAAAAGGAAGAAAACAAACAGGTGAAGAAAAAGAAACAGGAAAAGAAAAGAAGGGAAGAAAGTGAGGAGGAAGAGGGGGAAAAGACTGTGACTGAAGAAATTCAAAAAACAGAGAGTGAACAATGAGACAGAAGAAGTGTATGCACTTTTTAAAGTGTTATGTTGTGAATTGTGAATTGGATTGTAAATATTTATAAAAGAATAAATTAGGTATAAAAAGGTAAGTGTCTTTGAGTTTTGATTTTAAAATAAGAACGTACACTCACGCACTCATATACACAGACACGTACTATAGGGGGTAAAATGTTTTTTTTTTTAGTTATTGGCAATTGAAAGTGTATCTCTTTTCGAGAGACGTGGGTGGCCCTGAAAAGGGCCTTTGGTTTGTGGTGTAGGGGTGAGTTTAAGCAATCAACTTTAACTGTCTTAAGCCTTTGCCACGGCCAAGGCCTACTTCTGGACTGCGTACTGTCGATGATGATTTGGTTGAAATCACTAAGGGTGGTACGGTAGGCTTAGTCACAGGGTTGGAGTGTTTAGCTCGGGAAGGTCGTATTCTCTTCGGTCGTAATAAAGAAGTCTGATACATTTGCTTCAGACATCTTAACTCCGCTAAAATGTCTAACAGTACCGTGACCGTTTGATTTTCACACCCTTGTTTCTGTGCTACTGCTTCTTCTTATTGTTGTTTTTTTTTTCTTACCTCTTCTTCTTGCTGTTGTTGCTGTAGGAGAAAAGCTTGTTCCGCTTCCTTTTGCTGTTGTATAAATTTCTCCAATTCTTCTTTCTGTCTCTGTCTAAAATTCTCCACGTGCGGTAATAAAGAAGGTGACGAAGGTTCCGGAACAAATTCTTGCGAGGTAAGAAAATCCACAAAATCCCAATTTACCTCTTCTGAAAGTAAGTCCGGGTTCCCTTGAACGGTCTCCACTGCTGGTACACCCCAATTTATCGTTTTCTGAGTTTCCGTCATGTTGAATAACTGTCGCATGAACTGACTGCGCACAGGCGCTAGCGAATCTATATAGACCACGTGACGTCACAAACTGCTCTCTTCGGATTGGATGCGGGCTGGCTGAATTTTGTAACGAGTGTTTGGATTGGTCAATGAACTCAATCCGTTTCAATCCTTCCTCTACCTATAAATAAGCGCAGTTCACTGCATTGATTCACCTGTTCTCGGCGCCTCAGTATGTGGACTGACGTTGAATCTTCCACCCTTGTGTCGACAATGATGTTCAGGACGGACATCGATGTATGTCCGATCCGAATGGACAGTTGTCCATAGGACTGCCACAAGCCTATGGATACGTAGGATTTACGTGGAGAGGCAAGGATGCCTCAAAAGAGTGTTAGTGTATGGTCCTACCATTAGACGAAGCCTAAGGACAAGAAGAAGTCACAGATGCCCTTTATGTTAAGGGCATATATAAACCCAAAGGCCCTTTTCAGGGCCACTCCAATCTCTCGAAAAGAGATAGACTTTCAATTGCCTACCCCTTTTTATATTTTTTTTATTTTTAAAAGAAAATAGAGACCCCTCCCTGTTTCAATTTTTTCGCCTGTTCCATTTCCATAGACCCATCAGGTCGGGACCGTATTAAAATAGGGTCCCGACCCTGTTCCATTTTCCCTTGACGCTAGACAGTCCCACGATTTATTCCCATGTTAAATTTCCCTTGACGCTAGATTGTCCCACGAGTTTTTCCCCATGTTAAATTTCCATTGACGCTAGAGTGGCCCAGGGGTGTTTTTAATGGTAAGTCCCCTTGACGCTAGGGTGGCCCTATTCAATACTCTCATGGCTTGTCATTACCTGCGGAAAATAAACATTTTAACATTATCATTACCGTTAGAGACCATAAAACCCACTATGTTATATTTCCGTTTGAAGCCATAAAATACCATTGTTATAACCTCAATGTTAAATTCTCGTTTAAAGCAACAGAGGATCCCATATGCTAACGACCATACATTTTTAACATTTGCATTTCCGTGTGAGCCATAGAGACTCCCGCATATTAACATATGACCCTATTTAATGATCACTGGAGGCTGTAAAGGCTCATACTAACATTTACATAAAACAGTTAGAGCGTCCTTTTGGTTAACACGTATTCAGATTAATCTGAGATTTCACATTTATTTGAGTAACATTAAAGGTATGCAGGGAACTCGCCCCGTGGAGAACTCGCCCTGGGAAAAGTCGCCTCATGGGAACTCGCCCTGGGAGAACTCGCCCCAACGCATCTGGAGAAGTCGCCCCAGAGTGGTTGGAGAAGTCGCCCACTTCGTCTGGAGAAGTCGCCCCAAAACCCAGATAACCTTTTTATAACAGAATTAAAACATCTTTTACGTGATTACAATATTGTATTTCAGTCATTCAATTAGTCTTAAAATTCGCATACAAAAATAGTAACTTTATTTGACTATTTTTGACTATAATTGTGTGTATCTGAGTATATCTGAGTACATTTTAATAACTAGCTACGATGTCGTACCCTCAACGTCCACGAAGGTGGGGTACTATTATTTGTACTATTTAGTAAGTTGATGTGCATTTTTGTTTCATAATTGTTATTATTTTTATTCTAAAAACTAATTGTTCTGATGATTGCTACATAAATCATTTTTGTATCATTACCCCCACCCCCCACCCCCTTCAAAATGTTATAGTTTAGCATCGCAAAAAGCAAGAAAGTCAATTAAGAAACAGATGACAGAATAAAGATGCATTAAATTTAATAGTCAAAGTCACTCCCCTGTCAATTCATTCAAACTGCTTTTGCTTTTTCACTTCTCTGTATTTTCCGTTGTTTTGGCGTTCGAGCAATGTTCTAAACTTAGCACCATTTGAAACATAGGCTTTTCTGTTTGTTGAAACTATTGTTGTTATGTCTTGATTTTTGTTGTTCGAATTCTTAAGAAATTTCTGGAAAATTAATTAGCTTTTTTGCTCAGTTTTGCAACGCTATGTTGTGATGTTGACGCAATATACGGCATACTTTCAGGACGACGTTAGCCTTCGGTGCACATCGGAAATCCACGAATTGGAGGTCTACTGCTTGAAATACATTTTGAAATATCTCAGATAATACAAATCTTCTATTGTCTAAATTTCCTATCTAACTGTTCTGAATAAACTACTACCCTGTGACCCTTGTAAGTTACTGACAATGGAAACTTGTACAAACATGCACACGTTCAGATTCATTTGAGATTTTCAGATTTATCTGAGTGCATTTGAGTAACGGCTGCAAGAACATGCACATATTCAGATTAATCTGAGATTTCACATTTATTTGAGTAACATTAAATACTCTACTATACCACATTTTATGAGATAAAATTGATCAGATATATAGATATAAGGTGGTTTGCGGTCAATACATTGACGGCCGTGAGAAAACAAAATGCCATTATATTCTAGCCGCCGGTACACAACGATACTTTCTTGCTGAGACAGCGGTTACACTATTTCGGTGTTTCATTAATTTATTTATTTATTACCGGTAAATCTCTACAATAATAATAATAATAATAATAATAATAATTATAACAACAACAATTATTATAATTATTATATTGTTATTATTAGTAGTAGTAGTAGTAGTTGTTGTTGTAGTAGTAGTAGTAGTGTATTATTATTAAAGGGAAATAACCCTGTAATTGGTTCCCAACTTAGGTGGCGCTATACAGTTTCGCATTTTGCATTAGGATTTTAAAGAAAAAGAATGTCCCCGGCTCTCCTCACTGGTTATACTCGCTATTTAAAAAAGACCTTGTATATCTTAGGTATAATGCAAAGAACCTTTAATTCCCTTTATTTTGGTGTATGATTGATGGGTGTACTATGGGTTATAGAGTATACAGCTTGGCCTTACTTCAAATGTGCATCTTTCAAAAAAGTGCTAGCTCTACTTGGTCATTTTCACTTCCTGAACTTCAGAGGTCAGTTGTATAAAAAAGAGCCGATAACTTTTTTTACATTTTATATATTTGGTAATTCATTCATTGCGCTTTCAGAAGCTGGTATTGTCTAGTCTGGCAAAATTCATTTTCCCTATTTTAATAGTTGCTATGTATAGTGCACTTTAGACTAAATCAGACTGATTTTTTAACACAAATTAGCAGTCATTTTAGTTAGCAGTGTACTTAAATCATGTAAAATTTCCAAAAGTACAATATCCAAAAGAAATATCATCCACATTACATTAATGTAGCATAGAGATATGCCAACATTCTCTCCACTGTGCATGTTTTAAATGCGAACTACTTCACCTTACATACGTCACTCTCTCTAAAGTACATATTATCTGGTGAGCGCCACCTTAGATGATAATAATTATTCTTTGCTGCTGACTTCCGGTTTTTGTTCAGGCGTGCACTGCATGAGACTGTTTGTTTACAACTGTTCGAATTTGACACTATACGGGTTCACTGTATTCCGTTCTGGAATACTGCGTTGTTAGTAAAATGTATCGAGCTTTGTACAGTTATAATACAGATATGCAGGGTTATCTGACGTTCAAAGCTGGAGATCAGTTTACAGTGTTGGATATGAAGTTTAAAGACTGGTTGTTGGTTCAAAACGGATATGGAGAGATCGGTTATGTCCCCCAAAATTATGTCACCAAAGATGAAGTAGGTTTACTTTTTAAATATTGGTTGCATCTTTATTATAATAAATAATGATCTGTAAGATGCCGCCGTTAATTGCCATAGAAAATATCATGGACCCCTAATTCTACAATGTAAATTGTAATACATAAAGTTAACACATTTTGTTCTCGTTTTAGTGTTGTGTCTTACTACCCAAATAACGGTCTTGTATAGCATGTTCCGATGTCGATTGGCATCGGAACGAGTAGTCAAAGTTTCAGGAATATCTCACACACTTGGCAGCCAATATCGACACTCTTCCACTAATTTATGTGTAATTAATATACTTACTGTGCTGTCTTTATCCTGGCGGAATCAAAATATGACACTAGCAAATGGAAGTATTTTCATGTTCCATTTACATACATTTGAATATGTTGCAGTGCGATGGTAGTTGAGGTAAGCTGAAGTAGGTTCATGTGCGGGATATGTTTCTTGAACGAAATGAAATGTTGCTTTCAGTTCCAATAGGCATAATATATTTTTATTCATTTCATTAAAGAATAATATTTCAACTTAACTCGATTTTGGCATTCCTAGCTTTCATTGCTTTCCAGCCAACTGAAATGTAGGCCAGCGAAACTTGAAAACAGGTCCATTTCTTCTGTGAGAATTTGAATTTATTAGAGAAAAGGCATCAGGGTAAGTAGAGTCTGACAAAAACATTATAGAAAATTGTTGTTATTGGTTGTCAGTTGTGTGTGATATTCCTGAAAATTCAACTTTTGTTACACTGTTGGTTGACATCAAACATGCTGCACAGCACCATTAGTTTGGCAATAAGACCCATCATTCCCAGAACAAAAATATCGGGTGATGCGTCTTACGTTGTAGAAATCCATGGACTCCTTGCTTTTTATGCACTTAAGTACTTACTTTCCCATTTGAGAAATATACTCCTTCATAGGGATGCAGCACATAACTTAGAAAACATTAGATATTTTTAACAAAACATGGCAAATGACATATATTTCTAAATATACTTCTTGGCATGTTTTCAACCAGACAACCCATTTCAGGAAAGTTCTTGTATTACATCAACCATTTTTGATGCAAAACACAGACATCTATTGCTGTGACTTCACTGTATATGCTCTGTATTGTATATATATATATATATATATATATATATATATATATATATATATATATATATATAATTTATGGGCAAAATTCCATGTATAAATTTTCTTAGTATTCCTGAAGCTTTTCATATATATTTATGATAATTATTTATTTTTAGAACAGATTATGTTACAGAAGGTAAAAGAATAAAATTGGAGAAAAAAAATCATGTTGGTATTTTGACAAAATTATTTACTTTATGATTAAAATTATTATAGTTAGAATATGACATTTTTCCATTACTAATTGGCATTGTGAAGTTGTAGAACCTCAGTCTTCGAAAGTACTATGTTTGGAACTTCAAATATGTTTTCATCCATCATAGGTGCCCATCCATTTTGTATGTACACATGGAGGGGGATTCAACCCAAATGCATACACTTGTGTATGGGGGGGGTCTACTGATAATGTATGTGTGCATAGGAAACGGGTGGGTGGGGGTGAAACCCCGATAATAATTTGTCTAATACGTAACCTATTCGAATGGGTTCAGTTGATGTTTGAATTTTAGCAGACATTCAATGTCAGTAGACTATCTGTTTTATTAAACATGTTAATATTATTAATCCTTGATTGTTTCTGTGTGGATTAAATATAGGTCATTCTATAGAATTTGGGGGTGGGCAGTTGGGGTTGTTTGTCAAGCATACATACGCAGGTGGGTGAATGTGTAAAAAAGTATGCATGTGTACAGGGAGTGGGGAGGGGTCAAGCTTTGACAGATTTTTGCGTAAGTACTAAATGGATGGCCCCTAACTTATTTCTCTAGAAGTACAAGTAATTAGAGACTGAAAATATATATAGT
The DNA here is from genome assembly GCA_028554795.2 of Sinohyriopsis cumingii. NCBI lineage: Eukaryota > Metazoa > Mollusca > Bivalvia > Unionida > Unionidae > Sinohyriopsis > Sinohyriopsis cumingii. The sequence goes on along the minus strand of CM068834.1, from coordinate 68,603,097 downwards.
AATATTACAGGAGGAGATTTTATTTTCATTTATTATAATTCTTACCATTATCAAACAAATTAAAAAAGAATAAATTTGTAAAAATAACTTAAATATCAAGATTCTGTTCAAGAATGATTCATAATTTACTGTTGAAGCAAAATTGCTCATCTATCGGACAGAAAATCCCATTACTTTTATTCAAATTAGCAAACATGTAGAGGATGCTGATTTAATTATAAAACATATGCATAACACATCATGATACTGTACAACATTATAAACTGTTACTGATGCAGTTATCAATGGTGAGTCCCATGGCTGACACAGGTTGAGTAGCAGACTTATGCCTGTTATTGCAGGAAGTTGATTTGCTTCAAAACAATTGGTAAGGATTTTTATGAGGAGAATTACTAAAATGGATTTTTTTCTTCATGTTATGTATCTCTGTTTTGTTTGACAACAGAGTGACAATGAGAGGATTTTCAGCAAATTGTTCTGCTTGTGTAACACGATGTTGATCAGTATAAATAATGTTGTAGCTGTGACGTCACTGAGAGATGCATTCATTTAAGAACTGGGAATATATGACACTGCATCAGAATAGGTTTGGAATGATACATATTCTGACATTCAGATCTGAACACTAATGTATATCTAAATCACAGGCAAAGATGGTGTTTACTCTTTGTAGGATTGTATCTTCTGTATATTTTTTTTTATAGAAGGCTTACTGCATGTATTATAGTAAGGGACCAACCATTATAATTATTTTGAGTGTGGGTCGAAGTGTCATGACTGGAAATTTCTTACTGACTGGGGTATTTAGTTTCTTGTTTTTCATTACATGGTAATAAAGATAAAATGAAGTCAAGTAAAGTACGGAGTAAGATCTTCCCCCATTAAATCAGAGGAAGGCAGTTGTATCGGGCATTTTAAAAAGAACCCTAAACCTGTCCTCTCTTTAAAAGATCAAAAGGTCCATCCAGTACTCAACAATTTCCATAATCTTCACAAATAGAAGGAAAAAAACCCACCACTTTCAGTGTAGGCTCATTACATGTTGTGTGTATAAATGGTAAACAGTTCTGATTCAAGCTGATGTAAAACTCTCCCTTGGGCATTTGCAACAGTGTTAATTCAAGGTCATGTATAATCTACCAGAATCCAGCTGAGAAGTTTGAATACCAGGACCATCCAGTCCCGAGAGAGTATGGTGATGGACACTAATGACACTTGCATTACCTTCAAACCACTTTGAACCCTATTAAATTTATATTTGAAATGTAGCTTTTGCATCATTGTGTGTTTATATTGAAAAACGGGAAAATTTTGGGCATGTGGAAATTGTAGTCTGGGCTTGTGGAATTTCAGTCAGGGCATGTGAGTTTATTTTAGTCACCAACCCTGGGCCTGTGTAAAAACATATTTTTATTTGAGCACTGGGTCCATCTCTGAGACTTAAGTGGATGTTTTACAGAAATTACAGTACATGTAGTAACCATTTGCAGCAGTGTTGTAAAATATTGACAAGAATTAGCATCAGGTGAATATGGAAATTTTGGCTTGGGAAGGACTAATTTTATTACTTCAAGCCATCTGGCTTGGAACATTGTATTTAACAGTCCCAATTAAGGGGTCTCAACTGAGTTTCAGGATGAAGATTCCTGGACTTTTCACTCATGGATATTAGGAGTCCCCAACTAATTTATGAGAGTCCCTGGCTTAAACTTACGAGTCCCTCACTTTCAAATGGATGAAAAAAAGTACATGATTATTTTTTTAATTACATTTCTTGAGTAAATTCTTAGCCAGTTATAATAGAACACTTAAAAGGTAATACTATTTTCAGTAAATAGTCTGCTTAACTTTTGTCCATGATTGTAGATTGTACATTCAGATAATGGTCATTTGTAAACAACATGTTTAATTGAATTTGAGTTCAAGACCTGACATTGTTTACAAACTTAGAATAATCTGGAAGCAAACTTGATCCTGGTCACTTGATTGTCTTAGGTTTTTTGTATCAGGTTGTGATAACAAAATTTGTTATTCCTACTTTAAGTTTGGTGCATGGAAATATCATTTTGGTTGTGTTCAGATCTAATTTGAGAGGAATATTTCTTTTATATTATTGATATGACAAGATGCTTATTAACTTTTTGGATTAAAACACTACTTTGAGCTTATTGAGGACTCATTCAAAGACATTCTGGATTATATTGTGGTAAATAAAGACTCATGATTCAAGACTATTGGTACATTGGCATATACAAGACTCTTGTCACTCATTCAGAATATTCTGTTCTTTTGGATTTGTGATAGAACATTTAGGATTATTTGGGATTTAATTCACAATACTGTGAGTTTCTTTTAACTGTTTGCTTTGTGTTCTAAGGAAATAAATTGTTTGTTAAATTTTACCAAACTTGCAGGTTTTGCTTTCTCTCTGTTACGTAGTTGAAGGCCATAAAGTTGTTACAATACTGTAGATTGTTAAATTTAAACATACAAATAAATTTACTTCAACAAATCACTAAAAACAAAAAAATAAGTCACAAGAATAAAATCATTTGCAATTAGTTTCACTCCCAGGAATGCTATGTAGTTTTCTCTGAAGTTAAATAGCATCTCCATTCACAAGAAAGAAATTTACACTACTAAGCATCTATTATTAAACTGTACCTTGTATATAAATATAAATTACCATCATTAAATTAAATAATCAAGGAATGAAGAAATATACCAAGCAGCATATGTGGTAGAATGTAATTCCAAGTAAATATGTTAATTGGTAAAATTGTTTAAATGCTTTAAGAGTTGGCCCTAAGGAATAATGGTGGGATATAATGTGGCCAGTATAGAATAAGATAAATTAATCTTGGAACATGTGTGGTACCTATAAAGCTTGAGACTGCAGATATGGACTCTTGTCAAGATGAATGCACACAAGCTTTAGGTAATGATACTCAAATATCCCATGTCAAATTGACTTGAGCCTATTATTTGGCTTTGTTGGCGTTAGCATAATTTTTATTGTTCCAATGCTCAGAAAGTCCAATAGCCTGCTACCTGGGGCTCCCCAAATTTCAGATTGGGCCCATGCAGCTTGTTGGGAAAAAAACCCTAATTATCCTGAGAAAATTTCAATCTTACTGACAAATGTAAAATGTTATTTTCAAGTTGTTGAAAGACTAGTAAATTTTTATTTACCATGCTTCTTTTTATAGCTGTAAACTTTGTTTACAAAGTGAACGTGAGCTGTAAACAGTGAATTGTGTTCATAAAGATGTCAGAAGAAATGCACTTTAAATAATGATATGTAATGAATAGCTGTAGAGCAAAAGTGGAATTTGTGTTATCATTGTTTGTCTTCCTGATAGTAAATCTTGCCCTTAGTGGAGTTTGTGTTATCATTGTTTGTCTTCCTGATTGTAAGTCTTGCCCTTAGTGGAATTTGTGTTATCATTGTTTGTCTTCTTGATGGTAAATCTTGCCCTTAGTGGAGTTTGTGTTATCATTGTTTGTCTTCCTGATGGTAAATCTTTCCCTTAGTGGAGTTTGTGTTATCATTGTTTTTCTTCCTGATGGTAAATCTTGCCCTTAGTGGAGTTTGTGTTATCATTGTTTGTCTTCCTGATTGTAAGTCTTGCCCTTAGTGGAATTTGTGTTATCATTGTTTGTCTTCCTGATGGTAAATCTTGCCCTTAGTGGAGTTTGTGTTATCATTGTTTGTCTTCCTGATGGTAAATCTTGCCCTTAGTGGAGTTTGTGCTATCATTGTTTGTCTTCCTGATGGTAAATCTTTCCCTTAGTGGAGTTTGTGTTATCATTGTTTGTCTTCCTGATGGTAAATCTTGCCCTTAGTGGAGTTTGTGTTATCACTGTTTGTCTTCCTGATGGTAAATCTTGCCCTTAGTGGAGTTTGTGCTATCATTGTTTGTCTTCCTGATGGTAAATCTTTCCCTTAGTGGAGTTTGTGTTATCATTGTTTGTCTTCCTGATGGTAAATCTTGCCCTTAGTGAAGTTTGTGTTATCATCATTTGTCTTCCTGATGGTAAATCTTGCCCTTAGTGGAGTTTGTGTTATCATTGTTTGTCTTCCTGATGGTAAATCTTGCCCTTAGTGGAGTTTGTGTTATCATTGTTTGTCTTCCTGATGGTAAATCTTTCCCTTAGTGGAGTTTGTGTTATCATTGTTTGTCTTCCTGATTGTAAGTCTTGCCCTTAGTGGGGTTTATGCTATCATTGTTTGTCTTCCTGATTGTAAGTCTTGCCCTTAGTGGGGTTTATGCTATCATTGTTTGTCTTCCTGATTGTAAGTCTTGCCCTTAGTGGGGTTTATGCTATCATTGTTTGTCTTCCTGATTGTAAGTCTTGCCCTTAGTGGGGTTTATGCTATCATTGTTTGTCTTCCCGATGGTAAGTCTTGCCCTTGTTAGTCTTCAAGATGATAGGTCTCCCCCTTGTGGGCTTTTCATTGTAGTATGCAGAGCCCAGATTTTATGATGAACTTACATATATCAGTATCATTCATCAATGATAGTAGAACTTTGGTGTACATTATACCTACAATACTGTTTATTACTGTTCTTAGATATACCACTTGTGAGCACTGCAGACCTGCCAGCCATTATGATCAGACTATAAATCTTACTGTGTGACCTTTAAATTATGAACATATGTACCATTATAACAGATTATGGAGGAAATATGTTCATTGCAGTCAAATCTGGAATTTGACATTTCCAATCTTGATCCAGATGCAGGTTTTATATTAGTTTATTGGAGGTGGTCTGGGAACCAGTCTCACTTTTACAGAGTAATACCTTAGATGCTTTAAACTGTCCATATTCATGTAAAATGTCTGCATGATCAAACTGGTATATATATATAGCATTTACTCAATGTGGCATCAAAACACTTTCAAGACAAAAGTGACCGTATGCCTCTTAAAATTTTAAATAGTTGGAATAGAAGCATACAATAAATGTTCAAATTCCTGTGAAAAAAACGCATTGGACCCCATGAACTGCTCATCTGATTATCTCTCATTGTGGTAGAGATGATTACTATCTCAACTTCAAATGAAGAGAGAAAAAAAACTAGGCAAAATAAAATGGACCCAAAGATTACATCAAATTGGGAGATCTAGAAAGAGGCCTTTGAGCTCCATGGGGCATGGAACTGCATTTTGTGAAGTTATACTGGATTTGTGAATTGAGGTCTGAGATTTTTAGTTTGCTTCACAACATTTAGTCTCAGATTTCACTTCTGTACTTTTAAAATGCACATTCTGATGTCATCGATGGCAGTACATGAAATTTTATTACATCTTACAGAAAATCTGTCAGACCTGTGGAAAACTTTATTGGGTCTTGCTAAAGTTGGCAGGTCTTGAGCAGGGTATGCCATGCATTAACTTAACGGTTCTGATGATAATATATGTGCTTAACTTTGCCAGCTTGCTTACATTATCAGCATGTAGTTGTAAACAGTAGGATTAGTTTGATCCTTTGAGATGACTGGGTGAAAAGAATGCACAAAATAAAGAAGAAAAGATAGTAAATAATAAGTAGTATAGAATAAAAATATACATATAATGCAATCTAAACTGAACGTGTATTTTCATTGCAGTTTTTCCTTTGTAAGTTAATCTGATATAATATTCATCCAGATTACTTTCCCACATCTCTCCAACCCCAGAAGCGTGGGATATTGGTGGAGCAGTTGTCAACATTAGTACTTGTATTACTACAGGGGCAGTAATGGAGGTTCCAGGTGGCCAATTATTCTAACGTGCTCACTTTTGTTGATCACAGTCTTAATTCCTCTGTCCAATTTGGCTTGGCTGTTGTGGGTATGTGAGAAATATTGCCATTAACTTTGTTTGGGTCTGTGGTTCTTTCTGGGGATTCTCCCTCCACCAATTACCACTGGTTGCCATATATAACCCATTGTGTGCTGAAGATGGTATTAAGCCCTAAAAAAAACAATTGCAACTAATGGGATAGACAACTCCCTTGCCAAGGACAACTATAAATCAAAGTTAGGGAATTATTTGACTCAGAATCTAAGCCAGCTGGACAACCAGCTTTTAATATGTTGGTTTAAGATAAGTATCTTTGCCAAGATGTAAAATCAATTAAAATGACAGGTCTTCATACAAAGAAATTTGAAGGTAGGAACTTTGGCCTTAATTTTCACATAATTTGCAAGCAATTCAGTGCTAATATTTGGAAAATTGATTAATTACTGTTTTTGAATTATGATGAATATTTTTAATCTGATACCAATGGATGAATAAACTTATGGCCACCCCTACACATGTTAGTCGACATTAAGTGAATATATTCTGTATCTGTGGATAATCATTTTGGAAATCCATAGAAATATGTAGATAGAAATAATGTTCCTATAATTCTCACTATTTCCACATTATTCAATTGTTGCCACACAGTGTTTTCAATTATCATAGATATTTAAGGAAAATGTCTACATTATTTGTGGATAAAATAAAATGGTACCACTTTAGAATTCAGTTTTATTTTTATGTTTTGAATAAATAGTGAGTGGCATTTATCCTCAAATGTGCAATGGCCATTACAGAGAGGAAATATTTTATTATTAAGCTCATTCCAATCACCAATTCCAAAACTCCAGATTTTGCTGTTTATTCATCTCAATCTCCAATTAAAAATTGTTTGCCTGAAACGGAGTAAATTATATCATCAATTTTATATATATATGTTTTTTGAGCTCTACTGCTCAAAGACCGGAAGAGCTTATTGGATATTCTACTATCTGTCATCAGTCATCCATCGTCCTTTCATCCATTAACACATATTTGATATCGCTACTTCTCCCAAACTACATGCTGGATTGCCTTGAAACTTACAATACACATGCATCCCATAATCTAGTTTGGCCTAAATGGAAATAGTGTTGCTTGGACATCCAATATGGCTAACACAGTGGCCATCTTGAAAATTTTGTTGTTGCTGCTCCTCCAGAATGTATGGTCCTTTCAGCTTGGGGTTACATTGATAGACTAATTATCATGTCTAGTTGGTCCAAAATGAAAATGGTGCTAATCTGATACCCAATATGACCAAGACATGGGCCATCTTGAAAATCTTGTTATTGCTACTTCTCCTGAATTAAAAGGAATACTACCATGATTTTTCACCAGAAGGCCTTTTATGATATCTTATAATCTAGGTGGAACTAAAGAAAATGGTGCCAATCTGATTTCCAATATGGCTGTCATAATGGCCATCTTGAAATTCTTGTTATCCTTTTGAGTGAATAGTAGTATTTATGTGGGGTTTTCACCACAAGACGTATCATACGGTTGCTTCAAATATGAAAATGGTATTGATCAAAATGTCCAATATGGCCAGTTTGAAAATATTCTCTTTACTATTCCTGAATGGATGGCCATATCAACATGGCTTTTTTATGAAACAACCTTTTGTGATGTCTACTTGGTCATCTTGATGCTATTCAGCAATTCAGTTTTCCTGCCACTTTGGCCATTTTGAAAATCTTGTTACAGCTATTTCTTCTGCATGAACTGTCATATCAGCATGGGATTTCACTGACTGTCACTTATATTGTCTGTTTGGTTATAAATGAAAACGGTGCCAATCCAACTTCTAATATGATTGCCACAATGGCCATCTTGAAAAGTTTGTTAATCACTACTTTTTCTAGATGATAGGTCATGCCAAAAGTGTCCATTGACCAAAAGATTTCTATTGATGACAAGTTGGTAATAAAAAAAATTGTACCAATATGATACTAAACTTGGCCATTATGGCACCATCTTGAAAATATTGTTATTGTTGCCTCTTCAAAAGGGAAAGTAATATCAACATGGGGTTTTCACCAGAACAGTTTTCATGATACCTTGTTGGTCCTAAATGAAAATGGTGTCACGTTGACTTTTATGCAGCTAATTTAAAAATCTCATTATCCCAAAAGAATAGAAAAGATAATTTTAAAATAGTTAAAGGAAAGAAATGGTCTTGTCTTGAATTCCTGGAAGTTCTTTTCAGCTAACAGAGTGTTAATTTATTTGAAGGACTCTTATTATACAGTATACTAGATTTTATGAGAACAGTTGTGGTGTTAAACATTGATATCTTGTGATACAAACAGTATTAAAGAATTAAAAATACCATTGCAGTGGAGATGATTTATTGCAAAAAGAGACTGAACATGCTAGGTACTTCAAACTGTTCATTATATACAGTTTAATCACAATCTCCTGTAACTGTAAATTTGCAGTAATTAAGTATTGTATGGTTTTTGTCAGTTGGAAACATCATCCCACACCCACTATTCTCTCCATACCCAAGTGACAGAAAGCATAGTAAAATAGCTCATGTATATCACACAAGTAACTTCCATTAGGCAGCATTGACTGTCTGTCAAGAAGGTCATTCAATTTAAATGTGATTTACAATAGCACACCTGTTTCATAATCCATTTTTTGCACACATGCTATGCACTTGTCCAGTCAACAGGTAGTATGTGATGAATTCTGTTGTAAATAGAGAGGGAAGTTTTGTTTGTTTATTACCGCAGACCAAGATCTCTTTATTTCAGCATTTGATAATAATGGAGACAGCTTCACTAATGGACAAAGAGTGTTTCTTTTACACGAGCTTTAATAACATCATGCCATATTTTTCACCATTAACTTTGACAGTGTACATTTGACTCACCCACAAGGGTTCAAGGTCTGTATTATGTTGTAACTTCTGCAATGCATCCTATTGGTTTTTCTTTGAAGGGTGCACAGGTTCCAACCTTCTAGCTGATTTCCAGTTCATAACTATTTCATTACGGTAATTTGTCCTGAACATTTTATTTAGTTCTTTACACAGTTTCTTTTTTTTTAAGGATCTTAGATTTATTAATACAGAAAATGTTATAAATTATTATCCAGATGACAGTAGCATATGACTATTCAAGGACAGTCACCCCTGCAAGGTTATACCTACTTCTGTCCAAAGATCTTGTGTGCTGAAAATGTTGACAGAATCCTTGAACTCTTCATGATTTTTAGTTGAACAATCTTTCATGCTATTTTTCTTTTAATTTTAATACTTTTTTAACTACTGTAAGTGATGAACAGATTGATGGCTAACTAATTTATCATTGTTTTTACCCGACATTATTCTTTTCACAGGCCAGTCATTCAGACGTTTTAAAATCAATTGATCGAGCCATTGAAGCTATCCACTTTCAAGCTGTCAGTAAAGAAGGGACATACACCCAAAAGCAGAGAGAAAATTTGAAGTATGACATACCTTTCTTTTATCTGAGTTTCTTTTAATAAAAAAATGTATGTTACTTTAGACATAAGAGAAAGTAAATGTTATTAAAGTACATGTAATTGGTCATAAATGGAGTGTTTGTAAGTAAAGTACATGTAACTGGTCATAAAGACTCCAAACTATCAGCACTTTGTTTGGACAACCATTTTTTTCTACCTTTATATTTATGAAAAACATTAAATTTGGCATTTCCTTCATATTTGCAAGACATAAGATTAGTATGCTAGTATATTTAGTGATCCTTTGGTAGAGTTCAGGGCCACCAAATTGTCAAGTGAACCCTTTATTTGGTAGAGTTATGGGCCACCAAATTGTCAAGTGGGCCCCTTCATTCATAGAATCAAGGGCACCAAATTGCATGATGAGTTCATTATTTGGTGATGTTAAGGGAAACCAAATTGTCAATGGGACAATTATTGTTCTTGTGCAAAAGAACCATTTCTTCCTACCTCATCTCAAACACATTTGGTGTGCAATTCAGATGTCAGCATTCTGCATTTTTTATTTTTGGAGTTATGACCTTTGATTCATTCAGAACAGCCAAACCCCATTTAGCTTCAAAACAATAACCGCTCTGGTTTCTCTTTTGATTTGAATCCAGTTTTATTCAGTTTTATATTTTAAAAAACCAAAGACTTAAAATAATGGTACTAACAGCTGCCTGGCTTGGTGCTCAGCATTGAGAGGTTAGTGTTAGGACTGGTCGGCCTGGTGTCAGAATAATGTGACTGGGTGGGACATCAAGCTACATGTCTGCGGCATGATGCCCCAGTGCTAGACATCACAATAAACTGTCACACTGCAGACATCGTAGCGATATGACTGAAAAATTGTTAAAGCTACATTAAAAATCCAAATCACACACACACACACATATTTAAAAAGGTTAAATTTGATTGGTTGTCCTGCATTTGAAACCATTTTTGTTATGGTCCATTGTTGACTGCGAGTACTTCAAAGTTAGTTTCTGCACATTAATTTGTCGTCTGTTCAATTTGGTTCCAACCAGATTATGTTGAAAGCTTGAAAAAAAAATTTGAAAGCATTTAATTTTCAATATTTTCACTGATAAGTACAATAGCTTTGTATCAACAAGATGTCACTCAAATTTTTTCTTTTTAAAATTGTTTTTTGTTGAAATCATGGCTCCTATTTTGGTTGTAAACACATGAAAAATTAGCTCTGCACGCAATCCCTGCTTCAGTAAACTATCTTCAGTAATGTTAGATATGCCCTTCTTATGGTAAGGGTTGGAAGTTGTGCAACTGCCATTACTTGTGGCCTTGAACAAAACAGGGACATCAGTCATTCTCAAAATTACATGTTGTGCACAAATTACAGTTGAGATATGATTTCAAATACTGTTGGATCATTTATTTTTGTGAGGTGCAATTTTTGTGGGTTTTATTTCTTTTTCCAAAGAACTTTTTCATGGGTACTTAAATTCATGATCAAAGTTTGCAAATTTGTATGTATTAAATTTCAGTGATTAACCTCTGTAGATACTCAAAATAAAAAATACAAAAGAACAAAACTATGACAGCAAGAAACAATAATTGCAGTTGCATCAGTTGATAAATGTAGGGAAGATTTTAATTTGTCAGAACATAACTGTTTAATCAGACCAAGTTGCGTTTATTTCTGTATAAACTGTAAGGAGAACTACTTTATACTTCTATAAATAGTGTCACTTGCAAAGTAACTAACGTAAACACTGAATTGGAAGACATACACACTTACATGCCTTATAAAATGAAATAAAAATGGTGGGTTTATATTTTATAAAGAAAATTTAAGAAACTGATTTGACAGAATCAAATAAATCTTTATAATTTTTCCGAAGATAAATAATTCTTTGATAAGTTTGGAGAAAAAAATGCTGGCAAATGCACAATCTGCTGAGAAGTACATTGGGGCTATGTTGTGCAGCCCTTTCACTGGCTCATTACAAATTTAAAACTATTGGTAAATGGATATGGGCATTGGGAGGAGGGGGGTTAAAATGCTAACATTATAACAGTTGGATTCAGTTCTACAATGTAAGATGCTGACATTGATAGTTATGATATGGAGGGTGGGAGTGGGGGTAAAAAGCCTGCTACTCCCCATTGTAAATGTCATGGTCGATGTCTTACACTGTTTGATTATTGAACCCCATCACTTCAGCTATTTACAGATTGTTTTAATTTCCTTTATAAGTAGCCCCCTGTTGGTAGCCTAAACTGGGAATGAAAATAAAAATAGATTTAAAGAAGCAAAAATTGGTTACTCATGTGTCTGGCAATATATGATTTGGCAAAGTGCCAGTGAACTAATAATAGCATCAGATCCAAGAGTCATTCATATGTGAAACAATAAATCCTGTGCTCTGAATATTGAAATCCTTAGATCAGTGTTTACCTTTACCCTCATTTGCACTTCAGGGACCCTAACATTTTAATTTGACCCCCATCTTTGATACCAAAGCTTTTTTATATACTCAGTTTGACCCCCAGTTTTGACACCAAGGAAATATTTGACTCTCAGTCTTGCATCCCTAGGGGATACACTGCATATGCCAATTTAGATAAAAGATAAGGACCATGCTGTGGAATATTGCATCCCTAGGGGATACACTGCATATGCCAATTTAGATAAAAGATAAGGACCATGCTGTGGAATATTGCATCCCTAGGGGATACACTGCATATGCCAATTTAGATAAAAGATAAGGACCATGCTGTGGAATAATTGCATCCCTATGGGGATACACTGCATATGCCAATTTAGATAAAAGATAAAGACCATGCTGTGGAATATTGCATCCCTATGGGGATACACTGCATATGCCAATTTAGATAAAAGATAAGGACCATGCTGTGGAATGTTGCATCCCTAGGGGATACACTGCATATGCCAATTTAGATAAAAGATTAGGACCATGCTGTGGAAAGTTCTAAACCTCAGATCACCTACCATTGGTAGAAATTTTTTAGTTTGATTTTGACATAGCTATTATGTTGTAGATGGAGAATACCCTGCTCTATAAATAGCTATGTAGCAGATGCCCTCAACAAGAATTCATACACTTAAACAAAACTCTAAAATTTATAGGAAATATCTTTTTAAAAAAACGAAATAACAATAAAAAATAGATCAAATTTTAAAGAAATATCACTTATAAGAATTTAATGTAAGTTGCCGACTCGCACAGCTTATATAATGCCCTTCGGGTGTTATTTACTGTTTGAGTCAGCAATTTACATTTTATACCACTTCCTAGTGTACAAACTAACTTCAGTCAATAGACTTTTTTTTAAGCCTTGTCAGTCATCCCTATTCCTTCCCCTCATTGATATCAGCATTTCTTCCTGTAAAAAAATGTTCTGTGTAAAGTGATTCTAATATTGGTATAAGTTCCTTCCTAAAGGTTATATAAAATTCTACAGTAATTCCATCTGACCCAGGTGATTTAATTATTTGGTCAATGTCCTCCCCTCCCCCATCTTTTTTGATTTAGTGGTTTTGTCAAAAACTGGTGTGACTACATTATTTGAATTTGTTGTTATATAATTTATCTAACTTGAAATTTGTCAGTTAGGAAATTGCTGCACTAACAAGGAAAATGTCTCCAGTGAATGGTTGGTTTTATTAATAAATTACTCTTAACTCATGATGTAAAAAAAATGTGTTATGTATATGTGTGTGTATGTATGTATATATATATATATATATATATATATATATATATATATATATATATATATATATATATATATAAAATTCATTTAGGGCTGTTCCAGTAAATTTTACTTGGGACTCGGGGAAGGCATTTTAATGTGGAGTAGTCACCCATAGATGCAATTTCAAATTTTGTATCATTATCTTATGAACTCTTGAAGTAACAAGATTACCTTGGTAAATATAGTTGCAAAAGTGCCTTCCTGGGTACAATGTATGTTTAAATGGAACAGCTGTTAGGTAACTGGTTTGTCCAAAGAAAGGGACCTTAAGTGTCCAAGTGCTCTAAGGCACTCCACCATTACAGATCATACACATATATCACTTCTGTCCACATGAGTTTGAGTCTTGACTTGACCAGTGAGCAAATGTGAGAAGGCTTGCCAGTAGCTTCCTGTAGGTTGGTAGTTCTTCTCAGATTTTTCCTTCATCATATATACTGTCCACCATGTATAGTCTCTATCATGTGCTGAAAAATTTCATTAAACCCCACAAACTGAAATAAAAACCATGTCCAGATGGCATGTATATACCCTAAGCTTGTTGACTGCATACAACCACAGCTTGTTCTTTTGAAGCCCAATTTTGTGTCACAGATGAGTTATGATACATGATTTTGTATGGTCATTCATTTTCTTTATAGCAAATTGATCCAACATCGTAAGAATGTGACTGAGACTATGAGAGAAGATAATCATCACAAGTCACCAGCAACATCCCCTGTATCTCCCCAGTCTCCAAAAGCTAAAAGTGGCAAGCATCAGACAGCAGGCACTCATGAAGACTCTCTCAATCAACAAGCCATCCAAGAAAAGAGATCAGGTAGTGTAAAGGCTTCACTTAGCATAAACTATACCCTTTCATTCCCTCTGGAATTTAGAGAATATGCAGGTCTTAAGGATGCTGAGTCCTGTTTATCTGTGTGTTGTGACATGCCTTAATTTCCCCATGATCCACCCCTTTTGATAATCTGTACTTGCAAAAGAAGGACAGTGTAAATAAACATGTAGGCAGTGTGACTTATCCATTACTTTTGGAGGTTTTAACACATTATTGGCTATATCATGCTGAGGAAATAGGAGCTGAGAGCATTTCCAGATGTAAAACCAAGGCATCGATCAGTTATTGAACCTGTTATCTTTGCTTTATTAGTCCAATGTTCTGTCATCCTAACAAATTTGGCTCTTTAATCAATATCATATTAATTGGATGCTTTTTGAAAAATGTTAATGCCAATTATATACTTAATTAACATAGTCTGATAAGTACTCTGTTCCATTATTCTGAATAAAATGCTTCATCAAATTAACAATTATAGCAACAAATCCTGATGACACAAAATTCAGCTGTTTTGGGAAGGTAAGTGAGTTTCTTTCAGCTTGAAATATTTATTTATAACAAATTATGGTTGACATCAAAATTCCTCCACAAATCAGCCATTTTTTACATGTCATATTAGGTAATCTTCTGCAGTCTTTCTTTGTAAAACTGATACACTGTCATACTTTGCTAGTCCATACCCTATGTCAGTAGATATTATTCAATAGGTGAACCTAATACCAGTTGCACCCTTGCATTAAATTAGGCTCAGATTCACTCCCTGTGTCATTTGACCATGATGTCTGGATGATCTACAACAATTCTTTGATTGTGGGCTTCTGATATAGGCCTTCACTTGTTTGTTGAAGAAATATTTGCTGGAGTTGTGCATATAATTTGATTCTGTGTGTGTTTGTTAAAGAAATATTTGCTGGAGTTGTGCATATAATTTGATTCTATGTGTATTTGTTAAAGAAATATGTGCTGGAGTTGTGCATATACTTTGATTCTATGTGTGTTGTTGATCAGCATATCCTCCATTGAAATTTCTCTATGACACTTTTACTGCATGTCTAACCCAGTAAGGGAAATAACTCTTGATTTGAAAAGGGAAATAATGAATTTTTTAATAATGTCAATAAATCTTTTTATAAACTTATAACAATTTTGTTATCTAAATGACTTAAATTTTCAGGTGCATATGCATGTGAAATTTGCCCATCTGGGTTACCTATTTCTCTGCCTACCTACTCTATCAATCTGGCATAGTGTTTGTTTCTCTATCACAAATTATCAAACAGTAAATAAATATTTTAAAAAAGGTTTTCATAAAGACATTAGCAGTGTCCAGGGTCTTAGATTTTGGTTGGGTCTCTTAGAAAATTGCATGAGGCTCTTGAGTTCATTGGAAAGTTGGGAGTCCTGGACTCCTGATCAATAAATTCCGTTGAGATCATTGATAGGGATCACTTACAATGATAACATACTATCTTGTTTGTTCACAAATCAGAGCAAAATTCAACAGTCTTGAAATATTGCATTGTCTAGGATCACATAATACAATTTATTTTGAAGCACACTGCGTATTAACTAAGTGTATTCTTTCAGATTTAAAACCACAATTCCTAGTTTGAATTTATTACCACAAAACTCTTATTACCACAAAACTCTTATTACCACAAAACTCTTTTGCAGGTGGAACAAATAAATCTAAGAGAGCTTCCAAAAAGCGTGCTGCCCCTGCGCCACCAAGTGAAACTGTTCGCAATCAAGAGCAGATTACTCCCAATGATATGAATGGGGAAGATGGTGTCACCCAAACTGACTTGCCTAAAGAGACCATAGATGTTGCCAGTTCTCCAATTAAACCACCCTCAGAGTTGCTAGCATTCAGTCCGCAAAAACCATTGAACAGTTCATGTTGTGTTGATATTAGTGCCCTCCTTGTGCCACCACATCTTGGAGCAGATCTTGTGGAGGAAGTGCGCAAAAATACACAGCTAAGCTATGAAAAATCCATCACTGCAGTTGAGACTGTTATTGGAATGATTGGTTTCAGGATACCAGAAATTTCACCTGTTTTAGATAAAATATTTTCAACTTTTCATGAGGTAAAAAGCAACTCACTTAAGAGGGTTTGTAGGTAGGGGTTGTTCTATTTAAACATACATGGGATCCAAGAAAGGCAGTTTGAATTTGAATAGTAACCCATAGATGATCTGCATACTTTTGTAGAATGTTTATTCCAATTTGGAGTTACGAAAATACATTGGCAGGTATTTTATTTAAACTGCCTTCCCTGACTACCCTGCTCATTTAAATGGAGCAAGCCCTGAATCCTGTGAAAAATCTTTCTTTGATTTTGTTTCAGAACTATTATAATCTTATAAATATCCTTTTTACATTTGTATGTCTACTTCTGTCCCCCACTTGCCCTGCACTTTACACTTTTATCTCTACCTCTGTCCCCCATCAGTTCCACATCTTTCAATATTATCTTGTATATCTGCCTATCCCGACCAGCCCCACATATTATACTTGTATTTTTGCATGTGTCCCCATCAGTCCTACATATTACACTTATATTTTTGTGTGTACACATGTATTTTTGTGTCCCCATCAGTCCTACATATTACACTTATATTTTTGTGTGTACACATGTATTTTTGTGTCCCCATCAGTCCTACATATTACACTTATATTTTTGTGTGTACACATGTATTTTTGTGTCCCCATCAGTCCTACATATTACACTTATATTTTTGTGTGTACACATGTATTTTTGTGTCCCCATCAGTCCTACATATTACACTTATATTTTTGTGTGTACACATGTATTTTTGTGTCCCCATCAGTTCTACATATTACACTTATATTTTTGCATGTGTTCCCATCAGTCCTACATATTACACTTTTAATTTTGCTTGTGTCCCCATCGGTCCTATATATTACACTTGTAATTTTGGATGTGTCCCCATCAGTTCTATATATTACACTTGTATGTTTGCATGTGTCCCCATCAGTTCTACATATTACACTTGTATTTTTGCTTGTGTCCCCATCAGTCCTACATATTACACTTGTATTTTGGCTTGTGTTCCCATCAGTCCTACATATTACACGTGTGTTTACCTGTCCCCATGAGTCCTACATATTACACATGTTTACCTGTCCCCATCAGCCCTGCATATTACATGTGTGTTTACCTGTCTCCATCAGTCCTACATATTACGCATGTGTTTACCTGTCCCCATCAGCCCTGCATATTACATATGTGCTTACCTGTCCCCATCAGTCCTACATATTACACATGTTTACCTGTCCCCATCAGCCCTGCATATTACATGTGTGTTTACCTGTCCCCATCAGTCCTACATATTACACGTTTACCTGTCCCCATCAGCCCTGCATATTACATGTGTGTTTACCTGTCCCCATCAGTCCTACATATTACGCATGTGTTTACCTGTCCCCATCAGCCCTGCATATTACATATGTGCTTACCTGTCCCCATTAGTCCTACATATTACATGTGTTTACCTGTCCTCATCAGTCCTACATATTACATGCGTTTACCTGTCCCCATCAGTCCTACATATTACACATGTTTACCTGTCCCCATCAGTCCTGCATATTACACGTGTTTACCTGTCTCTATCAGTCCTGTATATTACACATATGTTTATCTGTCCCCATCAGCTCTACTCATTACTTGTGTGCTTACCTGTCCCCCATCAGTCATACATATTACACGCGTATGTTTATTATTTTGTCTGAGATGTCTTTGGAAATAGGAAAACTGCTTTAGTTTCTGGAATTTTGGAATAATATATAAATAATTTATTTCCATATTATTTCGGGGCCCCGAGTGGCCGAGTGGTCTAAAGCGCTTTTCGTTACGGATCACTGCCATCTCACCTCTGTCTGCGGCAGTTCGAGTCTAGGATTCAGCCAATGTAGGTATGTGAGAAAGCTTGCCAGTAGCTTCTCGTGGGTCGGTGGTTCTTTCCGGGGTTTTCCTGGGTTCTTCCTCCACCATTAATACTGGCCGCCATGTATAGCCTATCGTGTGCTGAAAAATGGCGTTAAACCCCACAATAACAATAACAATAACCATATTATTTCACTTTGTCTGTCAAGATATTGCAGAAGGCAGATGTTGTTGTTGTTATTATAGGGTTTAATGCCATTTTTCAGCACACGATAGGCTATTCATGGCGGCCAGTATTAATGGTGGAGGAAGAACCCAGGAAAACCCTGGAAAGAACCACTGACCCACGAGAAGCTACTGGCAAGCTTTCTCACATACCCACATTGGCTGAATCGGAGACTTGAACCCACGCAGACAGAGGTGAGATGGCAATGATCCGTAATGGAGAGCGCTTTAGACCACTCCGCCACTTTGGGCCCCCAGAAGACACAAACATTATCAAATACAAAGCATGGACCATGATGTTTTCTCAAGTGTCATAAAATTATGAACATCTAGAAACTAAAACTGTTCTTTTTAATTGTTTTTGAATGTTGCAACTTTATTAACAGTATCATACAGATATACCTGAACATGTGAACACTATAATGTGGGTGTATTCTTGAACATATCGACAGTGTAATGTAGAAGTATTCTTGAACATATCAACAGTGTAATGTGGGTGTATACTTGAACATATCAACAGTGTAATGTTGGTGTAGACCTGAACACGAAAACAGTATAATGTATACAGTGTTTCCCATAAAACTGAAAGGTTGAGAGTGAAAAATCCCCATGGTATCAGAGCTGGGGGTCAGATTGCATAGAAACCAACCTTGGTGTCAGAACTGGTTGAGGGTCAGATAACAAATTTGGGGGTCTCTGCACAAATGAGGGTAAAGGAAAAAACTATAACAGGGGCCCCACGTAGCAGAGTGGTCTAAAGCACTCACCATTACAGATCATTGACATCTCACCTCTGTCTGTATGGGTTCAAGTCTCAGTTTTGGCCAATGTGGGTATGTGAGAAAGCTTGCAAGTAGCTTCTCATGGGTTGGTAGTTCTTTCCGGGGTTTTCCCAGCTTCTTCCTTCATCATTTATACTGACCACCGTGTATAGAATATATTATGCAGAAAATTGACATTAAACCCTACAAAAACAAAAACAATAACTGATTTTATACCTAAACACATTTCAGCCTTTTTTTCTTGAAAGGAGGAAATGTTTAGTTCAGAATGCATGAGTATGCACAAACTTTTTTATTTTAGACTTGACTTTTCTCTGATAAAATGAAAATCTAATAGTTATAAACATTTAGAACTGGTTTAATAACTGCATTTTTATAAAAATTCCTTATAAGAATTTCAGAATTCAAATTTACTACCCAGAGAATTGAAAATCCTAATTTATTTCTCCCTTCTTCTTTTAACAGAAGAAAGAATCATCAGAAGAGGATACCAGTCATGATCTTGTTCGGCTGAATGAGTTGTTTAGGGAGCTGAAATCCTGTAAGGATGACTCCCAGCAGAGAAGCTGGGCGTTACATGAAGATGAGGTTCTGATACTTAGACACCTGCAAGAGCTGCTCTCCATCTTGGTAGGAAACTCCTCTACTGGCATAGTTTTTGTAGTATCTCAGTTTGTGTGTTTTTATATCCATATTTTGTAAGGAAACAGACAGACAAACACACTGACCATTGAAAGAGCAGAATTTGATGTATGATTAATAATAATGCACAGTTAGAAATTCACATGCTAAACTGGACTAATGTTGTAGGAGCTGAATTTTTCACAGGGATGAAGATATTTGATTTTGATGAAGAAATTAAAACAGTTTGTTAATTATTATGTTTGTTATGATATATCATTTAAAGTCAGATTTAAAATAATACCTTGGATAAAGCAGTCTTTTATGTTGAAGAAAAAACCATACCTGTCAGGTGTCAATTGTCACAGTTAAATGCCAGTTTTGTGAGATCAGTTGGTATAAGAGCCTAAAGGTACAAGGCCACCATGATTGATCTCGCACTAGTGCTTACCTGTGACAGTTGGTTCATGGTGGGTATTATTTGTTTCTTTTTAATGTACTTAAGTAATTTTCATGATTTTGTTACATCAAACCCAATAAAGATAAATTGTGAAAGTTTTCATAATTTATAATCCCATCTCAAGTGCATATAATCTTCCTCATAGGAGCTCTTTATGTACCTGGGGGGCAGGATCATCAACTGTTTTGAATAAAATTGTGGAAATTGTAGAAATTATTTCCTGTAACATTCACTGTGCATTGTAATCAGATTAAGTAAGTCTCAAGCATTTAATGCATTATTCAGTTAAGATATCAGTCTAAAAGCCTGTAAAATATTTCCAAATAAATGAAGAGATGTGTGTAAAAGGACAAAGTGAATAACAAACACTGCAAGGTAGCAGTGGCTGTTGCCTTTTCAGCACCTTCCTTTAGAGTTAAAGTTGGAGGATGAGTTGCCAACATAGGTGGGAGGTTTGGGGAACTCCCTCAATGGGGATACAGGTTTTTCTTAAACTAACCAGGTGTAAAGTGAAAGTAGCTGGGTAAATCACCCAGCTCCTGGCTGATAAGGAAAGCCCAGCCTTTCAGAATGATTTGTTATTGTACTATGTAATATCAAACAGTAAGCCATGCAGATGCAAATAAATCCTTTTCTTTCAACCCATACTAAATGCAGGTGATGTTCATGGATGATCAGCCCATAATAGTTGCAAATCCTTTAATATTTGCTAATTATGTGCATGGATTATCAGCCCTTAAGTACTTGCAAGTGATATGCATGGATGATGAGCCCTTTAATATTTGAAAATTGTTTGCACATAAACTAAACACAACATTTTTAGCCAGTGAATTTGTTTTTATGTAGAAAATCATTGATTTAACAATCCTGCAACTCAAGTTGTGAATTACAGGTGTGGAGAAAAAACCTAGAAGAAGTTTAAACAAAGTGTGCTAACTTAACTTTAGAATGTGAGGGAAATTTCCACTTGAATTTTCAATGATTCCACTTATGGGACCTTAAAAATGTTATTGTGCTAATGATAAAACAAACATTGTCCAAGAAAATGTGTAGAAAGGTGCCAATCAATTTCAGGTGGAAATCAAAGGATATGTGAAGTCAGTCTCACTCGTTTAGATAAGGAGATCAGATACATAGTTGTGCAATGTGTTTTTGTTGTTGTATGGTTTAACACCATTTTTTGGCACAAGATAGGCTATATATACATGGCAGACAGTATAACTGGTGGAGGAAGAACCCTGGAAAACCCCGGGAAGAACCACTGACCCGTAAGAAGCTACTGGCAAGCTTTATCATGTACCCACATGCAATGTGTTGTCATAAGATCACAAATTCAATTGCATACAAATAACTGTTTATGAAACACCACACATACAGATGTATAAAAATAACTGTTTACAAAACACCACAAATTCAATTGTATACAAGTAACTGTTTCCACCCTTCACCAGCCAAAACACTCAGCAAGGGCTATGTAGTCAAACACCCCCTCCTGCTTGCCTCCTTCACTTCTATATCTGACTGACTGCTTTATATTTTAGATCACATCATTGAGTATATAATATATAATTAACATAAAGACAGTTGATTCTTCATTTGATATCTGGGTATTACTGTTGTACAAACACATTGCATGTCTTTTGTGTGAAGAAAATATTGTTAAGAAAGACAAAGTGTCCAGGATGGCAAGATTTTGACACAAATTAGTGCTAAATATAAACATAAATGAGACTTTATTAATTAATATGAAATATGTGTTATGACTTAGTGTTCTTAAACTAAATAGCAGAAAAGAGGGAAAACCAACAAGTTTATTAAAATTCAAAACATGATTTACTTCCCTAAAATACAAAGTGAAAAATTAAATGTAATTTAAAGTATGGTGAGTGAAAACCTAAATGATCCTAAATGTTCTGTCACAAATCCAAAAGTATAGAGTAATCCAAATAGGTTCCAGTGGTGTTCTGAATGAAGTTCATTCTGCTGTGCTTATGTATTACAATGAAATAATTAAAAGGTCTTTAAAGGAATTCACAGTAATTCCAATACAGCTACTAAATCTGAAAAGTCTGAGCACTTTGTAATAACAGTGAATAATTGAAATAAATCCTCTCAAATTATCACAGCTGTATTACTGCTCTAAGACATGTTAATGTTAGGAATCCTAATTTTAAATAAATCATCGTTGATATAGAAAATTAAGATGCATCAGCAGAAATGGAAGAGGTTGAAATATTCATTCTAGATCAGTCTAAATGGGTCAACAAGGTCAAGTGTTTTAACAGCCAGCCAATCAGGAACTAGGTTAGTCTGGCTTTTAAAGAAAAGACATGACCTCGAACTCAGATCTCATCAACATGTTTACTTCAGTGAGAGTACAGTTCACTATCTTGATGTTATGTGCTGTACTAAAATAAAGTACAAAGACTATCATAAAGAAAATCAGTATTTAATATGTTATTTACTAAATGACCTTTGTAATAAATAATCATGAAAATTAGCATACATAATATAGATATACATAACAGGTGTCAGAGGGAGTCAAACATATTTAATGGAAATATACACACCATTTAAACTAGAAAGTTGGTGTTATTGTTGACTTTTAAGCAGTTTGGAGCAGTTGACATCACATGCACATTGGACTCTTTGCATAAAGTCACTTGGGTGTTTCCATAGAGGTCACATTATCATGGTAATTAATAGACAAATCTCTGATCTCACATATTAAGATAATTGTTTGTAGTATATTGTATTGTAGTCTACCTTTAAAATATTTCTCAACCTCTGTTCATGTTCTTCTAGTACAAAACCGTTACAACACAATGAGGTTATTGTTATCTACACAATGAGGTTATTGTGATCTACATTTCACATTCTAGTCGTATATTAAGTATTTACAATTAGATTATGCCCAAATGTATTCTTGCATTCTTGCACTGTTATACCTAGAAATAATTAAAATTTGTTGATGCATTTTGTACTTCATCCTCTCACAAAGTAGGACACTGTGACCCATATTTCATGCTTCAGTGACAAATTAAGTATTGTATTTTATTTTTCATGTTTGAAGCATTACCATTGATGATTGTATAAATCTCTATTATTGCCAAATATGCGCCAAGAAAGGCCATTTCCCTGCATTTCACATTTTACTGGTTGAGGTAAAGTTTTTGTGTTTAGTTCATGACCTGATTTGGATTTTTTTTGCATGAGATTTGATGAGTAGATGCTTGTTCTTGAGCACAACTCCCCCATTTCAGTTGTCAGTTACTATTGCCCATATTTTGTGCTTCACTGATTTGTGTTACATTTTATCTTGGGTGTTTGTTTAGTTAGACACTGCATCTATGTTAGTGTCCTACCCTTCCAACAAAAGGAGCACATCATGACTAATATTTTAGCTTTTACTGTCTTAGTTTTGTATTTAGCTCATGACAGCATATATTTGTCCATGCTATATATGTTCTAGCCCACAAAGAATGTTTATTCAGTCATAAATGTTCCATATTAATTGCTATACATTGTGATAGGTAACATTCCACAGTTCAGCTGTATTGTCCATTTGAAAGAGTGATGGAATTGAGTGGACTGCATACTGCACCATTTCCAGTGAGGTCTTGGCTGTATTGGCTAATCAAGAAAATAATATTAACGAAGCATGAACTATGTTTGTAGCACTCTTTATCATTCCAAGGTACTCAAAGCCTGTGACTTTCACTCATTAAAATCTGGCTCTTTGGATGGACAGCGATAATAATAGCTTTTGAAGCAGATGTTAAGAAAACAGTGGTTTAGAAGGAAAATTTGAACAATTATCATTTTTTTAAAATCACCTTATTATTCAACATTGATATCATAAAAATATTTTTAATGGTGTTGCATCTTTGATGCCTTGTGTGTGTGTGTGTGTGTGTGAGCACAATACTGACAATATGTCACATATTAAAACTTATGTTAACTTATGCAACGAAAAAAAATATCTTTAAAAATCTGAATTTTAATAGAAAGGGGTTGAGATTTTGTTTATTTGTCACTTTAGTCTTAATTAGGGTGTGTGGATGTTAATTACTCACTTACAGTGGATAGTAGGTCAAAGGGTCAGAGAAAAGCTGTGTCATTGTTGATTTCACTAAGGTTCTTATTGACTTGCCCATAAATATGAAATTTAAGTCATATTTGTATGATCCCTTGTTTAGATCAAGATTTTTTATTTAATGTTCATATATTCTTTATTTTTGCAGGAAAATGCTAAAAAGTCAACCTCCAGGAAAGCATTAGCCAGTAGTAACTATGAGTGTGTCTATGAGCTTGTGCAGTATTATCAAATGGTATGTTTTTTTGTTGTAATTTTTAGGACTTCTGGTCATAGATCAGAAAGCTTTTGTGAATGGTCTGTTGCCTGACATCTGTTGGGTTATTAGCACAAGTTGCTTTCTGCTATTCGCGTTCAACTTCTAGAAGTATTGTCATGAAACTTTACACAAACGTGCATCCGATGGCATTGTTGGTCCTAAATGAAAATAGTGCAGATTAGACACAAAGTACGGCTGTCACAGTGGTCATCTTGAACATTTTATTGTAGCTACTTTTCCCAGCTGGAATGACCACTCTTGTGGCATAGTGGTTAGAGCATCTGCCTTGGATGTGGGAGGTCACAGGTTCGAACCCCGGCTGAGTCATACCAAAGACTTTTTAAAATGGTACTAACAAGTGCCTTGCTATGCGCTCAGCATTAAGACATTAGTGTTAGGACTGGTCAGCCTGGTGTCAGGATAATGTGACTGGGTGGGACATCATGCTACACGTCTGCAGCATGATGCCCCAGTGATAGACATCACTATAAACTGCCTCACTGCAGACAGCGTAGTGATATGACTGAAATATTTTAAAGCTACATTAAAAATCCAAATCACATACACACACACACACACACACACACACACACACACACACACTTTCCAAATGGATATTCTTATAAAGTTGGGATTTTCGCTAAAAGACTTCTTATGTGACCTAGTTTTTCCTAGGTGAAATTGGTGTGATGTTCATTATGCTGCCACAGCAGTTATCTTAAAAGTTCTGTTGCACGTCTAATAGAAAGTCATATTGGCTTAGGGTTTTTGCGGAAAGGTGTCTTACAGTGTCTGATTGGCTGTAAATCACAATGTTGCTGTTCTGACTAACAGTATGGCTACCACAATGGCTGTCTTGAAATCATTTTTTCAGTCTGACTCCATGATGGCAGGCCATATCATTGTTGTTTTACCAAAAGACTTCATATTAGGTCTAGTTCATTCTAAATTGATTTATAAAATCTCCAAGATTGCATCCATCTTGAAACTCTTTGTATTTTTATTCTCCAAATCAGAAAGTCATATCAATATGGGATCTCCTTCAGAAGACTTCTTACGATGTCTTGTTGGTCCACGATGATGTCTTGTTGGCCCTGAATGAAAATGGTGCCAGTCTTACATTCAATATGCCCACCACAGTAGCTAATTTGAATACAGATACTTTGTTGTTTCATTTTTAGGTTATCAAATAATTTAAGGCATTCTCATTCTAATGAATCAAACTGTCTTCGATTTCATCATAAGCAGGTGGAAACAAGTCCCTAGACCTCTGCTTCCTTTTTTGTTGTTATTGTTTACTCGTGTGGTGTTATTGCCAACAAATGCACATTTGACCCAGCCACATCCCAAAACAAGCTCAATGCCTTTATGGACTCACTGTCTTGATTGAGCTGATTCATACCAGTGGTTCTTTTTCTTTCTTCATCTTCAGTTGAATCAGCACCTGGTGGGGTAGATCTCTAATGGACTTGGACAAGGTATTGAATTGCAAAGCTTCTGACCTTTGTCTTTCCATCTCATATAAGACAGTCTTGCCATTTTCCAGTCTGCTCAGTTTTGATGAAAGCAAGTTTTTATTTCATACATTGAAATGCTGGACATGCACACTTGGCTTATGTAAAAAAAAAGTCTTTAGAAGAAACTGCTTTTCAAACAAGTTGTGGATAGAATTGCCCTGGCAAATACCAACCATTTTGAAAGCATGTGGTTGGAAATAGAAATTTCTGTCATTTTGTTCTATGATTTAAAGAACTTGGTACCACATATAGCCCACTTCCATCTTGCACATTTTCTTCAAAGCCACAGTACCACACGTAGCTAATTTTCTCCCTTGGACTGGTCAGAGAGAAGATGTTAGTTCTCATCACCATCAAAGGCTACTGTTCCATAATCTTAGATATGTTTTGACATCATGGAAGGAAGGATATGGACTAGAACGAAAATCCCTGTGACATTTTTTCTCTCACATGCGATGATTTGTATCAGCTAAGGCTTTGACCCATTTTCTGGAATGTAATTTTTATTGAGCTCTGATGTGGTTAAATAAACCAAACTTTCAAACCAGTGTCTGGAGCTTACTTGACCTGTTTTATACAAAACCTGTTTGCTAGTTGCATGCAGGATGTATTCTTTGTTCATTAATATTTGCCATAATAGTTTGGATTCACATATGATGGCTTCATTTCATTGCCAAAAACAGGCGTCCATTCAAGAGGAATAAGTCCTTTCTCTGCTTACCTCTTATCCTTGGACTGTTCACACTTAGGATCAACAAGTAAGGGCTCAGTAGTAAAGAAGCTAATCAGAAGAGGGAGATCTCACTAGTTCTTATCAAACAAGTACGATACAGTATTTCTGCTCAAGCTCTGTCATCCTGGATACGGTGGGTTGTCCACCAATGCATTGCTTGCACATATTGGTTTATAAATGCTTTGGGTGGTCATCAATAATGTAGAATTTTAGTGAGAAGGGGTCAGAGAAGACTTTCTCTAGCTTTTACGTAAGAGACTTTTCATCATAAAGGACTCAGTTTGACCTGGTGAGACTCATACCGGCAGTATGACAAGCAATCTTCCCAGGTCATTTATCAGCTTTGTAGAAGTTACTCTACTTCTGCTGTTTTTCTTCTTCATTTTTATTATACGTTTTCATATAGATATCTTTAGGTCAGAGAATCATCCCACAGATGATCTCACAATGCACTATAAGCGCACATTAGTTTACAGGGAATAACAGTTAACACTAGTGCCTAGTATTATATTTTAATTCTAAACCCAATACAGAATTTGATATTATCTGTGTGAGAGGGAGAGAGAGGGAGAGAGCAAAAGAAAACAAGAAGGTATTGTAACCATTTTCTACATGTACACACATACACACTCACATGCCCATGTACATGTCCATGTTACTACTAGATTCAGCATTCACTTATTAAAAATTGTATACAGTAACTATTTTCTTAACTCATTTAACAATAGTTTGAGTCTATTATCATTTCAGTGATTATTTTCTCTTATTATCAATCTCCCAATAAAACAGATACATAATTTGGAAGACAAATATTACTTTTATTTAGCAATTTACTGCATTAACACCTTTGTACAAAAGCAAAGACAAAAAAAGCAGAGAATATATGCTTTAATTAACATTATATTATTATTTCTGTAATTGTTGCAGCATTAGGAGGAAGTGAGAGATCATCATTTATCCAATTGTTTCATTTATGGGTCTCATTTTCAGGATGATTTTTTGTTGTTGTTCCCAATTAATTTTCCTTGCTCTAGATATACAGTAATTACAGTATTACTCATTTCATTCTATAACTTTACTGCAATATTTTCTGAGATAATAGTCTAATTTAGTATAACTGTAACAAACAAAATATACATAAGTAGATTAACCTGATTAGATTTTCACATTGTGTCAGTTTTCTATCTCTTACACATTTTGAATCTTCAGGACATGATACAGGTGTTGCTGTATTCATATGTAGTCTGAGGCATTGCTGTATTATGTAGTCTGAGGCATTGCTGTATTCTTATGTAGTCTGAGGCATTGTTGTATTCATATGTAGTCTGAGGCATTGCTGAATTCATATGTAGTCTGAGGCACTGCTGAATTCATATGTAGTCTGAGGCATTGCTGTATTATGTAGTCTGAGGCATTGCTGTATTCATATGTAGTCTGAGGCATTGCTGTATTCTTATGTAGTCTGAGGCATTGCTGTATTCTTATGTAGTCTGAGGCATTGCTGTATTCTTATGTAGTCTGAGGCATTGCTGTATTCTTATGTAGTCTGAGGCATTGCTGTATTCATATGTAGTCTGAGGCATTGCTGTATTCTTATGTAGTCTGAGGCATTGCTGTATTCATATGTAGTCTTCCTTATTACATTTGAAAGTGTTTATAGTACTTGTTGAATTTTTTACAGTTAGACTAACTGGAGTTAAACATTTTAGGCTAAAACCATGTTGCCATGATAAAGCAAACACAACTGGAAGAAAACAGAAAAATTAGCCATGCATGTTTGTATGCCAGAGTTGATGACAGTATCATGCTTTGATAACAACTGTTAAAAATTTTCAAATATTTTTAACATTTTTGGACTTGTGCCAAATATATTATTCTTAATAATATCAACAGATTAAACTTTGAGATAAAATAAGGTCCACTTCACTTAATTATTTAACGTACTGTACTGTTAAAAATTGTCATAGGTAGATTTATCTTAAGGGTAGCTACTTGCTACTAACAGTGTCTCCAAATATTGCTTTCAGGCCATTTATTTGATACTACTGCATACACAATCATGAAACTGCTAGTGTATTCAGCTTAAGAGGAAATAATATTCATCATAGGGAGTTGATGGGGATGATTATTTTCATGCTCCAGTGATCATTTTAGATTTTATATTTTGGTTCATTTCTTTTGAATTATTATTAAAAGTTATACTACTTCATGGATACTGTTACTTTGAGAAATACTCACTGTAAAATTGAGTGTTAAAAAGGTTGTATTCATGCTTCAATTACTATGTATTGATGTTGACTTTGGCCCAGTTTCAGCATTATTATTACAGCTAAGTCATGAAATTTTCATGTAATACTGCATTACCACATGAGGAACAATGTTCACATGAGATTAAGTAATGTGAGTATAAATCCAAATAAAAAAATGTTTTTTCTTGGTCATGACAGATTTAAATGAAGCATAAACTTGAAAATAAGTATCATTCTTACCCTGAATGTAACTTTTATTGTAGTTACATCCCTTTTTTAATTTTGTTTCTTCTCCAAATATTTTTTCTAAATCTTTGTAGAGTGGGCAGATACAATAAGATTCCGTCGGGTAACCAGAACCACACATAGTTTTTATTTTACTGATGTTAAATGACATATTTAATTATGTGTTGAATTTATTTTGCAGGAAACAAGGGTTAAGCTACGTCTTCTGCTGCTTCAGGTGTTTGGTGCTATGTGTGGCCTAGATGTCATGGTGATATCTGTGTTGTTATACTCAGTACTAACCACAGAACTGGCCAAGGAGATTCAGGCCAGTGTCAAAGGTTTGTGGCATTAAATGTAAATGTTTTAACGTTCATGTCAAAGCATTATCACATTGATAAAATAGTTTTTAAAATTTCCATGATTTTTGTTGCATGATTAATTGTTGTACCACCTTCTTTAGATAAAGCATTATTGTTATTATTATTATTATTATTATTATTATTGATCATGTTACACATTCATAATTGGGGCCCCAAGTGGCTGAGTGGTCTAAAGCGCTCTCCGTTACGGATCACTGCCATCTCACCTCTGTCTGCGTAGGTTCGAGTCTCGGATTCAGCCAATGTGGGTATGTGAGAAAGCTTGCCAGTAGCTTCTCGAGGGTCGGTGGTTCTTTCCGGTGTTTTCCTGGGTTCTTCCTCCACCATTAATACTGGCCGCCATGTATAGCCTATCGAGTGCTGAAAAATGGCGTTAAACCCTAAACAACAACAACAACATTCATAATTTAAATCTGCTTATTACATGGTTTTCTGTACATCAATTAGGACAAATATACAGATAGATAGAGTATATATGTTTAGGTTTTTTAAGCTAATAGGACTTCACTATATTGCTTAGGTTAATTTGGTGTTACATTTCCAATATAATTTATCAGTTGTTTTTCAGAATTATTTTAATTTTGAATACAACTCACAAAAAGAGCCTTATTGTAGAAAAACAATGGCTTGCTTATCTATCATGTATGTATTTGAAATTTGTTTAGTGCTGTTTCTTTTCAGTTGAAATAGAGGGGATGTCACTTACTCTTTTCGATTACCCTTTTTATTCCATGGTTTGTGCAATTAAAGTATTCTTAATGCTTTATTGTTCTCTGCTCATCAGGAATGAACTTTATTATAATGAGGTATAAGGCTTTAAAATGTTTTCAATGCTCATGAAGCCCAAATTATATGGACTACTCAGGAATTTAAAATTGTAAATGTGTAAACAGTCACTTATTATGTAATGCTTGAAAAGCTTTTTTCTACCAGCAGATGTTCAGCGGGTTAGTTATACTGGACTAGTCTTGACGATGATATTTTCTACTGGAGAAGCTGTCCCAGCAAATCTTCATGGTAACACACCACTTGCACATTGATATACCTATATTGTATGCTGAAATACACGTGTTTTTAATTAAAAGATGGTACTTTAGAAACCTGTCAACTTGAGATTGTTATAGTAGTTGCAGTTTTGTCTGCTGACCAACTTTTAGTTCACATAGTACTGTGTTAACAGGTTTATAAGGGATGTCATCATAATGTAATCATAGCTGTATTCACAGAATATATTTATCCATGTTGACTTGTCAAACATGATTTAATTTTAACTGCCTTAGATCTTCAGAGTTGTTTCATTTGTGAAAACTTACTTGCAAGTATCGTAAGGGGTTTAAGTTCCAAAAACACTGCTAAAAAGGGACTCCCATGTGGTACTTGCTTTAATTAAAACTTGATTTCCATAATTATTGATTGATTCAAATTTCTGTCATTTATTGTTCTGTATTTAATTGTGTATTTCATGTAATGTGACATTGTTTTATGCTAAGCTGTTATCTTTCACATCTGTTATCATATATTTCATTCTGTTCTTGTCTTTGTACAGACCATCTGAATGAGGATTTTGTGGGATTTCTGTTTGATGTGATGGAGAACCCCCCAACCCCTGAGTTTGAGGACCAAGTGACAGACATTCTGGTGAACCTTATCCTGGCATTTAACCTTCACTTCCATGAGGTCAAGGACAACACAGTTATGCAAGTCCTGGCCTCCAAGGGAACCATGAAGGTCTTCACAGAGAAGCTCCTGCTTCTCATTAACAGGGGAGGTAAACTTATATAAGCCTATTTTGTTTCTTTAAATTATGCTAATACGCTTAATTACTCTGTAAGGAGTGAAGATAAGCATTATTTTCTACTTGTTTTTATTGGAAAAATAGTTACCATAAATTCACATATATTAAAGGAGTATAATTTTGGGGGACTTCATGGTTGTTACAGATCACAAAATTGGCGTGGTCTAATCTTTATGGACTTCATGGTTGTGATAAGCCACACATTGGAAAGTCCTGTGCAGTCTGACTTTGTTGACTTAATTTTTGTCACAGACCACACATTGGAAAGTCCTGTGCAATCTGACTTTGTGGGTCTTTTTGTGAAGCAGCAGACTGATCCCTACAAAATAAATGAAATTTACATAACTACAACACTGTTAAAAATCTGATGTTAAGCAGCATGCATCAACACATACTTAAAAAGTACATGATTTGACATTGATTTCATACCTTCAGGGATTTTGCCGTAGGTAGAGTTCAGAATGAAAACCAGTCATCGTGAAAAATAATTTTAAAAAAGGTTGTATTGTCATTGTATATCAATAAAGAAATCATATTATGCAATCCAGATATTCAGTTGAAATTTATCTTTAGACTACTATAATAGTACAATATATCACACTATGATTATTCAAAACAATGCAGCTGTTTTAGCCCACCATTGCCTTGTATTGCAGTTGACCCAGTGTGGATGTTTGATTTTGAACCCAAGCCCCCTAATTCCCTTTTAAAGTTTTTAGAGGACATGTACAGCCAGCCTGCCACTGCCTGCCTGCTTTATACCAATGACATGCGAGTGCTTCTTGACATCATCATCAGGAACTTGACTGATCTGACTTCTGGAGATAAGGTAGTCACAGAATTTAGAGCATGTCTAATCCTTTAAACACTCAGATTAATAAAGGTGTCACATTTACACAAGTTTGGAACACACAGTCATTTTGTCTAAACAAGATTAATCCACTTGCATACCCGAACTTTCAATTTGCAGAAGTTTTAAGTTGTTCTCATTAAAGATATTACAGGAAAGGTTAAGTCGTCTTAATAAGGTCAGAAAATAAATAATTTACACATTAATTTAGATTACTTCATTAGACTTGAACATCAGCTGTACATGTTTAGTCAAACTTACAAAAAAGGATATTTGATGACTGTAAAAAAGCTTACGATGATATTACCTTGTAAACAGAATGCAGAAACATTTTAATTCATTCACTTTGAATTTACAAGCAAACAATAAATTATATTTTCTTAATATTCTCTTTCAGTTTTTGTATATACAAAAGTCAGTTATCGATAATGTCTTTGCAAAGAAATATGCAGGGCCAAAAGTTTTTTCCACACCAGTTTAGTCAGATGCTTGGCTCTTGCCAAGCAGAAGGGATCATCTCAGAAGTTACTCCCTACTATAATTGGTTTTGGCAGAAAGAATCATTATTGGTTTTCCTGGCACTTTGTATTTGGGGTTTAATTTGGCAGAAATATTATTTTAAAACTCCTCACCTCAGCTCTCCTGAGAGGTTAAAAGTCATGCACAGAAATGATGGCTAGTTTTTCAGTACACCACTACCATGTTATTTTGGACAAAATGAAATAGATTTGTCCACAAATACATGAATATACTTGAATAATGCTTTTAGATTTATAAAAAAATGAAAATATGGCTCATCAGTAAATATGCTGCAATTCAGTTACAATTAATGATTATGAATAATCTCAATCCACCATTCATGATGATTACTTGAGGAAGCATTCCATGTATTTCTCTTCACCTGGACTGCTAATTGATCCTTGTGAACCTTGCTACTGCACAGACCCATTGTCCAGAAACTGGCCCCTCACTGGGGTGATCAGTATTTTCTCTCCCCCAACTTACCTAAAGTTACCATTAACAACAATATCCAGGTTAAACGACCCAACATGGTTAAGCAACTCTCCATAATATCCATAAATACAACTGAACTGTGTAATACCCAAGTCACACCTCAGAATGTGTTTAACTATGTACACAGGGTTATACATTACACATACATTCACATAAATCAGTTTTTAATTCACATTATGTAAGGGCAAGACAGCTTATAACATGACATGATGTCTTTTGTCCTTCCATCATTTGAGAAAAAGCTTGCTGTTTATCACTCAGGATTGTGTTAATGAAACAGATTTTTATTATAAAATTGGTAAATCCATCAAAACAGTAGATAACCTGTCTTTTATTGTCTCAGTTTCATTAGCAAATGGTAATATATAGGTGTCATTTTTCTGGTGGCTATATCACAGGTGTCATTGTAGAGTTTCTACCTTAACAATTTAATGATAATGCTTTTACACATCAGACACAGTGGCAATAAATCATAGTACAGTGTATGGTGGTGTTACATGGGGTGCCAGTGAGACAGTGTTACATAGGGTGCAGATGAGATAAAGTGTTACATGGGGTGAAGGTGAGACTTACATGGGGTAAAGGTATGACTATTACATGGTATGCAGGTGAGATAGTGTGTTACATAGGGTGCAGGTGAGAAAGTATTTTATTCAGGACACAGGTGAGTCTGCTGTCTGGAGTATAGGTAAGTTTGTATTACATGGGGTGCTGGTTATGCATTGTGTTACATAGGGCTCAGGTAAAACTGCTACATGGGGTGCAAGTGAGAAAGTATGTTACCTGGTCTACAGGTAAGGCAGTATTCCATAAGATACAGGTGAGTATGACATGGGGTGCAGGTGAGACTGTATTATATGGGGTGCAGGTGGGACTGTTACATGGGTTGCATGTGAGATTGTGTTATATAGGGTGAAGGTGAGGCATTGTGCTACTGGTGGTAGGAGACTACAGATGAGACAGTATTCTACATGGTGTGCAGGTGAGGCAGCATGTGGTGCAAATGAGATTGCTATATTAGGTAAAAGGTAAACGTAAAACTATACTTCATGCAGTGCAAGTGAGACAGTGTGTTACATGGAACAATTATTCATAGCTAATTATAATTCTCAGATTTAATACCATCTCATTTAGTGCCAGTGTATTTAACTAGAGCATAGGAATCATCAGAAATACCTTTGTGTCACGATTGTCTTTTAATTTAATTTGATCATACTGTATTGATATTTCCATTCCATGGGTGTGTAGACCTTTCTTTGTTATTGTGTACAAAGGTTGACAGACGATTGAATTTTCATCTGAAAATCATATTATTATTATTATTATCATTATTATTATTATTGGCTTTGATTTTGTTTCCAGGTGCGGACATCATATTTGTACCTGACGCAGCTGCTTGTGACAAACTCGGATTACCGAGAGGATTGCCATCGTTTGGAGGATCTGAGGAAAACTCTGAATAAGATTCTACAGGAGGAGGAGGGATCTCATATAGATAAAGACACAGTTCATCTCATATTTCAAAGCTGTGATATTTTCTCCTGATAGATATGAACAAAATATCATAATTTTCTTAATTGCTTCAAGTTTCTGATTGTTATAATTCTTCCAGTGCAATGTGTTCACTTGTTGCTCCTTATTCAGCGTTTCACGGCTCAAAAGCTTTTGAATTACATGTCATTTCATACAGGAGATATTGAATGATATGAACATTGTTAAAAATTATCCTGTGAAATTTAATACTTGAGATTGAATGTTGCAAAAAGTTCTTGAAATAGTACTTTTTTATTTAGCTCCAGGAACATTGTACATCTTTGTACATCATTATACAGTCAGAAGTAGATATTTCCTATTTAATATTTAGAATTTTTGTGCAATATATGACTTTTTGCCCAATATCAGGGCTCTCCGAAATCTGTTAAACATTCCAGCTATTTGATGAATATTTTAGGAGAAAACTACAATGTTAAGAGACAATAATGAATTTGCAGGTAACATGAATAGTAAACTTGTTTTGTAATATCTAGTTCACTAAGCCATAGAAGATAAATTTTTTATGCAGCCCTCCCTCATTATAACATGGTTGTTAAGGACCAAAAACTGCCAACTGCATCGTGTACAGAATGACATTATAGTGAGAACTGCATTATGTATCAAACTGTGATATATCAAGAACAGCGTTATATACTGAACCATGGTATAATGGGCATTATCAATTATTTTTAAAAAATAGTGTTTTGATAAGGAAATAAAGATAATGGCACTTAGCTTCATGTTTTTGGTCAGCATATATTTTTATATACTGGTGTGATTACGGTCATGGGAGTCCATATTGATAATGTTATACACTGGTTTGATTATGGTCATGGAAGTCCATATTGATAATGTTAAACAGTGGTGTGATTATGGTCATGGAAGTCCATATTGATAATGTTAAACACTGGTGTGATTATGGTCATGGAAGTCCATATTGATAATGTGTTACACTGGTGTGATTATTGTCATGGGAGTCCATATTGATAATGTTATACACTGGTGTGATTATGGTCAGAGGAGTCCATATTAATAATGTCACACACTGGTGTGATTATGGTCATGTTAGTCCATATTGATAATGTCACACACTGGTGTGATTATGGTCATGGAAGTCCATATTGATTTATCTACTGGTGTGATTATGGTAATGGGAGTCCATATTGATAATATTATACACTGGTATGATTATGGTCATGGAAGTCCATATTGATAATGTTATCCACTGGTGTGATTATGGTTGTGGGAGTCCATATCAGTAATGTTATACACTGGTGTGATTATGGTCAGAGGAGTCCATATTGATAATGTCATACACTGGTGTGATTATGGTCTTGGGAGTCCATATTACTAATGTTATATACTGGTGTGATTAGGGTCATGGGATCCATAGCAATATTTTATATATGGCATTATATTATCATGAAACACATTACAAGGAGGGAGAGTTGTACCATCCTCAACTTACCTGTACAGAGTCCAGAATGTAGGTTATGAAACTTGGTGTCCTAGTCAGAGTGTGTGTGTGTGTGTGTGTGTGTGTGTGATTAGGAGTTTTAACATAGCTTTAAAAAATTTCCAGTCATATCGCTATGATGTCTGCAGTGTGGCAGTTTATAGTGATGTCTAGCACTGGGGCATCATGCCACAGACATGTAGCATGATGTCTCACCCAGTCACATTATCCTAACACCAGGCCGACCAGTCCTAACACTAGCCTCTTAATGCTGAGTGCCAAGTGAGGCAACTGTTAGTACCATTTTTTAAAGTCTTTTTTATGACTCAGCCAGGGATCAAACCCACGACCTCCCGCATCCGAGGCAGATGCTCTAGCCACTGTCATAGTCGGTATTGGCATTTAGAGGTGTAGTCAAATTTTATAGTTCAACTGGATAAGCGAGTTTATGGTATGGCAATACATCTGGTGTGCAGTGTCTGCTAATATTTTCAATTGGGAACTTTTTCTCAAAAAACATGGGACAGATATAAACCTAATTTGGAAGTGAGAATTCTGACATGAAGTTTTCAGTTTATATGAATAATGGTTATTTGCAATCAAATACAGTCACCCTTGCTTAGAAAAACCTTTAAACATCTTTTACCGCTCAACAGAATTTAGTGACAATTTATTGAAAGCATCCTAGTATACAGGAATTTCAGATGCTTACAAATGATGCCAATCCCATATATAGTATGGATGCGATTACTAAAAATAGAAAACCTTTAATAAAAATCTTCTGCTAACAAAACATACACCATAAAATTAGACCGATTTTGCAAGAAAGCACCTTGGTATCAAGGACTTCAGGTTTTCCTTCCAATATGGTCACTATTACTAAACATATAAACAGCCTCTGCACAACTTTGCAAAATGTGCTGAACAGAATTTGATCAAATTTGACAGCATTCCTGCATTGGGCTTTCAAATGATGCAGATTCATCATCAAATAAGGTCACTGTTGCTAATAGAAAAAAACTCTCACATGACTTTGTCATACAATCCACCTAACTGAACCTGACCAAATATGACAACAAACTGGCATTAAGGCCATTCAGATTTATGGAAACAGTGCTGATCCATCGTCAGATACAGTAATTGTTACTAAAAAAATAGAAAAACCTTAAACAAATATGACTGCCATTACTAAAAACAAAAAGATTTTATTCTACAAAATTGCAAAAATAAAAATTTTTGATGCCACTTATCACACTGGCTTGAATGTTTGAAATATAGTTTCTTCACACAAGCCCGAACATGACCTTACATAACCAAAGACCCAAGCATGCCTGAGATCAGTCAACAGGTTCACGTCTGCCTGAGAGCCAAACGCAAGTGCAGTTAGCAAAGAAATCGAAGTCACTATGTTGCTTTCTGTAAAAATTTCATTCATTGATATTGATTGCATATGTTTCAGCATAGTGACTGTGCATATACATGTAATCGTGCATAGATGGGCATTGATATAGCTACCATAAGGCTGGAACATATGGGTATTTATCAGGTATGGTAACCCCTTAAATGAAGGAAGTAACTGTTTTTTACCAGTGGAGTAAAGAAGCAAGGAAAATAAAGATGTCCCCCAATAATGTCAGTGCTAGTAAATGATAGTAAGCCAGGAAAAGTAATAGAAATTTGGTGAGTACCTTCCCCAGAGTAAACTATGGTACTCCTCCTTTTTTCTGGGGCTGATGGTAGTTCCCTCATTTCTTGGGTACAGTATTTCATTCATCAGTTCTTTGTACATAATTTTGGGCTTGTACATCAGTTTTTCCTGTAGTAATATCTGTGTGGTTGTTTTGCACCTTCCTGTATACATGCATTTCCCCATTATGCCTATAGCAGTTGACTGTGATTTACGATGTAGTTAGTGACATTTTACAACTATAAATACAGTGGAACCCTGCTATAATATGATAATTGGGGTCCAAACAATTGGATCGTGTTAATAGCAGGGTCGTGTTAATGCTGGGTTTTTACAGTATTTTTCTTTTTTCAGAGAACAACTCATTGGCACATATACATGTATTCATATCTAATGTACATCATGAATAGGTTATTAACATCATTCACTAATGTGGTATCGTGGCATGCAGTTCATCCATAATGCATGTAATTCATTGAAAAATTGCACACAGATTTTAAATATTCAATAATTTTGTCCCAGATCATTGTGTCTGAATTAAACATTTAATATATAGCATCAACAGAGTATTAACACTGTTTTTTTGCCTTCTGATATCGTATCATCAGGGCTTGCAGTTAATCCATAATACATGTAATTCCATTGCAAAAATTGCATACATATTTAAACTATTGAATAATTTTGTTACAGATCATTATGTGTCTGAATTCAAAAGGAAAAATTAACAGCAAAATTAGGTTAAGAAAGACAAAGCACATGTATGGTTCATTACGTTCCAGGGTCTATTTATGGTGTCTGTACAAATTTCATAATACTAAAATTTTCTAAGCATTTCCGTGTACATTTATCTCTTGTAAATTTCCAGTAAGTAACGCTTTTACGACTATTTGTTTGAATGACTATAGCAAAAATAATTAACAATAAACACGTGCATGTAACTTTTACTTCAGATTTTGTGAATATCAAAAGAAACGTGCAAACTACTATAATAATCATTGCACAAAGTGCAGAGAAGGGCTTGGCATTTGTGAACTTGCCTTTCCATAACGGTAAAATATTTTGTAAAAAAATAGGAAATTAATAACAAGTTCATAAGCAAACACCATACACATATGAAACCCAAGAACTAAGTGCAGTAGCAGACCTGCCAACCAAAATGAGACATTCTCAGTAAGTTGGACCGATTTTCAGTAAGGTGTAAAAACTACTATGCAATGGCAACAAGTAAACTTTTAATAACTATTACAGTTTATATCCATGTTGTAACTTACAATATATAGCTACTGATGTGACTTGTACATGGTACTTTTGCACTTTCTAAGAAACTTCTGGTCAAACTCCATTTTGAAACATTCTGCCCCCTTCACTTTCATGACTAGTATTGCTTCCAAGGTATCAACTGACATCAGTGATCTGGATTTTGAATGTTTTTTTGCAACAACCTGCATCTGAATGAGGAACAATAAGTACAGTCTTCATGATGCTGGACAACAATTTGTATTTTAACTGGCCATTAGCATCCTTGAGTTTACTAATAAGATCCCTTTGCTTGTCAACTCGTTTAGTGTTTAAGATCTCAGGATTCAATTCCTCTACTTGGTAATTCAAAAACTCTGCTTCCAAGTTGTCTTGCCAGTTGGTTTCTTTGGGTTCCATACACAAAAACCTTGGTGGGAAATGCATCACACTGCTAAAATCACTCATCATCCTTTTTGACACATCAGCAACTGCACTGTGTTTCAGAAGTTCATTATTCAAGGGAAACCTCTTAACAACGTGATCACAAACAGTTGTGTAATTGTCCCTTACATCTTTATAATAATTGACAAAGGCTACTTTCATACAACTTACTTTCAGCCAAGTATTTTCTAGTTTCTGAACCTACTGTAAGTTTATCATCTGACTTTTGTTTCTTACAGTCATGATAATCGATATCAGTAAGATCCTTGGTTTCTTAGTCATGATAATCGATATCAGTAAGATCCTTGGTTTCTTACAGTCATGATAATCGATATCAGTAAGATCCTTGGTTTCTTACAGTCATGATAATCGATATAAGTAAGATCCTTGGTTTCTTAGTCATGATAATCGATATCAGTAAGATCCTTGGCTTGTGAAATTTATGTAGCCTTTACAAATCTGATCAGCAATTGCTTTAATAATTCAAGCATGTTTTCTCTAAGTTTGTGGATCATAGACTCCTCCTGTTGCATGATTAAGTTGTACTTGTTAAATAATGGAATTATGTGGTCAAGAAATAAGCAATAAATCTTCACCCTCTGGGACTGCAAAGCCTTACACACACTCATAGCTTTTTCCTCTCTGTAACTGATTTTTTTTACTGTCTTTCTGGTCATTTTTACCAATGGTGTGTGACATCTAGACAGAGCCTTTTTATCCTATTTCTTTGATTTAGCTGTCTCTAAGGAACCTATCTTGGGTTTCATTTTCTCAGTCTTTCCTGCTGAGGCAGACTTGAGGGTACTACAAGCCTGACTTCTAGATTTATCACAGCTCAAAGCTTTACTGCATGTGCCTGCACTGTCGTTATTTCCTTCTTTGTTGCTAGATACATGTGGAACTTTATCCTTGGAACTAGACTCCTTCTCTGACATCCTAATTTTGGCTTTAGCTCTTTTGCCTTTAACCTCTTGCTTCTTGGTTTCTTTACCAAAATGTATTTGTAAGGATTCCCACTGTTCCAACAGTCTCTTTATACCTTCACCAAGAGACAACCATCTTGTTACACAATGGTTCAATATTTTTCTCTGCTCTTTCCCACAAAGAGTCTGAAGATCTTTCAGTTCCATTTGTCTCTTCACACTTTTATCCAGATAATATGGTATGTCTACTAACAAGTCATCAAAACTAAAAGGAAGCATATCAGCCCCCTTTATAGCTGCTAAATGTATCAAATGGCATGAAGATACACTTAGGGATTCACCTTAGTTATATGCCTAAATACACCTTTATTGCAACTTGTAATCACTGAAGCATTATCTGATTCAAAGGCAATACATTTATTCCAACTTACATTTCTCTTTTTCAAATCATCTTCCAATAATGTTAAAATACTTTCCCCAGTCGAGGCTACATCACACGTTGGAACTGACAAAGGTGCTTCAGCTACAATC
Source organism: Sinohyriopsis cumingii (assembly GCA_028554795.2). Lineage (NCBI taxonomy): Eukaryota > Metazoa > Mollusca > Bivalvia > Unionida > Unionidae > Sinohyriopsis > Sinohyriopsis cumingii. The sequence continues at coordinate 68,562,282 of CM068834.1, read as the reverse complement.
CTGTCTGTGTTATCAAAATATCTAACAACAACTGTGTACAGCTTCTCAGAATCATTGCTACCATCATTTGCTATACTGAAAGGTTGGGATGAAATATTGTTGACAATGCCTTCCTATATTGACTTGCACTGTTGTAATACAATAGCAGTAGTTTTTGTTCCACCACACTGATAACTGTTTGCTACTGCCGATTTGGGAAACATGTTCTTGAATAGTTTAGAAGCATGGTCAGATGCAGCAATTGCAACATTATGCTCAACCAAAAGGTTTGTAAATATACTTTGGCCTTAATGACCTCCAGTTCAATTTCTGGCACTGCAGTTCCAAATCCCACTGAGGTCAGCGACTTACAACTTGATTTGATTGCAATGTATTCTGTATGTTTTTGGGAATTCACATGTCGGCAACAGTCATTTCACCCACTGCGGGAAATGTTCAAGTCAACACAACATAACATGCAATAAATGTAATGGACACCTTTTTTACTTTTTTCTAAGCATGACCAAGTATCTGAGTAATCTGTTTTATACTTTTGCAACCACTGTTTCAGCTTTTTACGAGGCTGGTTGTCCTCTCCACCTTTGATGCATTTTTGTTTGGAAGGGAAGACATTTTCATATGACCAGATGACAAAACAAAAAATGAAATCCAGATCAGATCCACGCTTCTCACAAACAAAATAGGAAGGTTTAAAGTAGCTGAGGTACCACTGTATGGTTAGTCTGGTTCCCAACTAAAATTCACTCAGTCTAAGATGAAACTCTGAATCCAAACACAGAGTCTAATACAAAAATCCGGATCCAGAACGAACCAGTACAAAAAATATCCAGAACAGAAAACAAACCGATCATATTTCCATACTTTTTGCTATCATTCCATAAGTCCGTATTTTCGTAAGAGTTGGCAGGTCTGCAGTAGGCCTGCAATGGTCATGAGTAACTTTTTAATTTTTTTAAAGCTGAATGCATGCACAATTTCATACCCTATCAGTTGACCAGCTAATAAAGCGGACATTATTTACTGATCAACTGATTGTGTCTAAAAGCACCGCCAAGCACAGAAAACATGTTGGCGGCTTTCATTTTTTTTGATGTTTATTGTGAGAATCTTTTATCAACCAACGCATTGTCTGCTGCTTGGTTGTGTATGCAGTTAAAGAAGAAACACATGTTGGCTAATGTTTGAGCAGTGATTGTTTACAGAATTAATTGAAGACAATCACAAAGACGACTCACTGGATTTTCTCATGGATCAGTAATAAGTAACATTTCTGATAATGTTTTTTTTGGCATAACACTTCCAAGAACCTGGTGAAATTGTTAAATTTCAAAAGTCACGCCACGATTATATTATATTCGAATTCATGTGCAAACTCTTCCCCAAAATGATAATAAACGGTTTTCACACTATTTCTTATACTTAAAAAAAAAAAATCCTGGTATGAGAAAAATACATGTACATGTATTTAAAATTTTAGGAACCATGCCACAATTGTATTATATTCATATTCATACACGATCTCTTCCCCAAGATGGTAATACATTTTTTATACACTATTTCACATACTTTGAACAAAAATTACTTTTTCTTGTGCGAATAAATATATACAACTTTGGGAGCCATGCCATGACCGTGTTATATCCGAATTCGCATTATTGCGGGGCGCATTATAACGGGGTTGCACTGTATAATACAATCTTACAACATACAAAATACTATTATTTATTTGAAGATCAGTTTTATTTTGGCTTTCCCATGCACTGCTGGTTGTTAGAAAATGCATGAGTGTCTATGGACGTGTCTTGGTGGGTAGGACACCCTACTTTAAAAATTGGTTCACTTTGGCCTTCAGTTCATGCTTCAGTAACCAAAGTTAACTTTTGTGTTGGATGTATAACAGGGTGATCATGATATTTTAAAACATTTCTGATTGTTGTATATGTTCAGAATACATTCATATTTTTAGCAGCTGTTTTGTTTTCTGTCTTTTGTTTTCTTTGCGTATCTTTTGCCAAAAATAATATACCATTTAATGGGTTGATTTTTTTTTAAAGCTTGTCTTAGTGATAAAACTTTGATGCATCATCTGTTTGTTAACTTTAGCTACACTTGTCACATAATCTAAATGCTCATGCATGGATGTATGTTTGTGTCATGCACACCTGCAAAGCAGGCTAGTGTCAGCATTGTTGTTAAGATAATCTTTCAAAGGAATTTTCAGCTTAGATGATGTTTAATAAAATGTATTGTTCATAGCTTGTCTTGATTGATGTTTTATTTTAAATTCTGAACCCTCAGAGAAATTGTAATCCTTACTTTTGACTGAAATTTGTTATTTATAATTGCAGATTATCATCCAGAGACCATTTCTTACATTGATGATGGGCGATTTTTAACCCTTAATCTTCATGCATTGTTTTTGGGTGATATTTAAGCATTAATCTTGTTACATTGATTATGTGCAATTTGTAACTATTAGTCTGGTTACACTTAATTTGGGTAATTTTTAATCATTAGTCTTGTTACATTGAGTATGGACAATTTTTGCCTATTAGTCTGGTTACATTGATTATGGGCAATTTTTACTTATTAGTCTGGTTACATTGAGTATGGACAATTTTTGCCTATTAGTCTGGTTACATTGAGTATGGACAATTTTTGCCTATTAGTCTGGTTACATTGATTATGGGCAATTTTTACTTATTAGTCTGGTTACATTGAGTATGGACAATTTTTGCCTATTAGTCTGGTTACATTGATTATGGGCAATTTTTACTTATTAGTCTGGTTACATTGAGTATGGACAATTTTTGCCTATTAGTCTGGTTACATTGAGTATGGACAATTTTTGCCTATTAGTCTGGTTACATTGAGTATGGACAATTTTTGCCTATTAGTCTGGTTACATTGATTATGGGCAATTTTTACTTATTAGTCTGGTTACATTGAGTATGGACAATTTTTGCCTATTAGTCTGGTTACATTGAGTATGGACAATTTTTGCCTATTAGTCTGGTTACATTGAGTATGGACAATTTTTGCCTATTAGTCTGGTTACATTGATTATGGGCAATTTTTACTTATTAGTCTGGTTACATTGATTATGGGCAATTTTTAACCATTAGTCTGGTTACATTGAGTATGGGCAATTTTTGCCTATTAGTCTGGTTACATTGAGTATGGACAATTTTTGCCTATTAGTCTGGTTACATTGATTATGGGCAATTTTTACTTATTAGTCTGGTTACATTGATTATGGGCAATTTTTAACCATTAGTCTGGTTACATTGAGTATGGGCAATTTTTGCCTATTAGTCTGGTTACATTGATTATGGGCAATTTTTGCCTATTAGTCTGGTTACATTGATTATGGACAATTTTTACTTACTAGTCTGGTTACATTGATTATGGGCAATTTTTAACCATTAGTCTGGTTACATTGAGTATGGGCAATTTTTGCTTATTAGTCTGGTTACATTGATTATGGGCAATTTTTGCCTATTAGTCTGGTTACATTGATTATGGGCAATTTTTACTTATTAGTCTGGTTACATTGATTATGTGCAATTTGTAACCATTAGTCCGGTTACACTGAATTTGGGTGATTTTTAATCATTAGTCTTGTTACATTGATTATGGGCAATTTTTGCCTATTAGTCTGGTTACATTGATTATGGGCAGTTTTTACTTATTAGTCTGGTTACATTGATTATGGGCAATTTTTAACCATTAGTCTGGTTATTTTTTTGTCATCACAAATGCAAGGTCTGTTGTTTTCAGAGTCATCATTCTGCAGTTATGTCTTGAATGCTTTATTATAGTAATTCTGCCTCTGAGGATAGATATAATATCTAGTACTGTGGAAAATATGACCTTGGAACTAGCTAACATGGCCCATATGGAATTAATTGCTACAAAACTTACATAAATTGGAATGATTAATATGCTGACAGCCTACGTCAGTGTAAATATTTGTTTATAGGATTGGAAATGAGTCTATATTGGTCATTGATAGGATATTACTGATGGAGTAACATATTTTTGTTGTGCTAAAATGCATGATTGATACAAAAATGTCATATTATCATGCAAAAAATTTTCATTATATTTTGTATACAACCATTTTTAATCTGATTCTTGGGTTGCAGGCTTCTGTTGCCTTTTGTCTTACATTGTCACTATATTAGACTAGTTTCTCAACTTCTTCCCTCTTCCTCCTTCACATACACTTGGATCTAATCATGCAGAATATTTGTGAAATTATTTGAGTAACACATCCATTATGTTTTGTTAGTAACACATCCATTATTTTTTTAGTAACACATCCATTATGTTTTATTAGTAATTGCATCAGTCCTTGTTATTATTGAATACAGTAATTTTTCTGACCACTTGTATTATAGCTGCATTATATTTAGCCACATTATTTCTAGGAAGGTAGAGTCAAAAACCAGATTCCATAATATAATTTTGAAATAACTTGTGTTCTAGCTTTTTAAAATGACAAAAAATATTAGGCCAATTTTACTATACATGAAAGTAATGGTTTTGTGTTACCCTGTATCATCTTGCAATTCCAAAATGAGACTTTCGCTGCTGGGAGATTAATATTATATTCTGACCTTAATTGTACATGTAAAACACATACTACATGTATGCATCAATTTAAACATGTTGATTTTTATTTCAAACTTCCAGTTAAATAAGACAACAGCTACAAATTTTGGAAAGGCAATAAAGTGCATAAACCCAGAGAGTGTTGTGAAAAGCATTTTGTATTCAGCCTTTAATTTAGAAGCATTTAAATATGGCCATGACAATGAACTAAAGACAGTAAGAGCATTTACAGGGGCAGGTCTTAAATGTGCAATGGAGCTATTTTATGCTAAATGGAGTTACAATATTTCCCTTTTATAATACCTCTTTAGAGTAAACATTTAGTTAAAAATTATTGATCGTAATTTGCTTGAATTATTTATAATTATTATTTTGAAAAGAAATATTTAAAATAGTGTGACCTTTCCTCTCTCTGAGGGCCCAGAGTGGTCTAAAGCTCTCTCCGTTACAGATCACTGGCATCTCACCTCTGTCTGCGTGGGTTCGAGGCTCACATTCGGCCAATGTGGGTATGTGAGAAAGCCTGCCAGTAGCTTCTTGTGGGTCAGTGGTTCTTTCCGGGGGTTTTCCTCGGTTCTTCCTCCACCATTAATACTGGCCACCATGTATAGCCTATCGTGTGCTGAAAAATGGTGTTAAACCCAACAACAACCTTTTATCTCAGGGCTGTTCCAGTAAAACATAATACCCCCAAAGGGGGAGGCACTTTCAAATTCAACCAACCCACAACAGAAGCAATTTAAACAAATTATGATCCACCATCAGATATGTTTTAATTTAAAAAAACACTGTCCCAACAGAAACATGTTATTTTTACATAATATCTGGCAATGGTTTTGTGGGCAGCAGAAGCAATTTTAATATTGGGTTGGGGACAGAAGCGATTTAAATGACAGCTGACTGGAGGTAATCTAAGAATTTTATGGATATATAATCTACTGCATATTTTTATTTGTATTCATTCATTATGATGAATCTTTTGTCCTTTTTTTTTGTTTGTATGTCAACTATGTATGCTTCTGATACTGTGAAATCATAAAGTTTCTTGGTGGCTTATTTTTTTTGTAGATGTCATTGATCAGACCCTTAATACCATTCTAATTTACTGTAGATGTCATTGATCAGACCCTTAATACCATTCTAATTTAATGTAGATGTCATTGATCAGACCCTTAATACCATTCAAATTTAATGTAGATGTCATTGATCAGACCCTTAATACCATTCTATTTTATTGTAGATGTCATTGATCAGACCCTTAATACCATTCTAATTTAATATAGATGTCATTGATCAGACCCTTAATACCATTCTAATTTAATGTAGATGTCATTGATCAGACCCTTAATACCATTCTAATTTACTGTAGATGTCATTGATCAGACCCTTAATACCTACTGATTTAATGTCCATGAATATAGATTTTTTTAATAGAGATTTCTATTCTAATACACAAATCATGAATTTGTATCCTACTAAACTGTGTGTTTACTAAAGTGATCACCATGTTTTGCTATTTTTATTTGTTCTCAGGCATGCTGCTTTTGATTTGAATAATAGTTAAATCTTGTATTGCTTTTAATGTGTGGTCATATAATATGATTCCTTGTTATTATTTTTTTTCAATAAATGTTTTTATAAACTTATAATACATGATTTGTCAGAAAAAAACATTAATGCCAGTGGAAGTGATGTTACATATTTTCTACATTTACGTTATTTCATTTCTTGTAATAACATATATATCAGTTACCCGATGTCTTTATTTTTATGCCTTGATGCAAGACTAATATAAGTTTAAAAAAAAGAAATATAGCAAGTTAAAACATTTTTATATCACAAATTAGATTTTTAAAAATGGATGAAAGTAAAGGAATCATTTTCCCCCCGAGTACTCATAAAATCAAAGTCATTGCAGTTAACTGTATTGTCAACAGCAGCAGCATCATCACTGATGGCCTAGCAGTAACATACTGCACTTTCAATCCAGTTGTCACAGGTTCTATCTCCCACTTCTAGTCTTTCATATGAGACTTATACATATGGCCTGAGGGGCTTTCATGGCAGAGTGGTATAAGAGCCGTGACTTGTGATACAGATCTGAGGGGCTTCCATGGCAGTGTGGTACAAAATGCTTGTCATGTGATTACTTGCCTCCAATGTGTAAATGAGAATGTTGCCAGTTACTTGTGGAAGGTCAGTGGTTCTACATAAGTGGTGTTTCATGTCTCAAAAGGACTTGGATTTTCTTCAGCATTAAACTGGCTGCCATATACAGATTTTCTTGATCTGAAAATGGTGCAACAGCCATAATGATCTAACAAAACCTGAGGTCTCATGTCTAAATGACTTTGACTGTTAGAGGTAAACATCAAAACAACAGAAGCTCCATGCGCACAAGTGTACTAAGGTGCTTGCTTCTACAGATCACTTGCACATCTCACAGAGTGAGTTTTTGTCACAGATCAACCAATTTGGGTTGGTGTTCTTTCAGGTTCTTCCTCCACCTAATATATTGGCTGCCATGTTGTAACATGGCATTAAAAAAAACAACAAAAAACAACCTAACCAAACTAAATCAACCAACTAATCAACAGTCGCAACAGCAGCAAAGGTACTAGTCTATCATTTTTGCCACAGCTATATGAGTTTATCAATTTTGACTCTACTAATTTTTGTAGACCTTTGAATATCGTCAATTATGCCTTTCTGACATTTTAATACCTAAAAGTCATCATCAGTTGGCAAAAATGGATATTTCATGGTGAGCATATGAGATGGAGAAGTCTTGAGCAATCCTGCATCACACACTGCAGAAAAGTTTACATTTTAGCTCACTTCAAGTTTCTCTAACAATGTCCATTGTTCCAGCCAGAACTGTAATTACTTTTTCAAGCTGTATTCACCGATATCTGGAGATGTGCATGTGTAATATATCTTATTAGCAGACAAAGTATGAGAATGCATGTGTTTTTTAATGATGCATTTAAATTGAGCAACAACCAGAATCAACAAACCAAGAAATGAAATTATTCACATCTCTGAGACAAAAATACAGTGTATAATAATAATCTGCCAAAGGATTTTTCAATCTTTAAATTTGCCAATTTTTTTTCCAATCATACTGATTCAGTGGACATAATCACCAAACAGGACAGGAACAGATCAGAACAGATATAACCAGAAGGTTAAAATTGATTTGATACATCTTTGAAGTAGCTAAATTCATGTTGGTTTAGTTAACTGTACATTCATTATTGTCTTACCTCTGATGTAATTTCTTACTGGACTTGAGAAAATAATGTTGCACTATAAAAAAAGAGGCACACTCATTATTGTTGTTATTAAACTTCTCTATTCCAGCCTGTTCTTATGATCTTGTCCCCCCACATACTCTTATGTTACGTGTTTAGGCTCGAATAAACAGTAACACAAGAAAGAGTGAAAACAACATGGTTTGAAAAATTTATTTCCCTGGAAAAATTCTGTAAAAATGAAAAAATATGAACTTAACGGTTTTAAGAATCAAATCCAAAAATAATCCATGAATAATATTTGAGAAGTCCTAATAATAAAATGTTCTAATGATTTAAAGTTCGAGTCCCGACAATGAATCAAAGATGGAAGGCAATGACGTATGATGTAACCTGAGCTGTGTTGAAGTCTACAGTTGCTTGTAGAAACACTAATCCTCCAGTTTGGGAAATCCAAATACAATTTTCGAGAAATGTCTCTGTTCAAGAATTCTGTATGAGCACAAAATATTTCCAGAAAAGCAAATTAATCTTTTAGAATCCCAAAAATTTAAATAAAACTCGAAAACTCAGATATTCAATAATTGTCACAACAGAAGAAAACAACTTGACATAAGTGTTTAAAGGCACCAGAAGTCTGAGATCTCTCTCTCTAAACATCACTATTAATACTAAGTATTTCACAATTTTGGAAATGCCTAATTGCAAAATAGAGGATTACGTGGTCATGTTTACAATTAAAAAAATCGCATAGCCTTTGTATGTCCTTGATAAGAACCAATCATTTTACTCCAAGAATAAAAGTGTACTTGACCCTCAGTCAAGGCCAGGAACTAAGTCAAAAATAGAAACAGTTTTTCTATTATTAGTTTTTTATGGGAAGATTCAGGTCGAACTGAACTTTCTGGAAAATATCACATTCCTTGTAAACAAAATTATATTAAATTGACATGTAAAGAAATAAAAAGATTCCAAAACCCACAATCAAATCAAATCAAGCATAAATATAAATTAAATCAAATATACATAACAATACTATTTGTCTAATTTATGATGTGTATCTAAATTTGTCACTTACTTTTCCTGATACTATGCTAATTTTTTGTGAACATGTATATCAATGTGAAATGCAATGGGCAGACTGAATCCAAGATAGAAAACCTCTATATTTTTGGATGTATTCTGCTTGGATTCCATGTTTCTGCACAAAACTCAAGTGTTCAGGACTTGCTGTACTAATTCAGTTTCCATTGTAAATCTGTGCTAACACCATGATATTAAAATTCAGTAACTTAAAACTTACAAGAGCTTATGATCAAATTTTTATCAGTATAGACACATCTATGATGACAGCTTGTGTGAAAAGAAAACCATAACCACTGCACCATTTTTTGGATCTAAACAAGTTTGAAATATGTGCTTTCAATATTGCAATAAAAGAGTCAGGTGCTGATTTCAGTAACGAGTCTTCCAAACTCAAGTCTGTAAAGAGATGGAAATTATGTTAATGAAACATCCCTGACTTTTTTCAGTTACAAGCAGGACTCTCAAAAGATTCTTTTAACTAAAATCTTACTTTCATATTTTGTCTTCACTGATTTATAGTATGGTTTTCAACAACTCTCAATGGTTGTATGCCTTTTTCAACCATGCTGAATGGACATACTGTATGCTACTGTTCATGTAACAGAAATACCATGGGATAACCAGAGACCAATAAAATAAAATGGTCAAGTTATCTCCCCTGCATGGATGCTGCCAGAATTTCTGGATTTAATCTAAGTTTTGTGTGGTGTGTGTGATCTCCGATGAGGAGGTGGTGGTGGCAGGAAGAGCCATTGTTCCATATGATATCCATAACACTTAAATATCTGTCACTCTTTCTTACTGTTCCATTCTGTTAAGGCTCTACTGATATCAAAATACTCAAAAAGATGTCATCTCTAGTTGTATAGCAATTATTACTGTGATGTCATTAGACATGGTCACGTGGTTGTGGTGGGGTCTTGGTAGGGATGGCAGAAAGACCATAGGCTAACTCCATATTTGATAGCTAATTACAGTGTTGTAAAATGAATTAAAACTTTTCTAAAAATTCTAACAACTCAGATTATATACTTGATTTGTAGTCAATGAACAGGTTCTAAAATTGATGTGTTTATTTTGGAGCCATGTTCCTCCATCACATTCAAGATCTGAATACCAAAGGTGAAATTAGTAGTCACAACCTAAGTTACTATCATGTTGACTTCAGATGTTATTTAACGTGAGACTTTAATGCCAGAACTCGGCTTCAGTGATTTTTGGGTTAAAAAATGAATTTCTTCTCAAACATCTTAATTTGGTGCAGATTACATTGTTTTTTTAATGATACTGTGAAAATTCTTAATATGTCAAAACTGCACAAGAAACGAACAACATCAGATCAGGACTTTAATACCGCTGGGAAAATACTGAGAGGTATATACAGAAATAATGATATTATTTAAATGAATATGTGGTGACAATACGAGCACTGGTTCTACAACTTTGCAAAATACATCCTGTACAACTAATCTGTTGTTTCTAATAACACTCTTTAATATGGCAATAATTTATGCTCAAATGAAGTTGACGCACTTAGTCCCATGTTAATAGTTACAGTTTTATTTAAAGTATTGGTACCAGTATAACTAAAGGAAATGGTAAAAAGAACCAGGACAAACAGATTAGTAGTTTAGTAAAGTAAATCCATATATCGGAATGACATTGTCTTTTTTCATCAATTTCATCATTAGTTAATGACACTGCTTCAAAATGTTATGTACTAGATAATAGTGATCCAGTTTGTAATACAAATACCAAATGATGGCTTGGAACTATCTGCCAAAAGGTCTGTAGAAAATATCACCATGCTCAAAATATACATATGAATAACCAAACATAAACAGGACAAATTTTATCCATCTTGCTTTGAGTTTACACAGATCAGTCAGTCCCTTATGCTTAATGTCATTTAATTTTTGCACATAGCATGTACTTCATTTGGTAATACATCTACATGATATGAAAGTTAGTCTCCTCATTCTTTTGTTGCCATAGTGGTTCTGCCAACCAGAGATCTACACACAGTTATGTTGTATGGGAATTCTCTGTTGAATCCTATGTCAGAGCATTAATCTGTTGATTGTTTCTGAATTTAATATGATCTTCCTCCTCAGTGTACAAATATTATTGTCTACTGTCTGAAAAGGCAAATGCATGACTAGCTTGAACAAGTTGCTGTTCTTTATAGTTGTGAAGTTTTCAACATCTCGCAAGCATTCTCTTGGATATCTCTGTTCCAAAAAGAAAAGTTTTCACAAACATGAACTCTGCCAAAGTTTTACTTCCTTGAATCAGTGCTTTGCTGCCTCTTATGCCAGATTTTTTCTCTTCGATAATGCTGTATTAGGGTTTTAAGTCCAACATTCCCATAGTCTGCAGGTTCAGACATGGATATCTTGAATCATCATTGGTGACTCAGCCTTGAAAGACCATGCGAGTAGCGCCCTTGGAGTGTTGTCTGTCTCTGGGGTTTTGGCAACATTTGTTGTGGCTGTTCAGGCCTATGCTTGAGTGACAGTCCCTATTGCAGTTGGTGTGGACATACTGGAAGTGAGTTGTTGTGGTTGCTGCCACGCCGTTCTTTCTCTCACATTTCTCTGCCACCAGCTGGCCTCTTCTCACATCAGTGACTATTATGCCCTTACGAACTGTCTCCAGGTGACTCGGTCCTCGGCCTGCACTTCCCAGCCAACAGGTGAAATATCGCTTGCCTTCATGTCCCTTTTGCACACATCCTTGAAACCGAGTGAGGGGCGGCTGACTCTTCTGGTGCCAGTGGCCAGCTGTCCAAATAAGGATGTCCATTGGCAACCTCCCATCCTCCATGCATCAGACATGTCCCAGCAATTGAAGGTGGCATTTGCTCAGCAGGGAGTACATGCTAAGGAAACTTGCATGCTGTAGGTTCTTGCTGTGTGGGACATGGTCTTGCCAGCTGATTTTCAGGATGCAGTTTAGGCACCATATATGGAAGGAGTTGAGCTGATGCTCTTGCCTCATATAGGTGCTCCAGATCTCGCTTATATATATGAGGGTGCTGAGAACGCAAGCCTAGTAGACTTGAATCTTGGTATGCTCTGTTAGCGCATTGTTTTCCCACACCCTCTTCATTAGGCGTGCCATGATGATGTTTGCCTTTCCAAACCTTTTGTCCAGCTCCGAATCAAGCGAGAGAATGTTGCTGATGGTTGACCTCAGGTAAGTAAAATTGTTGACTGCTTCCAGGATGATACCATTGATTTTGATGGAAGGGGCAGTGTAGGCATCTTGCACACTGACGTTTGTCTTATTCAGACTGATGGTGAGCCTGAACTGCTTGCAGGCATCAGTGAAATGGTCTCCCAGTCTCTGGAGGGCATCCTCAGTGTGAGTCACAAGAGCCGCATCATCTGCAAAGAGCATATCCCTGATGAGCACTGACCTCACTTTGGTCCTTGAGTGCAGTCATGCCAGGTTGAACAGCCTCCCATCGAACCTGGTGTGCAGATATAAGCCATTAGTGGACAAGTCAATAGTGTAGGAAAGGAGCAGGGAGAAGAAGATGCCAAAAAGGGTTGATGCCAGCATGCAGCCCTGCTTCACGCCTCTGTTGATGGGGAAGGAGTCTGAGGAGGATCCATTGTACAGGACTGATTCCTTCATATCAGCATGGAAAGAGATTATCAAGCTGTGGAGTTTTGGGGGGCAGCCGATCTTACTGAATATCCTGAATATACCCTTTTTAAAATTAGCATAAAATCTCTCAGTGTTGAATGTCTGGAGCACAGGGGCTCGTATTGTTGCTTATAATTTACCTGTCATACACGTACTATATAACTACTATAGTTATTACAGTTATTATATATCAAATTTATGACAATTAAATTGTAAGCAAATATACGAGTCCCTGTGCATCCAACATGTACACTGGCCTCGCACTCTATATCAATTTTGGACTCAAAATCACACACTGGTATTTCCAGTGACATTTTCCCAATGTCCAACAGACTGGTAAACATGAAATTCATTGTCATCAAAGCTATCACCAGCCATTATTTGCCGACTGAAAACATGGTCTGAAGACAAACTCCGTTGTGATTCAGCCATTTTGTTTACCTGTGTGCCACTTATCTGAAACACGCATTTGTAAAACTTCCATGATGAAAGTAAGGTTACAACTACCATAAATGCTTGTTTCAGGGCCCAATGAACAAGATTTAGTTTAAGAGCCATTCATGTTGAACCAAAGAATCCAGCTATTTTAATGTTTGCGTATTAAGCGCTGCAAGACTGCTACTGGCAGTACAAATTATGTAGTGACATGCGCTTTTCAAGTTGAATAAAAATTGCATACTGTGCATAGCACGTTTTATAGCCGCAATATTGATGTAATTTGCAGAACGAATATCACTGCTTTTAGAGTATGCAAATTTGTACAAATTTGGTGCACTTGTGTGTACTGGCATAATTTCTGACCCAATGTTTTATTCAAATGAGTTAGACTGCTAGGAGGGGGTTAGATGCAATTTTCAATATATATTATTTTTTCTTCTGACAAATCCACCAGCGATTTCTCATTTTGTTAACACAACCCACAACAGAAGTGATTTTCCTAACCAACCTAATACTGTCAGAATCAAAATAGTTTGAAACACAACCAGCTACAAAAGTTTTTTTGAAGGGCCGTCCCCAGGGGAGGGTATATGTTTTACTGGAACAGCCCTCATTACATATAGACTTTTAAAGGTCATTTTTGCAGATTGTAAATGACTCATATGCAATTTGTTATAAAACGTTCATGTCTTCATTAAATCTAGAAAAGAATGTTTTATCTAACTTACTGAATATTTAAAAAAACTTTTTGTATTTTGTTTTGGCACATAATTGGATATTGTCATGTGAAATGTAAATTATATATTTTTTTCCAAATATCTTTCATACTATTTAATTTTACCAAAATCTTAATGCAAAAAAAATTCTGTTCGTTGTTTAAGATAAAAAGCATTAGGTCATTGCTTTCAGTCCTTGTGTATATTGTGTAAGAAACTGGAAAATTGGCAAGATAAATGAAGCATTAACAATCAATAGTTTCTGATTTTCTTAAGTTAGTAAATCAGTCAAATCATGAAATTTAAAAAATATTTTCATTATTTATATTTAAGTTTTAAATTTTGTTAATGCAAAATATTCCTATGTGTTTGATTTCACATAACAAATTTACTTTTTTAACAATGTAATTGTGTAATGTGAAACGGAATTTTTGCATAATGAACAAAGAAGACAACAGAAACTAGTGTACCAGTTGATGTCAAGAGAATAGGCAAATTCATTTACTGGGTCAAGCCTGGCTTTGGAGATGACCTGTTGATACTGATATGCCAGTCTTGCTTTTTTTGCTACCTTGATATTTCTTTTGCTTTCATTTTTGTCACCACAGACATTTTTGGCTCTTTACTTTTTTCCCTCAGCATTCAGTTTTTCCTTTCAAGCACCTCATTGTACTGGCTGTAATTGGTGCTTCTGATGTTCAATTTCTCTGTATGCAGCTTCCTTTGGAGGTGCTGGCTACTGTGCCAAACTCTGATAACCACAGTTAGCATAATTCAGATCATTCTTGCAAACATCACAAAATGCCAGTCTTCTGGATTTCTGTTGTATTATGAACTGACCAACTACATTTCCACTGACTTTCCACTTTTGCCATTCCTATTTCCACATATTTTAAAAACTGTTATCCAGACCTTTTGTGTTCTTTTCTCTCTCTAATACTTGAGATGCCTTGTTTTGCAAGCATGCTTCTTTCTTTATATTTCCATCAGTTTCCGTTACACAAAGAGTCATTGATTGAGTAGAAACTTTTGACCAATCAGATTACTCTTAAAATGATTATGTGTTAAATAATATACAGATTGAATACTCTACAAGGATCATTGCATAATGGAATCAACAGACCATCTTTTTAAAACTGGATCAGAGAAGATAATAAAAAAATGGACTACAAAGAGAATCTGACTTTTCTTATCAGGAAAAAAATGGAATTCCACTTTAAAATGGAGACAAATCATGTCTGGTTATTGCTGTGGCCCTTCCCAATACCTCTGCATTACTCTGTATAGATTGGATGACCTTCCCAATACCTCTGTATTATTCTACATAGATTGGCCTATAACTCTGTATCACTCTGCATAGATTGGATGACCTTCCCAATACCTCTGTATCACTCAACATAGATTGGATGACCTTCCCAATACCTCTGTATCACTCTACATAGATTGGATGACCTTAACAAATATTCATAAGATAATTTTTTTAAACAGCTTATTTCAAGTTGTATTGTTTTCTCCACAAGATTAAAGCATATATATATATATATATATATATATATATATATATATATATATATATATATATATATATATATATATATATATATATATATATATTAGTCCAGACAGACCCTACATACAGTTTGCTCTGCATTATATTGGTGTTTAGTGATAGTCGCTGATACCTGGGTGGATAATAAAAAATTTAGGATTATTTTTACACAAAGAATACACTTGAAACTTTTTTAAAAAGCGGTAATTGAAAACCAGGGCTAATATGTGAGTTGTCTGCATTAATTGACAAATAAAGGTGACAAATTGATAAATCTGTTCACTAGTATACCACAACCCCGACCATGTCAATCTAATGATAAGGTAAGTATTGCATATAAAACATAGATTTAATTTACCTGCAGCAGCTCTATCTTACGGGCTGAGTCTACAAATGATTTCATTTCATCCTTCTGAGATGGAAAATACTTAAGAAAATATCAATATATTGTCAGTTACTGCATAAGGCCCAGTACATCAATGAAAATTCTTGTAAGAAAATTCTAACTACACTCTTAATCAGGACTTGCAGATATCTTACTGCTACAGATGCAGAAATTAAAAAGAAAATGCTTGCATATTTGTGCTTTGACAACATGTTTATATTTTAAAGACCTGATAAGGATGTAAAAGGAAATGGGCAGAACTTAAAAAAATGATATGGCTTATATTTCAAACCCAATACAATCAGATATGAAAAAGAGAACGTTTTCTGACAGTTTATTATTAAACATAACTGATATTTGTCTGACATATACATTAATGTGCCAATCCTGACATTGTTTGCTTTTTTCACATTGTATGTGTGTGTGTGTGTGATTAGGATTTTTAATGTAGTTTAAAAAAAATTTCAGTCATATTGCTACAATGTCTGCAGTGTTGCAGTTTATAGTGATGTCTAGCACTGGAGCATCATGCTGCAGACATGTAGCATGATGTCCCACCCAGTCACATTATGCTGACACCGGGCCGACCAGCCCTAACACTATTTCACATTTATAAGTTGACTTGGCAAACAATTCTACTTTAAATATTGGTTAACCCCGCACCTCTGTCCCCAGTAAGTTGATGACCTTTGACCCACAGTCAAGTGATATAAGCATAGCCATGTGCTCAGAATACATGACTAATACTTGTGTAGGTAGCTAAAGATGAGAAGGACTGGGTTTATTTAGGTGTGTTTAGGGTGTGTTTAGAAATAATATGTTTATACTTGCCACTAAAACAACATTTACATGACACACAACCAATGTATGTATCTACTGAATGTCCATGAAAACAGTTTCTTTAAACATATCAATAAATCTTGTTGCAAATAATAAAATTCAAAGGGGATACTACAAATAATGTGTAAAGCATGTTTGAAAATGTTTATGAAAATTCAACTTAAATTTATACGTATCTGTACCTTCAGTATGCTCAGTCTTCAAGTCAATGCGATACCTTCAGTCTGCTCGGGCTTCAAGTCGATGCCAGATACCTTCAGTCTGCTAAGTCAATGCCAAAAATATTTATACCGATAATCAAGTGATGTTTGAATATAATGTGGTTGCACAAGGTTTACTTAGGCTACATCCGCATTCATTCATTTCACCTATGTTGCTATGATGAGAGTTTGTTCTACCATTAGGGTGAACGAGAAGATTCCAGAACACCGGATTGCCCCTGGTAAACCCTGTACTTTTGATGCTCATGCATACGTCATTCTTTTCTTATTCACATGGCCATCATGTCAGCACTGTTGATATCCAAGAAGATTACCATCACTGTGGAAGATTAATGAGTGAATTTTCTATATTAGCGTCATATTCTTAGAAGATGTTTGGTTGTAGGGTTTTTCTTCTCAGTGAATTAAGTTTAGTTGAGATTAGCATTTGTAAATCTGTGCACATTTACAAATCAAAATAAGGCAAAACAGGAAACACAAATTTTTATAGAAAAATGAAGCTGAAATATAGAGATCTTACAAACTTTAATGAACCAAAATAATAATGTCACCATTATGAAAAAAATGAACAAATAAAAGCAGACTTCGAATAAAAAAGAAAAAAATGTGGAAGGGCATACTGCTCAGATCGAAAGCAAGGTGGTATCAGTCTGGTTAAGAAAATTTATAATTGTTTCCTTAACCTTGAAAAGATTAATTACATAAACAAAGCAAAAAAGAGTCAATTATGGAAGATTGGACAATGGTAACAAGTCAGAAAGAGATATTAAATCACCAAAAAGATTTTTATAAAAAATGATACAAAAGTCAAAAGAACAATAATTTACAAACTCATAATCAATTTTTACATTATGATAAAAGACTTTCAGAGTTTGAAAGATGCTCAAGTTAAGATAAACAAACTTTTGAGGAATGTGAAAAATATAAAGAAACAATGGATTTACTGTTGAATTCTACAAATTCTTTTGGAAAGGTCAGGGTTGCTTTAGGTCTCTAAATGCTTGATATGATATGCAACATTTTTCAGAATTTTAGTCACAGGGAATCATTACTTGCATTCCAAACGAAGATAAAGACATAAAATTCATTAAAAATTGGAGACGCCGATGTACGCCTCGGATGCAGGAGGTCATGGGTTTGATCCCCGGTTGAGTAATACCAAAGACTTTTTAAAAAATGGTACAAACAGCTGCCTTGCTTGGCGCTCAGCATTAAGAGGTTAGTGTTAGGACTGGTCAGCCTGGAGTCAGGATAATGTGACTGGGTGAGACATCATGCTACATGTTTGCAGCATGATGCCCCAGTGCTAGACATCACTATAAACTGTCACACTGCAGACATCATAGCAATTTGAATGAAAAATTGTTAGAGCTACATTTAAATTCCAAATCACACACACACACACACACACACACAACTTAAGATTACAAGTTTGCTTCAGCATCAGTTGCTTCTAGGGTGAAGTTCTCCTTGTTATTATTAGTGGCAGTCAAAAGGGTTGATGAAAGGGTAAAAATACAATAATGATCTGATGCGTTATCTTGAGGAAAAAAATGAACATGGTCTTCTCTTACTGATAGACATCGAAAAAGCTTTCGACTTGGTCAAATGGGACTTTCTGGAGAATGACCTGGAATCTTTTAACTTTGCAGAATCTATTTGTCAGTGGTTGAGAGTATTCTGCAATAAATCAAACAGTTGTATCATTAATAATGGACATTTATCCCCATTTTTTTAATTTGGACTGAGTGACCCTTTAGCATCCTACTTACTTATAATAGGAACTGAACTTCTTGCAACTAAAAAAACCTACAAATATTAGTGCCAGTAGCTTCTCGTGGGTCAGTGGTTCTTCCTGGGGTTTTCCCGGGTTCTTCCTCCACCATTAATACTGGCTGCCATGCATAGCCTATCATGTGCTGAAAAATGGTGTTAAACCCCACAACAACAACAAATATTAGTGGCATTTTCTATTATGCAATGGAGCTCAAATTAGGGTTGTATGCTGATGATGCTTTTTTATTGTTAGACGGTTCTCCTTTGCCCTTGAAGACAACCAATGACTGCCTTGTCATCAGGTCTGAACTGCAATGTTTTTAAATTAAAAGTTATTTGGATTGGAAATGTAAAAAATTATAATGAAAAATTATATTCCTAAATCAATATTGACTGATCAATCACCAATTTAAGATTACTGGGAGTAGATTCCTCTTTGAATTTGGAGGATATGGTTGAACTTAATACTTTTCGAAGTAAAGGAAGCAAATAAATTTCTCAGCTGGTGGAGCAAATGTGACTTGTCCCTTATTGGAAAGATTACTCTCATAAAACCCTTGATTTTGCCAAAACTTATTCATCTTTTTGCTTCTCTACCACATCCTTAACCCCATATAGAAAATGAACTGATAACATTATTTTTCAAGCTAATTTGAGGAGGCAAAACCGAGAGGGATAAAAACTTGCAATCCAAATCACTTTAACAGCATATTCATTTAGGACCAACTAGACATCATAAAAAATCTTCTGGATGAATCTCATTGAAATATTTCATTCCATTTAGGAGTAGTGATAACAAGGTTTTCGAACTGGCAGTCCATATAGGATCCGACCATTTTCATCAGCACCGATCAAGACCTTAGGATGAATGTGTATTTGAAGTTTCATGTAGTTTAGAAGGAGTAGCAAGATCAAACATGTACTAAAGGATCCACAGACAACAGGCCACCCATAAGGTTTTTTCTGTTGTACAAACCAAAGAGCTAATTAACTGCAAACAGAATCTGACCAACTCTGACACAATGTGTCCTGGCATTCAGTACTGGTAAAATTATGCTGACAAAAAACTAGAAAACTTAAAACAATTGTTTTCATAACATATACAATCAACAGCATTAGAAATAATTTCAAGAGAAAGCAGCCTATTGACCCAATTTCTTTTCCTTCTGCTCTTGCATTTAGCTGTTAGGCAGATGTCGGCAAGGAGAGCGATCTCACGCCCATCTGGGCCTTTTTTTTAACATTAAGTTGCATTTCTCAAAAAACATTGCAAGTACTGTCATCAAAAAAAACCTCATCCAGTCTGTTGCTCAGTGGTTGGTGGGCCAAACCCACAACTGAAAAGGTGCAGGATCAAATCTTACGGTGCGAAAACAAAAAATCACATTATGATCTCAAGTGACTCATCTCAGAACTTGAAATAGACAGGGAGCTACCACTTTTAAAAAGTGTCATCCACCGATGAAGCATGATGATAATTATTTGCAACGAACTTGACATGTGGAAATTGAGGTCACAATTCGACTTCCACTGACCTTTAGATTCTCAAATCAATAGGTTACTATTTTTGTGCAAGTGAAGTCTACCTAAGAAGTTTGATTAAAAGGGCTGCATGAAATTTGAGCTATCATAAAGCAAACTGAAGCAAGTTTCAGTTGTCACAATGAAACCATGTATGGACAGATAGACACTGCTACTGCATTATCCCCTAATACCTAAAGTAAATCGGATCCAAAATTTTTTTTTACATATTTTTTATTAATCCACTTATAACACAGGTACATGGAATTTTTTACTGACATTCACTGTATATTCATCAGTATCAATGCAGCTCTCTCATCCACTCACTATTAAGAATTACACTGCATAGCTCCTCAAAAAGCTCTCTCATCAACTCACTATTAACAATTACACTGCATAGCTCCTCAAACAGCTCTCTCATTCACTCACTATTAACAATTACACTGCATAGCTCCTCAAACAGCTCTCATCAACTCACTATTAACAATTACACTGCATAGCTCCTACAACTCTCTCATCCACTCACTATTAACAATTACACTGCATAGCTCTTCATACAGCTCTCATCCACTCACTATTAACAATTACACTGCATAGCTCCTCAAACAGCTCTCTCATCCACTCACTATTAACAATTACACTGCATAGCTCCTACAACTCTCTCATCCACTCACTATTAACAATTACACTGCATAGCTCCTCATACAGCTCTCATCCACTCACTATTAACAATTACATGGAATAGCTCCTCAAACAGCTCTCTCATCCACTCACTATTAACAATTACACTGCATAGCTCCTCAAACAGAAGAGCAATCGAGAATTTTTGAAAACGTTCTAGTTGTTTTCTCACAAATAAATATATCAATAACATATTTCTCACCTGTACAAATTTGGACTACAACGAGACATTCTTCGCTGGTTTCAATTAAAGTGTAAATATCCAACAAAACAAAAATTAATAAATAGACTTGCACTATTTGGATACTTTTTATTCTAGATTACATAAAATATCAATGAAATGAATTATCCATCATACTTTTGACAGCACATCAGACATCATCTTTCTCTGCACCCATAACTTCCACAAATGTCTTTGCAGTGGGGATAATAGTCTGTTATTTTGAAATTCTTAATGTCTGAAGTGTGAACTATTCACCCACACAAGTCTCTTGCAAATGTTTTATAAATATGAGAGTACTTCCTGTGAATCATGTTCACACGGGTTACAATGGTTCTCAGTGAATCACCCACACAAGTCTCTTGCAGAAGTTTTAGAAATCTGATTAGAGGACTTCCTGTAGATCATGTCGACACAGGGTTAAAAAGGTTGACTATTATCACACACACGCATGTCATACACATGGAGTTATAAATGTGATTTAAACATTCCTGTACATCATGTTGACACATGTTATAAAAGGTCATCGATTTATCACACATTTGACTCTCACACAAGTATTTACAAAACTGAATAGAAGACATCCCATATGCTGTCAAGGGGTTAGAAAATCCACGATTACTAAGACACACCGACACATCTTTTCCACAAGATCTTATAATTCGTATTCCAACAAATTAGTTCCCATGCTTCAGTTAAGTGTTACAATTCTGTGGTCTTAAAATAAGTAACAAAATGAGATAAAAATATAATTTATGTCCCTACAAACGAAGTGAAAAAGTACAAATAAGTTAAAGTATAATGTATGAAATCATCAACAGAACTGTCATAAATTTTCTATCCAATCCAGAAGAATCTAGTAATCCAAATGAATGCCAGTGGCATTACAAATAATATTCACTATGTACTGGTGAACCAAAAGCATTGAATGAAACACACTGATAGAATCCAAAAATGACTTTAAAATTTGTGTAAGTACAAAAGTACCTTCTAATACTCCAAATTAATACTATGATTTTGGATGGTGTAACAGGACTAAAGCTTTTTGTGATTTGTGTAGCATCCTGTGATACACATTGCCACAGGCACTTCCTGGACCTGCAAAAACAAACCTCAGACTTCCAGTGCTTGTATTGCCTTTAGATCTCCTTATAAGAGTAAAACAAGAAATCCTAGACTTACAGCCAGCTCTCACATGATTTCACAATCTTATCTGCAAGACTATTGATTGGGTTAATCTGTATTGTCAAATGTCAATTAGAAACGAGAAAAATGACTGTAATAATCCTTTATTGCTTCTAATCAAACTTAAAACCTCTTGATGTAAGATCTTCTTTTGCTTCCCGTATTTGCTGCAATGGAATTAAAAAGATATTAGGACTTCAGATATTCAATCTTTGGAGACCATGTTTATTAAGAATCATTTTAGAGAAAGAATCCTCAACCTTTCTTGAGAAAACTTTTTAGTATACACTTCTGTTCTTAAGTATAATTATCAGTTTAATTATTAAAGTGAGTGCTCTTTCTATCCACAAACTGATTTTGTAACTATTCTGAAATACTTGAGGAAATAAACATCTTCAGATGACATAATAAATTTTTATGGGAAATAAGACTCCAAATTTTAGATTTAACACGAGTTTGGCAGAATTCCCGGTTTCATGGAATTCAACAAGGCATATTTTTAAGTAATTAAAACAAGAACTGTACGAAAATGTGAAAATTGTCAAACCAGGAAGACAGAGTGGGCCTGATATCATGCACCTGGGAAGTTGAAATACCATCTTGTGAATCCAAGTTTACACAGGTATTGAAATTTAGGAGTGGGAAAGCTTGCATCATAGAATTGTTACATTGTACATCAATTATGGTGCTTTTTATTTTGTTTCCTAGACTTTATATAAACTTCATTACAATTCGGTCATTTTGGTTAGTAAAAGGAGTTTAAAAAATTCTGAACTTAAAAGCAAAATTATCATCATCACCAATAGATCGGGGTGTTGAATCTATAAACAGAAATGATAGGTGATATTATTATAAGTAGCTTTTGATTATATATCCATGAGTGATTATATAATGCCAAGGCCATTAGATTTTCCTGACTAATCATGTGACTAGACAACAAATAATGGTCTTGCATGGTTGTAGGCTAGACTAGTATTAAGAAAACTCCCTTGTGGGTCAAATCTCTGTATGAAACATGTCCATTTAGAAACTGATGAAAACATCACCTTTTTGACTATGCTTTTCTAATACCATACTAATGACTATACTTTTCTAATTCTATACTAATGACTAGGCTTTTCTAATACTACACTAATGACTACGCTTTTCTAATACTACACTAATGACTACACTTTTCGAATACTATACTAATGACTATACTTTTCTATTACTACACTAATGACTACGCTTTTCTAATACTACACTAATGACTACGCTTTTCTAATACTATACTAATGACTATACTTTTCTATTACTATACTAATGACTATACTTTTCTAATACTATACTAATGACTACTCTTTTCTAATACTATACTAATGACTATGCTTTTCTAATACTACACTAATGACTACGCTTTTCTAATACTACACTAATGACTACGCTTTTCTAATACTATACTAATGACTACACTTTTCTAATACTATACTAATGACTACACATTTCTAATACTATACTAATGACTACGCTTTTCTAATACTAGTGACTACACTTTTCTAATACTACACTAATGACTACGCTTTTCTAATACTATACTAATGACTACACTTTTCTAATACTATACTAATGACTATACTTTTCTAATACTATACTAATTACTACACTTTTCTAATACTACACTAATGACTATGCTTTTCTAATACTAATGACTACGCTTTTCTAATACTACACTAATGACTACGCTTTTCTAATACTATATTAATGACTACACTTTTCTAATAATACACTAATGACTATACTTTTCTAATACTATACTAATGACTATACTTTTCTAATACTATACTAATGACTATACTTTTCTAATACTATACTAATGACTATGCTTTTCTAATACAATACTATTGACTATGCTTTTCTAATACTATACTAATGACTACACTTTTCTAATACAATACTAATGACTACACTTTTCTAATACTATACTAATGACTATGCTTTTCTAATACAATACTAATGACTACACTTTTCTAATACCTACTATACTAATGACTACACTTTTCTAATACTATACTAATGATTACGCTTTTCTAATACAATACCAATGACTATACTTTTCTTACCTTTTTTAATTCTTCAGACGCCTCTTGACAGTCATTGAAAGTTGCCACTCTGTATCCAATAACAGCCAAAGAATAACACTGAAACATGAATCTAAAGAATTATCCATAAATTCAGTATGCCTTCTACTTTGCCATGCTCACTTGCTCATCATACACATTAGTTTGTCACACTATTTTGCCATATACCAGTATTCTAATTTGCAAATTTGCTATTATATACTGGTAATCTAACCTGTTATACCATTTATTTAATCTAACCTGTTATACCCTCTATTTAATCTAACCTGTTATACCCTCTATTTAATCAAACCTGTTATACCCTCTATTTAATCTAACCTGTTATACCCTCTATTTAATCTAACCTGCTAACTTGTCATGCCCTTTAATTAGTTCTTTACTCTAACCCTTTTATTTGTCATACACAACCAATCACAAAAATTGTAACCCCACTAATATTTGATACAGAAATCTTTATTCTATATAAAAAAAAGTTTAGCTACCTAAGAAAATGTTAAATATTGATTTAGCTTACAATTATCTGTACTCCTAAAAAAATAACTCAAAAAATTTGTATAAAGAATTAAACATTACCTTCACATAAAAAAATGAATGCATAAAAATCCAATAATACTGCTTACCATTTTTTTAAAACCTGAATAACAACATATTTGAAATACCAGCAGATCATTCTTTGATCATATTTTAAAACTATTGATTTAATATTCATGGACCAGGCCCATACTTGTAATTATCCAAGACCTAAATAATTTAAACATATTTACAATGTTTGATCAAAATTGGGTCAGAAAAACAATTTTTATAATTGTAGCAAGCTCAGCCAATCACATGCAAAAAAAACACATGTCATTTATAGGCATAGATCCCATGTATTATCAAATTCATGTAAAATCTGAATCACATAAGTCTGTTTTTTTGAAGAAAAAAATTGCTGCAAGTCATAACAAACTCAATAAATTAGTTGTAAGATTACCTCATTAATATAGATCTATCTTATTCATTACTGAAATAGTTTGAGATCTTGATGATGTAAGCATATATTTAATCATTTGATCAATGATCAAAACTGGATCAAATATATGAAAAGAAAGTGATGACTGAAAGGATGTGGAGGTTGAAACAAACTCATCTAGCTACAAGATCACCTTATTAATCTCCATGGAAACAAACTCATCTAGCTACAAGATCACCTTATTAATCTCCATGGAAACAAACTCATCTAGCTACAAGATCACCTTATTAATCTCCATGGAAACAAACTCATCTAGCTACAAGATCACCTTATTAATCTCCATGGAAACAAACTCATCTAGCTACAAGATCACCTTACTAATCTCCATGGAAACAAACTCATCTAGCTACAAGATCACCTTATTAATCTCCATGGACCTTGCTCACTATTGAAGTCTTCCAAGATCATTATAATATAAGCACATTAAGTGCTCCTTTGATTACCCACCTATTTCATACAAACTGAAAAATGGTTGGTGATCAAGGGTGGCATATCATCAACTGAAAGATTCATAGGGAGATGGAGACAGTCCTCACAACCAGCCACTGGATATTGAAAAGCCTGTCACATTAAACTCTGGCAGTTAAGAAACATAAAAACAAATTTTCATCCATACTGGTATGTTAATCTGTCTTTCCGAATTTTCAAGGGGAGATTCCTAGCCAAATCTGTCATCATCCCACTTGTCATCCAGTGCAAAGATATTACCCACAGTGCACCTTGTGACTGAATGATACAATAACACATCAAAATAGTTGCTAACTGGTCCTGGAATTAACTTAGAATAATGCACAATTTCTCACTGTATCTAGCTCGGTTCTCTTAGCAAAATATCAGAGTTCTTTCTTACTCCAAAACTCCTAACTAACAGTGGAGAAGAATAAAAGTAAAGGTTAAACAAATTTTAAAAAAGGACCAGCTGAAATAGGATTTTACAAGTCGGTATTTTCTCCACTTGTGAAAAAAAGCAAGTGGTGAAAAAAGTTTAAAATCGAGTACTGGTAAAAAAAATTCATGTTTTATAATCTCTAAAGATGGGTGATTAGTTTGTGCTGACATATATCAGACAGAGTCTTGAATGAGATCCCTGGGTCATGTTCCATAAGCATACAGATGCAGTCCCTGGATTCAAACAAAGAAACCACACAGACATTCAGCCTATTGCCATATGTAAACTAACTCAGCACAAAAAGACAAATTTAGATACTGTATGTAACCAATATTTCATGATCTGCCCATGGCTAAAAGCTATGTGAGTCAGACTAAATGGGACATGTAGGGATAAGTTTTGTACAAATGCTTTCAATTTAACACTGAAGTTATGTTTCTGAAAGATTATCAATTAAATAGCATATTTTAAGGTACCATGAACACACAAAATAGCCATTATCAATAACATAATGCACTGACATGACAAGTTAGACATTATAATCCATTATTGTAACTTCTTTTCCCCATTCTACCAACTATATCGATCATCAAGAATCATTGTCTTTTTCATTCTATTTTTTGAGAGAAAAAATGAACTTTAAGAAACCCTGTCATCTGCTTTTATGGATTCATTTGGGATTTCTATAAAATAATGGGATGGCAGAAAAGTCTATGCCTTTTGTATAATAATAATAATAATAATAATAATAATAATAATACATGTAATAATAATAATAATGCTTTATTTATAGAGGGTGACTCATTAGTCAAGGACTATTCTCCCCTGAAGCCCTCTTAACGAGAGTATATAACAATGCATATTATGTGAAGACAGCAATAATTACTTTTTATTTTAACATGTTTAGTATTAAAATACTAAATTACATTATTTATTAGAAACACATACATGCTCATGATATCTCTTCTTAAATACTCTAATATTTTCAGCAGATTTTACATGTAGTGATAGCTTGTTCCACAGAACTGTACCAGAGTATTGGAAGCTCTTTTTAAATTGCTCTTTTCTTGGTTTTGGTGCTAGACGGCTTCCATGTGATATTGATCTCATCTGTATTGTGTTGAAATAGGCCTGAATAAGTCCTGAAGATACTCTGGTGCAGTTCCATGTAGACATTTATATAAAAGAACTGCCTCGTGAAAATCTGTCCTGTCATATATCGAGAACCATTTGAGTTCGTAAACAATTCTTTAGAGGGATGATCAATAGATGCATCTAAAATTACGTGTTCTGCTCATTTCTGAAGTTTATAAATCTTGTCAAACTCAGATTTAGCACAGTTTCCCCATACATTTGAACAATAATTCATTGTTGGAAGACTATATGACTTGCAGTATAGATTGTGAGTTTCCATAGGTAAATATTTCTTGACTCTGCTGAGTAGGCAATTTTGGATAACAGTCTTTTACTAAGCTTATCAATATGGTCATTCCATAAATTATTATCTACGCACACACCTAAAAGCTTTTCATGCTTGACATTCTCTAACGGATGTATCTGTATCTGATTTCAAAGGATAGTCTTATTACCATGAGTCATGAGTTTTTAAAATAACAGAATTAGCTGGAATTCAGTATAGAAGAAAAAATACTTACAGCAAATGCTACTAGGAGATAAAATGGGAACTGAAACAAAAAGTTTACAAATAAAACATAAGATTAACATGTTCTATAAACCTTAATTTATAAAAACATGAAAAGGTTCTTTTTCAAACAAGAGAATAAAAGTATTAATGGCTGTTTCATCAGGGTTTAAATGGAAAATCCAGGCTAAGGTACAGTATGTACTCACACTGATCAAGTTCATTGAATTTATTACATTTGTAATGTGTGGTGTATAATTATTTATTACATCTGTAATGTGTGGTTTATAACCAGCACTTCCTGTTTTTGCTGTGTTAGTGCTGTCAGACCTAGTAACATATGGCCTGATTGTTGTATCATGTGTATACTAATACTGCAAGTGCATGAGAGACAGCGTGTGTGTATTGTTACAACTCTATGGTCTTACACTAAGTAACAAGAAAAAGAGTGAAAATCAACAAGTTTGTAAAATTCAAAATATAATATATTCCCTCAATTGCAAGGTGAACAATTAAAAATAACTTATGGCATGCTGAATGAAATCCTAAATGGTCCTATATGTTCTATCAAATCCAAAAGTATTGAGTAATTCAAATGAGTCCAACGGTATTCTGAAGAATGTTCACTATTGTACTAATGTATTGATAGTATTGATGAATCATAATGATATAATCCCAAAATGTCTTTAAATGAATTCACAGTAATTCTGTAATAGCCATAATTCCACAAACCGTCTAAGCACTTTGTAAATCCAATGAATGATTGAATCAAATAAATGAATACCCTCAAGAAAACACACTGAATGTCTTCCAAGAACTAAGATGTAATACAGAATCAGATATTCATTCTAGGATATCCAAACTTATAATACATACAGGTGCTTTAACACTAGCCAATCAGAAATTAGATCACTATGACTTTCAAGAACAAGTGTCCTGCAGTCCAATCACATCAACATGTTTACATCAGGAAGAGTACAATTAAACTATAAATGAATTTATGATTACAAGAATGACCTCATCCAAGAGTACAAACCCATTAATAAAGAAAATTAGTATTTCAAAATATTATTAAATAACTGACCCTTACAAACTATAACCATGATAATCATACATACAATATATACATAATAATATCTTAATATTGTAAATGCAAGTGTGAGGCCATATGCGTATACTAATACTACAAACAGGTGCATGTGAGAGAGCATATGAAGGGATCATGCTGGCTTTAAAAAAGTTGTCGACCAAAAAATTGCCAACCTCAAGTTTTTGTCACCAATTTTTAAAAAATGACGCCATTTTTATAATACAGTTCTACCCATTTAGCTCGGCATCTCCAGGACATTGTCAACATAAGCGGATGTTTAGATAAGTAAGATGGGGGTGCTGAAAATAAATTGAAATTTTGCATACAAGTGAAATTTTTCAGACCTGAAATCAGTAATTAGGATTTACAGAGAGAGAAAGAGAGAGAGTGAGAGGGAGAGAGAGGAAGTAAGCAAACAAATAATTTTTTTGGGAAATTTTGATTACATGAAGACTAGTCTAAAAAACACTTGCATATTGACAACTTACATTTGTGTAGTACACTCCAAATTGTGTTAAATAATGTACATGTATATGCAAAATCCATGAATTTGATCATGGGTTAGAAAATTCATGTATTTTAAAAATCCCATTATAAAACACAACATGGATAAGTAAAAAAGAATGGTTGTCCTTGTTTGATCTCTATCCCATTCTCAACAAACATGTTTCACGAAACAATTCACTCTGATATTCATTATCCTAGTTGCAATTGGCACTATAGTTGTTTATATGCTACATGTACATTTACTTAAATTGGCCTAGATTTTGGTCAGCCAGAGACACTACCATCTTGCTGAGGCTGCCAGGGGATGAGGTTATTTATTGGGATATAAAAATGTGCACAAATTAAAAAGTTTAACAAACGTTCTTGCAAGATGTCCCACCTACAGATAACTTGACGGCCAGATATCTGTTTCAAAATATTAGAGATTTAATTTGGGTTTTATGTCGCCATTGCCATTGGTAGCGATCGAAAGCATTAACTTTTTTGGGGTAAAACAGGAAACTCTCATGGAACAATAAATATGTTCCAATCTCTATGAAAAATGAAACAACTGATGAGTTTCGAATGCTTTTATTTAAGTCTGTTGCTGATTATCAAAGGTCATCTGCTTGCTTTGATGAAGGTGCACGAGTTATTGAAGGTGCCATCTTTGAACGACAATACCAATGTCCATTTGTTATTGCTATGGCAACATCAAGTAATTGTAGAACATTGGCTGAGACAGAATTTGTTTCATATGCTTAGTATATATATATATATATATATATATATATATATATATATATATATATATATATATATATATATATATATATACATAATGATTGGTGCTTAAAAGGTAACCAGTTTTCTTTAAGTTTTAGCAAAACAATTTTTTTCCTGGTACTTTTTTTTTTAAAATTGCCATCATCTGGTTGATTCCCACCTTTAGAGCTGGTCAACTGTAGCTAGTCAGGTAGCATGACTATTTGGGTTATATTACAGCATACAGTAAAAGACCAGACATCAACATAACTAGATTATGATATAACAATGCACTGTTAGGATGGTTCATCAATATGAACAAAGGATTTGCTCATGTAATAATAGATTCCAGTAAGTTTGTGGCTTCCTATCATGGTGCCTTTGAATTTCCTCCCTCCAAACCCAAGATTCTAAATACAATTTTGAACAGCTAAAATTGTTGTCACCAAAATACCTCCAGATGATATATTTTGTCACCAATAAGGAAAAACATCGCAATTTGTGATGCTGGTGACGCCCACTGTGATCCCTGCACATATACACTAATATTCCAAGTGCATCAGAGCTTGTTGCATTCTCAGCTGCAAATTATCACTTATGAAGTTTTACACAAAAACAAGCATGGTGTAAAGAACAATCAAATGTTACCTAAAAATCCTATGATCATTAAACAAAGGTCTAACACTTACTGTAATAAATGTAAGACAAGACAGGTTAACCATATCTACTGACGTATTCTGTCCTTTATCTGTTAACTAGGTTTGTGAACATTTAACATTTTATGTTGTTGTTCTAGGGTTTAACGCAATTTTTCAGCACAAGATAGGCTATACATGGCGGCCAGTATAACTGGTGGAGGAAGAACCCTGGAAAACCCAGGGAAGAGCCATCGACCCACGAGAAGCTACTGGCAGGCTTTCCCACGTACCCACGCTAGCCGAGCCTTGGACTTGAGCCCACACAGACAGAGGTGAGATGGCAGTGATCTGGAACGGTAAGTGCTTTAGACCACTTGGGGCCCCTTTAACATTTTAACTTCATAGACAAATTTCACACACACAAAGTAAGTAACAACAACAGATATTTACCATACATACTCACTTATAAGTCAGGTCCGTCTGCAAACTGCAAAGATCTGGGAGTTTGCAGATTGTTTGGAGTAATCTGTAGAACAAACAACACAGACCCTGATCTGCAGGCACAGTATATGATGGCAGATCTGGGTCTATGTTTGCAGTTGAACTCAACTAATAAGTGAGTTTAGATGGTATTCTTCATGGATGAATAAACAAAATTTAACCAGCTGTAAGATTGTGGTTGAGAAAAGTGGATGTTGCTGTTGGTGTTATTGCTGTAGGGTTTAGCGCCATTTTTCAGCACAAGATAGGCTATATATGGCAGCCAGTATAACTGGTGGAGGAAGAACCCTGGAAAATCCCGGGAAGAACCACCAAACTACGAGAAGTTACTGGCAAGCTTTCTCACATACCAACATTAGCTGAACCTGAGACTCGAACCCACGGAGACAGCAGTGAGATGGCAGTGATCCAGAACAGTAAGCGCTTTAACCCACTCAACCACTCAGGGCCCCAGAAAGGTGGATGTAGTATCGGTTCTGTATTCAAGCTAGAAAAGTGGATGTAATATCGGTTCTGTATTCAAGCTAGAAAAATGGATGTAATATTGATTCTGTATTCAAGCTAGAAAAATGGATGTAGTATTGACTCTGTATTCAAGCTAGAAAAGTGGATGTAATATTGGTTCTGTATTCAAGCTAGAAAAGTGGATGTAATATTGGTTCTGTATTCAAGCTAGAAAAATGGATGTAATATTGGTTCTGTATTCAAGCTAGAAAAGTGGATGTAATATTGATTCTGTATTCAAGCTAGAAAAGTGGATGTAATATTGGTTCTGTATTCAAGCTAGAAAAGTGGATGTAATATCGGTTCTGTATTCAAGCTAGAAAAATGGATGTAATATTGATTCTGTATTCAAGCTAGAAAAATGGATGTAGTATTGACTCTGTATTCAAGCTAGAAAAGTGGATGTAATATTGGTTCTGTATTCAAGCTAGAAAAATGGATGTAATATTGGTTCTGTATTCAAGCTAGAAAAATGGATGTAATATTGATTCTGTATTCAAGCTAGAAAAATGGATGTAATATTGGTTCTGTATTCAAGCTAGAAAAATGGATGTAGTATTGACTCTGTATTCAAGCTAGAAAAATGGATGTAATATTGGTTCTGTATTCAAGCTAGAAAAATGGATGTAATATTGGTTCTGTATTCAAGCTAGAAAAATGGATGTAATATTGATTCTGTATTCAAGCTAGAAAAATGGATGTAATATTGGTTCTGTATTCAAGCTAGAAAAGTGGATGTAATATTGGTTCTGTATTCAAGCTAGAAAAGTGGATGTAATATTGATTCTGTATTCAAGCTAGAAAAATGGATGTAATATTGATTCTGTATTCAAGCTAGAAAAATGGATGTAATATTGATTCTGTATTCAAGCTAGAAAAATGGATGTAATATTGGTTCTGTATTCAAGCTAGAAAAATGGATGTAATATTGGTTCTGTATTCAAGCTAGAAAAATGGATGTAGTATTGGTTCTGTATTCAAGCTAGAAAAATGGATGTAGTATTGATTCTGTATTCAAGCTAGAAAAATGGATGTAGTATTGATTCTGTATTCAAGCTAGAAAAGTGGATGTAATATTGGTTCTGTATTCAAGCTAGAAAAATGGATGTAATATTGATTCTGTATTCAAGCTAGAAAAATGGATGTAATATTGATTCTGTATTCAAGCTAGAAAAATGGATGTAGTATTGACTCTGTATTCAAGCTAGAAAAGTGGATGTAATATTGGTTCTGTATTCAAGCTAGAAAAATGGATGTAATATTGATTCTGTATTCAAGCTAGAAAAATGGATGTAATATTGATTCTGTATTCAAGCTAGAAAAATGGATGTAGTATTGACTCTGTATTCAAGCTAGAAAAGTGGATGTAATATTGGTTCTGTATTCAAGCTAGAAAAATGGATGTAATATTGGTTCTGTATTCAAGCTAGAAAAATGGATGTAATATTGATTCTGTATTCAAGCTAGAAAAGTGGATGTAATATTGGTTCTGTATTCAAGCTAGAAAAGTGGATGTAATATCGGTTCTGTATTCAAGCTAGAAAAATGGATGTAATATTGATTCTGTATTCAAGCTAGAAAAATGGATGTACTATTGATTCTGTATTCAAGCTAGAAAAATGGATGTAGTATTGACTCTGTATTCAAGCTAGAAAAGTGGATGTAATACTGATTCTGTATTCAAGCTAGAAAAGTGGATGTAATATTGGTTCTGTATTCAAGCTAGAAAAATGGATGTAGTATTGATTCTGTATTCAAGCTAGAAAAATGGATGTAATATTGGTTCTGTATTCAAGCTAGAAAAATGGATGTAATATTGATTCTGTATTCAAGCTAGAAAAGTGGATGTAATATTGGTTCTGTATTCAAGCTAGAAAAATGGATGTAATATTGATTCTGTATTCAAGCTAGAAAAATGGATGTAGTATTGATTCTGTATTCAAGCTAGAAAAGTGGATGTAATATCGGTCCTGTATTCAAGCTAGAAAAATGGATGTAGTATTGATTCTGTATTCAAGCTAGAAAAATGGATGTAAGCAGAGGGGCTTAACAGACCAAGGGAATTAGAGAAATGTGCGATCTCCCCAAAAAAACACACAAAAAATATCATCACGCAGACAAATTGCTTGGTTACATAATCTCAAAATCAATTAGATAAAGTAACAGAATCAAAACAAACTTCAAAAAAAATGTGGTTAGATAGAGCCCCCTGCGAAGATGCAACATTAATTTTTTTCTCAATAATCGCGAAGAATTGGTCACAGCCCCTCTGCTGCTGTACAAAAGTTAAAATATTTGGTCTAGCCCAATTCTGTATCGAGATCGCGGATCATGTAAATTTATTGTTATAAAACCATGTGGCGTCGATTGCGCACGACTAAATAAATTCTTGAATTTCACAAAATCCATGTCGCCGTTACACCAAGTTTGGTGAATATTCCGTAGCGTGTGAGTATCAACACCATTAAATACAACTAAAATATTGCAATTGTCTCTAATCACCTTTGGTATTTGTGTGTACCTTTGTGTTACATAAATAACATCTGTGTTTTTGTGTCGCCCACGAGAAAATATCCTGGATGGATTTGCTTGTTTGTCCAACATTATGTCATCATAAACGACTAAATTATTAATTTCTCCATCAAGATCATCAACTGATGGCGCTTCATCAATATCTGTAATAAATTCAATGATATTATCACCAATTTCAGATGCATTATCACTAAATTCCTTCAAAACATGATAACAACGCTGGTCATCAACAGACGGAGCAACTAAATATAATTTGTCCCACTTCAGCCAACGCATTATCAAATTTAGCAATAATTGTGTTTTACCAGACCCGGATGGACCAATTATTATCAACCTGATTGAATTTGGTAATGCCGCGTGATGTTTAACTTGCTCGCGTTTTCTTGTAGCTGAAAAATCAATTACATTCATGATATATTAATATTTCATGGATTTATATTGTGTTAAATGTCGCACACGAACTCCAACATTGGAATTAAACGAGGTTATCACAAAGAACAACAGATCTGCTATAACAGGCAGGTGTGAAATTTGTAAAACAAAAAAGTTTAAATTCACTGCGAAAAAAAAGATACGGAGGTGATATTGCCGCAGGATTAGCATCACTACCAGGATTGCCCTGGGCAAAATACCCCGGAGAAAAACATATGCCAGGTTATAATTATTGCGGTCCTGGCACTCGTCTCGATATCAGATTAGACAAAAACAATAATCCGAAAATTGGTGAAGTTCCCGTAAATTCAATTGATGGCGCGTGTTATGCTCATGATTTAGCTTATCGTAGCGGAGATTTGGCGCAACGACATATTGCTGACGTAAAATTAATTCACGCACTAAATGCAATTCCTGATAAAAATTTCAAAGAAAAACTTGCTTCGTGGTTAATAAAAACAGCGATGAAAGGTAAATTAATTTTCGGCGCGAGTAATTAATAATGGACCTAATATATTATTCTCCTCGTGGCTACTGGCGAGGAAAAGCAGCAATTGCCAAACTTGCCAAAGCTGCTAAAGTAAAATATCAAACAGCTGCAGATTGGTTAGCCAAACAGGCAATCTGGCAAATTTATCTTCCTCCACCTAAAAAAATCAATCACGCGCATTTTGATGTTAGTGTACCTAACAAAGTTCATCAGGCTGATATAATGTTTCTGCCTCACGATGTTGTTGACGGTAAAACCTACAAATATGTACTAACTGTTGTTGATATCGCTAGTAGATATGAAGAGGCTATGCAGTTAGCAACTAAAACAGCAACTGAGGTATCAGACGCATTTAACAGAATTTATCAACGAGGACCATTAACCTGGCCAAATTTACTTCAGGTTGATCCTGGCAGGGAATTTTTTGGTTCTGTTTTATCGTTAATGAAAAAAAATAACACGAATATACGGCGAGGTGGTGTTGGAATTCACAAAAATCAAGCAATCGTCGAAAGATTCAACAAAACATTAGCTGAGCGATTACTAGGATATCAATATGCAAAAGAATTTATATCAGACAAACGATCAAGTGATTGGGTATCAAGGTTGCCTGAAGTTATTAACGCGATTAATAATGAAAAAACTAGAACAATAGGGATGAAGCCAGCAACAGCGATTAAAAAATTAAATATTCCAATAATTAGACGGGATTTTTCAAAAGATCCTGTACTAGGTAGTATTATTGTCAGGTATTTATACAAACAAGGTGAGGCTGAAGGAGGGAGAAGAAGAGCAACTGACCCAAATTGGAGCGTAACAACACATAAAATATCTGCCGTAACAAGATCATCAGGAAGACCCGCAATTTATATTCTTGATTCGTTGGCACCGCAACGTGGCTTCACTCGTGAAGAACTTCAAGTAATTCCCGCTGATACTCAATTGCCGCCAGAATCACTTAGATAATAACTTTTCTGTTACATTCCAGACAAGCCAGATTAACGTTACTTTTCAAGTGACCGATATCATTATTTTTCCTGTTGATGGTGAATTGTCTTGGATCATTTTTTTGATACTGCCAGGCCATCATGCAATTACAAATGACACAATGATTATTTTGTTCTCGTCGAAGCGTCAATATAACGTCTACATCAAGGTCAGATTCATAATTAATTTTTCTGTCATATCGATTGTAACTAAATATTTTATTCTTCACGATATTTTCATATATTTCATCGTTAACTACCACTGCATCTAGAACAATTCGTCTCAATTGAGATAATTTTCTAACTCGTGATACAGCTAAATAAACCCAATTTGGCCACATAATTCTGTCATCGACAATCCAAACGGTACCATCAATAGTTAGTCCCTGCGATGAATGTATCGTCATGGCGTATCCTAATTTCCACGGTGATTTTTCTGCATTTAACGCGTCATTGACAAGATTAATATCAACGGTGACAATATCATTTAAAACTAAATTTTTTATTTCTCCTCCTGGTAAAACAACATCAATATTTTGTCGTCACGTATCAATTGGTCGATAACATAGTGGCACTGGTAGTGTTGGAAATTTCTCTCTATGATGTAAAAGTTTTTGTTGAAGTTCATCACAAACTATTTTTCTGCTAGCAACAACTAAATGATCAGGTTGCCATAAATTTAGAAAATCCATCATTGAAGTTTCATTAATTATTTTTCTCATCACATCACATTGAATTTTATCTGGTTGTAGTCGAATTAATTTCTTAAAGTTAGGTAGTGACTCATCTAGTGATCTAAAGTCTGTTTCAACTTCTTCATAATAATCTACAAAATTCTTCAACCAATCATGAGGCGACGTTCCATCAATAGGATTTGGTTGACCGTGATCCCCACACATTACCACAGAGGTATTTTTTGTTGATAAAAACTCAAGGAACAACTTCAATACCGTTAAATTTACCGAACAAACTTCATCAATAATTATTTTTTTTTAGTTTATGTATTTCTCTCCCATGCGAGAACAATTCCAATCTCCACCGCTATATTTGAAATAACTATGATACGTACAAGAAACAACACCACAATGCTTAATTTCTTTTGCTAATCTATGAGTTGGTGTCAATACAATCAAATCAGTATTTTTCAATAATTCGATGGTTCGTGTTGTTTTTCCACTACCACCTGGTCCGTTTATATACACAAATTTATGTCGTGAAATAGGATCATAAACAGATGGTGCTGCAGAAATATCCGGCATTATATTTTGATGAAATTCATCAGCATCAGCAACGTCAGCAGATTGACTAGAAATCAGAATGTTTTCATTTTTAATTCTCCAAGTTCCCCAGCTACCATCACCAACCTCTAACAATGACGTGTACCTTCCATCAATGTAGAACGAATCTGTTGCTACCCTAACTGCGTCTTTTGGAAATTTATTTATCATCGAAAGTAAGTTTATGCTAACATAAGCCAACATCGAAGATCTTAGATGCGTATATTGCGGTGATTCTCCCTCAATGTAGTTAATTACGGTACCAATCTTCGTATCGTCAATGTAAATACTTTCACGATTGCAAAATGTACCTTTCGCTGTTGTATCGGCAATTACAAAATCTAATTCAGCATCGTCCATGATTAATCTGGCATGATGTCGCTTGTGATCGTACGCGCCACCCTGAGTAAATTTACCTATAATTTTTCTACCTAGATCTTTCGCGTTTTCGTCACATGTTGGTAGCCAAACTTTTGTTTGTTTTTTATACGAAATAATTGCTTCACTGACCGTCAACAATGTCAACATGGCTGAATCTAGCATATACTGCAGCAGTGTTATACTAACCCAACGTTGACACGAGAAATGTTTTCCAAACCAAATGTAGCAGATTTTATGTAAATTATCGGCAAATTTGAATGATACAACACGGGCGAATCCCGTTAAAGAAAAATTTGGTAACAGTCCGTTAATCGCAACACGGGTCATTTCGCTTGTTGGATGACCAAATTTAGCAAAATACTCGCTGCAATCTCCTAACCCTAGAAAACTTCCGGGATAACACGCGGTCATATCAACTGATATCATATTTGTGTTATCATATTTTGTCCACAGTCCGCCATGACCGTATTCAACACAACTCATTTGCACATCTGAAAGAAATTCATTTCTAGTTGGCTTCCACGAGTTTTTCTCTCTAGCGGCGGTAGCTGCAACAGACGATTGAGTAAAACAATTGGTCAATAATTCTGAACTTGTCGAGTATTTATCAATTAATTCTGTCATTGAGTCATTAAAAGATTTTAATCTGTAAATTTCACCATTAGGCATCACGAATTGATCATATTTATCTTCGCTACTGAATAGCCAAACTGAAACGGGATCAGATTTGCTTATGTCATGAATAAATTTAAACATATTTAGCGAATTATCCATGGTAAAATTTTCTAGTGGATAAAATTTAACAACACGACGTCGAGGAAATATCGTTACCGCATTTGTCCAAGCGTGTGAATTATGATCGATAATTTCTATAGAGGCGCCTCGTGATTTATATGCTGAATCAAACAAAATCTCACCAGTAATTGTTTTAACTGTTATAGGGAATTTTAATTTGCATGATAACGCAGCAACATCAGTTATTGACGCGCCATCAACAACTGATTCGGCCCAATTGTTAATTTTCGCTAACCTTAGTGAAGTTAAACCCGAGCCGCGTTTCGAATTTTTCAAATGTTCAATCACTCGCTCGGCTACACAATTTATTACTGAAGAAATTTTCATTAAATTTAATTTACTAAGGTCAGGTTTGTCATTTAACTTATAGATTCCGTAGACGACTGCACTAACGGGATACGATCTAGCATAATATGGTTTATCGATACCTGTTAATAATCCAGGCCGGCTGCTTGCAGATAAAATTATATTTTTTTTTCTTTAACAATTGGGTCTCGTTTATCGCGAATTATCCACACGTCGTCATTCATCTGTACGATAAATTTTATCGAGAAAATAAACTGTTCCTCGCCATGATTTTTTCTAATGTATTTGATTATCTCGCTGGCTCGCTCGTCCGTCATCGTGTTATCGATCGAGTCTGTTTTCCAGGTCGACCAAGTATGAACCGCACCATCGTCGTAAAATTCTTTCTTCGCTTGACTTGTTTCATCAATAACGTATTCAATCTCATCAATGTCGAATAATTCCATTATACTTTATTTTAAACATATGTTTAAATTATAAATGCAAATCAACTTTATTTTAAACATATGTTTAAATTATAAATGAGCAATAAATGCAAATGGATATTGGTTGGATCATTAAATTGTTGCGATAAATTGTGCAAAAATGAATATTGTTGCGAACATATGGTATTTATAAGAAAAAACAATTACGGGCCACAACGTTGTATGATTTGTAATACTGGATTGCGAGGTAAAACTCGCTTGTGTCTAAATTGTGGTGGAAAAAAGTATCGTGAACTAAAACGACATTATGACAAAAAAATTAATACCGACGAGAGATTAATTAAGTGCAAGGAGGATTATATTAACAGATTTAAAACAAACAACAATTTAAACAAATAGCAATTTGTATATGGAAGTTACATTCAGGAGGCATCCAACAATAGATAAATATGAAGCCAGCCGAGATGGTTGCGTTCGACACATCAAAACGAAAAATATTGTCGGTAATATTGATAAATTTGGTTATTTGAAATTTAACATAAATAACGAAGATAAAAAAAATTATTTGTGTCATAGATTTGTTTATGAATGTTACCATGGATTAATCCCAAATGGACTTGTTATCGACCATATTGATGGTAACAAACTTAATAATTCCCTAGAAAATCTTCAGGCAATTACACAAAGTGAAAATACCTCACGTGGTAATGCAGGTGGAAGAAAACCTTCCAAGACAGTTAAATCAATAAATTTAGAAACTAATGAAGAAATAATATTTATATCGATGTATTCTGCTGGTAAGTATTTTAGCATTAATCCCGCATCAGTGAGGCGAGTTGCAGAAAAAATTATCAATTTGACTTTTTCATATAAATTTGGTGAATGGATCGCATTTTCATACGTTCCACTAATTTTAGATGATTAAATTCAGGCAATATTTATTTATTACTGAAAAATATTTTTTTTTTTACGATTTTTATCATTTTTTACTAAATTTCTCAATTTTTACTACCAACTACCCTATCAAATTTACAAATTTCATACTTTTTTCATAAAATTTAACAAAATCATGTCAATTTCTTCATTTTGACTACCAACTACCCTATCAAATTTACAAATTTGTACAATTTTGCTAAAAAACCAACAAATTTAAATATTTCTGAAAAAAATGCAAATTTTACTGAATTTTATCTTATTTCACCGTCATTTTTCTACGGTAGAAGTTAAAATTTTACCAACAAATTAATACTTAATGTCTCTCCGCGCATGTCAAGCAAATTCCCGTCTTGATTTGTTAGTCTAAAATTTATCCTCGGTAGCAATTGATTGTGGTAACGAAGATAAACAGGATTTATTGGCTCCTTTACAATTAATGATCCAGGAGGTGTTGTTGGTGAAAACGAATATAATATTGATCCTTGTTGAACTTGATTTGATACTGAAGCATCCGCGCTATAACTACCGTCGATAATATCTGCGTGTAAATTAACCACGATAACATCAGAAATATTGACAATATTTGGCGAAATATGCCTGCCATGACCTAATAACGATTTTGGTAGCGATTTTTTTCTCCACGCGGCATGTAATTGAGAGAATAACTCATCAATAATATCAGCAACTAATTTTCTTAATTTGTGCTCGTTATAGCCAGGTAATTTTAATGTTTCTTCAGTTAATTTCTCCTTATCCAAAAACATTTGCTTATTTTTTGTTTTATCGTTAATTATTATCTGAACTAATATTTTATTAAAATGTTCCATATCTGATGCAAGCTGATTTAATACTTCCGCGTGTTTGATCACCTCACCACATGACCCTGACACGTTAATTACACATTCGTGAAAATATCGTTGTAGTAACCACAAATATTTTTATGTAATTGTTTAATCTCTGCAAAATGAATATTTATGTTACTCATATGAATTGATGTTATTCCATAGCTGGACCATCCTTCATGTTGCCTAAAATTCCATGCCGGATCGTCCATGAAAATAAATTCAGTTATTTTGTGATTTTTTTTTAATCTCATCTAATTTGTTTTTGTACGATGGAATAATTCCATGATAATTTTGATAATTAGTGACAAAGTCGTTTTTGTTAGGTTCTGGTGACGCTGGTTGAATTTCTGGCTCAATTTCAGGCCAACCTAGGACCGTCCTAATCGAAGATTGATAAATATCAACGATATATGGTGATTTTACTTCAATAACTGAAGTTAATGTTGGCTCGTGTGCAGATATTTTTATTCCTGGTTTATCTTCGCCAGTTAAATTCTTAATTTTGCTTAATATTTCATCATTAATTTGCTCAATCTGATAACTACCTGTCGGTAGTCCAATAACGATCCAATCTGGCGTACCATCGGTACCAGGTTTGTTTTTATTAGCAAAAACAAATGAATTATTCGATAATAAGTTGCCAAATGATTTTGATCTGATATTGGGCCAGCTGTGATAAACTCGCAATTGTGATAACGCAATTTCATCAACAGATATCGGTATCGGAAAAATTACACTAAATTCAGGATTAGTTGAGCTCGCCGATATCATTGTTGTTCTTCGTAGATTTGTGTTCGCTACACTCTGTTCCAGCGACATTATTATTAACCATCACTACAATAGCAGAAAATTCATCATCAGAAATATCTCCGTCATTTAGAAATTCCGATAACAACGAAGATAATTTTGCATATGCAATGTTGCCGCGTTAAGTTTATTTATATACGAAGTTAATTTTGTATTCGCGCACGACGATATTTTTTTGGCAATAATATTTAAAACGCCAGCAACTGGCGTAATTACACAAACTGCGATAATAGTGACAGGTATCACGGATAATATTATTCCTGCACCAGCAACAGCAGCGCTGACTGAATAAACAATTACATCAATGACGACCAATCTTCGCTGGTATTTTTTTATTTTTGCTAAATACAGATCTATGGTGAGTTTTAACGAATCCTGCCATGATCTAGCTTGGTTGTATCTGTATTCGGTCATTATTTAATTTTCAAATATCTTCAAATGATGGAATTTTAGTGATAAATTCTACAAACCACAAATATATAACTAAATCTGTTGTTGTTCGATCTGGTGGTTCTAGCGTAAAATTTAATTCAACATCTTTGTTCGTTATAATAATGAAGGAATTTGGATAAGTTTTGTCACTAAAAATTATCTTAAATTGTGGCGAAGAAAAAACAGTTATTCTACACAAGCCAATAATTGGCGACATATAAGTAAATTTATTATCGGTTGGAGTCCAGGTACCTTTTCCGGACGCCACAGTAAACGTTAAATTTTTGATATGACTTTGTTCTGTTCCAGGTGGAAATTTAATAAGTTCATTTTTGGTATTAATTTCATTAATCTGCCAGTAAAATTCATTAATTCTCCTGATAGATTCATTAATAATTTCAATATCGCCTCTAATATCTTTAATGAGTTTAGCTGAATCTTTGTTATCCTCGTTGATTTTACCTTGAGCTATTTCAAAATTATTTTGTAAGCCAGCAAAATCACCCTGAATTTTTGTAATAATTGCATTAGCTTTATTTATCTCATCGATAGCATCATCAGCTCGTTTAGCAGCTGTATTAATTGCTAAATCTGTTTCAATTTTTGTTTGAGCGATTTTATCAACAATTTTTTTATTTTCCTTAACAGTTTCATTCAATTTATTAAATTCTTTTACATGACTAGTAAAATCACCTTGAACTTTTGTAATTTTTTCGTCAGCTTTACTAACAGTTCCTCGTAAAGTAGTAAAATCAGTTATATGTCTAGTAAAATCACCTTGAACTTTTGTGATAATTGCATTAGCTTCACCAACAGTTTCTCGTAAAGTAGTAAATTCAGTCACATGGCCAGTAAAATCACCTTGAACTTTACTAATTTTTTTGTCAGCTTCACCAATTTTTTTGTCAGCTTCACCTCGCAAGGTATTAAATTCAGTCACATGTTTAGTAAATTCACCTTGCACCACTGCAATTTTTTCATTAGCTGTTGTAGCATCATTTTTAAATTTTTCAAATTCTTTTCCAAATTTTTCAACTGATTTTACATAATCTTCGAAAAGTTTTACAAGTCTTTCTTCAATTTTTTTAACAAGATTATCTTTTTCTTTTTTAACATCTTCGTTAATTTTACTAATTTCTCCGATAGATTTTGCAACAGTTTCTCGCAAGGTAGTAAAATCACCTGTAATTTTTTCGTCAGCTTTACTAACAGTTTCATGTAAAGTATTAAATTCAGTTACATGTTTAGTAAAATAACCTTGAATTTTTGTAAGATCATTAAAAGCTTTTCTGGAATTTTTTCGTAAGTTATTAAATTCAGTCATATGGTCAGCAAAATCACTTTCAAATTTTGTAATTTTTTCGTTAGCTTTTGTAATTTCTTCATTAGCTCGCGTAATTTTTTCTTCATTTTTTGTGATAGAATCAGCTTGAGCTTTTTAATTTCTTCGAATTTTTCGTGCATTATTCTGTTGAGATCTTCAAAAACTAATCGAGTATCTTTCTCAAGTTGGGCTTTAGCTTTTTTATTTTCTTCATTATCTCGCTCAATTTCCCCTACAGTTTTTGTAACAGTTTCTTGCAAGCCAGCAAAATTATCTTGGGATTTCGTAATTGCCAAGTTAGCTGCAAGAATTTTTTCGTCAACTTTTTTAGTAAAATCATCTTGAGATTTTTTTATATCTTCGTAAGCTTTTG
Source organism: Sinohyriopsis cumingii (assembly GCA_028554795.2). Lineage (NCBI taxonomy): Eukaryota > Metazoa > Mollusca > Bivalvia > Unionida > Unionidae > Sinohyriopsis > Sinohyriopsis cumingii. The sequence continues at coordinate 68,518,154 of CM068834.1, read as the reverse complement.
TAATTTTTGCATTAGCTGATCCAACAGCATTTTGCAAGTTAGTAAAATCACCTCGAGATTTTGTAAATTTTGCATTAATTTCATTAATAAATTTAACCTGAGATTCTTTGATATCTTTACTAATTTTATTAATTTCTGCATTAGCTTCATTAACAGCTTTTTGTAACTCAGTAAAATCACCACCACGAGATTTTTCAATTTTTTCGTCAACTTTTTTATTAAAATCATCTTGAGATTTTTTAATTCTTTTGTTAGTTTCAGTAATTTCTGCATCAGCTTTTCTAACAGTTTCTTGCAAGCCAACAAAATCACCTTGGGATCGTTCAATTTCTTTCTTTGCTTGCTCAATTTCTTCATTAGCTCGCGCAATTTTTTCATTAGCCTCATTAACAATTCCTCGTAAATTAGTAAAATCAGATACATGGCCGATAAAATCACTTTGGGATTTTTCAATTTTTCCTTTAATATTTTCAAAATCTTTTTTTAAACCATCAAAATCAGTTATATGGCCAGTAAAATGACCTTGAACCGCTGTAATTTTTTTGTTAGCCTCACCAACAGTTGTTCGCAAATTAACAAATTCAGTTAAATGACTGGTAAATTTACTTTGAACTTCTGTAATTTTTTTGTTAGCTTCACCAACAGTTGTTCGTAAATTAGCAAAATCAGACACATGACCAGCAAATTTTTTGTCAGTTTCACCAACAGTTGTTCGTAAATTATTAAATTCAGTTACATGACCAGTAAAATCACCTTGAACTTTACTAATTTTTTTGTCAGTTTCACTAATTTTTTTGTCAGTTTCACCAACAGTTGTTCGTAAATTATTAAATTCAGTTACATGACCGGCAATTTTTTTGTCAGTTTCACCAATTTTTTTGTCAGTTTCACCAACAGTTGTTCGTAAATTATTAAATTCAGTTACATGACTAGTAAAATCACCTTGAACCTTACTATTTTTTTTGTCAGCTTCACCAATTTTTTTGTCAGTTTCACCAACAGTGGTTCGTAAATTATTAAATTCAGTTACATGGCCAGTAAAATCACCTTGAACTTTACTAATTTTTTTGTCAGTTTCACCAACAGTTGTTCGTAAATTAGCAAATTCAGTTACATGACCAGTAAAATCACCCTGAACCTTACTAATTTTTTTGTCAGTTTCACCAATTTTTTTGTCAGTTTCACTAATTTTTTTGTCAGCTTCACTAACAGTTGTTCGCAAATTAGCAAAATCAGTTACATGGCTGGTAAAATCACCTTGAACTTTTGTAATTTTTTTGTCAGTTTCACCAATTTTTTTGTCAGTTTCACTAACAATTCCTCGCAATTCAGTCACATGTGCCCGCTGAACCACATCAGCAATTTTAACATTACTTGTTCCTAATTTTCCATGTTGATCTTGAAAAATAACAATCTCGTCAGGATTTATTTCTGATATCGATAATAAATTGTTAAGGTCATCTTTTGTTGCAAATTTTGATAAATCAACGTCAGATTTTTTTTCTCTTATTAATGACCTTCCAAAAATGTCAACCATTATATTTATCTGATGTATATTTAAGTACGATTTTGTGATACGGCAACGATGATTTTGATATCGCATCAAGAACATTAATTACTTCACTGCCACAGATTGGTGGATCAGTTAAAGTTTGTGTTGGTGGTGTTGAATACCAAATTGGAGCTTTTAATTGTTTTGCGTAATTGATAAATTCATTTGGTGGAGCCAACCCGTATGAGTCAAAATATATAATTTCACACGGATTAATTCCATATGCTACCCAATGTGTCCCTGGCCCAATACTGTCATCGAGATTTATAATTCCCATCTCCAAAGAATTTGGTTTGGCTGGTAATTGATCTCGCATAAATATTCCTCTAAAAAATTTAATTTTCTTCTTTTTTACATCATTAGATAGATCTAAATTTGACATCGCTACTGGTATGTTCCTGGCAACCTTAGGCCGCGACCGAGGTAAGTTCCTGGCAACCTCAAGCCGCGACCTTTTTTTTTACCATATCGTCCTCCTGTTACTTTTTCTGCTAATTTGCTACCTGCATATCCAACCGCACCTAATGCAGCAGCTTTTGCTATAGCCGGAGCAGCGGCAGCCATTAATACAGGAATTAAAGCTAATAGCGGGAAAAATCCACCAACTTTAACCATATTTTTGATAGCTCCTGGACTGAGATTAACGCTAACTCCAGTGTTTGCCGATTTGGCCCTATTGAAACGCTTATGTTGAGTTTTAGTTAACGATAATTTATTTGGTCCACCATGAATTTGTGAGTTTTTTAACGTTAATTTTATCGAGCTGGCTTTTTTTGATTGAAGTTTTTTTATCTGACCCGGAGTCAGAGTCACACTAACATGATCGTATGGCATTTATATTTATCAGCAGGAATTTAAATTAGTAATTACAAATTTTCCACAGGTGCATCAACAACTCTCATTCTGCCACTGATTCCTTCTAAAATCATTGTTTTGTCGCTGAGAATTACAGCAATAACTTTAAAACCAGCAGCTGCCGTAATTCTTGCTTTAAAATGAATATCTACGACAGATTGTTTTATCAAATCAAGATGTTCTAGTGAAAAATAATAGATTGGGTAGCGCGTATTAAAATCTAACTGCGATATTTGCAATCCCGTATCAATATTTTGATCTCGCCCCATATAACTTAATATTCGATGATATGCACGAGCTGTTGAATAAGTTGCAAAATTTACTGATATTTCTTCAGTTGGTTCCTGCTGCCCATTAATTCTCAACGAGACATTGGTAGCTGCAACGTTATCAAATGTCATATGACTATGAGTTTGATCGTATCTGTTATTGTTTTGAAAAGCAATGAAAATGTGTCGTGGTGCCGAAACGCCCTGCTGAGCTGCAATACGCCAGGTATAATCGCCGTTAATATTTGTTGTTGTGGTATCGGTTGATGTTGTCAACCACGACATTATTGATTTACCACCGGAATCCATAAATGATATTAATTTTTCTTCCTCAATTATTGATGGAACAAGCACTGGCATCCACAAGGTAAATTTAGTTAATAAAACCTTGCCCGCGTCAACAACAGTATTTAGATCTCGCCAGATGGCATTATTACTACCATTTCGAATTAGTGTTAAAGTGTGTTTCGCTCCAAAAATTACTTTTCTGAAATTTCTGCAAAATCCAAATATATGCGACAAAGGAATCGTGCATGAAAATCTTCTGTTGTTTCCTACCAACATTAATCTTCGTGTGGCGAAACCTAAGTTAAAATTGGGATTAGTATTAATAATCATATTCTCGACATCGGCGTCAGCGGTATTAGCATTATTCCTTGGTCGCCCAACATTAAATTGCACATGTTCAGCTGCATCAGTATTATCCTTGGCAAACATCATACTAGGGCCAGCTGATCTAGTAAAATCATCAGAATATCTCGCCAGGCCTATAATTGTTGTAGCTAAATCAACATTGTTAGTAATTGACTCAATTTCTCTTCCATCAATCATGTATGTGGCGCTCTTGAATAATGCCATAATTCCGTTATTTACAAAACCAATTTTATCGTTCGCGCCATATTCAGTATTATCCTCCTTCAGAATTTCACCAACAACTTTGATAAATGCCTCAGATGGGAGAAAATATCTTGTCGTGTCCTGAATCTGAATTTCAACATGATTTTGACTATTTGGTGTTACCGCGTCATATGAATAATATTGATGATCACGTAATGATATGTCCTTACTGACTGGCTCATCCATGTCAAACGCTTCGTTTGATACTCTTGCAAACATTTTATTATAATTAATAATTATCTTCTAAAACGAAGACCACTTCCTGATATAAAGCTAGTATTTGTTGGTTGAATATCCGCCAGTTGGGTTCGTTCTATTTTATTTGTTAATTCAGCTAATTTCTGATTCGCTGCACCATTGATAATTTTACTGATATCACTAGGCATCACAGCGGTGCTAGGTAATTTGGTTTTTTTTCTCACTAATTTTGTTATTTTATCTTTGATGGCACTAAATGCTTTACTAGCTAAATCACTAATAGCAGTAGTAGCTTTATCACCAATAAATCCAATTGCTTTCATCGCTAATTGTTTAGCAATCGGTCCGACTTTAGGTGCTATTCTTGTAACTAAGCTAGAAATTCCGCCACCGTGAACAAGTTTATACACGGGCAATCTGGAATTAACGACACAAACTTGCGCTGGCCTTCGGTTATGTTTGTGAACTATCATCTTTATTTAATATTATTTATCTAACAACTAATCGCTATACCCTTCAATAATTTCATCGATTAAATTTCTGTAAGTTTCAACATCTATAATTTTACCGCTGAGTAATCTTTTGCAAATATCTGCTGCCTCGTTAGTTATTTCACGTGAGTTATTTCCAGCTCGTTTCCCTCCAATAAGTACTTCTAATCGAGACACATCGTTAACAACACTGCTGGGACAGATTGTGTTGTAACCGCTACCGGTAGCGCCAGGTTGTTCACCAAATAATTTTTCAAAATTATCAAGAAAATATCTTTTAGATCGTTTATTAGATTTTATCTCTGACACATCTTCTAAAAAATTATTATAATATATATCACCTTCACCAGGTATAAAACCTCGAGCAGCAGAATATACCAAACCAGGCCATTTTTCCTTTGATATATCATATTTTTTATCCCTTAGAAAAAAATCTCTCTTTTTAAAACCAAACGCAGCAATATTTTGTAGTTTACTTTCATTCTTAAAATGTTCAATAGCTTCATCAGTAAAAATTCCTCTTGGATTAAAAGATCCTGGTTATAAAGTTACTGATTCACGTTCAGGTGCAAATCTTCTTTTAGTCATCATTCTTTCTTTCACTTCACTAATAAAATCAATACAATCCTGATTATCAGCATGAATACGACCAGTACCACGAGATATATCATATATCCACCTCATCCATGTTTCATCAGGTATATTTTCATTTTTGTATTGATCTTTTAAAAATCTATGTTTATGATCAATATTGATTATGACAAAATCAACTAATAATTTATCATTTCTAAGTGATTGTATTTTATTAATAGCTTCATTAGTAAATTTTTTAGCTCCAGGAACCGCACCAACACTAGTAAATCTTTTAGCTCCAGGAATCCCAACAGATATTTCTTCCTCAAATTCTTCCTCAGTATCTTCCTTCTGAGGTATACCAAGTCTTTTAGGTCTGTAACTAACTTTTTTAGCTTTAGATTTGATTTCAGGTTGTATAACTTTAACAATAGGGGCAGGAACAGGTCGAGGAATAGTTTGTTCTTCAATCTTTTTCAACACAGGTAGAATTCCCTTTTTTCTCACTTCAGGATCTTCGACATCTCCTAGCATGACTCGTTCGGTGGTTTTAGTTACTGGCTCGAGTAATTCTGAAGTAAAATCCCTAAATCCTAGTTTTTCATCTTGATATGCTCTTATTTTTCTTTTGACAGATTCTCTAACAGGAATTAACTTCCTTAATGCTGCTAATTGTTCCCTTGCTATTATAGCTGAATGTGGTTCTCCAACCATGATATACAAATTAATTTTACTTTAACAAATAACTTTAACAAATATTTTAACTTTTGTACAGCAGCAGAGGGGCTGTGACCAATTCTTCGCGATTATTGAGAAAAAAATTAATGTTGCATCTTCGCAGGGGGCTCTTTCTAACCACATCTTTTTTTTAAGTTTGTTTTGATTCTGTTACTTTATCTAATTGATTTTGAGATTATATAACCAAGCAATTTGTCTGCGTGATGATATTTTTGTGTGTTTTTTTGGGGAGATCGCACATTTCTCTAATTCCCTTGGTCTGTTAAGCCCCTCTGCTGCTGTATTCAAGCTAGAAAAATGGATATAGTATTGATTCTGTATTCAAGCTAGAAAAGTGGATGTAGTATTGATTCTGTATTCAAGCTAGAAAAGTGGATGTAATATCGGTCCTGTATTCAAGCTAGAAAAATGGATGTAGTATTGATTCTGTATTCAAGCTAGAAAAGTGGATGTAATATTGATTCTGTATTCAAGCTAGAAAAATGGATGTAGTATTGATTCTGTATTCAAGCTAGAAAAATGGATGTAGTATTGGTTCTGTATTCAAGCTAGAAAAATGGATGTAGTATTGGTTCTGTATTCAAGCTAGAAAAATGGATGTAGTATTGATTCTGTATTCAAGCTAGAAAAATGGATGTAGTATTGATTCTGTATTCAAGCTAGAAAAGTGGATGTAGTATTGGTTCTGTATTCAAGCTAGAAAAATGGATGTAGTATTGGTTCTGTATTCAAGCTAGAAAAATGGATGTAGTATTGGTTCTGTATTCAAGCTAGAAAAATGGATGTAGTATTGGTTCTGTATTCAAGCTAGAAAAATGGATGTAGTATTGATTCTGTATTCAAGCTAGAAAAATGGATGTAGTATTGATTCTGTATTCAAGCTAGAAAAATGGATGTAGCATTGATTCTGTATTCAAGCTAGAAAAGTGGATGTAGTATTGGTCCTGTATTCAAGCTAGAAAAATGGATGTAGTATTGATTCTGTATTCAAGCTAGAAAAATGGATGTAATATCGGTTCTGTATTCAAGCTAGAAAAATGGATGTAGTATTGATTCTGTATTCAAGCTAGAAAAATGGATGTAGTATTGATTCTGTATTCAAGCTAGAAAAATGGATGTAGTATTGATTCTGTATTCAAGCTAGAAAAATGGATGTAGTATTGATTCTGTATTCAAGCTAGAAAAATGGATGTAGTATTGATTCTGTATTCAAGCTAGAAAAATGGATGTAGTATTGATTCTGTATTCAAGCTAGAAAAATGGATGTAGTATTGGTTCTGTATTCAAGCTATACATGATGAAGAACTGTCTTACTACTTAAAAAGGAATGGCATGCATGTATACCTGCATTAATTTATATCCATCTTAATATGCATTAAGTGTGCAAAAATGTAGTATATACAAAATTACAGAAGCAATCTGAGGAATGTAGCCTTCAATAAAATTGTGTACATCTCAACCAATATCATCAGCAAAATAAGCTTATGTGACATCACTATAACAGAACTGGACCTAATTCAGTTCATCTCAGCAAGTAAAAAGTCAGCATGGTATGTCCCTGTCATAATTACATTTTGGCTGACAGTCCCTTAATCAGATATAAGTTTGAAACCTGTAAAATGATTTTAACGATGATAACAAGTTTAAATATTGGATTTTCCCTTTAAATATGAACAAATTTATCAAACACAAAAACCGTGAACTCAAATTTTACAGATTAAGCTTGCAGTCTTTTCTTTTGAAAGTCTATTACTTTTCTGCATTTTTCTACCAAACAAGATTGCATGCTTATACCTGACAGAAAAGCAATTCTAACAAAGCTGAAAGATTTTAAGAAAGTGAATCTTCATTAAAATAAATATGCCTAATTAAAATTTGTAGACAAGTCAGTTTTTGGCCAATCATTAATGGTACTGAGATAAAGGCGGGCTGGAGACATGCTGCACAAATTCTGAGGTTATTGCAAGAGTATGCAAAGGTACTGAAAATATGATTGTATAAAATTTAATTAGAGGAGCTTGGACAATAAAGCAAAATTGCAAAGCTTTCAAAAGCAAATTAATGCAACCAAACAACTTTCACTTAATGCATTAAATTAACCCAACCTAGCAACATTTACTCCATGCATTCAGATAATCCAACTTAACAACTTTCACTCCATCCATTCAGTTAATCCAACCTAACAACTTTCACTCCATGCATTCAGATAATCCAACTTAACAACTTTCACTTTATGCATTCAGTTAATGCAACGTAACAACTTTCACTCCATGCATTCAGTTAATGCAACCTAGCAACTTTCACTCCATGCATTCAGATAATCCATCTTAACAACTTTCACTCAATGCATTCAGATAATCCAACCTAACAACTTTCACTCCATGCATTCAGATAATCCAACCTAACAACTTTCACTACATGCATTCAGTTAATCCAACTTAACAACTTTCACTCCATGCATTCAGATAATCCAACTTAACAACTTTCACTCCATGCATTCAGTTAATGCAACCTAGCAACTTTCACTCCATGCATTCAATTAATGCAACCTAACAACTTTCACTCCATGCATTCAGTTAATCCAACTTAACAACTTTCATTTTATGCATTCAGTTAATGCAACGTAACAACTTTCACTCCATGCATTCAGTTAATGCAACCTAGCAACTTTCACTCCATGCATTCAGATAATCCATCTTAACAACTTTCACTCCATGCATTCAGATAATCCAACCTAACAACTTTCACTCCATGCATTCAGTTAATCCAACTTAACAACTTTCACTCCATGCATTCAGATAATCCAACTTAACAACTTTCACTCCATACATTCAGTTAATGCAACCTTGCAACTTTCACTCCATGCATTCAATTAATGCAACCTAACAACTTTCACTCAATGCATTCAGTTAATCCAACTTAACAACTTTCACTCCATGCATTCAAATAATCCAACCTAACAACTTTCATTCCATGCATTCAGTTAATGCAACCTAACAACTTTCACTCCATGCATTCAGATAATCCAACTTAACAACTTTCACTCCATGCCTTCAGTTAATGCAACCTAACAACCTTCACTTCATGCATTCAGATAATCCAACGTAACAACTTTCACTCCATGCATTCAGTTAATGCAACCTAGCAACTTTCATTCCATGCATTCAATTAATGCAACCTAACAACTTTCACTCAATGCATTCGGATAATCCAACTTAACAACTTTCACTTCATGCATTCAGTTAATCCAACCTAGCAACTTTCACTCCATGCATTCAGATAATCCAACTTAACAACTTTCACTCCATGCATTCAATTAATGCAACCTAACAACTTTCACTCCATGCATTCAGATAATCCAACTTAACAACTTTCACTCCATGCATTCAGTTAATGCAACCTAACAACTTTCACTCCATGCATTCAGATAATCCAACTTAACAACTTTCACTCCATGCATTCAGTTAATGCAACCTAACAACTTTCACTCCATGCATTCAGATAATCCAACTTACCAACTTTCACTCCATGCATTCAGATAATCCAACCTAACAACTTTTACTCCATGCATTCAGTTAATGCAACCTAACAACTTTCACTTCATGCATTCAATTAATCCAAACTAACAACTTTCACTTCATGCATTCAATTAATCCAACTTAACAACTTTCACTCCATGCATTCAGATAATCCAACCTAACAACTTTCACTCCATGCATTCAGATAATCCAACTTAACAACTTTCACTTCATGCATTCAGTTAATGCAACCTAACAACTTTCACTCCATGCATTCAGATAATCCAACTTACCAACTTTCACTCCATGCATTCAGATAATCCAACCTAACAACTTTCACTCCATGCATTCAGTTAATGCAACCTAACAACTTTCACTTCATGCATTCAATTAATCCAACCTAACAACTTTCACTTCATGCATTCAGTTAATCCAACCTAACAACTTTCACTTCATGCATTCAGTTAATCCAACCTAACAACTTTTCACTCCATGCATTCAGTTAATGCAACCTAACAACTTTCACTTCATGCCTTCAGTTAATGCAACCTAACAACTTTCACTTCATGCATTCAGTTAATCCAACCTAACAACTTTTCACTCCATGCATTCAGTTAATGCAACCTAACAACTTTCACTTCATGCCTTCAGTTAATGCAACCTAACAACTTTCACTCCATGCCTTCAGTTAATGCAACCTAACAACTTTCACTTCATGCATTCAGTTAATGCACATAGCTGCCAACCTTCCAGGCTCACAATTAGTGAAAGTAGGGATAAAAAGTCGTGAATTTAGACAAGACTTCGTGAAAAACACCATAACAATAACTCCATCCATTCTGACCACTCCGACCGTCAATACTACACTATAACAAGTTCGCAATATAAAACTAAAACACTACATATATGCAGAAATATTTATTTATCAAGACATGATACTGTGACAGACTTAAACTTCCTCAACTGCTTCATCGTAAATTTGTTTTCTAAACAGTTCAGACTTCTTGCCGGCTAAAGTCTTATTTTTCCTCACAAGAGAAAATACACTTCGCTTGCACTGTTGCTGTGAGGAATGCACAGGAGCTGTAGCACTTTTGGTCCTTCCACAGGAAAATTTGGAATCGATTTTCAAGTCTGGCAACATTTGTCAGAACAAATGTTTAGCATGGTCTCCAGCTGATAAAGGTAGATTGTGTTCAACAAGAAAACTCACAAATAATGCTTCAGTGTTGGTAGCCTGCATTTCCTCCGCCAATTGTTTAAAATATTCCGGAGCTGAAATCTGCGAATTCTTAATTTTCCCAACTTCTATGTGTTTTATGCAACCGACGTGCTTCCCCACATCGTCTTTGCGATGGTGCACTGAGTGCAAAAAGCATGATGAATATCAATGTTTAATGGCAGAATGCATGGCCAATTTTTTATTTATTCCAAATTAAACTTCACTTTTTGAGTAATAGAGTTCTTTTTTCTCAGTGGTGAAGACGTTTTCAAAATCGTACATGCGATGCTGAACCGTAACTCAAATCAGTGTTAGTGACGCTTGCGCGGAGCAAAATTCCGGTTAGGCCCTGGTTTCTCTCAAAAGCATTTGTAAAACTACTCTTATACATACAGATTAAAACAGGCTAAAATGCTTGCTACCGGGCCAACTGTACTAATCGGCTGTAGATCTACTAATATCGCGTCCAGCAGTACCGGACCTTTTCGGCAACTGCAAATATCATGACTAGCGCTTAACGGGAAATCGGTTATTTTATTAACAATTTAAAATAATTGAGGCTTGGAGAATTCGTGAATTTTTGGCTTGCGGCATGAATCCGTGAATCGCTGAAAAAGTCGCGAAATTCACACCAAATTCGTGAGGGTTGGCAGCTATGAATGCAACCTAACAACTTTCACTTCATGCCTTCAGTTAATGCAACCTAACAACTTTCACTTCATGCATTCAGTTAATCCAACCTAACAACTTTTTAATCCATGCATTCAGTTAATGCAACCTAACAACTTTCACTTCATGCATTCAGTTAATCCAACCTAACAACTTTTCACTCCATGCATTCAGTTAATCCAACCTAACAACTTTTTAATCCATGCATTCAGTTAATGCAACCTAGCAACTTTCACTTCATGCATTCAGTTAATCCAACCTAACAACTTTTCACTCCATGCATTCAGTTAATGCAACCTAACAACTTTCACTCCATGCATTCAGTTAATGCAACCTAACAACTTTCACTCCATGCATTCAGTTAATGCAACCTAACAACTTTCACTTCATGCATTCAGTTAATGCAACCAAACAACTTTCACTTCATGCATTTAGTTAATCCAACCTAACAACTTTTTACTCCATGCATTCAGTTAATGCAACCTAACAACTTTCACTTCATGCATTCAGTTAATCCAACCTAACAACTTTTTACTCCATGCATTCAGTTAATGCAACCTAACAACTTTCACTTCATGCCTTCAGTTAATGCAACCTAACAACTTTCACTCCATGCATTCAGATAATCCAACTTACCAACTTTCACTCCATGCATTCAGTTAATCCAACCTAACAACTTTTTACTCCATGCATTCAGTTAATGCAACCTAACAACTTTCACTTCATGCATTCAGTTAATCCAACCTAACAACGTTTTACTCCATGCATTCAGTTAATGCAACCTAACAACTTTCACTTCATGCATTCAGTTAATCCAACCTAACAACTTTTTACTCCATGCATTCAGTTAATGCAACCTAACAACTTTCACTTCATGCCTTCAGTTAATGCAACCTAACAACTTTCACTCCATGCATTCAGATAATCCAACTTACCAACTTTCACTCCATGCATTCTGATAATCCAACCTAACAACTTTCACTCCATGCATTCAGTTAATGCAACCTAACAACTTTCACTTCATGCATTCAATTAATCCATACTAACAACTTTCACTTCATGCATTCACTTAATCCAACTTAACAACTTTCACTCCATGCATTCACTTAATCCAACCTAACAACTTTCACTCCATGCATTCAGTTAATGTAACCTAACAACTTTCACTTCATGCATTCAGTTAATCCAACCTAACAACTTTTTAATCCATGCATTCAGTTAATGCAACCTAACAACTTTTTAATCCATGCATTCAGTTAATGCAACCTAACAACTTTCACTTCATGCCTTCAGTTAATGCAACCTAACAACTTTCACTTCATGCATTCAGTTAATACAACCTAACAACTTTTCACTCCATGCATTCAGTTAATGCAACCTAACAACTTTCACTCCATGCATTCAGTTAATGCAGCCTAACAACTTTCACTTCATGCATTCAGTTAATGCAACCTAACAACTTTCACTTCATGCATTCAGTTAATGCAACCTAACAACTTTCACTCCATGCATTCAGTTAATGCAACCTAACAACTTTCACTCCATGCATTCAGTTAATGCAACCTAACAACTTTCACTTCATGCATTCAGTTAATGCAACCTAACAACTTTCACTCCATGCATTCAGTTAATGCAACCTAACAACTTTCACTTCATGCATTCAGTTAATGCAACCTAACAACTTTCACTTCATGCATTCAGTTAATGCAGCCTAACAACTTTCACTTCATACATTCAATTAATCCAACCTAACAACTTTCACTTCATGCATTCATGTTTAATTTACTATATGGGAATAGATCTTGAATCTAAACAAAGTGTACATTAAAATTACATGTATTTCAGTTACATGTATGTCAGAAACTATACATTTTTGGTGTCTAACAATGAGGGAGTACAGATGAATGCATGACATACCACGACTGCAAGCACACACTAATACATTCATTCATTAACAGCCTCAACAAAAATATCCACTCTCTTTTTAATGTGTCAGAACATTAATGGGCCTACTTGAGAATAATAATAGAATAATATATACTCTTCTAAATATTCAGTTACAAAATAATTAAAACTGAATGAATCAGTTGTGAAAGACTGCGAACCCTAACTGTAGAATATGTATAATCAAACATTTGCCAGTAAAATTATTGAATAAAAGTGACTGCTGAATACAGATTCAATACTGTGAAGGGCATCTATGAAACTTTCACATTTGTGGCATCAATGTAAACGTGTCAGATAAACTGATGCTGCATAAATGAGACTTGAATATATACATATATCGTACAGAATTCAATGTCATAAAATAAGTATGTCTCTTAAAATGGCAGTATTTCCTGAAATACTCAACAAAACTTAAAAGCTTTAAGTTTTGTTGAGAATATTGTTTACAAAGTGGTCCAAGGTTGACATTGCCATATGGGTTGCATCTCTGATCGCCTCTGTCAACTAAAATCCAGCTCCCGTCCTTCGTGAGTGGCTTAGCTTCTAAGTATGGCGGACCACGTTTTTCACTAATAGGAGAAGAGGTGAAGGTGGGCCACTGGCGCCTTAAATCCAGTCACTTCAGGTAGATGGGGCTTGTAAACCTTGGATGGCAGCTCATCTAGGAGAAGGAAAACTCTGATTACAAACCTCTGCTTTGCAGCTAAAGGAAAGGCTAAGGGAGTAAACCCCGAAAGAAATACCGAAGACGGATTCCTTCAGGTGGTCTGACATTGATTTCAATGTCATTCCAGCAGCTCCTGTGACACCATCTGTGCCAAGTTGTATTAGCATTCATCATTCCTATGGGTTCACCAGCTGCATGGGGAGTGGGGATCTGCTGCATGGGCAACAGCTGATTTTCCATACTACCCTACCCAGACTTCATAGATCTACTGAAGAGAACACTCCAGCATCATTGTAAGGCATCGGCACAACACGGGAAGCAGCAGTCTACCGGTTCTATGCCACAGCTCGATTGGCATAGAGCTTGGTGCCAGGGGTTGTTTCCGATGGTGGGAGAGACCGCCATGTCTCATTAGACAGCTACCGCCCGCCTCAAGCTGGGTAGCCTCCAGACAGTAAGGTGCTGTCTCGCCATGCCCTGCCTGCTTCACTGGGTGCGTGGAGCTTAAAGAACCATCTAGACAAATGGGCCACATAGTCCGCACCAGGTAAAACTCAAAGAAGAAAGAAGAAGATTCCAGCTCTTCATTTCGCAAGCTGGAACTGTCATGTTTACCCCGACCCAGAGTAGCCCAGTTTGAAACATGTATAATCAAGGTAATTCTGACGGGTCATTGTTTGATGTCGAACATTGCCGAAGGCTAGCACTAATCCGTTACGTAAGATTGTCGTGGCTAGAATCGAAGGACCAGACATTGGAGTTGCACACAGCCAACTATCACCTAGGTGTCGAAATGTTTCCAAGATCAAAAGAAATTGCCTGAAGAAGTGGGAGTGTCCTAACTTCTTTCCCCTGCAAACAGACAGACAGGTTGAACTGGCCGCTAAGACGATTGGACAGGGGCACAGCGCCACCCAATCAGAATCGAGATGGGGGGGGGAGACCTTGATTTGGGTAGAATGATATCCCTGCGTTTTCCGGCAAAAGTTAGTTCGCTGAGAGAAATTACCCAGAGAAGAGGTTAGCGTAACTCCGAATAGCCATTCGTTATTGGCGGGAAAATCTTGGAGCGGGAAGGTCTAAGTACAGAAAGCTTCAAACGGTCAGTAGATATTTGTTCGGTCTTTGTGGAATGCGACTGCATTTTAATTGTAGGTCGTATGTATACTTTATTAGTACTAGAATCGTAGTACGAAGAATTACTTTGTTTTGTTAATATGTTTGCATATTTTGAAGAAATGAGTTGATATTTGTAAAGAATTATATAGCTTGCCAGCCATCGTAAGAGTTAATATTGTAATTTACTATGTGGGTATTTTATAGTAGACTAACACATATGTTCATATGATTATAGATTTTGCCATTGTTGAATATTTGTAATGTACAGACATGCGTCTGATTTTGTCAGATTGTAGTACGATGAGATTAAATATATATGTGTATATACTGACGTGACGCAATGTATTGATGTCTGTATAACAATTCGCTGATACTGTGTTATTACGCCATTGTTTACCCAACAAGAAGTGTGTGGGAATTTCGATGTGCATGCATGCGTGGCCGAAACAGTGACAGCTATCTGATGGTTAATTGTCGATATAGTGTGAGGTGAGGTTCGATTAAACATTTGTTAATGCCTTGTGGTTTTTCACAGGAAGCTTTGAGGGACAGACCAGTTAAAGTTTGGTCCCATTGTCTCGGATAGAGAAACGGAGGAAAGGAAGGAAAGATAAGAGGTGAAGTTGAAGTCTGGGAGCAGAATTGGAGGAGATAATAGAGAGGAAAAGGAGAAGTTGAAGTCTGGGAGCGAAGTTGGAGGAGGAGATAGTAGAGAGGGAAACAGAGACAAAGAAGGAGTTAGAGGAACGGAAAGAAGGAAGGAATCAGCGGGAAGAAATAGATGAGTAGATGCAAGGACAGGGGGAAAATCGAACTCACACTGTAAATCACGGGATGAATTAGGCTGTCACTTGGTCGATGGAAAAGACGAGTGATTGGAAGTTATCGTTTTTAAAGTATCACATTTATTAAATTGTTATTGATTGAATTTCATCTTCGTGTTCTCTATAATTTAACCGTCGGCATTGCTAACTGGGGGTTCAGAGCTGTAAATCTACATCATCACTAATTTAACTTTCTAACCTAACGAGCCAGGGTGGAACTTTCAATTTAATTTAATTAAATTATATTGGGAGAACCCCACCCCAATACGACAGGACGCCACAGGAACATTAGGACCATGTGTCCTGGACTCACCGCTGACTTTGCAGCAGATCGATGATGCATGGAAGACTGCCATCATTGACAGGGAATTCCCCTGACTGAACATCAACATTGCCTGCTTTCAAGAGACCTGACCGGTCAATAGTGGCACCATCAGGGAAGCCAACTACACCTTCTTTTGGCAAGGGATGCCAACAGACAAACCTTGGCAGCACAGTGTCAACTTCGCTGTAAAGAACATGCTCATCATCTTCATAAAGCTCAGTCATCAGGCACTGAGAGGATCCTTGCCCTCTGGCTGTCAATATCCTCAGGCCCAGACCTGCCAATCATGGAGGAACTAGACACACCGCTCATCCTGGAAGAGCTCAGAAAAGCCATTGGCTGCCTCGCTTGTGGGAAGACCCCTTGGAGAGATGGCATCCCACCTGAAGTCCTCAAGAAAAGGAAACCAGCACTGCTCCAGACCCTGCACAAATTCCTCTGCCTCTGCTGGGAACAGGGTCACATCCCCTGGACATGCGAGATGCCAACATCGTCACTTTGTACAAAAACAAAGGAGACCGTAGAGACTGCAACAACTAACGGGGCATCTCCCTCAGTATCATCAGAAAGGCTTTTGCCCATGTCGCCCTGGCGCGCTTGCAGACCCTAGCCTCCCACATCTACCCAGAGTCCCAGTGTGGCTTCTGAGCTGAACGGTCAACTGTAGACATAATATTCTAACTAGGCTGCAGGAGAAGTGTCATGAGCAGAAGATGCTCCTCTACATTGCCTTCATAGACCTGACAAAGGCGTTTGACCTAGTTAGCCGTAGCAGACACTTCAGGCTCCTACAGAATATAGGCTGCCCCCCATAACTGTTTGCTGTCATCACATTGCTCCATGAGAATATGCACAATACAGATGAGGCCTTCCCAGTCAGCAGCAGAGTGAAGCAGCGAGGCATGGACCACCTACATGAGCCATGAGAGGAAACTCAACAACTTCCACCTGAGTTGCTACGGTGCATTCTGTGCATCCAGTGGCAGGACAAAGTACCCAACACAGAGGATCTGGAATGTGTCCGCATGAACAGTATGTTCTCCATTCTCAGCGAGAGGCACCTTCACTGGCTGGGCCAAGTCAGGAGAATGGACCCAGGCCACATTCCCAAGGACCTGTTATACGGCAAGCTAGCAAAGGCACGTGACTGACTGGATGATCACATCTGCATTACAAAGATATCTGCAAGAAGGACATGAAGACAGCCAACATCAATGTCAATGACTGGGAGAGCTGTGCTGAGGACTGTTCTGCCTGGTGTCTTGCTGTCAGACAGGGCATTCAAAAAGCCAAGGAATCAAGAAACAAAAACCTCACTGCAAAGAGAGCCAGGAGAAAGGCAAAACAAAAACAGCCTCAACAAGCATCGACGTTCACCTGCAGCAAGTGCAACAGAAACTGTTACTCTGGGGTTGGACTCTTCAGCAACTCACGAAGGTGTAGATAGGACATCCAACTGGAAGCTACACCATCATCTCTCGAACACAGACAGATGCCAACGAATTGTTTACAAAGATCCCATTGGTGTCTTGAGTTACATCTTTTTTTTTATCAAAAGAATTTTTCACTTATTACCTACCAGAAATTCCATATGGAAATGAATTGCCCCATATCTAGTGTTTTAAAATTATGTAACATGGACAGGTTAGAATTTTTTTTAAAAAAGTTTGTCTGAGATGTAACACAGATTTTATGACATAAAAGTCTGTACCATAATGTGTGTGTGTGTGTGTGTGCGTGCGTGTGTACCATATGCTTTTGTTTTGGCCATGATCAAATCTCATACTCTGATGGTAAAAACTCTCATCATTCAATCAGAAAAGCAACCCTTACCAATACTACTGTCTGCTTGTTTGACTTGGAGAACTCCACCGCTACATAGTCAAACACAATGGCCACCCATACTGACATGAACAAACTGAGACCTATCAGCCACTGAAACAGCTTGGGAATCTGAAATATTGATAAAGAACAACCATTCAATTCAAAGTAGGGCTTACTAAGGAAAAAACCAACCTGGTAGTCCAGCAAGTCTTACTACGTAAGAAATTAACCTGGTAATGCAGCAGGCTTTACAAAGAAAAACAAAACAAATGTCATTTGAATGGATGATTCTCTATTGTCTGAAAAGAATTTCCAGGAATTCAAGATGTAACTACATGTATTGGTTCTTTTTAACTGCTATTCTGAACCATCACTGATATCCTAGGTAATAGGATTTTCAAATTAGCCATTGTGGCAACCATAACAGATGAAAGATTGGCACCATATTTATTGATGACAAACTAGACACCATTTAAAAAAATTTGGGTGAAAACCCCATGATGATATGACCTTCCATTCTGGAGAATAGGTGACAAGAATTTCAATATGCTCATTGATGCCGCCAAATTTTAATTCAGACCGGCACCATTTTAATTCAGGACAAACTAGATGTCATAATTAGTCTTCTGGTTAAAGAATCATGCTGATATCTCATTTCATTTATGAGAGGTAGCAAAAACAAGATTTTTAAGATGGCTGCCACGATTGCCATATTGGATGTCAGATTGGCCACACTTTCTCTTAGTACCAACCAGGAAGCAAAAGAAGTCTTCTAGTAAATACCTAAGACTGACATGGCTTTCTATCGAAGAACAGTGAGAAGATTATCAAGATAGCTACTATGGCAACCATACTGTATACCAGAATGGCACAATTCTTCTTTTTGACCAAAAGGACACCATACAAAGTCTTATGGTGAAAGCCTAATGTTAATATGACTTTCCACTGTAATGGGGGCACTCACCAGTTATTATGTACTTTTGAGAGAGTGATATATATAAGGTGAAGCTGTCTGCATTTAAAATATGCACAATGGAGAGAATGTTGGCATACCTCTATGGTACATTAATGTAATGTGGTTGATATTTCTTTGGATATTGTACTTTTGGAAACTGTACATGACTTAAGCACACTGCTAACTAAAATGACTGCTCCCTTGTGCTGAAAAATCAGCCTGAATTATTCTAAAGTACACTATCCATAGCAGCTATTAAAATAGGGAAAATGAATTTTGCCAGAATAGACAATGTGAGCTTCTGAAAGTGCAATGAATGAATTACCAAATATATAAAATGTGAAAAAAAGTTATTCGCTCATGTTTATACAATTTACCTCTGAAGTTCAGGAAGTGAAAATGACCAAGTGGACTAGCACTTTTCTGAAAGGTGCACATCTGAAGTAAGGCCAAGCTGTATACTCTATAACCCATAGTACACCCATCAATCATACACCAAAATAAAGGGAATTAAAGGTTCTTTTAATTATACTAAGATATACATGGACAAGGTCTTTTTTAAATAGCCAGTATAACCAGTGAGGGAAGCCGAGGAAATTCTTTTCTTTAAAATTCTAACCCTATGCAAAACACAACACTGTAGAGCACCACCAATAGGATTTTCAAGATGGCTGTAGTGGTTGCCACATTACTGATCAGATCAGCATCATTTTCACTTATGACCAACTAGATCACAAGTCTTTCAATGAAATAAACATCAATGAGGTGGAGTTATAATAAGGTTTTCAAATAACCACAGTTGTAAAGAAATATCCTCCAGCACACAGTCATGCAAAAGACCTAGGATTGAATCTGGCTTTCAATTTGTTTCTCTATTTTTATTTTAGTGTATGCTTTGTTATCTTAAACTAAGAAAGAAACATTTTATGGTCAGATTTACTCTGTGAATGTACACAAAATATATAATCATAATATAATAGTAGTGTATAATAGAAGATTATACAAGTGTCAATGGGAAATGCTGACTGAAAGAAACTGTTCTTGTCTGTTAGTATTCCCTGCTACTTCAACAAAAGTGAATGCAAGAGAGCTTAACTAAATAAACTGCATGAAAAATTTAAATGCAGGAAAATGTACAAAAAATGGACAATTAGAGCAGGACAATTAAATTCAATGTAGGAAAGAATACCATATATTTAATAAATTACCTAAAATTACTCATACCATACTATAAAACATGATACAAGTGATCTATCTACAAGTGTACCTAGAGTGTTCTCTATCCTGGTTTATGACATGCCTTACAAGAACAAGATAGTTGTTTTTTAAAAATGATTTTTCATTTTTCATTGTACATATGATGCTTTATTTTGTGTACAAAAAATGTACACAAAATGTTGCAGAACGGTAAGCAGCTGACGTTACCTTAGAAATCGGCTACTTTCAAGTTCTTAATACACTTGTTCTTAGCTAGCCAACTCGTTTGAGCACAACATAAGAAACTGTTTGGGTTCTGAATGAAGAACGTGCAAAGTTCATTGACTGGGTGACAATACTGGAGTATTTTACCCACGAGATTGACTCAATATAGCAAAGTCCTATTTCAAACGGATGTTAAACATTATAGCATGAATGCAGTTTTAAAACAATGACCTGTAAACATGGAATTAAAGGGAATCAGTTGCAAAAATTAATCTAATTCGCAGATCAGGTATGCGGCAGCCCTAAAAGTAAATTATGCCTTAATTCGCCAAGGGAATAGTCTTTCCAGGTAAAAGGCAGAGTTTCAGTGCGAATAGCTTCAGTCTATAATTGGTAACCCAGAGCCAGCAATCGGAGAGAGAGAGAGAGAGAGAGAGAGAGAGAGAGAGAGAGAGAGAAAGAGAATATACCATTTTAAAAGAGATAATACTTCAGGCAAATAGAAAACAGTTACACAATGTTAAAGTTTAGAAGTAGCTATGTTGCAGTCTTATAGTTCGACATGTGGGTTTGTTGTTACAGGTAAGTTATACTTTTCAATAATATAGTTAACGACACGAGACATATATTTTAACAGCTTAAAGTCCTTTAACTGAGGTCAACCAATAAATTTATAATATTTACAAATGAATTTTTACACATAATGACGGCATTTACAATATATCAATAAAATAGTTGCTACTAAAATTATATTTCTCGTTAAATAAATTTTTTTTAACTTTATATACACCCAATGTTACACGTCACTCAGTGGGGAGTATTTCAAATTTCATTAATCTTCAAGTTTTCATAGTTCCAGCTTACTGATCTATTAAGATGTTAAGGAATTATTAATAAAAATAGATTATTTTAATAATATCTGTTAACATACTACACCATAAAGGGATTCAAAACGGAAACATTTTTAATGTAAATTATTGATATGTGAAACTATCCCTATCACCCCGTCTTCAATAGATGCTTATAGACGTGTTTGATTCTAATCTTTCATTTTCTTGACAATATAAAGAATTCTTCCTGAACTACTGAATCAGGCAGAATCAATACGATTAACACAAGTAATTTAATGCATTTATTCCATATGTATGAAAATGTTTAATTTTGTGAAACGAATTTCACGTGTAAATATAAACTGCTCTACATATATGAATCACTTTACATACCTGAATAAATATTTTACGTGTGTGAAAAAAGGGATTGATTTCACACACGCGAGCATATAGTGCGCGTATGAAACAAATTACTTATTTTATAGCTGTGTGTGTGTGTGTGTGTGTGTGTGTGTGTGTGTGATTTGGATATTTAACGTAGCTTTAACAATTTTTCAGTCATATCCCTACGATGTCTGCAGTGTGGCAGTTTATAGTGATGTCTAGCACTGGGGTATCATGCCGCAGACACGTAGCATGATGTCCCACCCATTCACATTATCCTGACACCAGGCCGACCAGTCCTAACACTTACCTCTGAATGCTGAGCGCCAAGCGAGGCAGCTGTTATAACCATTTTTGTAAGTCTTTGGTATGACTCGGCCAAGGATTGAACCAACGACCTCCCGCATCCTTTTATAGCTGTGACAAGTCATTTATTTCCCACATGCACTATACGCTCGTGTACGTGAGAGAGTGTAAAATAAATCACTTATTTCACACACGTAAAATAAATCACTTATTTCACACACGTAAAATAAATCACTTATTTCACACACGTAAAATACTTGGGCTCTAGGACATTTCGACTCCAAGTCATAACCCCGAAGACAATTCGGCCCGGACATTTCGGCTCCTAGACATTTGTAACCCCAAGACAGTTCGCCCCCAAGACATTTCAACCCTAAAGACAATTCGGCCCGGACATTTCGACCCCAAGCATAATTCAACCCCAAGACAATTCGACCCCAGCTTAATTTATTGTGTTTATGTGTGGTCATTTAATAATACAAAATGATCAGTGACCTTTTTGTTCTATAAACAAGATCAATCAAATACAACGAAGACCACTGGGTCAGCCGTTAAAATTTTACACACAAAAGAAGCATGATGCATGATGCATATTGTGGGGGATTTAAACTTGAGCTAATATCAACAATGTTGAAATTTAAAAAGAAGATAGTTCGTTTATTATATATAATTAAAAGAAGAAAAATTCGTTGCAATTTTGCTACCATAAGGAGTATCGCTCTTTTTAACAAATTAATATAACCCTGTTGAAAATATATAAGTAAGAAACAGAAAGGTATTTAATGGCTTGTGTCATTCATACCTCGTTAAGGCCCCAAGTGATCAAAATAATATGCATTGATCCAAGGAACCGAATGCCAACTTCGAAGGAAAACAAATTTAATCTGGAAAAGAAAAATAGATTTTGCGAATGTCACGAACTGTGAAGTCTAGAGCTGCCAAACTGGAATATAGAAGGTGCTATCATACAAGTTCGGATGTTTTCGTATGTCTTCTAAAACAGGTATTGTCATATTTCTTGACTCGGAAGCGCAAGAGTGAGTCCAGTATACCCTTATATGGGAGCGAACTCACACTCCTCTCTGCCCGATATCACAATATAAGTAAAACCAAGTCATTGGCAATAGTTTGGTTCAAGACTTCACAGCAATCGCATTCCTTTTACTACAGGTAAGAGAAATTACGTACCACATTTTAAATATTTTCTTTTAAAGCTGCAGTGGAATAATTTGAATGTTTAGTACATTAGATTTTATGTATTTTAGAAACAATTTAATTCTATCTCGAAGCATTTTATAAAATTTTGTATTCTTTTTATTATATATTGTGTTTTGGAAAGTTAAATAGTATTAAGAATTTATATAAATCTGTAAACGTAGCATTAGGATTTCGCTTCTAACTTCATGCTCAGAAATTATTAATTTAGAAATAAAATACCTTTGAAGCAATATAACATAAATATATTTGTATTTCAAGTCAAATATTTAATACTTCGCAATTAGTGCAAACAATTTTGGTGTAGCTCTGAAATATTGAAATTAGTTTTAAAAAATTAATCGTTAACTAATCTGATATTTAATTATTTACATTATGTTCTAAAAATAAAGAAATTATAGAAATATATGAAATTGGTAAGCTTGGAGGAATATTATCATTTTATATGGTTTTTTTATATCTAAAATGTATGCATATATAAGCCACATCTGTGCTACTCAATTCAACTTAGAAATTCAGAAACAAATAAATAAATATTTAAGAAAGAAAAACTGACAGAGAGAATAAAAAAGAAAATGAATCATTACACTTACTTGTATCACATATGCGATGCTGCCATTCCCGCATCTATTACAAAGTAAGTTGGCGAGGCCTGACATGCCTATGGCATTTTACACAAGGATAAAACACCATTGTCACAATTAACACATTTCAGCTAGTATTATACCAAAATATATCCGATCAAATGTCACAATATAAACTGTATTTGCTATAAATTTATCCAAAATTTGCACAAATGTATATCAAACACCTTTATTAAAGCTTATTATAAAAATTGGCATTTTATGAAAACTTTATGCTCTTTTATACAAGTTTGCAGCGTGTGGTACGTTTAATTTGCATACCTTTTTCTTTTCATTCAAATTAGTTTAGATTGATTAATTTAATAAAAGTGACTTTAATTATAATTAACTGTTGGCATCTTTTTTCGCGAATTATCGTTTTGTTTTGATTCTTTAATTGCAGATATCAATGAATAACCGTGTGATTTGTGGGAATGATCATTAGCAGTGTGTTAATTATTGCTTTTTTTAAATATAAAAAATCGGATTATTTATACAAAATTACATTGTATGGCAAATTTGATTTATTTTCATTCAAATTAGCGTGCATTCATTAACTTAATAGAAGTGACTTTAATTATAATTAACTGTTGGCGTCTTTTTTCGTCGACTTAGTAGTGCGTTGGTATCTTCTTTAATTGGAGACATCAATGAATAATCGTGTGATTAGTGGAAATTACCATTAGCAATGTGCTCATTACTGTTTTAAATATACATCAGTTGGGGTCGAATTGTCCCATGGATGGAGTTGAAATGTCTTGGGGTCGAAATGTCTCTCTCCCTACCACATATATCAATAAAGGAGTAAATACGGAAACGACATACTAATATAAAGTACATGAATTCAACTTTACAATGTCCTTTTTACCTATTCTTCTCGATTTATGCTTATATGTATATTATCGATGTATGTTTCAATTAGGCATCCTGGAAACTGGTTTTGTTTTTAATTTTTTGAATCCCATTTAAATTTGTATATAAAGCGAGTGGGTGTTGAACTGGTAATACAATAGTCGTTTTTATTGACAATTCATTCCATCAGTTTAAAAAAGAGACCCCCTCTTTACAGTGCGATATGTTTGCAATTCTCGGGTTTAATTCATCGAACTAACACTGCATGCACTTCGAACGACTAGGGTCTTCTGTTTGCAAAAACCATGCTCACACGAAGGTATTTTATACAATTTCAAATTGTCCGTCTTGTCAAGTTATACTGCACCGTCTGCCGTCTGTGAAATTCTTTTCAATATTACAAGTAACATGGAACTTAACTAAAGCAGACGAAATGAATCCTGCTGTGTACTTATCTATCAATCGGACAGTCTCTCTGTTCAGGCCGTGGTCACGCATGGGAAAACGGAATTATCAGTATTACACTGAAACTGAAAGCTCGTAAAGTGTCGAAATGATCACTGACAGTAGTAGCAAAGTGTCTGTTTTGCTTTTTTTCTTTTTTTTTTTTTTTTTGTCCCTTTGGATTCCTTGCACCCGTCAAAACCTCTATCCCCATGACCTTTTAAGTCCATATGCGACCCATGCATGTTTAACAGCTTAATTTTCCAATCATGTGACCTAGTGATCCATGGGGTGGGAGTAGAATTTATGACTGATAACAGTGTCCCGAGAGACCCTGAAAAGGCATGAACAGCAATGTATTACTACTGCTCCAGTATTTGGTGTTACTCGGGGTTACTTTGCTTTGTCATAAATGTGGTTGTATACTGGGGGTAACAGGCTGATTCGGACCATGACTGATTCGGAACTCGGTGATTCGGTTCAAATTAACACATTAACCCCTGGAGGTTTTTGACATTTTCGCCTGAAAATCGAGTAGGAAACACATTATGAATGCTATTTCTGAATAGATCCGAAAACACCAAATCCCCGGCGATCTTTCAATAACATACTGCCTAGTTGTGTTAGAAACATCGTTTTTCATTGGTTATTTGTCTGGCGCATGAGCAGAAGGGTAAAAGTTGGATTTTTTTCTTTTGTGCTATACGGAGCCATTATTTTTGTATCGAGACCACTCTTTATTTCAGATGCCCATATTATCCTACTTTTTGCAAAGGCTTATCTGTCTGTTTGCAGTTCATACCGGTTTGCCTTTGATCAGTCTCAAATCCGGACACAAAATCGGATTCCGACCACGGGCGAAATTTGGGTAGAAAAAAGTCGGGTCCAAAAAGTTAGTTTTTTAAATCTGTATTTTGTAGTGAAACTAGATATTCCAGATTATTTGGTATCATTGTAGAGCTACATCTGTCTACCTTTCTATAATATCATCCACTTTAGTGTATCATGCATGACTATGACGCTACAGAGCTCGGCAGTAGGCTACTACCTCCTGCCCCGTTAAGTCATCGCAGGGGTTAATGTGTTAATGGCTCATTCGGACCATGTGAACTATAATTTCGTTTTGTCCTGGATTTGAATGTAACATTTAAATTTGCTTTTAAGATGATATTTCTCATAATTTCTCAAATACGTCGGGCAGTTCAGATATACATTTATGGCAATAAAACCCCGATTGCACGCGAGATAATGGTGTAGTAGTTTATAATGAAACGAAAGAATTTAAGATGATTTATTTTGCATCGGTAATTTAGAAGAGAAATGAAATACTTTTTATAGCAGCTAATTCAACTTTGTATGAAATTTCAATAATTTATTTTATTGAGAAATAATAAAATTGCGAACACTGCCAATGAAGTAACAAATGTGAAACAGGGTTCATGCAGTAAGATATTTTGTAACGAAAATGCCGGTGTTATCTCTGTTGAAAGATTAAATATATATGTATTTTTTTAAAATCTTTCATTAAAGCTCATAATGGTTTTAGTTTTCTATGAATTTATATTGAATTATTTAATTTTATACAAATTACTGAAAAAGCGTGATAACATGTTAATATTTTACTTTTTATTTTGGTCTGCATATACTTGTTTGGGTAGGTTTTTATTTTTGCTGGATTTATTATCCTTCTAATTTATCTTTATGCTGTCTGCTGCGTTAATATATGCTTGAAACGAATATTTTCAAATGTTTCAAAGGTCAAACATAAAATGAAGTTGGATTACTGTTCTGAGATCTTACACGAGAGAGAGAGAGAGAGAGAGAGATGTACGCACCAACAACAAAAGATAAATATTTTTTCTTTATTAAACAGAGAACGAAACACAACGCCTTTATCCCATCACAAAACACAGAAAACGAGAGAGGTTATATATATATATATATATATATATATATATATATATATATATATATATATATATATGTGTGTGTGTGTGTGTGTGTGTGTGTGTGTGTGTGCTATGAAAAAGGATTTCTACCAAGTTTTACGAGAAAAGATTCATCAGCTTTTATGAAAGGGAATTCATCAGTTAATAAAAGTCTTTGTCCATGGAGAGAGAGAGAGAGAGAGAGAGAGAGTTCCTGGCTCTCTTGAAAGTGGGTGTCACTCATAACGGTGTGAATACGGCTACATCTTGGAGAAATTGGCATGCGGAGGTACTTCGGGATGCTGTAACAACACAAGCATCTTTGAAATTCCGACGAATGAACTCTTTATTGAAATACTCAACATATAAAATTACATTCCAATATCAATCTACATAAACCTAAATTACGGACATAAGAGATATCTATAAAATTACGATATTCCTTCACTTGCCAACATCATTCATTTGTATAATTTCTGCCTTTTAAAATATAATACAGATAATTAAATATCGAATAAATTCACGATAGCTATAGAATCTAATTTTCAATATTTCAGACTAATGCCGCAATTGAAATACATTTTACTGAATTTAATCTAAAATGTTAACATATTAAACTCTATTATTTAAAGAGTATTTTATTTCTAAATTAACTATT
Organism: Sinohyriopsis cumingii; assembly: GCA_028554795.2. Taxonomy (NCBI): domain Eukaryota; kingdom Metazoa; phylum Mollusca; class Bivalvia; order Unionida; family Unionidae; genus Sinohyriopsis; species Sinohyriopsis cumingii. The sequence continues at coordinate 68,490,849 of CM068834.1, read as the reverse complement.
ACTGCGTATGAAGTTGGTAGCGAACGTTGCTTTAAAAAAAACAAACTGTAATCAATAATGTAATTACAAGTAAATATAAGTTCTTCAAAGAATTAAACTTTCCAATACATTATATTAAAGAATAGTAAAGAAATATTAAAATAATCCAATGTTGCAACGTACTGATGTTAGATTAACATCTTAACACTAAAAATTGTTATACTAGATAAAAAATTGTACATAGACGATAATCTTACTTGTAACGACACAAGCCTTTTTGAGATTCCGACGAAAGAACTGATTGTCAAACAGATCTCCTGCTTTTTATATCAGTTTCTTAGGACATGACCAAATATCGACATACGTATGATTATTGAGTTTCGCCAGAATCTCGAAGTGAGGCTTCATAGCATCTTACAGACTATCGTCTTGGTCTATGTACGTCATTAGACAGACAATTCTACCACGTCAGCGCGCGAAGCTTATAGCTTAGTCAGGAATTTTAGGCATCCGCAATACAGTAACTTACACAACTTAGCGAGTGTAGTTTTTGCTGACTTATGATACAAGGGAAATGTATGGAGAGTTTTGCCTTTGCTCATAATGGCGCAATCTTTTAAGTAGTATATAATTGTAATACCGAAATAAATGGATTTAATCTTAATACATTTTAATAGAAAATTACTTTCAATATAATTTAATCAAAAATTACTTTGAATACAATTTAGAGAAAACTTCAGTTTTATTACTTTTACTAAAAAAATTATGTCCTAATATATATATATAGTAAAGTGGGTCACCCTAGCCTCAAGGGAAATTAGCATTACAGGACCCCCTGGGTCACTCTAGCCTCAATGGAAATTTAACGTGGGGAAAAATCATGGGTTATTCTAGCCTCAAGGGGTATTTAACATGGAAAAAAGCCTCAAGGGGAATTGAACATGGGAAAAAAGTCTTGGGTCACTCTAGCCTCAAGGGGAATTTAACATGGGAATAGATCGTGGGCCTGTATAGCGTCAAGGGAAATTGAACATGGTGGGTCTGTATAGCGTCAAGGGGAATTTAACATGGTGGGCCTGTCTAGGGACAATGATGGTAGAGGGCCAAACACAACAGGGACAGAGACAGACATACACTAGTAAAAGCGTGAGATTTATATATAAAGCATTACTAAGACCTGAAATTTTGCTGGGCTGTTCAAAAATTTGCATAATTGTAATGATGCTATAAATAGCTATAATCAAGAAATGCTCAACGACAAAATGGATGTGACTAAAAGTAATGCTAAAATGACGAAATAGTCCCAGAATTTAAAGGAAAATAAACATATCCCCGAAAATTAAGTTCAATGGATTAGACTAAAATGGATAAAATTAGTAACTACTTACAATATCAACTTGTGTGACGATCGTGGATAAACACCCATGTATCTATTTATAGCTATAATCAGCTAAAATTCCTATGAAATCCCACTATCTATTTATACTACAACTTGTGGGTTATTCCTTTGGAAAACCCCACTATCTTTTTATAGCCTCAGCTTGATTGACGTTCCTGTTTATGAACTCTAGTACATATGTATAGCTACAACCTGTGGAAATCCCCAAGTCCATATTTATAGTCTCGAAATTTCCAGCGTCAATGACGTCACTGTACTGGAAACTAGGGGGATAAATGGCAACAGTGTTGCAAGTGGCTGACCTGAATACGCGCTACTGTAGGCAGGTAGGTAGAATGTATTTGATAGGGATAAAGGGAGTTTTATAGGGACAAACAGAGACCAATACACACACACACACACACACACACACACACCACAGAGGGAAGAACAAAAAACAAACCCAAAATATACTATTCACACAGGGAAGAGGAAAAAACCTAACAAATATACTATCCAGACCTTCTTACACACACACACACACACACACACACACACACACACACACACACACACAACAGATCCAAGAATAAAACCAAAATTAAAATATAGTATCCATACAAACGTACGCTAACGCGTACAAACCCCAAATATACTATCCACACAATGTCTGTAACGCATACAAACCCCAAATATACTATCCATACAAACGTACCCGAACGCATACAATTCCCAAATATACTATCCACACGTCGCTAACGCGGACAAACCCCAAATATACCATTTACACTCGGGAGGAAGAAGAAAAAAACAACCAAATATACGATTTACATAACGTACGCGAACACACACACACACACACACACACACACACACACACACAGAGGGAAGAGGAAAAAAAAACAAACCCCAAATATACTATTCACACAGAAGGGAGATAATACTAACCCCAAATATACTATCTACACATGGAAGAGGAAGAATACAAATCCCATACCTACTATCCACACGGAGGTGAGATGTAAAAAAAATAAACCCCATATCTAGAATCTACGCAGAGGGAAGAAGAAATAAACAACCTAATATACGCTATCCTCAAAGAGGGAAGAGGAAAAAAGCCATAATATACTAACCACACAGAGGGAAGAAGAAAAGCATTATACACTATCCACACGGAGTGAAGAAATAACCCTTTATATATACTATCAACATAGAATGAAGAAAATAACCCATTATATTCCATTAACACAGAGTGAAAAAGAAAAAGTGTTTTTGAAAGCACCTAAACCCTCACCTGCAATGACCAACTCTGCCAAGCACCTACACCCCACCCCACTCCCAACACTACAAAACCCATTTAACCCGTTATTTTATGGCATCAGTGTGTGATTTAGGAAACATCAAGACACAAAATGATGGATGAATAGACTGACTATTGTTTACCGACTTGCATGCCTAAAGAGCGTGCGTGAAGGAAAACATCCTTTCATTTCAATTCTAACTAAAACATGTTCCAGGGGGATAGAGAGAGGTGAAAGAGAACAATTTCATAAAGTGTGAGTAAAAACAAAACACGTCATCCTTATTATAGAATGTCAAGACTAAGAGACACTTACGTTTTCTTTCTGGTCTATTCTCTTTTAGAAGGTAGTATGAAATTTCACATCAGGGCCAACGCATCGGCTCACATTGTCAATTTTTCCATTTCCATGTCTTCACTGGCACAAGTTCTTCCTCATCTTCAATTTCTTCTTCTTCTGAATCCCTCTTTGTTTCGTTTTGTTTCTGTTTCTTCTCTTTACTCGTAGGGCACTCTGAATCCCAGTGTCCTTTCTCCCGACAGCGATATTAGGCATATTGACTTTTGTCTCTCTTTCTTAGACGAAGCAGGTATTCTGGAGACAAATACCCATTTACCTTTGCAGATATAGCAAACTTCATTAGCACTTACACACTTTCGTATGACTCTCATCAAATCAACGACCAAAAGAGTAAGTTTTGTTGCCACTTTCGCCTGTGAATTATGCTTTCGTATGACTTTTAGCAAATATTTGACCAGCAGGTCGATCTGTGCTGACTCTTCCATCTTCTTGATCGTTTGAGAGTGGAATGAATACTCTGACGCTAAGACACTCTCCCTATGTACAGGGACCTGCTGCGTATGAAACCTAGTCAAATGTAATTTTGCAATAAGATGAAACGATTTCATTGAGGAAGTAAAAGGCAATGACGTGCCGTATCGCCTCACACAAGAGCTGAAGTGTTAGCTCAAATCCGTGTCAGCGATTTCGAAGACGACAAGCTGAGCTTTCATCAATGTTCTCCACATATGCCACAAAACCACGAGTCCTGCTTCACGCCAAAAGAAATTTCGTTCAGTCCGTAAAATATAGTATCACATCTGAGAAACGCAAAAACGAACTTCCAGAAAACTGAGAACGACGACTTACACCTACAACGTAAATGTATGAGTTCAAGTAGTGCGTAAAATTTAGTCAAATTAAATTTTTATAGTCAAGACGAAACGATCTCTTTTCGAACAAGAAAGCAGACACCAAGCGACAATGGCGATCCGTGTCACACAACACTTTTCAAAATGTGTATTATCAGAGGTTTGTTCTAGCGATCTGCACGGTTAAATTAAATGTTGATGTATTTTGCAATAAGACGGACACAATTTCCATGGGATCGCCCATGGTACGATTGTTCGTGCATTAGTTTAATTTTTAAAAATATTTTTTTATATAAATCGCCTATAGGATAGACTCAGTAAAGCATGGCCATTCTCGTCACTGTCTGAATAGCTACTCAAGTCAATTCGAAGCGAACGCGGTAAGAAAATAAGTATAGCCAATGAAATGGCTTACAACGGGTGATGCATTGTTTTGTTCTAGGACTGTGTGGCATAAAAATCCCTACGTTCTTGCGTTGTTACCATTACAGTGCAGATAGACTGAAATGTGAACTTACAAGCCCTCTTTGTGTGTGTTGTACCATTTCTTCTTGCCACATCAAAATACTGAGCGTCACAGTATTGGTTCGCGTTTTCAAGCTGACCATTTTTTTTATATCTCACTTAAACATTTTAACATAAACACTCACACTCACATCGGTAGAGTCAAAACAGACGTGTTATAGTATTGAGGGGCATGTTATCTTTTTTTTTTCTCAAACTAATAAACTTGTGGTTTGTATGAAGTAAAGAACCGAAAGTACAGTGAACCTCAAGGATGATGACCCAATCTGTCTGTCTATTGATGCGTTTATTTACTTAAGAAGAAATATGACCTCTAAAACACAAAGAGATACGGCAAGCATGATTAGAATGAACACAACGATGTTTTCCTTCACGCTCGTGTAATTTAGAGTTTCAATCCTCTTTGAAGACAAACTTGGTCTCCTTTTGTAGGGTTTGAAATAAAAAAAATGAAAAATCTTAAGCACCTTGCTATAGATAATTTCATCAACAGACTAAACAACATAAATACCATTACAACACCAGAAAGCCTTAAATCTTCTATCAAAAAGAAATGCATCAAAAAATTAAAGATTAACGATAACTAACCAATGAAACCGAATTTAACAAAGGCAATGACATGTGAAGAAATGTCTCTCACTTTGGAAAGGTAGGCGAATGTAATCTGTCATGCACCATCAACTTGAAAAAATTATAAACAGAGAGAAATCTGAATTCAAAATTCATTTTTTTTTAAAAAAGATTGTTTCGTTTCTTTTTTCTTTTTTGGAATAAATCTAAGCACTAATATAGAGTGGAAAAGGGAAAGTGCACATAAAAGCTTTGATAGTTCTGAAAAAATGAGGGGATATTCCTAACGTTCATAATCACCTATATATGCTTGGACTTGTCTGTGACTTATTCACAAAACAAGATGTACATATTTCTGGTCAAGCTGCAAGTGTGTGCGTGTTTTGGAAAATAGCAAAAGTTGGATATACAATTTTCTCGTGACACTTATAAAGTGAAGTGTCTGTGCAAGTGTCAAAAGCCAAAGTCATATAAGTTTTGTATTTTGTACGGCTTGTAAAGATTTCCACTTTAGAAAATGTGAAGTATCACAAGTTATTATCACAAACAGAAGTGGAACATAGGGGGCTTGCAAGAAAGAAAATAACCCAGACAGTTGGTGTCATCAAGAGTGCTAGAGACGGTACCCGAACTTGCTTGCTTGCTTACTTGAAATAAAGTGATTTTCGCTCTAATGGAGCACGTATCACTGGTTTAATAACGCACCGCGTGATTTTTAATTACTCCTGGGGAAGGAAAGAGAGCCTCATCCCCCAGGCTTTTATGTACTCACAGACTATTTTTAAATTTAGCCACTTAGGTGTAGGACTAACTAGTCCTTAACAACCTGACTGAAAGGCTTTAAACATGAGTGGGAATTGTCTCACCACACACTCATTTTTCTGTCCGAGCGTGGTAAAGGAGGAAAAAGGTGCTCAGCAAGACAGCCATGGATGTTAAGTACTCAACAAAACGCTAGCCCATACTTATTTCAAATCAAGTCCCGTTTTTGCTATTGGACAATGAAAAGTACCAATAATGTGTTAACCACTTGTGCAATTAGTTCAAATCTAACGAGTCTGTTAAATTTCCTACTTCCTAACTTATCTGTCTAATATTAGTACTTAGTGTACATAAAAATAGCCATACTGATCTTATTTAAATTATTATGTCTAAGCGACATATACCAGTTTGGTCACTGTTAGGTTTAAAAAGTTAAGTTTGTTGCGGTGTTCCAATGGGTCAAGTTTGTTTCGAGAATAGTTTAGTCAAGGAGGGATATCAAGCCAAATATGGTTCCCTATTTAATAATAAGCAATTTTTTGGAGCCCTAAAAAACTGTTTTTTTCTGTTAGAAGGTAACACGTCTCTCTTTTGCTTTCACGTTCTTTCCCGCACTCCTAGTCTCATGATTCTTGATATCAGGAAATGCGTAGCCATGATGGGCGGTAATGTAAGCAGCGGCTTCTACCAGTTGACTGAGGGGGTATCCAGTGTAGGCTTGTCTGTAGAATTGGGGAAGAACTCTGACCCCTAATCCCCATTGAGAAGGTCTTGGTTTAAAGGTGTCTAGAGATTTGTAGGCAACGTATTGTATGGCTCTAATAAACTGCCCTGCTTTGTTAACGTCATACAATGCTTGATCTAGCCCCATTTCGGTGTACTTCTCAACGAGGTTCAGCGTCCCCCTCCTCCTCCTCAACCGCCTCAATTTCCTCTTCTGGTTCTGGTACTAATTCTTCAGTTGAGATAGATAGTTTCAAATCCGCTGCTATGGTGTCTGTCGCTGTTATTGTTGTTGTGGTTGTTCTTTCAGCTGAGATTGCCTGTAGTATCGGAGTGAGAAAAGAACGCAGTGCCTCCGATAATTACATCTGAGTTTGCCATACCGTTTGTCTAACATAATTGGCCCTTTGTTTTGCCACCACTCTTTCCGGGGCGGGTTGTTTGTTAGGTATAGTCGGCTGTTGACTAGATGTTATTTGTGTTCTCGAGGTGTGTGGAGTGCTAACTGGCTAGGCCTGCATTTCTTGCTCCCGCTGCTGTTGCGTATATTTCTTCCCTCCACACCGAGTTCTGGGCCTAATTCTTTTAATTTCGTTGTACCCGAACTTACATTATCCATATTATCACCAACAAAAAAAAAAAAAAACGCACAGACCTAAAAGAAACACTCACTCACTTTTTACAGAACATTACTATTTTTAAAATTTTGATAAGCGACAGAAACGAACAACTTAGAGTCACACTTTCTAACCAAGATAAAGAAATGATGTAGCAGCAGAGGGGGTGAACAGACCGAAACTAAAATAGTACTGAATAGACAAAAACAGTTTCGGTTTACTTATTTCGACGATAAACCTTTCCATGACGACCACAGAATAAAAAAAAAATATCCCTGAACGTCGAATAATTTCTCTCGGAGAGACTCTTCGACGACCGGGGAAATGCAATAACATCCGCGCGCTGACGTTCTTGGTTTACTTCAATAAATCTGAAACTATTCCCCCGCGGGTCGTCATTGACACGGTCGGTCGGTCCAGCCCCCCCCCCCTCTGCTGCTCTACGAAATGAGTTTCCAAGGAAAAACATTTTTATGTTAGCGGAATTAAATCATTGACAAATAAATAATGGCAAATATTGGAGAAGCACATACGACTAGATTAGCTCGAGAACGTCTCGAAGCAATTCAGAAATTTCTTCCTGTCCGTGATAGTGTCAGACAAAAATTACAACTAAGACAGCAAGCACGGGAAGGCTTTGCAGAGACTACGGAGGAATTATTTAAACCCGTGACCAAAGCTACTGAAAAATCCGCAGCTGTTACCAAAGAGGCTTTAATAGAGCAAAGGAAAATTTTACAGGATATTTCAGCTGGACTTAAACCCCCGCCTCCACCCGATGAAGTTGTTGTGTCAGTACCTGCTGGTAAGCGAGTAACAGGGAGAATTACTGACCCCGCCAAAAGATTTACGCCGGATTATATTGAACTTCTTAAAAATGTACCAGAAGAGAAATTACCTGAGACAATACTGTTAGGATTGATTAGAAGAGATGTGTCTTTAAACCCAGAACACGGTTCTATGACAGATGATAATTTTATCAAATATTCGTATCGTATACGTGAAAATAAAAAACAAATCAGCAGGGACGATACAAAATACGATAGACTTGTAGATGCTATACGTAAACTTGAAATTCCACCATCGCAACCTCAAGAAGAAAAATCACCGTTGCAACACACAGAACGACAACAATATCCTTCACGGCGAAGAGCAATAGATCCTGACCTAACTCCGTTAAGTGAATACGAGGCTGCATCTGAAGGAAGTCCGCGGGGCCAAAAATTCAAACAAACTAGGTCGCCGATAATTAGCTTAACAACATCTTCTGAAAGTTTGCCTCAAGACATTTTATCCCCAAGAATTGTACCATCAACAGGGGAGGGTTTAGGATCCGGTTTTATTGCCTGCCCTAATAATATCATCGATGATGTATCACGGTTGGAAGTTCTCATCGGAGGAAGACGTGCCGGAAACAATTCTCCGGAAATTATAAATGAAGCCGCAGATATCTGTCAGAGACTATTTCAGCGTGGCATCATGGATATCAGCATCTACCGGGGGCTCATTGATGAACTCGCAGACGGTTACCACAGCGACTAATAATTAAATTTGCTAGCAAATTCAGTTAGATAAACAATAATTAAATAAAATGATACTACACGATTCTTTTCGCAGACCAAGAAGTGTCAGAGTAGTAAACTCACGATTACCAGTATACGAGGTTGTTTACGGAGATGGAGTCGGTGATGTTGTTAGGGATTTAGTCACAAGAATCGCTCCGAAAGCTGGACCGTTAGCAAAACAATTCGCGATGAAAGCCGCTGATGTTGTCAAGGATAAAGCCATTGGCACTGTTGGTAGTCTTGCCGGGAAAGCATTTCAATCAATCAAGGATCGACTAGCACAGCTGATACGAAAAAAAAACCCAGTCGAGAGGTTGGTGCCAGTAAAACTACCATCCACTGAAGCTATGCCGGCAAATGTTAGTAGCGTAGTAAATAAGGCCGTAAATCAGAAATTAGCTGAGATCGCAACAGCAGGAATTACCTCCAAAGCGTTGCAAGATAGTGTAACTGCTAATTTGATAGCTGGTAGTGGTTTCCGGTGACGATAACATTTTAATTAGATCATCACAAATAATAATAATGTTTGCACGAAAATCCAATGACGCGTTTGATATGTCCAAACCAGTACTTAAAGATGATTCTGTACGTGATTTTCAATATTATTCTTATGAAGCACGTGATCCTAACCAACGCGGAAGAATTGAACTACAGGTCCAGGATACAAGTAGATACTTCTTGCCCGCTGAGGCCTTCATCGAAGTTGAAGGTAGGCTTTTAAAGAATGATAACACTAACTACGGAATCGGCGACCGAGTTGGATTTGTTAACAACGGCATCATGGCGTTATTTAAATCCGCTATTTACATGATAGATGGAAAAGAAATTGAAACAATTCATGATAACGTCGACGTTGCCACAACAATTCTCGGGTTGGCGAGATACTCGGATGATTACACCAGATCAGCCGGACCATCAATGATGTTTGCAAAGGATATAACCGACAGCCCCGAGAACAGGAATGTAACAATGAATAATGCCGGTGACGCAGTTGCATCGATGAACGAAAATTTTAATTTGGGTTTTGCAACACGTAGATCGATGTTAAGTGGAGATGAAGAGTTCTCAGGTGTGATTCCATTGTCTCACATCTTTGGATTCTGCAGAGATGTCCACAAGGTCATATTCGGTGCCAAACACACAGTTGTACTTGTGCGAAAACCTGATGATAATGACGCTATCTGGCGAGATGCTGCTGTTGCCCCTGGTCAGGTAATACTAACTAAACTGTGGTTGTGGATGCCAGTGTTGTCTCCGTCAATCACCGAAGAACAACGACTGTTGTCTTTCATGGACACGGGCGGTAAATCACTGCTATCCTGGAAAACAACAACCACAGACGTTATTCAGGGTGATAATGGTGGGTTGTTTACATGGCATATATCATCGCAACAAGGAGTATCAGCACCACGACATATTTTCATTGCATTTCAATACCGTGCTAGAACAGATAGCCAGGAAAGAAATCCAATGGTATTTGATACACTTGGAGTTTCTGAAGTTTCGTTGAGAATAAATGGGCATCAGGAGCCATCTGAGGATATATTAATAGATTTCGAACATCATCGTGTCGCACGCGCGTATCATCGTCTGATGTCATTTATGGGGCGCGACCTTAATGTAGACACTGGCCTGCAAATATCACAGCGAGACTTTATGAGTTTATATCCGATTTATTACTTTTCGCTGGAACATCTTGATCTGGTTAAACAATCTGTTGTCGACCTACATTTCCGAGCTCGTGTAGGTGTTCCTGCTGGTGGTTACAGAGCGATTGCTGTCATACTCTCCGATAAAGCAATGCTGCTTGAAGGTGTTGGCGGACGAATGAGGGTCATCGACGCTCCAATCGAGAATATGTAACGCAATTAAAATCAAACTTAGGATATAATGTCATACAGTCATGTTAATGTCACCTTGACTTCCGGTCAAACGAAGAAATTGCAATCAAAGAACGCAAGCACGTGCGGGACATCAATAACACTAAAACGAGATCAGATTACTGGTGGTCCAAACAAATTGTCGTTGACTAATACTCAGCTTAAACATTTTAATAAGGCACTAACAGCAAAAACCGGTGTCCGACTTGATTTCTCTGCTGCAGCTATCAAGGACATGACTAAAACCGGTGGAATATTTCCTCTTCTCGCAGCAATACCGGCGTTGATTGCCGCGGCAGCACCAGCCGTAGCAAAAGCCGCAGCACTCGGTGCAGTTGGAACTGCAGCTGGAATGGCACTAAAAAAGGCAACGGGAAAAGGATACAAGAAAAAAAAGGGACGCGGTCTAAGACTACCAGGAACTCCACCATCATGGTATCCAAAAAAATTCTAACGCCGTTGAGCAATTTTGATTTACTCGATGCTGTTAAAAAATTGCGTGTAAAACATTTCAGAGGCGTATTTATGCGAGATCAATTACCGCAACGACCGAATAATCCAGAAACTGGCATTATCAATCTCGACAACAAAGATGGTCCGGGAACTCACTGGGTTGCTTACGCGATCGATCCACGTGGAATTATCTATTTTGATTCGTACGGTTTAGCACCGCCAGTTGAGTTTCTCAAGTATGTCAGCAGATTTTCTAATGTTCCAGTGTGGCAGTCGACGTTACCAACACAAACATTAATTGATCCGCCCATTTGTGGGAGGGAGGTTTTAAATGTTCTTGATGCAATCTCAAGAAATCCAGCAACTCCTCCTCATAAAGTAGTGTATGAATATACCGCATCGAGAAATGCTAGCATTTGAAAAACAGCAATAAGAATAATGGTGGATATTTACGGAAGACCTTTCACACGAGGAGGTAAACCAAGCACAGATGCTGATCTCTCAAAATATGCGACCAAAGATGAAGTCGATAATCTTTTGAATATAGCTGGAGTTGACCCAGATGAAGTTGCTATTTTCCAAGACAGGCAAGGAAAACTAAGAACGAGCAACATTAAGTGGAATGATATAATTCGCAGAGTTCTTGGAGCTACCAAGGATAACTTCGTTGCATTTAGTGATGGCGGCCGGATCAAGGACTCGAATATATCAATCGCAAGCATCAAAGACAGTATTGATAAAGGTGTTGATAAATGTGTGAAAAAAGCCGGTGACACGATGACAGGCGAACTCAGCATGAGCGGCAACAAAATAACCGCGTTAGCGAATCCCGAATCCGACCAGGATGCGTCAAACAAACAATACGTGGACATCGTCAACGGTAAACTAAATACGCTGCGTGCAGAGCATGATGTTCACGTGGGCGCGTTTACAAGATTTCGAAGAAACTTCGTAAAAACTGATGAGGTCGTGGATAAGTTCTTTGGGACTCCTCCAGTCGTCGATGTAAAACTCGCTGATGTAAAGACCGACATTAACACGATCAAACAAACACAGCAGGATATCGTATCGGGTATTCCTGATATCGTTAACAAAACCAGTTTGATTAAAGTTCCCACTGGAGTTACTCCGGGGCATATCACCAACATCGTATTCACGGTATCATCGGGATTCGCAACATGGTCACGACAAAATAACACTATCAAATATACAGCAACAGCCACCGGTGTTTACAGGTTGTCTGTGTTTTCAGCCGCTAAATTTGAAATCTTCACAACATATCCTTGGAGACATTCCACCGATAAGTATTCCGGGGTTTGCACTGTAATACTAAACAGCGGAACCGAGGAAACATTTATGCTTGAAGCCGATGACGATAGTTTAACAGCAACATCTTACTGGTTTTGTTTGGAATTCGTCGCTGCAACGCCTCAATTGGTTACCGCGTAATTGAATAATGTCAACGACGCCAGATGCTCAACAATATCGATACAATCAAGTCCGTGAGTGGCAATCTGAGTTAAAAACTGTCATCGAAGTAACTAGTCAAAAAGTAAAAAAATACAAGCGCCGCATAACAGTGCTGGATATTATGGTTTATTCAGTATCTGCCGTTGTTGCATCTGCCGGAGCAATACTATCAGCGGTCACTCCGGTAACTGCAGCAGTCGCCGCCACGATCTGTGTTTCCGCGGCCACAACAACAGCTGGAGTTTTCGGCATCATAGCAAAAAAAATATCATCATGTGCTAACACAAAATTACACGATTACACGACAAAATTAAATACAGCCACGACCGCATATCAGAAATTATCATCGCTGATATCATCATCGTTAGACGTGCAAAGTAGCGACGCTACGATATCAGATTCTGAATTCAAACTAATGTCAGATGCGTACAATGACTATTTGAAAACTAAACAAATAAATAATGTCAATAGAACTGCTTCAACAAATAGTCACAAACACAACACCGGTAAGGACCACAATGATCTCAGTGTCCTCGACGACACCAGAATTCGGTATTAATTTTCGAACTCCAATTCCAGTGAGTGAAATCGCGTTAGCAAAGCTCAGTGTGTATCACAGCTGGCCCAATGTTAGGTCGGCATCATTTGGTGGTCTGCAGCCAAATAATTCATTCGTGTTCGGGAAAAGCAAAGCCGACTCCGGCGAACAGGGTGAACTTGACTGGAATACAATTACACTTCCCACTGGGAGTTATCAGATCGAAGAAATCAATAATGAGATACAACGCCAAATAAAACGAATCACCGGCAAGGAAGCCAAAATATCTATAACAGCTCATGAACCAACGCTGTCTGCGGTCATTGAAATCTCAACGCCAGGATACGCCGTGGATATTTATAACAGCTCAATCCGAACATTATTAGGATGGCCAAAGGCCCCCGAGGTTAAACCTCGTCCACCAAAACCTGAAAAATCGGATTTTATGACCTATAAAGAAGCACTACACGACCTCGAGTACAATCATTATTTACTCCTTGCAGATCAATTACTAGCAAGAAAAAGTACTTTAATGCCCGATACTTGGAGTATAGAAGCTCCACGTGTTAAGGGGGGGCAGGAGCTCCGTGTTTACCGTCTAGATGATATAGAATCTGAATTATTTATTCCGATCAATCTAGTACATAAACAACAGCTACAACTCCTGCGAGTATATTTCCAAGATTATATTTCTGATTTAACAAGTCCGCGTGATAATATTATCACAACCATAGAAAAACTAAACAAACTCGCATCGGCCATGGAAACTATAAATCTAAGAATAATTCAGGCTTTACTGGATCTTAAAGACTATATCGATGATAATTATAGACAGATAGCCAGAGCAGATTTTGCAATTAAATATGGTATTCAAGTGAATGATATTTCAGATTTTAAATTTCCTGGATATAACGTGCCCGAGCTGAGAAAATCAGTCTCTGATCTCATCGATCAATCTTTCGAAGATATTCTTGCCGCGTACGAACGAATAAAACCACAACCTGTTATTCTCAAGCACGACAACAGTACAGCATCCGATGGCAGACACATCTCACCCGGGATCGTAAATATCACAGATGTTATTGCGGTCAATCTTGTATGTGACGTCATCGATGGCAGTTACAGCGCATCAGATACTACGACGGCACAACAGGGGTTTATCCTGTATACGTTCACACCAAGAGACCCCCCTGGTTTTCTGATTGTGCAAGAACCAATCAATCCGGTCTATCTACGGTGTCATAACCCGTGGTTGTCAACGATAAATTTCAAACTCACCGACCAGAGGAGGAATTTGTTGGACCTGCGTGACGAGACTGTTAGTATAAACTTACTGGTGAAGTCCTAAGTCAAGGGATCCATAATATTTATAATAGTTTTTTTTTCTGCACTGATCCATTTTCGTCATTTTATCGTGCAAATACCCTATCAAAACCAGCATAAGTTATCGTTGAAAGTGCTAGCACGCATTTAAAAAAAAACGGTTGTGTATAATGTATCAACCCGAGTACATTCATGCACGAGTTCATATTCATGATAAGCAAATTCTTTACGAGGCAATAAAAACCGCATTTCAAATACAGACATTCCCAGAACAGTATTTCCCCGTTAAAATAGTTATTGACGTGTATGGTGACGAAGACTTCTTGTTAACTCCGTCACAATTAACAGAGCTACAGCAAAATCATATGATCATAGTTTGGTGTCAACGAGAACAGATTATGAACTATTCTCATTCCTGTATTGATGTTGAAACGCTTAAGCAAATCCTGAAAATCTGAAAGCGCCCTTCACTTGAGAAACTCTTTGAGTTTCCAAGGGCAAAAAAAATAATACACTTTTTTTTTTACCCGTGGAAATGTGCTTTACACTCCAAGCGGGGGGGGGGGGGCGCTAGCGTTCTCAGGTTCTACTTTCACTTTGTGCTGTGAGTCACACGCTATGCTAGGTTTATACTTCCTTGTCGGCCTCGTAGTCAGAAACACTAGTATTTTTGTCAGAAATGCAAGGCATTTCCGTGTCTAGATTCTTTATATAACCTTTTAACCGTCTCACCCTGGTGCTAATTAATTTTCGAGTCTCATACTCTTGTGACAATCCAAGACGAATCTTCTCAACTGCACGGCACAGTGGAATAAATTCAGATACCTGATTTTCAGTTATCCCGGCAAGTGATCTGTAAACACGATCTTGCAAACCCTTAATGAACCTATAACGAGCAGGGAGATTGTTCTTCCCCAAGCGTGATAGCTCATTCAAGGATTCAAAATCTGACATAATTGTTTCAGTGTCTAGTAAAATATTAAAACCTCGCTGTTGTAATTCTTTAATTTCAACAAGTATGGTATTTATATTTTCGTGATTCATATTATTATATATTTTTATATTTTTAATAGAAACACTTTGCATGAGAAACGCTAGCTTTCCAAAACAAAACGAGACAGTCGGAAACATTTATCCCCTGCAAGGGCCTAGATCGTCAAATAACGTTCTAGAACCCCACGAGGACTGCTTCCGACATGACAATACAACATGTAACACGAAACACTTTATCCCCTGCAAGAGCCTCTAGATCGTCAAATAACGTTCTATAGGCTCAAGAAGACGTGTTTAGTGAACTGACAAGGACAAACATATAACACGTAACTTATCCTAAGGACGGACCCCTCTGACTGCCAAGTGACTCAGAGGCACATTTATTTACAAGACGAGACAGCCCTGGCTTCTAGGATCGAGTTCTCTAGCAGGCCCGGCAAACATTTATTTGACAACACAAACAACCTTTACCTCTGATTCGAGTATCACAGCAAGCAAAGGTACAATGAACATGTAATCTTATCCTAAGAGACGGTACAGAACAGACAACCTTTACCTCTGATTCGAGTATGACAGCAAGTAAAGGCACAATGAACATGTAATCTTATCCTAAGACCTTATCCTATGACGACACAAACATACACAGGTGGGTCATTTTCTACGGTCAGCAGCAGAGCAAAACCATCCATTGAATCGACCATTGGATGGTGCACAAAAGACACCCGCCATTGGCGGATTAAATTTATGGTTTTGCTTGCGCGTGCTGACTTTCGATCGACCCAAAGGTCTTAGGGAGCGATTTCGTATATAACCCAACTGTTACTTGCGAGTTGGAAATTCGCTCTAGCAGTGGGCGGGACTTGTTTAAAATATTTTAATTGTATGTTTTCTTAAGCGCGGTCATATAACAAGCACAGAAGAGCAAAACAGTCGGATATATTCAGTAAAACGAGGATATTGTTTGTAAAAAAATATATATTCTACGGTAAATAAATGATTACATGTTATGAACTCGATAAAATATTTTATCAAGGTGGCTTTCTTAGGGGGAGCAAATCCTCTGACCAGCAACGACAACTCTGCAAAGCGTTACACACTCTCGGAGGAGTTATCGTCGTTTGTGTCAACGATAAGAGTTATATAACAGAATGAAATCTTCTGTTTGAGCTTCTTTGAAAATGCTGTTTTGTAGATCCCATCTGCGACATGCTGTACAGAAGGTGGACAAATACCGAAATACCTACCGGCGGCGTTTATTGACTGGAATACAATTTCTTCACCTGTAATTGCGTTTATAGATTTAATAGCTCTTCTTGCAACTGTTTTACAACGCCCTGTGTTACCCAGTAGGCAGTTCTTGCTCTGAGTGACCACGCGAAGATTGTTTATAGAGTTATCAAGTATGTTACCGTTAATGTGATCAATGACAAAACCCTTAGGGATCACTCCAAAGAAACATTCGTAAATAAAACGATGACATAAATACCTCTTTCCGCACGTGGCAGTAAATCTTGAATAACCACCATTATCAACTCCACCAACTGGTCGTCTTCGCGTGCAGTGTCGTACTATGCCATCTCGGTTTGCCTCATAATTTGGAATAGTTGGATGTCGGACGAATTCTTGATTCATTATACTATAAGCAAATCATTTGTCTAATTCATAATTTGTCTGAAAACTTATTTATGTAATCACGCTCCGAGAGAGCGTTATCACAGTCTGGATTTTTTTTATCATAATACCGTTTTAGTTCTCGATAGCGTTTTCCCCCACACGCTGAACATAATTGCGTTTTTCCTCGTACTCCAATGCCGCATCTGATACACGGTATCGGTCCTAGACTCCCACCGCGGACCTGTTGAGCATGTTGTCCACAGTATTCGCCTCTGCAGGGTTTGCTACACGGCGCTGATGAATTTAGTTTGATCCACTTGCATTGGTTCATCATATAATATATTTGTCTATTTAAATATTTGTCTTAATTATAATAATGGGTTTTGAAAGACTATCCAGAATAAAACCCATATCAGGTTCTAGATTCGATCTTGACCGGTTAACCGCTGATCCACGACGAAGAGAGTTAGCAGAGGTAATTGGTGTTATCAAGAATGCCAAAGAAGAGTTTCGTCGTGATGGTGCCGCACACACGTGGTCTTCGTATAAAATTATCCTCGGAAACGCGAGCGTTTCTCGGGAAATGCAAAGCATTTCTCGTGACCGTATCATTGATGCTACCATGAACGATACAATCGCGCGTAACATAATTGGGTATCTCGACGATAGAAGATATTTCGTACAGATAAAATTTATTGTTGGAGTCGGCGAGGGAACGTGGATTATCAGAGACAAACTAGACCCTGTTCTTGATGCCAGAGGCGTTCGTGGAAAAACCGTTCTGTTAAGTAAAGACTCAAAACCGGGAGTACTTGTTGGGATTGATATACCATATTATGCCAGAGCGTATCCTGTGACCGCAGTTGTTTATGGAATTTATCCGATGAAGAAACCACGCGTTGATAAACTCAAACCGATGAAGGTGTCGCCGTTGACAGAGTCAAGGATGAATTGTGTAGCTGAGCGAGTAATGGAACATTTTAAAAATGCAATGCGAGGAAACGGCCTAACACCGCTAAGACAAACTAAAATAACAGCGTGGGCGACACGAGTAGCGGATAAAGGAGCGTCAATAAATGATGTTGCTGAGCTAGAGCGATTACTAAAATTTCCTATAACGGTTTCATCGTTAACCGGTGAGGTATTGTATGAGTGTAAATACAATTCCCGTGGAACACCAATAACTATTATCGATCATAACAGTCACGCCTGGACTGACTCGGTTAGGATATTCCCGCGAGACCGTGTTGTGAAGTATTATCCGGAATTGCAAAGCAATTCTGGGAGCATGTTTGATTTTATTTATCAGATAAGTAAAACCGATCCAGTGTCTGTGTGGTTATTCAGAAGTAGCGAAGATGGAGAATATGATCAGTTTGTGAGACCCAACGGGGAAATATACAGAACAATGGCGTTACAGCAGGAAATGAAAAAACTCGCAGAAAAATATCATGCTGGCAACACTGATACGTTACTGACACACTGTTTTACTGTCCCGGGTGTTGTCGCGCATGTAGCCCGGGAACGAAATTCATGGAGACCAACTCCGAAAAGTTTTCTTGCTGATATCCAGCAGAGCTGTGTCGAATACGGACACGGCGGTTTGTGGAATACTCAGTATGATCACCGCGGTATGATATCCGTGGACATGACGGCGTGTTATCCAGGAAGTTTCCTTGGGCGTGGAGAATGCAGCGAATATTTTAAACGATTTGGCCACGCTGGCAATACCATGACAAGAGTAGCTGTCAACGGTGTTTTACCCGATTTTGACTTGACCGGATTTGCTTGTGTGTCGTCGTTTAAATTCGCTAAGGATTTACATCCTGTGTGTTATGTTTGGTTTGGCAGACATTTCGTTGAGAAGCGATGGGCACCGATAGTGTTATTGCGATACATGCTTGACAGTCGAATACTGTTGTCGCTGACGGTCAGCGAAGCGATTATATGTTATTGTCGTCAAACCGAAGTTTGGTTGCCAACTCCAACGCCGGTTACGTTAGAAGAAGTCATCGAAGATTGGTCACGAGAATATCCAGAAACTTCTATCGACGCTATCATCAAGAAAGCTCCTGAAGTACTTAAAAGCAAACTCAGAAATGATGAAAGCACAGCAAAAGATCTAGGACGAAGAATAATAGGGAAATTCACTCAAGGTGGAGCGTATGATCATAAACAACATCACAGTCGATTAATCATGGACAAGACTGAATTGGATCTTATTGTCGCTGATGCAGCCACGAACAACATGTTCTGTAACCGCAAAGATGTGTTTCTGTCAAACGGGGAAAAACTAGGGACTGTTTTTAGTTATATTGACGGAGAATCATCTCAGTACATACATTTGAGATCTTCGATGCTGGCTTATGTATCCATAAATTTGTTGTCGATGATCAATAGATTCCCTGTTGCCGCAGTGAGAGTTGCAACGGATTCATTTTATATTGATAAAAAACACTCAGCGCTGTTGGATAATGTTATATCGGATGATCCATCGTGGGGCTCGTGGAGAATAAAGAATGAAATGTTACACGGATATTGTAAATCGGCTGATGTTGAAATCGAGGATGAGTATCGCAGCGCAGAAATATCTTCGATGGTTTCGTCGGGGGCAACTTCGTTGTTGCCGCCGGTGCACGATCCTGTTACAAGACACAAAACAGTTTATCTGAACGGTCCTGGTGGTTCTGGTAAAACAACTCGAGCGATTGAATTATTTAGAAACTCTGACATGATTGTGCTAACACCCACACACAGACTTGCCAGGGAGATGAGACAACGGGATGTTAACGCGTGCACGTATCACAGTTTTTTCAAATACAGCGGCGGCACGTGGACACCTGAACGAATGGGAACGAAATATATTCCCGAGAAAATCATCTGGGATGAGATAGACACTGTGCCGTTGGATACATTAAAACAGTTTCTGGATTGGCTGCTAAAGAAAAATACCGCAGTGGTGATGTGCGGCGATCATGGTCAACCACCCCCATTTACAGGTGAATCTCCACACGAGTGGCTGAAAACTTTTGTAGATTATTATGAGGAAATAACTAACGATGTTAGAGCACTCGATGAAACGCTGAAAGAGTTTAAGGCACTGATCAGGCTACAAACCAATAAAGTCCAGTGTGAGATAATGCGTGAAATAATTCCAGAGACTTCGCTGAGCGACTTTTGGGAAACGTGGAAACCAGGTGATTTAATTGTGGCAAGTAGAAAGATAGTCAGGGACACACTTCAGCAGCGGTTATTTCAGTTACATCAGAAGAAATTTCCCATGTTGCCAGTGCCGTTGTGTTATAGACCAGCTGATACGCGATTGCAGAATATTGATGTTGATATTCCAGGGCGCCTGACTGCGTCGGGTCCGGAGAAACAGAATTTAGTATTAAATGATATTGTCACAGTTGATGTTGATGCTGTTGAACAGGCACTGAAAATGAGCAAATCCCCGTGGACGCTAGGATACGCTATGACCATCCACAGTTCGCAGGGACTAACTATTTCAGATACAACAGTTTGGATTGTTGATGATCGCATCGAGTGGTCAAATTTAGTTTATTTAGCCGTGTCAAGAGTAAGAAGGATAGGTCAGTTACGAAGAATTGTATTAGATGATGTTGTCAACGACAGCTCAATCGCTGATGACACAATAAGAAAGAAATTAGCCGGTTACAAACAGAGCGACAAAAAAAATGGTAGAGAGTTTGATCCCAAACAAAGTTTGGATGTTGAATTTGTAATACAATTACAACAACAGCAGAATAATCACTGTGCGAGTTGTAATTGTTTATTGCTGTGGCAGTATTCGAAAAACGACCCAAGGCAATTCACCGTAGATAGAATAGATAGCAGTCGCGGTCATACACGTGAAAATGTGATGTTGACCTGTCTTGAGTGTAACCGACGCAGAGGTGTTGCTGCAGTTATTTAAATGATTGAATCACTTCAGTGCGGATCACTTTAGTGATCGGGGTGGTAATTGTGTATCCTCGGGAATCACCTGAAGTTGCTCGCGTTTAAATCCGCGTTGAGGAGCAGTCGAATCTAATCTGTAGATTGCGTTTCTCCCAGTTGATCTGGTTATGCTGGATATCTTATGTGTAGTAACACTCCATGTGGGATCGGTTGCTCTTTTTTTTCCTCCTTCTAGTTCGCCTGGTTCGTATAAATACCTAACGGTGACATTACCCAGCAGTGGGGACGCTAGCGTCCCTGGCTGCGTTGAAACATTTTGTTGCTGTTGTCCGCGTTCACTGACGCGGGGTATATATTTTTTTGTGATTGCATTTACAGGTCTCATGTTTGTTGTTCTGGTAATTTCATTATTCAGTGCGGCTATCACGTTTGGCAGTCTTGCAACCCATTCACGAGATCTCGTATCGTAAATGAATTCCCTCGCGTACTGGTATCCGAATAATCTCTCAGCGAGTGTTCTATTAAATCGCTCAACAATTGCCTGATCCCGATGAATTTCAGTATGTCCTCGTCGTATAACAACGTTATGCTGCTTTGTCAGTGATGACACCGCGCCCTGAAATTCCTTGCCAGGATCAACTTGTAATAATCGTGGCCAGTTTAGAGGTCCTCGCTGATAAATTCGTTTAAACGCAGAGGCAACTTCAGTGGCTGTTTTAGTCGCTAACGGTTCTGCTTCTTTGTATCTACTGGCAACATCAACTACTGTTAGCGCGTATTTGTATGTTTTTCTACGGACAGTATCATGAGGCAGGAATAGTATGTCAGCCTGATGAACTTCATTGGGGGTACTAACATCAAAATGTGCAAAGTTGATTTGTCGAGGTGGTGGTAAGTAGATTTGCCATATTGCTTGTTTTGATAGCCAATTTTTGGCAACCTCGCGTGTTACTGATGCCGCGTTGGCGAGTTTATTAATTTCTGAGTTACCTCTCCAGTATCCGATTGGGGAATAATAAATCGCTTCCATTGTTATTAATTATCCAGCGCCTAATGCTAATTTAGATTTCATCGCTGATCTTATTAACCAATTAGCGAGTGACTCCTTAAATGATTTATTTTTTATGGCGCTTAGTGCATGAATTAATTTCACATCCGCGATATGCCTGTCTTGTAGATCTTTACTTCGATAAGCAACATCATGTATGTGACACGCTGCGTCGATAGCGTTTATCGGATACTCTCCCGGTTTTGGTTTAGACTGTTCATCAAGTCTGATATCTAGTCGTGTCCCTGGACCGCAGTAATTGTATCCTGGGAGATGTTTTTCTCCGGGATACTTTGCCCAGGGAGTTCCGGGGAGCTTTCCAAGTTTGGCTGCAATGTCACCTCCGCTAAATTCTCGCTTTTTTTTTGAAATCTAAATTTTTTTGTGCCACATCGCGTACACTTACCAGAAAGTGCTTGTCTGTTATTTTTTGTTGTAATGGTTGTTAGATCATTCGTAGGGGTTCGTGCCTTACACTTCACACAATATAGATCCATAATTATTATTCTTTATATACAAATGGAAATTACAGATTTTTCTGCGACGCGAAGAAAGGAGCCAGTTAAGCATAATTCAGTGCTACCAAACTCTATCAGAATGATCATCATAGGACCGTCAGGATCGGGTAAAACGCAACTGCTGTTGAACATGATAATGAAGTGGATGAAGTGGGATAAGCTGTATTTGGTAGCACCATCTGTAGATGATCAGCGATGCTATAATGTTATAAAAGATTTTAATGAGAGTGCAAAAGCGCTGAGTGAAGACGGCGAGGAAGTAGTTGAATTTATCACTGATATCGAAGAAGCTCCCAGCGTTGAAGACCTTAACGGGGAAATAAATAACCTAGTAGTGTATGATGATGTGATGCTGGACAAGCAAAAAAATCCTGCAAGAATATTTTCCCGGGGTCGTCATAAAAACACCGATGTCATTTATATTACTCAACGTTACACACAAATACCAAAAGTAATCAGGGATAACTGTAATCTTCTTGCTGTGTTTAATGGAGTTGATGTTCATACGCTGAGAAATATTCATCAAACCTGGTGTAGCGGCGATATGGATATTAATAAGTTTAAGAATTTCTTTAGTCACGCTCAAAGAAACCAGCACGGATTTGTGACAATAAATTTACACGACCCGCGGACACGATACCGTATCGGACTTGATACATTGTATGGTTAACATAAAAATGTTTTTCCTTGGAAACTCATTTCGTAGAGCAGCAGAGGGGGGGGGGGGGCTGGACCGACCGACCGTGTCAATGACGACCCGCGGGGGAATAGTTTCAAATTTATTGAAGTAAACCAAGAACGTCAGCGCGCGGATGTTATTGCATTTCCCCGGTCGTCGAAGAGTCTCTCCGAGAGAAATTATTCGACGTTCAGGGATATTTTTTTTTTATTCTGTGGTCGTCATGGAAAGGTTTATCGTCGAAATAAGTAAACCGAAACTGTTTTTGTCTATTCAGTACTATTTTAGTTTCGGTCTGTTCACCCCCTCTGCTGCTGATGTGCTGACAGACTCACTTCTGTATTTTTTCTTCCAACTGACTAACATATCATAGGCAATGGAATGTTATTTCTTTTCGAGAGTATGGGGTAGCCCTGATTTTTTTTTTTTGGGAACTTGAAGCTTGGCGATCGCTTAGGTTATAAGATGGCGGCCTCCTCTGACGACAGGCTTTCTCACAGGATAAGGTCTGCTTCTTCGGAAAGAGAAGAACTCTTTGGTGTCGATACAACTGTTGACAAAGCCTCTTTCAGGTTCATGCTGCTGCTGTTGCTGCTCTCTCTGCTGTTTATGAAGTCTGTACTTCTCCGTCCATTCTTCTTTCTCCTTCTTGAATTCCTCCTTGAAGAGCTCTTCTTTCAGGTATTCAGTGACTTTCAACATTATGATATTGTCTATCTCTTCAGGTCTCGGTATCAGACTTGTCATGACCCTATGCAAATTCACATAGGCTTCGTTCAACTTGGCTAATCTTGAGCACATCTTCGTAGGAAGATGAGTCGACAATGGCTGGGCAGACTGGAGACTGCCCCGTTTTTATTTTCAAAGCGCGGACATGAAGGAAATCATTACTACACGGTTTTCGAGTCGAACCGTTCAAATAGTGTTATGGGAGGGATAGAGAGAAGTCAAAGAGCATGAATCAGAATACCTATAGTTAAAGAAACCACAAAGGCATTTTTTTCTTCTTCAAAACACAACATTTTTATTCCAAATTACTTAACACTAACAAACAACAATAACATTTTTAACAATAATCCAAGAATATAACATCAAACATTTTTTCAAATGACAAACATTTTTTTAAAATTAACACTCTACTTTAAACAGGGTTGACAACGTTGTGAATGAAATTGTGATTTCCATTGTTGGAAGTCATTAGGCCATTGATGGACACTACGTTTCCTAGTTAGAGACAAAAGATAAGCATACTGGTCACAAAACCATCGATCTACTTTCTCATCGTTTCTAGAAGAATGACGATCAAAATAAGTCACTAAATGTTCTAAAGAATAGCCCAGACTACGATGATGCAGAAAATACACACAATATTGTCCACACACCAAGGAATATGTGCCTTGTTATTTCACATTATTGAATCATGTGGTCTGAGCATTTCTTCTCATAAAGTCGATGATATCGCCTTCCGAAGGGGGCAATCCATACGAATCGAAATATTCCACACATCCTTCTTGAGGAAAGTATACGCCTACCCAGTGGGTTCCTGGGTGATGACTGTCGTCCGTGTTGATCACATAAGCTTGATGGCCTTGAGGTTTGCGATGAGGGAGTTCATCTTTAGCACAGACGACAGGATTCCAAGAAGCAGTGTACGAACTGTGGTTCAAAAGGTAATAAAGTTCCCAGATATCCATTTGTGTGTTGTTTTTTTCTTCACAGGTAATAATAAGTCATCAATTCGATCCTGACTTTTTGCTTGAAAATGTCTGAAAAGTAACCGTTTCTTCGCCTTGTCTCCCAACTCTGATCCAAGAGAGCTTCGATGCGATGGATCTCTTGAGTTGTTAATGGAGGACAATAATGTTCACGCAAGCCTTTATACCACTGTTGTAACACGTCTTCTTCCGAGATGAGACTCCAAGCTTCGTCCAGATATTCGTCCAATTTTTCTTCTTGACTCAACATCAGGCATTTATCGTGTTGAATTTGACTGGGATGATCGTTATGACATCCATAGCAATCTTTCTTGATCAATTCCTTAATTTTTTTCTGTCAAGACTATAGAATAACAGGAAACTAAATGTGATTCTTGTTCTGGCCATCTAGACTTCATCATGATGACTTCTTCGTCTTTGTCTTGGGGTTCTCCTTCCTCAGGATCTTCACATTCCATGTCCAAAGAATCCCTGCTATATAAACATTGATAAAAGTCTTCCATGACTTCTAATAGTGTAGAATGACTTCTCTCAAACTGTTGGTTTATATCGTATTGTCCAATTCAGCATACAGGATGACGTTCACCGTATTATCTGCGCGTAGATTTTCTGCAAGCTGAAATTCCACACGCATCTGGCCGGATTTTATAGGATGAAAATGTCACTCGTTGTTGTCTTGACTTACAATTCGTTAGAGAACCGTTTTCGAAAATGGAGTTTCACTGTAACTTTCCCTTTGGAGAATGGAATATTTTGTCCCAGATCTCCTTTTATAGCAATGTTGACCGTGTCTAAATACGACTTACTGACGGGCAAATAGTGATGATGTACAAATTCATCTTGTACGTGAGAGGTGTTTGCACCTTCCTGGTCATTGTTTGTGGTACTATCCACTTTGAAAGGAATGACACGCAGTAACGGCACAGAGGTGTGTCCCACCACGTTGTACTCCACCACATCGGAATACACAAACATCAAATTAAGTCCTTGGTTCAGTTCTACCGGGTTTCCAAAAGCTCTGTAAAAATCCATATTACTGTTGATCTTGGGGCTCATATTGTTTGCGACCATTTCTACATGTCCACCCAAAATTTCAAACAAACTACCATTGAACCTGAGGGACAATGTGTCCGTATCTTGAAATTTGACCATGAGACGATGAGCCACTTTATGGTACTCAATCTTCACACTTTTTTTTGGCTCTGTTCAGTGCTTTGCCAAAGGCAAAGTTGAACCTGTCCGCAATAGTATCCACCAAATGTTCACCACTAAAATAATAACCTGAAGGAATTTTCAAGGTGTAGATAATGAAGGCTGGATTGCTGGCTGGTCTTGTGTCCCCTAAAACCCCGATTTTATTGATTTCTTCCTCCAATTGGGCATTCAGGATTTCCACCTCGAAAGTGTTTTGCTTTTCGGTGATGTTTTTGATTTGTGTTGGGTGAATGATTTCCACTAAAGCCACTTCCCAATGGGCTTCGTGATCTAACTGGATGGTCTGAGGTAATTTGACCGTGTAACAGCACAACGTGTTCTTGGGAAACACCTCCATGGAACTGTCACTGGGTAAGGTTAAGTAAAATTGGTTGTTATTGCTCATAATTCCAGAGTTTTGTGGCTCTCCGAGGCGATACTGGAAGTTAGAGGAGTGTCTCCGCCCAAATGGGGTTGTTGTTGTTGTTGTGGTTGTTGTTGTTCGACTGGTGACTGGCACTGGCACTGGACACTAGGTTCCCGTGGTTCCCGTTCGAGGAGAATTTCAGGGAGGGATTAGGAAGCAGGTAACCGATGCAACTGCTCAATACAATGGTCCACAATTGTTTGTCTCCTTGTTGCAAACTCAGATTGGCAATGGCTGCACCGATGACACAATACACCACGAAGGTTTGGCAGAAAAAGACGATTTGCGTTTTAGGCACACGTTCTCATACCACACCCACAAGGGTTGTTTTTGTAAATCTTGCAGAGAAGAATTGGGTGAAGGAGTGTTCGCAGTAGCTGAATCTGTGTGAAAGGGAATGATGGTCACTTCTTTTTATAGTCGATGACGTGCGAAGCGTCGATCCAAGAATGAAAACTGGGCGGATATCCTTTCCAACGTACTTTGACTTCTTTGACACGTCGTTTGCCCACTTTACGGTTTCTGCGTTTGACAATGCCTTTGATGTCGTACACGTCGTCTTTTTTGGTGACACGACTTGATTTGAAATAAGTACGGGCTAGCGTTTTGGTGAGTACTTAACATCCACGGCTGTCTTGCTGAGCACCTTTTTCCTCCTTTACCACGCTCGGACAGAAAAATGAGTGTGTGATGAGACAATTCCCACTCATGTTTAAAGCCTTTCAGTCAGGTTGTTAAGGACTAGTTAGTCCTACACCTGAGTGGCTAAATTTAAAAATAGTCTGTGAGTACATAAAAGCCTGGGGAATGAGTCTCTCTTTCCTTCCCCAGGAGTAATTAAAAATCACGCGGTGGGTTATTAAACCAGTGCTACATGCTCCATTAGAGCGAAAATCACTTTATTTCAAGTAAGCAAGCAAGCAAGTTCGGGTACCGTCTCTAGCACTCTTGATGACACCAACTGTCTGGGTTATTTTCTTTCTTGCAAGCCCCCTATGTTCCACTTCTGTTTGTGATAATAACTTGTGATACTTCACATTTTCTAAAGTGGAAATCTTTACAAGCCGTACAAAATACAAAACTTATATGACTTTGGCTTTTGACACTTGCACAGACTCTTCACTTTATAAATGTCACGAGAAAATTGTATATCCAATTTTTGCTATTTTCCAAAACACGCACACACTTGCAGCTTGACCAGAAATATGTACATCTTGTTTTGTGGATAAGTCACAGACAAGTCCAAGCATATATAGGTGATTATGAACGTTAGGAATATCCCCTCATTTTTTCAGAACTGTCAAAGCTTTTATGTGCATTTTCCCTTTTCCACTCTATATTAGTGCTTAGATTTGTTCCAAAAAAGATAAAAGAAACGAAACAATTTTTGAAAAAAAATGAATTTTGAATTCAGATTTCTATCTGTTTATAATTTTTTCAAGTTGATGGTGCATGACAGATTACATTCGCCTACCTTTCCAAAGTGAGAGACATTTCTTCACATGTCATTGCCTTTGTTAAATTCGGTTTCATTGGTTAGTTATCGTTAATCTTTAATTTTTTGATGCATTTCTTTTTGATAGAAGATTTAAGGCTTTCTGGTGTTGTAATGGTATTTATGTTGTTTAGTCTGTTGATGAAATTATCTATAGCAAGGTGCTTAAGATTTTTCATTTTTTTTATTTCAAACCCTACAAAAGGAGACCAAGTTTGTCTTCAAAGAGGATTGAAACTCTAAATTACACGAGCGTGAAGGAAAACATCGTTGTGTTCATTCTAATCATGCTTGCCGTATCTCTTTGTGTTTTAGAGGTCATATTTCTTCTTAAGTAAATAAACGCATCAATAGACAGACAGATTGGGTCATCATCCTTGAGGTTCACTGTACTTTCGGTTCTTTACTTCATACAAACCACAAGTTTATTAGTTTGAGAAAAAAAAAAGATAACATGCCCCTCAATACTATAACACGTCTGTTTTGACTCTACCGATGTGAGTGTGAGTGTTTATGTTAAAATGTTTAAGTGAGATATAAAAAAATGGTCAGCTTGAAAACGCGAACCAATACTGTGACGCTCAGTATTTTGATGTGGCAAGAAGAAATGGTACAACACACACAAAGAGGGCTTGTAAGTTCACATTTCAGTCTATCTGCACTGTAATGGTAACAACGCAAGAACGTAGGGATTTTTATGCCACACAGTCCTAGAACAAAACAATGCATCACCCGTTGTAAGCCATTTCATTGGCTATACTTATTTTCTTACCGCGTTCGCTTCGAATTGACTTGAGTAGCTATTCAGACAGTGACGAGAATGGCCATGCTTTACTGAGTCTATCCTATAGGCGATTTATATAAAAAAATATTTTTAAAAATTAAACTAATGCACGAACAATCGTACCATGGGCGATCCCATGGAAATTGTGTCCGTCTTATTGCAAAATACATCAACATTTAATTTAACCGTGCAGATCGCTAGAACAAACCTCTGATAATACACATTTTGAAAAGTGTTGTGTGACACGGATCGCCATTGTCGCTTGGTGTCTGCTTTCTTGTTCGAAAAGAGATCGTTTCGTCTTGACTATAAAAATTTAATTTGACTAAATTTTACGCACTACTTGAACTCATACATTTACGTTGTAGGTGTAAGTCGTCGTTCTCAGTTTTCTGGAAGTTCGTTTTTGCGTTTCTCAGATGTGATACTATATTTTACGGACTGAACGAAATTTCTTTTGGCGTGAAGCAGGACTCGTGGTTTTGTGGCATATGTGGAGAACATTGATGAAAGCTCAGCTTGTCGTCTTCGAAATCGCTGACACGGATTTGAGCTAACACTTCAGCTCTTGTGTGAGGCGATACGGCACGTCATTGCCTTTTACTTCCTCAATGAAATCGTTTCATCTTATTGCAAAATTACATTTGACTAGGTTTCATACGCAGCAGGTCCCTGTACATAGGGAGAGTGTCTTAGCGTCAGAGTATTCATTCCACTCTCAAACGATCAAGAAGATGGAAGAGTCAGCACAGATCGACCTGCTGGTCAAATATTTGCTAAAAGTCATACGAAAGCATAATTCACAGGCGAAAGTGGCAACAAAACTTACTCTTTTGGTCGTTGATTTGATGAGAGTCATACGAAAGTGTGTAAGTGCTAATGAAGTTTGCTATATCTGCAAAGGTAAATGGGTATTTGTCTCCAGAATACCTGCTTCGTCTAAGAAAGAGAGACAAAAGTCAATATGCCTAATATCGCTGTCGGGAGAAAGGACACTGGGATTCAGAGTGCCCTACGAGTAAAGAGAAGAAACAGAAACAAAACGAGACAGAGAAGAGGGATTCAGAAGAAGAAGAAATTGAAGATGAGGAAGAACTTGCGCCAGTGAAGACATGGAAATGGAAAAATTGACAATGTGAGCCGATGCGTTGGCCCTGATGTGAAATTTCATACTACCTTCTAAAAGAGAATAGACCAGAAAGAAAACGTAAGTGTCTCTTAGTCTTGACATTCTATAATAAGGATGACGTGTTTTGCTTTTACTCACACTTTATGAAATTGTTCTCTTTCACCTCTCTCTATCCCCCTGGAACATGTTTTAGTTAGAATTGAAATAAAAGGATGTTTTCCTTCACGCACGCTCTTTAGGCATGCAAGTCGGTAAACAATAGTCAGTCTATTCATCCATCATTTTGTGTCTTGATGTTTCCTAAATCACACACTGATGCCATAAAATAACGGGTTAAATGGGTTTTGTAGTGTTGGGAGTGGGGTGGGGTGTAGGTGCTTGGCAGAGTTGGTCATTGCAGGTGAGGGTTTAGGTGCTTTCAAAAAAACTTTTTCTTTTTCACTCTGTGTTAATGGAATATAATGGGTTATTTTCTTCATTCTATGTTGATATTATATATAAAGGGTTATTTCTTCACTCCGTGTGGATAGTGTATAATGCTTTTCTTCTTCCCTCTGTGTGGTTAGTATATTATGGCTTTTTTCCTCTTCCCTCTTTGAGGATAGCGTATATTAGGTTATTTATTTCTTCTTCCCTCTGCGTAGATTCTAGATATGGGGTTTATTTTTTTACATCTCACCTCCGTGTGGATAGTAGGTATGGGATTTGTATTCTTCCTCTTCCATGTGTAGATAGTATATTTTGGGTTAGTATTATCTCCCTTCTGTGTGAATAGTATATTTGGGGTTTGTTTTTTTCCTCTTCTCTGTGTGTGTGTGTGTATTCGCGTACGTTATGTAAATCGTATATTTGGTTGTTTTATTCTTCTTCCTCCCGAGTGTAGATGGTATATTTGGGGTTTGTCCGCGTTAGCGACGTTGTGTGGATAGTATATTTGGGAATTGTATGCGTTCGGGTACGTTTGTATGGATAGTATATTTGGGGTTTGTATGCGTTAGAGATGTTGTGTGGATAGTATGTTTGGGGTTTGTATGCGTTCGCGTACGTTTGTATGGATAGTATATTTGGGGTTTGTACGCGTTAGCGTACGTTTGTGTGGATACTATATTTTAATTTTGGTTTTATTCTTGGATCTGTTGTGTGTGTGTGTGTGTGTATGTTAGTGTAAGAAGGTCTGGATAGTATATTTGTTGGGTTTTTTCCTCTTCCCTGTGTGAATAGTATATTTTGGTTTTGTTTTTTGTTCTTCCCTCTGTGGTGTGCGTGTGTGTGTGTGTGTGTGTGTGTGTGTGTGTGTTTCTCTGTGTGTGTGTGTGTATTGGTCTCTGTTTGTCCCTATAAAACTCCCTTTATCCCTATCAAATACATTCTACCTACCTACCTACAGTAGCGCGTATTCAGGTCAGCCACTTGCAACACTGTTTCCATTTATCCCCTTAGTTACCAGTACAGTGACGTCACTGACGCTGGAAATTTCGAGACTATAAATATGGACTTGGGGATTTCCACAGGTTGTAGCTATACATATGTACTAGAGTTCATAAACAGGAACGTCAATCAAGCTGAGGCTATAAAAAGATAGTGGGGTTTTCCAAAGGAATAACCCACAAGTTGTAGTATAAATAGATAGTGGGATTTCATAGGAATTTTAGCTGATTATAGCTATAAATAGATACATGGGTGTTTATCCACGATCGTCACACAAGTTGATATTGTAATTAGTTACTAATTTTATCCATTTTATAGTGTGTGTGTGTATGTGTGTGTGCGTGTGTCTGCGCACGTACGCTGTGTGTGTGTGTGTGTGTGTGTATTGGTCTCTGTTTGTCCCTATAAAGCTCACTTTTTCCCTATCAGATACACTGTACCTACCTACCTGCAGTAGCGCGTATTCAGGTCAGCCACTTGCAACACTGTTGACATCTATCCCTAGTGTTCAGTACAGTGACGTCATTGACGCTGGAAATTTCGAGACTATAAATATGGACTTGGGGATTTCCACAGGTTGTAGCTATACATATGTACTAGAGTTCATAAACAGGAACGTCACTCAGGCTGAGGCTATAAAAAGATAGTGGGGTTTTCCAAAGGAATAACCCACAAGTTGTAGTATAAATAGATAGTGGGATTTCATAGGAATTTTAGCTGATTATAGCTATAAATAGATACATGGGTGTTTATCCACGATCGTCACACAAGTTGATAATGTAAGTAGTTACTAATTTTATCCATTTTAGTCTAAACCATTGTAACTTAATTTTCGGGGATATGTTTATTTTCCTTTAAATTCTGGGACTATTTCGTCATTTTAGCGTTACTTTTAGTCACATCCATTTTGTCGTTGAGCATTTCTTGATTATAGCTATTTATAGCATCATTACAATTATGCAAATTTTTGAACAGCCCAGCAAAATTTCAGGTCTTAGTAATGCTTTATATATAAATCTCAGGCTTTTACTAGTGTATGTCTGTCTCTGTCTCTGTTGTGTTTGGCCCTCTATCATCATTGTCCCTAGACAGGCCCACCATGTTAAATTCCCCTTGACGCTATACAGACCCACCATGTTCAATTTCCCTTGACGCTATACAGGCCCACGATCTATTCCCATGTTAAATTCCCCTTGAGGCTAGAGTGACCCAAGACTTTTTCCCATGTTAAATTCCCCTTGAGGCTAGAGTGACCCATGATTTTTCCCCATGTTAAATTTTCCTTGACGGTAGAGTGACCCAAGAGGTCCTGTAATGCTAATTTCCCTTGAGGCTAGGGTGACCCACTTCACTACTTATATATATATATATATATATATATATATATATATATATATATATATATATATATATATATATATATATATATATATATATATATATATATATATATATATATATATATATATATATAAAATAAACAGTTGTAACTTCATTTGCGCTTCATCAAAGGGACAACAAGTATGAACAACATCAAACTGAAACAAAATCCAGGGTAGATGTCACTGACGACTAGAGAATCGGAGAACGAAAGGGAAAAGGCACCTAAACTGGTCGAACTAGTCCAAATGCCTGATGGCAAGGGAGTACGGACCCTGAAACCTAAACTGGATACTTTTTGCAGGAAACAAATGTGTATAAAAAACACAATGAGAGATCCATTCTAAATTCTTTTCTGAAAATTCTTTTTATTTCTTTTTCGTCGGGAAAATACTAGGAAAACAGAGGACATGGATAATAAAACACTAAACCTATTATATTTATATCGATGAAGTGGCAGACTTAGAGCTCTAACCAAATCTATGTCCTGGGACGGGGCTGTGGTGTGTCCACAAGTAAAGAGATTTTACTCAAAAGATACAAATTCAGCGATACCAATACAGTAAGTTTCACTGCTTTGTTACTCGTCACCAGTTTTACCAATTTTTCTTTTAAATGGATAAATACATCGCGAAGAAAGCACAATTTGCGTGAGAAACCTATGAAAACAATGTATAAATTTATATGCATTACTATTTGATAATGTTGGAAGTGGCCATATTGGCCTGATTTATGAAAAGTTTCAAAATGCTTTTAATTCAAACCGGAACAATATATTTTCTTTACTTAGGTTTGTTGGGAAGAACCGAATACTTCCAGCGCACAGATGATGTATGTCTGCATCGTCTGTGTATAAATGATTCACCGTAAAACTAAATCTTCACATTAGGGAACGTCTTGTCAGTGAACGGTCTACTTTAATGACTTGCACATCTTCGGCAGTAGAGGTATGTGAGTTATTTATTAATTTCTTGTGTAAAAGTTATAACTATTGTACTACTACGTTTATTTTTGTATATTTTCTTTGCAGCTTCGGCTTACGTAGTATAATGCAAATATTTTATATTCTTGTTTGTGACTTAGCAAGAAATTTATATTAGCAATATAAAGTTGCATTTTTAAGAAACATTTAGTACTGTAGGATTTTTATCGGGCACGGGTATGTTCACTTTTGAATTTGTGTATTGATTTGTTATTAGTGTACCGATAATGCAATTTGTATAGCTTACCGCGCATAATGTCATAACATTTTATCGTATATGCCCGTGTTATGCATAGTACACGGTGTTAGATATATTTTCAGCTGATCGGAGTCGCAGCTGTAGAGCTTTTCGGAGTCAACGTGGTACCAGCTGTAGAGCTAACCACAGAATTTGGCCATAGCAGATGTAAATCTGAACCATAGAAGCCGTATAGCTGAGTGAACAGTGTTGTTGGTCGAGCAGCAGGTGATCGGGTGTTGCTGACAGATTGGTGAGCACTGACTGCTTGACTGAAAAGGAATTTAATGGTGGCCGGTGACTACCTGGAATACTGACTGCTTGATTGACCAATGTGACTGGTATCGTGCTGGTGACGGAGTGTGTAACTCCATAATAGTAATCTTTTTAGCCTTAGGCTAATTTTTGGGTTTGTAATACCCAGTGTTTTGGGATTGTAAAGCTATTTTATATGATATGTGTCCCTTTATTTTCATCATTTTACTCTTTGAGTTAAATAACTCATATTTCACTATATGAGTGAATTCATTTTTTACTATTTGAGTCATATTTAACTATTTGAGAAAATTCATTTTTACTATTTGAGTAAAACACACTATTCTTTTCGCCACATGAAACGGCTGTGAATCATTCACCTTTGTCCTTGTACTGTGTAAGGTCATTTATTTGTATTTTCATTTTTTCGCATTATTATATTCGTGCGGATTATGTTAATTTGACCAATATTTGGATCTTATACACGCACGCATTAATCATAATTCCTTTCTCAGTCAAGTCATTCATCATTAAACAATGCATTTGTATTACCATCAAAAGTGTTGTGTTATAAATCCGAAATCCAACCCGGTTATCTTGTTATGGCAGTGACCAATATATACTTATATAGTTAACTTGCGGTGTCTTGTTAAATACAATTTAAATTATTAGAAACGTCCTCGTATTTCTCTTACACGATATATCAAAACCAAAAATTGACGTTCAGTTCTAAATTGGCTTCAAGTCGCTGAGTGATCCAGAATGACGGGGCCCCGAGTGGCCTAGTGGTCTAAAGCGCTCACTGTTCCGGATCACTGCCATCTCACCTCTGTCTGCGTGGGTTCGAGTGCAAGGCTCGGCTAGCGTGGGTACGTGGGAAAGCCTGCCAGTAGCTTCTCGTGGGTCGGTGGTTCTTCCCTGGGTTTTCCAGGGTTCTTCCTCCACCATTTATACTGGCCGCCATGTATAGCCTATCTTGTGCTTTAAAATGGCGTTAAACCCTAGAACAGCAGCAACAGAATCACGTATCAAACAACAGCAGCGGAGATAGGCAATATTAAGATGTTAGGTAATTGCAAGGTGCCACGGTACGTCTGCATTACAACCACAATAGTAAAATGGTAGGTAATTACAAGGCACCACAGCACGTCTGCATTACAACCACAATATTAAGATGGTAATAAATACAAGGCACCACGGTAGTCTGCATTATAACCACAATAGTAAGAAGGTAGGTAATTACAAGGCACCACAATACGTCTAAATTACAACCACAGTATTAAGATGGTAAATAAATACAAGGCACCACGGCACGTTTGCATTATGACCACAATAGTAAGAAGGTAGGCAAGTATAAGGCACCACAATACGTCTACATTACAACCACAATAGTAAAATGGTAAGTAAATACAAGGCACCACGGCACTTCTAATTTACAACCACAATATTAAGAAGGTAGCTAATTACAAGGCACCACCGTACGTCTGCATTACAATCACACTATTAAGAAGGTAGTTAGGCACAACTGTTCGTGTGCATTACAACCACAATAGTAAGAAGGTAGGTAATTACAAAGCACCAAGGCACATCTGCATTACATCCACAGTATTGAGATGGTTGGTAAATACAAGACGCCACGGTACGTCTGCATTATAACCACTATAGTAAGATGGAAGGTAGGCGCAACGGTACGTCTGTATTACAACCACAATAGTAAGAAGGTAGGTAATTACAAAGCACCACAGTACGTCTGCATTACAACAAGAGTAGTAAGAATGGAGGTAATTACAAGGCACCACGGTAGGTCTGCATTACAACCACAATATTATGATGGTAGGAACGTCTGCATTACAACCACAATAGTAAGATGGCAGGTAATTACAAGGCACCACGGTACGTCTGCATTACATCCACAATAGTAAGATGGTAGGTAATTACAAGGCACCACGGCACGTCTGCATTACAAGCACAATAGTAAGATGGTAAATAAATACAAGACACCATGTCACGTTTGCAATACAACCACAATAGTAAAAAAGTAGGTGATTACAAGGCACGACGGCAGGTTTGCATTACAATAAGAATAGCAAAAGGGGAGGTAACTACAAGGCACCACGGCAGGTCTGCATTTCAACCACAATAGTAAAATGGTAGGTAATTATAAGGCACCACGGTACGTCTGCATTACATCCACAATAGTAAAATGGTATGTAATTACAAGGCACCACGGCACGTCTGCATTACAACTACAATAGCAAGATGATAAATAAATACAAGACATGTCACGTCTGCAATACAACCACAATAGTAAGAAAGTAGGTAATTACAAGACACCACCGTACATATGCATTACAACCACAATAGTAAGATGGCAGGTGGGCACCACAGCACGTCTGCATTACAACCACAATAGTAAAATGGTAGCTAATTACAAGGCATCACGGTACGTCTGCATTACAATCACACTATTAAGAAGGTAGGTAATTACAAGGCTACACGGTACGTCTGCATTACAACCATAATAGTAAGAAGGTAGGTAATTACAAGGCACCACCGTACTTCTGCATTACAACTACAATAGTAAGAAGGTAGGTAATTAATAGGCACCATGGTACGTCTGCATTACAACCACAAAAGTTACAAGGCACCACGGTACTTCTGCATTACAACCCCAATAGTAAGAAGGTAGGTAGGCACCACGGTACGTCTGCATTACACCACGGTACGTCTGCATTACAACCACACTATTAAGAAGGTAGGTAATTACATGGCACCACGGTACGTCTGCATTACAGCCATAATAGTAAGAAGGTAGGTAATTACAAGGCACCACGGTACGTCTGCATTACAACCATAATAGTAAGAAGGTAGGTAATTACAAAGCACCACGGTACTTCTGCATTACAACCACAATAGTAAGAAGGTAGGTAATTAATAGGCACCACGGTACGTCTGCATTACAACCACAAAAGTTACAAGGCACCGCGGTACTTCTGCATTACAACCCCAATAGTAAGAAGGTAGGTAGGCACCACGGTACGTGTGCATTAAAACCACAATATTAAGAAGGTAGGTAATTACAAGGCACCACGACACGTATGCATTACAACCACAATAGTAAGATGGTATGTAGGCACCACGGTACGTGTGCATTACAACCACAATAGTAAGATGGTAGGTAGGCACCACAATACGTCTGCATTGCAACTACAATAGTAAAAATGTAGGTAATTACAAGGTACCACGGTACGTGTGCATTACAACCACAATAGTAAGATGGTAGGTAATTACAAGACACCACGGTACGTCTGCACTACAACCACAATAGTAAGATGGTAGGTGAGTACCACGGCAAGTCTGCATTACAACCACAATAGTAAGATGGTAAATAAATGCAAGGCACCGCGGCACGTCTGCATTACAACCATAATAGTAAGATAGTAGGTAATTACAAGGTACCACGATAGTAATTAATTGGGGAGATATAGCGCCGATGGGAAAATACATTACAGACCCCCACCTTGGGCCTGTATAGTGTCAAGACTTTTCAGACCACCCTGGGCTCGTTTAACGTCAATTGAATTGAACATGGACATATTTGGCCTGTATTGCGTCAAGGGAAAGTGGGGTTGTTGAATAGCGATAATAGGAATGGAATAGGTGAGGTGACGTCACGGTACTGAACACTGGTAACAATGTAGCAAGAGTTTGACTTGGATATGTGCTACTCAACGAAGAGACAAATACAACACATATACATAGATTGATGAACATCAGTATATCATACCTTAACTATAAAATAGGCTTTAAAAAAATGTAAGCAAGAAAGCAAATCTTTTCGAGGCATATCAGTGGCCCTGAAAAGGGCCGTTTAACTTTCTTCTACTTTCTCTACTCTCTTCTTTTTCTCCACCAGCATCTCATTTTTGCGGGTGGGGGCAGGATATCTTTATTATTCTTCTTCCTCTTCTCCTTTTTCTTCTTATCATCCTTCTATCTATTTTTAGTTACAACTTATGGGAAATTCCTTTGGAAAAACCCACTATCTATTTATAGCCTTAAAGTGTGTGACGTTCCTGTTTAATTCCCTAGTATCTATCTATAGCTACAACCTGTGGGGGAAAAAAAATCAAGTTTATATTTATAATCTCAAACTTTCCATCTTCAATGATGTCACTGTACTGGACATTAGGGGAATAATGGCAAATGTTGCAAGTGCCTGGCCTGAATACGCGCTTCTATATGTAGGTAGGTAGGTGAAATGAATTTGATAGGGATAAAGGGAGTTTTCTAGGGACAAACAAAGACCGATACATAGACACAAACACAAAAAAACAAACGTAAGCGTGCACACAAACACATACACACACCACAGAGGGAAGAAGAAAAAATAAACCCAAATATACTATCCACATAACGAACGCGAACGCATACATACCCCGAATATACTATCCACACACGGGAAGAAGACAAACAAACCCCAATTATACTACCCACACAGAGGGAAAAAGGGAAGAAGAAAAAAAAACACACTTTACTATCCATATAGAAGGGAAGGGTAAAAAGACAATATCTACTATCAAAAATACCCCAATATGTACTATAAAAAACCAATATATACTATCCACACACGGGAAGAAGAAAAAACAAACTCCAAATATACTACCCACACAGAGGGAAGAGGGAATAAAAACACTCACTTTACTATCCACACAGAAGGGAAGGTGAAAAAAACAAAACAATATCTGCTATATAAAATACCCCAACATTTACTATCAAAAACCGCAATATCTATTATCCACACAAACGTACGCGCAGGCATACAAACTCCCAAATCTACTCTCCACACAAACGTACGCGAACGCACACACACACACACAAACACACACACACACACACACACACACACACACACACACAGTGGGAAAGAAGAAAAAAAAACAAAATATACTATCCACACAGAAGGAAGAAGAAAATACAAACCCATGTATATTATCCACAGTAACGTACGCGAACGCATACAAACCCACATTTTACTATCCAAAATCTACTATCCTCTCGAGCGAACACACACACACACACACACACACACACACACA
Organism: Sinohyriopsis cumingii; assembly: GCA_028554795.2. NCBI lineage: Eukaryota > Metazoa > Mollusca > Bivalvia > Unionida > Unionidae > Sinohyriopsis > Sinohyriopsis cumingii. The sequence continues at coordinate 68,451,715 of CM068834.1, read as the reverse complement.
CACACACACACACACACACACCACAGAGGGAAGAAGAGAAAACAAACCCTATATATACTAGGGAAGAGGGGAAAAAAATAAAAATATACTATCCACACAAACGTGCGCGAATGCATACAAACCCCAAATATACTAACCGCACAAACGTACGCGAATCCATACAAACACACACTCTAATATCCACACAAATGTACGAGAAAGCACACACACACACACACACAGAGGGAAGAAGAAAGAACAAACCCAAAATATACTATCCACACAGAGGGAAGAGGAAAAAAGCAAACACAAAATATACCATCCACTAACGGGAAGAAAAAAAAAATACTATCAGCACAAACGTATGCGAACACATGCAAACATACACTCACACATAAACGCAGAAACAAACGTACGTTAACTAATGCAAACACAGACACACCTACAATTATCAGTGAATGATTAGAGCTTATAGTCACACTAATCGACACTCACACAAATTGGCAACTTGAATAGTCTCTTTTCTAGAATTCTGGTTAGCCCTGAGAAGGGCTGGGTCTTTTTTAACTTCAGATGCACCCGGTTAATGGTGGCATCTCCCAGGCCGAGCACCACAGATACAACGGCGGCTCCAATCTTGCTCCCAATTCACAGTTGTTCTTGAGAGCGCAGAGGCAGCTTGAGTGACAGCTACATCCCAGTTTTCACTTTGAGGGATAGTGAAGACTTCCTTCCTTCTATTCCACACCCGTGGATGCTGCCTCCTTACCTCATGTGGACGCTGAGGCTCCCGCTCTTGCCTCTGCCTCTCCAATTCTTGGTCCCAGTTCTCTATTTCTGGGACATGGGTCTCTGTGCTGGTAGTGGCTGAGGTGCTTATTACTGTGGAGATGTCCTCACCATTGGCATAACTTCACAGCTCTGTCTTAGCATCAGGTGAGGCAGGGTAATTTCTTTCTTTTCCTTCTCCTCTTTTTTCTTTTCCTTCTCCTTATCTTCTTCAAGCCTGGCACTTCCCTGGATGCGCCTGGCATGCTGCATGTGCATATGAAGCTCCAATAATTTGCACATTATACTCATCTCGAATGTTAACGAGTGAACTCTGGGTAGCAAGACTGAGGAACGCTTCCCTTTATAGTTGTCAAGTACGGATGTGAAGGAAAACATCCCCCTTACACCAAAACTCACAATATCCATATCATAAGCAAAACATGGAACGCGCGAACCTAAAAGAAACACTCATGTTGACTTTCTTACTTACTAATACATAAACACTATCTGACAAGACAGAAAAACGAAGTGTTGATAGGCACACTTCTATTATTTTGGACACAAAACAAAGTGTCCGAAGTGTTTATAGACGCACAAAGTAATATGATTGACAACTGAACTAGTATCTCTTTTCTAGAGTATTGGGGTAGCCGGAAAAGGGCCGTTTTTGTGGACGGGGAGTTATGGCAATCTTTTATCGTTTATGATTGCTTCCCCTTCTGGCAGCAGGCTTTCGAACATGATAGGGTCTGCTTCTTCGGAAAGAGAAGGAGAACTCGTTCATGTCTACACGGAATTCGACAAATATTCTGTCAGATTTCTGCTGCTGATGTTCTCTCTGCTCTCTTTGATTCTGAAGTCTGTACTTCGCCGTCCATTCTTCTTTCTTCTTTTTGATTTCATCGCTGAAGAGCTCTTCTAGCAGTGTGAGTGTGTGTGATTTGAATTTTTAAAATAGCTTTAACAATTTTTCAGTCATATCGCTACGATGTCTGCAGTGTGACAGTTTATAGTGGAGTCTAGCACTGGGACATCATGCCGCAAACATGTAGCATGATTTCCTACCCAGCCACATTATCCTGACACCAGGCCGACCAGTCCTAACACTTACCTCGTAATATTGAGCGCCAAGCGAGGCAGCTGATAGTACCATTTTTGTAAGTCTTTGGTATGACTCAGCCGGGGATCGAACTCACGACCTACCGAATCTGAGTCGGACGCTCTAACCACTATGCCACTGGAGCGGTCAGCTCTTCTTTCAGGTCTTTGGTCACTTTGAACATTCTGACATTCTCTATCTCTTCAGTCTTCGGTTTCAAGCTTTGTCTTACACGATCTAAATTCACGTAATTTTCGTTCAGCTTTTCTAGTCTTTAACACATCTTCATAGGAGGATGAGTCAACAATGGATAAAGTTAGGAGACTATAACATTTATTAATTATACGACGTAGATTAGATAATGAAGGATTCGATTGTATTGTGAAAGGAATTACATCTCTCTCTATTTTACATTCTTCTGTGTTTAAAGCCTCATGTTTGAGTAATATTACGGGCTTTGTTCAGCGCAGAATCAATTATATGTAGGATAATTTCTATTTTGTAAATATGTTTGTAATTTATTCAACGAATTTTGTGATTGACAATCATCTGAAATAATGAGTCGGTATCTTTTCGACTGGCTATATGGTATACCGTTTTTACATGACATGGGCTGATATGAAGAATATTCCACATATTTGTGGATATTAAGTTCCTTGATATGAATATGTAAAGATAGTGTTATCAATATTTTATATCACATTTACATCTAAAAATTAAACATGCGTACTATATGCAGTATAAGTAAAATTAATTGTCGGATGAAAATGATTTAGGCGATCAAAAAATTCTTTCAGTTCTTCGGTTGAATCCTTCCAGATATAAATGTCATCGAAAAATCTGAACCAAAGAGATTGATTAAACTTTTCGTTTTGAAGAAAATCCTTTTCAAATTTACCCATGAAAGGGAAGAGTATGAAGGAACCATATTAATACCCATTGCCGTACCCATTGTTTGTATGTAATTCGTATTATTAATTTGAAAATAATTATTTTCCAAAATAAGTTGTATTATTATACGAATATCTTCACAAGATAGTGTGCTATTATTAGGATTGTTATCAAGAAAATATTTACACGCTTCAATAGCAACTGCATGCGGAAAGTTGGTATATAGTGATGTTACATCTAATAATACCAGGTTTGAAATTAACAGATAGCTGTGGAATAGACTTCAACTTTTTAATGAAAGTTGTTGTATCGTTAATGTATGATTTCATTATGAGTTTTGGGTAATATGTAGAACTGAGGTGTACGCATGTTAAGACGGAAAGTTTCGAATTCCTCATATACGGAATTTTTTATTTTTAGCCATCTCATTAATGCATGTTGAAATTTTATATTTAATTTTCTATTCACGGATCTTCGACAATACGTTTGTAGTAGTTTGCATCATTTAATTGACGTTGAACTTCTTTAACATAATCTTCTTGATTCATAATAATAATAGTATTTGACTTATCATCCTTTTTAATCACTATACTGTCGTCATTTATTAGATTATATAAAGATTTAATTTCGTCCTTAGAAATATTACTATGATAGTGCTTTTTTTGATTACCAGTTAATATCTCTTTTGTGATCGCGTATAAAAAAATGCAACAATGAATCACGTAAAAGATGTTTTAATTCTGTTATAAAAAGGTTATCTGGATTTTGGGGCCACTTCTCCAGACGAAGTGGGGCGACTTCTCCAACCACTCTGGGGCGACTTCTCCAGATACGTTTGGGCGAGTTCTCCCAGGGCGAGTTCTCCCAGGGCGAGTTCTCCATGGGGCGAATTCTCCCAGGGCGAGTTCTCGATGGGGCGAGTTCTCTGCATAGCTGTCTGCATTACTGTCACAATAGTAAGATGTAGGTAGTTACAAGGCACTATGGCACGCCTTCACTACAACTACAGAACAATGTTTTTTCCAACTTTGTAGTTACAAAGATGAACAACATTGACATAGTAAATATTCAGGCCCGATCCTAGGGCAAGGCTAACGAGGCAACCGCCTTGGGTCCCGCGCTAAAAAGAAATGCAGGTTGTTTTTTTTTGCTTGCGGTCCCGAGCTCATCGTTTGCTGCCATGATAGGACCGGGCCTGAGTAAATTCTTTTTCAACGTCTGATATTGAAGAATGGTTTGAATCGGCTCAACGTTATATAGGCCCACCCGACAATGATCATGTGATTACCTGCAGACGTCGATTCTGTTGTGTTGTATCGACCAGCAAGTTGTTCTACACCAATTTTCTTCTGACATTAGGTCCACCAGTAATGACAACAAAAAAAATCGCGGAGAATAATTTGTTAGTCTTGGGTGTAAATCCCATCACATGTGCATCGACAGTAATATGATAAAGTTGATAAAACATGTTACTTAATTGCAAAACAATATTAATACAATAATTAATATTTAAAACAAACATAATAAGCGCAACGAATGTTTATTTTGATAGCATTTTTTCCTGTTTCCTTTTGGTGGTGATACAAAAGTTAGATTTAGGCATTCTGGGTATGGAAGTAGTAAGTAGGGGCACCCTACGTACAATGGGAATTAGCATTACAGACCCCCCCCCCCCCGGGCAAATCTACTTACAATGGAAATTTAACATGGCGAAAAATCGTGGGCAAATCTACGTACAAGGGGAATTAACATGGGAATAAATCGTGGGCCACTTTACGTACAAGGGGAATTTAACATGGGAATAAATCGTGGGTCACTTTACGTACAAGGGGAATTTAACATGGGAATAAATCGTGGGTCTGTCTAGCGACAAGGGAAATTAACATGGGGGGAATAGAGTTTGGGCTTGTCTAGGGACAAGGGGAATTGAACATGGGGAATAGAGTTTGGGCTTGTCTAGGGACAAGGGGAATGGAATAGGGGACTATAGTGTGGGTCTGTCTAGGGACAATGGGAATTTAACATGGGGAATAGATCGTGGGACTGTCTAGGGACAATGGGAAATTTAACATGGGGAATAGATCGTGGGACTGTCTAGGGACAATGGGAAATTTAACATTACGGAAACCCCTGGGGGATATAGCCTCAAGGGAATTTAACATATTGAAATTGAACATGGTGGATCTGTATAGCGTCAAGGGGAATTGAACATGGTGGGACTATCTAGGGACAATGATGGTAGAGGGTCAAACACAACAGAGACAGAAACATACATACACTAGTACAAGCGTGGGATTTATATATAAAGCATTACCAAGACCTGAAATCTTGCTGGGGTGTTCAAAAATTTGCATAATTGTAACGATGCTATAAATAGCTATAATCAAGGAAATGCTCAACGACAAAATGGATGTGACTAAAAGTAACGTTGAAATGACGAAATTGTCCCAGAATTTAAAGGAAAATAAACATATCCCCGAAAATTAAGTTACAATGGTTTAGACTAAAATGGATAAAATTAGTAACTACTTACAATATCAACTTCTGTGACGATCGTGGATAAATACCTATGTATCTATAATCAGCTGAAATTCCTATGAAATCCCACTATCTATTTATAGCTCCAACTTGTGGGTTTTTCCTTTGGAAAATCCCACTATCTTTTTATAGCCTCAGCTTGAGTGACGTTCCTGTTTATGAATTCTAGTATATATGTATAGCTACAAAATGTGGAAATCCCCAAGTCGATATTTATAGTCCCAAAATTTCCAGCCTCAGTGACGTCACTGTACTGAACACTAGGGGATAAATGGCAACAGTGTTGCAAGTGGCTGACCTGAAAACGCGCTACTGTAGGTAGAGTGTATCTGATAGGGATAAAGTGAGTTTTATAGGGACAAACAGAGACCAATACACACACACACACACACACACAATACGCGCGCAGACACACACACACACACACACACACACACACACACACACACAGGGAAGAGGAACAAACAAACCTCAAATATACTATCCACACTCGGGAGGAAGAAAAAAAAAACAACCAAATATACGATCTACACAACGGACGCGAACACACACACACACACACACACACACAGAGGGAAGAGGAAAAAACAAACCCCAAATATACTATCCACACTCGGGAGGAAGAAAAAAAAAACAACCAAATATACGATCTACACAACGTACGCGAACACACACACACACACACACACACACACACACACAGAGGGAAGAGGAAAAAACAAACCCCAAATATACTATCCACACTCGGGAGGAAAAAAAAAAAACAACCAAACATACGATCTACACAACGTACGCGAACACACACACACACACACACAGAGGGAAGAGGAAAAAACAAACCCCAAATATACTATCCACACTTGGGAGGAAGAAAAAAAAAACAACCAAATATACGATCTACACAACTTACGCTAACACACACACACACACACACACCACACACACACATACACACACACACACACACGCGCGCGCGCGCGCACACCACAGACGGAAGAAGAAGAAGAAAACCATTATACACTATCCACACGGAGTGAAGAAATAACCCTTTATATATACTATCAACAGAGAGTGAAGAAAATAACCCATTATATTCCATCAACACAGAGTGAAGAAGAAAAAGTTTTTTGAAAGCACCTAAGCCCTCACCTGCAATGACCAACTCTGCCAAACACCTACACCCCACCCCACCCCCACTCCCAACACTACAAAACCCATTTAACCCGTTATTTTATGGCATCAGTGTGTGCTTTAGGAAACATCAAGACACAAAAATGATGGATGAATAGACTGACTATTGTTTACGGACTTGCATGCCTAAAGAGCGTGCGTGAAGGAAAACATCCTTCCATTTCAATTCTAACTAAAACATGATCCAGAGGGATAGAGAGAGGTGAAAGAGCACAATTTCATAAAGTGTGAGTAAAAACAAAACACGCCATCCTTATTATACAATGTCAAGACCAAGAGACACTTACGTTTTCTTTCTGGTCTATTCTCTTTTAGAAGGTAGTATGAAATTTCACATCAGGGCCAACGCATCGGCTCACATTGTCAATTTTTCCATTTCCATGTCTTTACTGGCACAAGTTCTTCATCATCTTCAATTTCTTCTTCTTCTTCTTCTTCTGAATCCCTCTTCTCTGTTTCGTCTTGTTTTTTGTTTCTTCTCTTTTCTCGTAGGGCACTCTGAATTCCAGTGTCCTTTCCCCTGACAACGATATTAGGTATCTTGACTTTTGTCTCTCTTTCTTAGACGAAGCAGGTATTTTGGAGACAAATACCCATTTACCTTTGCAGATATAGCAAACTTCATTAGCACACACTTTCGTATGACTCTCATCAAATCAACGACCAAAAGAGTAAGTTTTGTTGCCACTTTCGCCTGTGAATTATGTTTTCGTATGACTTTTAGCAAATATTTGACCAGCAGGTCGATCTGTGCTGACTCTTCCATCTTCGTGATCGTTTGAGAGCGGAATGAATACTCTGACGCTAAGACACTCTCCTTATATACAGGGACCTGCTGGGTATGAAACCTAGTCAAATGTAATTTTGCAATAAGATGAAACGATTTCATTGAGGAAGTAAAAGGCAATGATGTACCGTATCGCCTCACACAAAACCTGAAGTGTTAGCTCAGATCCGTGTCAGCAATTTCGAAGACGACATAACTGAGCTTTCATCAATGCTCTCCAATGATGCCACAAAACCACGAGTCCTGATTCACGCCAAAAGAAATTTCGTTCGGTCCATAAAAAATAGTATCACATCTGAGAAACGCAAAAACGAACTTTCAGAAAACTGAGAACGACGGCTTACACCTACAACGTAAATGTATGAGTTCAAGTAGTGCGTAAAACTTAGTCAAATTAAATTTTTATAGTCAAGACGAAACGATCTCTTTTCGAACAAGAAAGCAGACACCAAGCGACAATGACAATCCGTGTCACACAACACTTTTCAAAATGTATATTATCAGAGGTTTGTTCTAGCGATCTGCACGGTTAAATTAAATGTTGATGTATTTTGCAATAAGACGGACACAATTTCCATGGGATCGCCCATGGTACGATTGTTCGTGCATTAGTTTAATTTTTAAAAATATTTTTTTATATAAATCGCCTATAGGATAGACTCAGTAAAGCATGGCCATTCTCGTCACTGTCTGAATAGCTACTCAAGTCAATTCGAAGCGAACGCGGTAAGAAAATAAGTATAGCCAATGAAATGGCTTACAACGGGTGATGCATTGTTTTGTTCTAGGACTGTGTGGCATAATAATCCCTATGTTCTTGCGTTGTTACCATTACAGTGCAGATAGACTGAAATGTGAACTTACAAGCCCTCTTTGTGTGTGTTGTACCATTTCTTCTTACCACATCAAAATACTGAGCGTGACAGTATTGGTTCGCGTTTTCAAGCTGACCATTTTTTTAATATCTCACTTAAACATTTTAACATAAACACTCACACTCACATCGGTAGAGTCAGAACAGATGGGTTACAGTATTGAGGGGCATGTTATCTTTTTTTTTCAAACTAATAAATTTGGGGTTTGTATGAAGTAAAGAACCGAAAGTACAGTGAAACTCAAGGATGATGACCCAATCTGTCTGTCTATTGATGCGTGTATTTACTTAAGAAGAAATATGACCTCTAAAACACAAAGATATACGGCAAGCATGATTAGAATGAACATAACGATGTTTTCCTTCACGCTCGTGTAATTTAGAGCTTCAATCCTCTTTGAAGACAAACTTGGTCTCCTTTTGTAGGGCTTGAAATAATAAAAAACCTGAAAAAATCTTAAGCACTTTGCTATAGATAATTTCATCAACAGACTAAACAACATAAATACCGTTACAACACTAGAAAGCCTTAAATCTTCTATCAAAAAGAAATGCATCAAAAACTTGAAGATTAACGATAACTAACCAATGAAACCGAATTTAACAAAGGCAGTGACATGTGAAGAAATGGCTCTCACTTTGGAAAGGTAGGCGAATGTACTCTGTCATGCACCATCAACTTGAAAAAAAATTATAAACAGAGAGAAACCTGAATTCAAAATTCAGCTGTTTTTTCTTCAAAATTGTTTCGTTTCTTTTTTCTTTTTTGGAACAAATCTAAGCACTAATATAGAGTGGAAAAGGGAAAATGCACATACAAGCTTTGATATTTCTGAAAAAAATGAGGGGATATTCCTAACGTTCATAACCACCTATGGACTTGGACTTGTCTGTGACTTATCCACAAAACAAGATGTACATATTTCTGGTCAAGCTGCAAGTGTGTGCGTGTTTTGGAAAATGGTAAAAATTGGATATACAATTTTCTCGTGACACTTATAAAGTGAAGAGTCTGCAAGTGTCAAAAGCCAAAGTCTTATAAGTTTTGTATTTTGTACGGCTTGTAAAGATTTCCACTTTAGAAAATGTGAAGTATCACAAGTTATTATCACAAACAGAAGTGGAACATAGGGGCTTGCAAGAAAGAAAATAACCCAGACAGTTGGTGTCATCAAGAGTGCTAGAGACGGTACCCGAACTTGCTTGCTTGCTTACTTGAATTAAAGTGATTTTCGCTCTAATGGAGCATATATCACTGGTTTAATAACGCACCGCGTGATTTTTAATTACTCCTGGGGAAAGAAAGAGAGCCTCATCCCCCAGGCTTTTATGTACTCACAGACTACTTTTAAATTTAGCCACTCAGGTGTAGGACTAACTAGTCCTTAACAACCTGACTGAAAGGCTTTAAACATGAGTGGGAATAGTCTCACCACACACTCATTTTTCTGTCCGAGCGTGGTAAAGGAGGGAAAAGGTGCTCAGCAAGACAGCCATGGGTGTTAAGTACTCAACAAAACGCTAGCCCGTACTTATTTCAAATCAAGTCGTGTCACCAAAAAAGACGACGTGTACGACATCAAAGGCATTGTCAAACGCAGAAACCGTAAAGTGGGCAAACGACGTGTCAAAGAAGTCAAAGTACGTTGGAAAGGATATCCACCCAGTTTTGATTCTTGCATCGACGCTTCGCACTATAAAAAGAAGTGACCATCATGCCCTTTCACACAGATTCAGCTACTGCGATCACTCCTTCACCCAATTCTTCTCTGCAAGATTTACAAACACAACCCTTGTGGGTGTGGTATGGAAAACGTGTGCCTAAAACGCAAATCGTCTTTTTCTGCCAAACCTTCGTGGTGTATTGTGTCATCGGTGCATCCATTGCCAATTTGAGTTTGCAACAAGGAGACAAACACTTGTGGACCATTGTATTGAGCAGTTGCATCGGTTACCTGCTTCCTAATCCCTCCCTGAAATTCTCCTCGAACGGGAACCACGGGAACCTAGTGTCCAGTGCCAGTGCCAGTCACCAGTCGAACAACAACAACCACAACAACAACAACAACCCCATTTGGGCGGAGACACTCCTCTAACTTCCAGTATCGCCTCGGAGAGCCACAAAACTCTGGAATTATGAGCAATAACAACCAATTTTACTTAACCTTACCCAGTGACAGTTCCATGGAGGTGTTTCCCAAGAACACGTTGTGCTGTTACACGGTCAAATTACCTCAGACCATCCAGTTAGATCACGAAGCCCATTGGGAAGTGGCTTTAGTGGAAATCATTCACCCAACACAAATCAAAAACATCACCGAAAAGCAAAACACTTTCGAGGTGGAAATCCTGAATGCCCAATTGGAGGAAGAAATCAACAAAATCGGGTTTTTAGGGGACACAAGACCAGCCAGCAATCCAGCCTTCATTATCTACACCTTGAAAATTCCTTCAGGTTATTATTTTAGTGGTGAACATTTGGTGGACACTATTGCGGACAGGTTCAACTTAGCCTTTGGCAAAGCACTGAACAGAGCCAAAAAAGTGTGAAGATTGAGTACCATAAAGTGGCTCATCGTCTCGTGATCAAATTTCAAGATACGGACACATTGTCCCTCAGGTTCAATGGTAGTTTGTTTGAAATTTTGGGTGGAGATGCAGAAATGGTCGCAAACAATATGAGCCCCAAGATCAAAAGTAATATGGATTTTTACAGAACTTTTGGAAACCCGGTAGAACTGAACCAAGGACTTAATTTGATGTTTGTGTATTCCGATGTGGTGGAGTACAACGTGGTGGGACACACCTCTGTGCCGTTACTGCGTGTCATTCCTTTCAAAGTGGATAGTACCACAAACAATGACCAGGAAGGTGCAAAGACCTCTCACGTACACCGTGAATTTGTACATCCTCATTATTTGCCCGTCAGTAAGTCGTATTTAGACACTGTAAACATTGCTATAAAAGGAGATCTGGGACAAAATATTCCATTCTCCAAAGGGAAAGTTACAGTGAAACTCCATTTTCGAAATCGGTTTTCTAACGAATTGTAAGTCAAGACAGCGAAGAGGGACATTTTCACCCTATAAAATCCGGCCAGATGCGTGTGGAATTTCAGTTTGCAGAAAATCTACGCGCAGATAATACGGTGAACGTCATCCTGTATGCTGAATTGGACAATACGATATAAACCAACAGTTTGAGAGAAGTCATTCCAGACTATTAGAAGTCATGGAAGACTTTTATCAATGTTTGTATAGTAGGGATTCTTTGGACATGGAATGTGAAGATCCTGAGGAAGGAGAACCCCAAGACAAAGACGAAGAAGTCATCATGATGAAGTCTAGATGGCCAGAACAAGAAGCCCATTTAGTCTCCTGTTTTGCCAAACACTTGGTCGAAAAAATGACGGAATTGATCAAGAAAAATTGTTATGGATGTCAAAACGATCATCCCAGTCAAATTCAACACGATAAATGCCTGACGTTGAGTCAAGAAGAAAAATTGGACGAATATCTGGACGAAGCTTGGAGTCTCATCTCGGAAGAAGACGTGTTACAACAGTGGTATAAAGGCTTGCGTGAACATTATTGTCCTCCATTAACAACTCAAGAGATCCATCGCATCGAAGCTCTCTTGGATCAGAGTTGGGAGACAAGGCGAAGAAACGGTTACTTTTCAGACATTTTCAAGCAAAAAGTCAGGATCGAATTGATGACTTATTATTACCTGTGAAGAAAAAAACAACACACAAATGGATATCTGGGAACTTTATTACCTTTTGAACCACAGTTCGTACACTGCTTCTTGGAATCCTGTCGTCTGTGCTAAAGATGAACTCCCTCATCGCAAACCTCAAGGCCATCAAGCTTATGTGATCAACACAGACGACAGTCATCACCCAGGAACCCACTGGGTAGCCGTCTACTTTCCTCAAGAAGGATGTGTGGAATATTTTGATTCCTATGGACTGCCCCCTTCGGAAGACGATATCATTGACTTTATGAGAAGAAATGCTCAGACCACACGATTCAATAATGTGAAATAACAAGGCACATATTCCTTGGTGTGTGGACAGTACTGTGTGTATTTTCTGCATCATTGCAGCCTGGGCTATTCTTTAGAACATTTAGTGACACTTTTTGATCCTCGTTCTTCTTCTAGAAACGATGTGAAAGTAGATGGATGGTTTTGTGACCAGTATGCTTATCTTTTGTCTCTAACTAGGAAACGTAGTGTCCATCAATGGCCTAATGACTTCCAACAGTGGAAATCACAATTTCATTCACAACGTTGTCAGCCCTGTTTAAAGTAGAGTGTGAATTGAAAAAAAATGTTTGGTATTTGAAAAAAATGTTTGATGTTACAGTGTTGGATTATTGTTAAAAAAATGTTAGAGTTGTTTGTTAGTATGAATAAAAAATGTGTTTTGAAGAAAAAAATGCCTTTGTGGTTTGTTTGGCTATAGGAATGTTGATTCATGCTCTTTGACTTCTCTCTATCCCTCCCATAACACTATTTGAACGTTCCGGCTAGAAAACCGTGTAGTAATGTTTTCCTTCACGTCCGCGCTTTGACTTTAAGAACCGGGGAAGTTTCCAGTCTGCCCATCCATTGTTAACTCATCCTCCTACGAAGATGTGCTCCAAACTGGCTAAGCTCAACGAAGCCTACGTGAATTTGCATAGGGTCAGACACAGTCTGATACCGAAGCCAGAAGAGATAGAAAATGTGAGAATGCTAAAAGTCATTGAAGACCTGAAAGAAGAGCTCTTCAAGGAGGAATTCAAGAAGGAGAAAGAAGAATGGATGGAGAAGTACAGACTTCATAAACAGCAGAGAGAGCACCAACAGCAGCAGCATGAACCTGACAGAGGCTTTGTCAACAGTTGTATCGACACCAAAGAGTTCTTCTTCTCTTTTCCGAAGAAGCAGACCTTATCCTGTGAGAAAGCCTGTCGTCAAAGGAGGTCGCCATCTTATAACCTAAGCGACCGCCATAGCTTCAAGTTCCAAAAAAAAATATTCAGGGCTACCCCATACTCTCGAAAAGAAATAACATTCCATTGCCTATGATATGTTAGTCAGTTAGAAGAAAAATACAGAAGTGAGTCTATCAGCACATGATTTCTTTATCTTGGTTAGAAAGTGCGACTCTAAGTCCTTCGTTTCCGTCGCTTATCAAAATTTTAAAAATAGTAATGTTCTGTAAAAAAGTGAGTGAGTGTTTCTTTTAGGTTTGTGCGTTTTTTGTTTTTTTTTGTTGGTGATAATATGGATAATGTAAGTTCGGGTACAACGAAATTAAAAGAATTAGGTCCAGAACTCGGTGTGCAGGGAAGAAATATACGCAACAGTAGCGGGAGCAAGAAATGCAGACCTAGCCAGTTAACACTCCACCCACCTCGAGAACACAAATAACATCTAGTCAACATCCGACTATACCTAACAAACAACCTTCCCCGGAAAGAGTGTTGGCAAAACAAAGGGCCAATTATGTTAGACAAACGGTATGGCAAACTCAAATGTAATTATCGGAGGCACTACGTTCTTTTCTGGGGCCCCCGAGTGGCCGAGTGGTCTAAAGCGCTCTCCGTTACGGATCACTGTCATCTCACCTTTGTCTGCGTGGGTTCGAGTCTCGGATTCGGCTAATGTGGGTATGTGAGAAAGCTTGCCAGTAGCTTCTCGTGGGTCGGTGGTTCTTTCCGGGGATTTCCCGGGTTCTTCCTCCACCATTAATACTGGCCGCCATGTATAGCCTATCGCGTGCTGAAAAATGGCGTTAAACCCTACAACAACAACAACGTTCTTTTCTCACTCCGATACTACAGGCAATCTCAGCTGAAAGAACAACCACAACAACAATAACAGCGACAGACACCATAACAGCGGATTTGAAACTATCTACCTCAACTAAAGAATTAGTATCAGAACCAGAAGAGGAAATTGAGGCGATTGAGGAGGAGGAGGAGGGGGACGCTGACACTCGTTGAGAAGTACACCGAAATGGGACTAGATCAAGCATTGTATGACGTCAACAAAGCAGGGTAGTTTATTAGAGCCATACAATACGTTGCCTACAAATCTCTAGACACCTTTAAACCAAGACCTTCTCGATGGGGATTAGGGTCAGAGTTCTTCCCCAATTCTACAGACAAACCTACACTGGATACCCCTCAGTCAACTGGTAGAAGCCGCTGCTTACATTGCCGCCCATCATGGCTACGCATTTCCTGATATCAAGAATCATGAGACTAGGAGTGCGGGAAAGAACGTGAAAGCAAAAGAGACGTGTTACCTTCTAACAGAAAAAACAGCCTTTTTTAGGGCTCCAAAAGATTGCTTTTTATTAACTAGGGAACCATATTTGGCTTGATATCCCTCCTTGACTAAACTATTCTCGAAACAAACTTGACCCATTGGAACACCGCAACAAACTTAACTTTTTAAACCTAACAGTGACCAAACTGGTATATGTCGCTTAGACATAATAATTTAAATAAGATCAGTATGGCTATTTTTATGTACACTAAGTACTAATATTAGATAGATATGTTAGGAAGTAGGAAATTTAACAGAATCGTAAGATTTGAACTAATTGCACAAGTGGTTAACACATTATTGGTACTTTTTACTGTCCATTAGCAAAAACGGGACTTGATTTGAAATAAGTACGGGCTAGCGTTTTGTTGAGTACTTAACACCCATGGCTGTCTTGCTGAGCACCTTTTCCCTCCTTTACCACGCTCGGACAGAAAAATGAGTGTGTGGTGAGACTATTCCCACTCATGTTTAAAGCCTTTCAGTCAGGTTGTTAAGGACTAGTTAGTCCTACACCTGAGTGGCTAAATTTAAAAGTAGTCTGTGAGTACATAAAAGCCTGGGGGATGAGGCTCTCTTTCTTTCCCCAGGAGTAATTAAAAATCACGCGGTGCGTTATTAAACCAGTGATATATGCTCCATTAGAGCGAAAATCACTTTAATTCAAGTAAGCAAGCAAGCATGTTCGGGTACCGTCTCTAGCACTCTTGATGACACCAACTGTCTGGGTTATTTTCTTTCTTGCAAGCCCCTATGTTCCACTTCTGTTTGTGATAATAACTTGTGATACTTCACATTTTCTAAAGTGGAAATCTTTACAAGCCGTACAAAATACAAAACTTATATGACTTTGGCTTTTGACACTTGCACAGACTCTTCACTTTATAAGTGTCACGAGAAAATTGTATATCCAATTTTTACCATTTTCCAAAACACGCACACACTTGTAGCTTGACCAGAAATATGTACATCTTGTTTTGTGGATAAGTCACAGACAAGTCCAAGTCCATAGGTGGTTATGAACGTTAGGAATATCCCCTCATTTTTTTCAGAAATATCAAAGCTTGTATGTGCATTTTCCCTTTTCCACTCTATATTAGTGCTTAGATTTGTTCCAAAAAAGAAAAAAGAAACGAAACAATTTTGAAGAAAAAACAGCTGAATTTTGAATTCAGGTTTCTCTCTGTTTATAATTTTT
This sequence comes from Sinohyriopsis cumingii, assembly GCA_028554795.2. Lineage (NCBI taxonomy): Eukaryota > Metazoa > Mollusca > Bivalvia > Unionida > Unionidae > Sinohyriopsis > Sinohyriopsis cumingii. The sequence continues at coordinate 68,436,063 of CM068834.1, read as the reverse complement.
TTTCAAGTTGATGGTGCATGACAGAGTACATTCGCCTACCTTTCCAAAGTGAGAGCCATTTCTTCACATGTCACTGCCTTTGTTAAATTCGGTTTCATTGGTTAGTTATCGTTAATCTTCAAGTTTTTGATGCATTTCTTTTTGATAGAAGATTTAAGGCTTTCTAGTGTTGTAACGGTATTTATGTTGTTTAGTCTGTTGATGAAATTATCTATAGCAAAGTGCTTAAGATTTTTTCAGGTTTTTTATTATTTCAAGCCCTACAAAAGGAGACCAAGTTTGTCTTCAAAGAGGATTGAAGCTCTAAATTACACGAGCGTGAAGGAAAACATCGTTATGTTCATTCTAATCATGCTTGCCGTATATCTTTGTGTTTTAGAGGTCATATTTCTTCTTAAGTAAATACACGCATCAATAGACAGACAGATTGGGTCATCATCCTTGAGTTTCACTGTACTTTCGGTTCTTTACTTCATACAAACCCCAAATTTATTAGTTTGAAAAAAAAGATAACATGCCCCTCAATACTGTAACCCATCTGTTCTGACTCTACCGATGTGAGTGTGAGTGTTTATGTTAAAATGTTTAAGTGAGATATTAAAAAAATGGTCAGCTTGAAAACGCGAACCAATACTGTCACGCTCAGTATTTTGATGTGGTAAGAAGAAATGGTACAACACACACAAAGAGGGCTTGTAAGTTCACATTTCAGTCTATCTGCACTGTAATGGTAACAACGCAAGAACATAGGGATTATTATGCCACACAGTCCTAGAACAAAACAATGCATCACCCGTTGTAAGCCATTTCATTGGCTATACTTATTTTCTTACCGCGTTCACTTCGAATTGACTTGAGTAGCTATTCAGACAGTGACGAGAATGGCCATGCTTTACTGGGTCTATCCTATAGGCGATTTATATAAAAAATATTTTTAAAAATTAAACTAATGCACGAACAATCGTACCATGGGCGATCCCATGGAAATTGTGTCCGTCTTATTGCAAAATACATCAACATTTAATTTAACCGTGCAGATCGCTAGAACAAACCTCTGATAATATACATTTTGAAAAGTGTTGTGTGACACGGATTGTCATTGTCGCTTGGTGTCTGCTTTCTTGTTCGAAAAGAGATCGTTTCGTCTTGACTATAAAAATTTAATTTGACTAAGTTTTACGCACTACTTGAACTCATACATTTACGTTGTAGGTGTAAGCCGTCGTTCTCAGTTTTCTGAAAGTTCGTTTTTGCGTTTCTCAGATGTGATACTATTTTTTATGGACCGAACGAAATTTCTTTTGGCGTGAATCAGGACTCGTGGTTTTGTGGCATCATTGGAGAGCATTGATGAAAGCTCAGTTATGTCGTCTTCGAAATTGCTGACACGGATCTGAGCTAACACTTCAGGTTTTGTGTGAGGCGATACGGTACATCATTGCCTTTTACTTCCTCAATGAAATCGTTTCATCTTATTGCAAAATTACATTTGACTAGGTTTCATACCCAGCAGGTCCCTGTATATAAGGAGAGTGTCTTAGCGTCAGAGTATTCATTCCGCTCTCAAACGATCACGAAGATGGAAGAGTCAGCACAGATCGACCTGCTGGTCAAATATTTGCTAAAAGTCATACGAAAGCATAATTCACAGGCGAAAGTGGCAACAAAACTTACTCTTTTGGTCGTTGATTTGATGAGAGTCATACGAAAGTGTGTGCTAATGAAGTTTGCTATATCTGCAAAGGTAAATGGGTATTTGTCTCCAAAATACCTGCTTCGTCTAAGAAAGAGAGACAAAAGTCAAGATACCTAATATCGTTGTCAGGGGAAAGGACACTGGAATTCAGAGTGCCCTACGAGAAAAGAGAAGAAACAAAAAACAAGACGAAACAGAGAAGAGGGATTCAGAAGAAGAAGAAGAAGAAGAAATTGAAGATGATGAAGAACTTGTGCCAGTAAAGACATGGAAATGGAAAAATTGACAATGTGAGCCGATGCGTTGGCCCTGATGTGAAATTTCATACTACCTTCTAAAAGAGAATAGACCAGAAAGAAAACGTAAGTGTCTCTTGGTCTTGACATTGTATAATAAGGATGGCGTGTTTTGTTTTTACTCACACTTTATGAAATTGTTCTCTTTCACCTCTCTCTATCCCTCTGGATCATGTTTTAGTTAGAATTGAAATGGAAGGATGTTTTCCTTCACGCACGCTCTTTAGGCATGCAAGTCCGTAAACAATAGTCAGTCTATTCATCCATCATTTTTGTGTCTTGATGTTTCCTAAAGCACACACTGATGCCATAAAATAACGGGTTAAATGGGTTTTGTAGTGTTGGGAGTGGGGGTGGGGTGGGGTGTAGGTGTTTGGCAGAGTTGGTCATTGCAGGTGAGGGCTTAGGTGCTTTCAAAAAACTTTTTCTTCTTCACTCTGTGTTGATGGAATATAATGGGTTATTTTCTTCACTCTCTGTTGATAGTATATATAAAGGGTTATTTCTTCACTCCGTGTGGATAGTGTATAATGGTTTTCTTCTTCTTCTTCCGTCTGTGGTGTGCGCGCGCGCGCGCGCGCGCGCGTGTGTGTGTGTGTGTGTGTGTGTGTTAGCGTAAGTTGTGTAGATCGTATATTTGGTTGTTTTTTTTCTTCCTCCCAAGTGTGGATAGTATATTTGGGGTTTGTTTTTTCCTCTTCCCTCTGTGTGTGTGTGTGTGTGTGTGTGTGTTCGCGTACGTTGTGTAGATCGTATATTTGGTTGTTTTTTTTTCTTCCTCCCGAGTGTGGATATTATATTTGGGGTTTGTTTATTCCTCTTCCCTCTGTGTGTGTGTGTGTGTGTGTGTGTTCGCGTACGTTGTGTAGATCGTATATTTGGTTGTTTTTTTTTCTTCCTCCCGAGTGTGGATAGTATATTTGGGGTTTGTTTTTTCCTCTTCCGTCTGTGTGTGTGTGTGTGTGTGTATGTGTCTGCGCGCGTATGTTGTGTGTGTGTGTGTGTGTGTATTGGTCTCTGTTTGTCCCTATAAAACTCACTTTATCCCTATCAGATACACTCTACCTACAGTAGCGCGTTTTCAGGTCAGCCACTTGCAACACTGTTGCCATTTATCCCCTAGTGTTCAGTACAGTGACGTCACTGAGGCTGGAAATTTTGAGACTATAAATATCGACTTGGGGATTTCCACATTTTGTAGCCTTTACATATATACTAGAATTCATAAACAGGAACGTTACTCAAGCTGAGGCTATAAAAAGATAGTGGGATTTTCCAAAGGAAAAACCCACAAGTTGGAGCTATAAATAGATAGTGGAATTTCATAGGAATTTCAGCTGATTATAGATACATAGGTATTTATCCACGATCGTCACAGAAGTTGATATTGTAAGTAGTTACTAATTTTATCCATTTTAGTCTAAACCATTGTAACTTAATTTTCGGGGATATGTTTATTTTCCTTTAAATTATGGGACAATTTCGTCATTTCAACGTTACTTTTAGTCACATCCATTTTGTCGTTGAGCATTTCCTTGATTATAACTATTTATAGCATCATTACAATTATGCAAATTTTTGAACACCCCAGCAAGATTTCAGGTCTTGGTAATGCTTTATATATAAATCCCACGCTTGTACTAGTGTATGTATGTTTCTGTCTCTGTTGTGTTTGACCCTCTACCATCATTGTCCCTAGATAGTCCCACCATGTTCAATTCCCCTTGACGCTATACAGATCCACCATGTTCAATTTCAATATGTTAAATTCCCTTGAGGCTATATCCCCCAGGGGTTTCCGTAATGTTAAATTTCCCATTGTCCCTAGACAGTCCCACGATCTATTCCCCATGTTAAATTTCCCATTGTCCCTAGACAGTCCCACGATCTATTCCCCATGTTAAATTCCCATTGTCCCTAGACAGACCCACACTATAGTCCCCTATTCCATTCCCCTTGTCCCTAGACAAGCCCAAACTCTATTCCCCATGTTCAATTCCCCTTGTCCCTAGACAAGCCCAAACTCTATTCCCCCCATGTTAATTTCCCTTGTCGCTAGACAGACCCACGATTTATTCCCATGTTAAATTCCCCTTGTACGTAAAGTGGCCCACGATTTATTCCCATGTTAATTCCCCTTGTACGTAGATTTGCCCACGATTTTTCGCCATGTTAAATTTCCATTGTACGTAGATTTGCCCGGGGGGGGGGGGGCGGTTCTGTAATGGTAATTCCCATTGTACGTAGGGTGCCCCTACTTACTACTTATGGATTTAAAGGCAATTATTTGTTCTTTAGAATATGAGCTTATGGTGTGGTTGTCTGTGTGTGTTTCAGCGACAGTGTACAGTGAGTAATAAGGTCTTGCTGATGATCCGGAAGTGAAATCTTTGTTCCATTGCACGTTGGTTTGTTTACAGTCCAGCCTGTCAAAAAAATGTCGGTGAACCTATGACAAGAACTTCACCGTGAAGTCATCTTTGAAGGTATTTTAGATTAACATATGATTTGTATTGATTGGCACACAGTGGAAAGTTCATTACTGATAAACAAATGTAGATAATATCTTGCAAAATTGTTTTTTTCTGGGTCCTGTTCATTTTGTTTCCGTAATTAGCTCTTGAGACTTAATACGGATAAATCAAACACGCCAAGCATCTTGACAACTTGGCGCGACATTTTTGACTGGTTCACAGAAAAGTTATTTTATCACTCTTTGACAAAGTAAAATATATACCCTCATGCTTTATGCAGGTTTTGTTTACGCGCTTCACGTTGCATAGGTCGCAACAATGAAGAAAGTATTGAACCGTGAAAATAATTATAAAGACAAAATGGAAGACCAGAAGAGGGAGGAAAGTTTCTTAATGAAAAGTGTGAAAATTGCAGGCGTAGTCTCTGCATATTGGTAAGATAATTGCAGAACTTTTTAAACGAAATCATGTTGTCACGTTTTTTACAGGCCTAAATTAGGCCTGTGAAATTGTCTGAGGCACATTTGCTGTTGAGTTGTCACACGTGCAGACCTATAGTTTCAGCCGGTATACCCGGCATCTTGTTACTCCATACCGGTTTTGAAAACGAAAGCATCAAAGACACAAAAATTGCACAAAAACTAACCCATTTCATGCATTGATTTATAATTTTTAGCTGTACATCTATCAGTCAGGCTATAACATTGTCACCTAAGCGTTCCAAGCTAAACGGAACTTCAACACTAACACGTCGTCCATGTTTGCGTGGGCGAGTATGTGTTATCAGATACAGCAGGAGTAAAATACAGTTCATAGTTTTCCGAAAGCTCAGAATCATTCCTTAAATTTCTCAGACGTTGAACTGTAATAGCATGCCCCCTCCCCTTTTTCGATATTTTTGGGAAATGTTAGAATTATACATGTCATACATTTGATGCAGACGTCAAAGTATAGGTGGGAGGGTTAGGCACATGTTTTCGAAATTTGTTAATGAAATACTGATACCTGCCACATTACTTGAAATGACCTAAACATTAAACTTAACCAAGGTATGGTCTGTGGATGTGCAGACAAAGCACTGTATGTCAAACAATTGTTGTGGTGGCATAAAAAAATACTCACTTTGATATCCATTTTAAAACAAAGTCAGAGTTCAGTTGGGAAACACTGTACATTGAATTTCTAATAATTGTGGCATACTCTTTGTGATCTTGGACTGTTTGTATGTCTTCAGGATCGATTTTGATGATGTGGCAATGTACTGTCAGTATTGTTATCTTGATCTGCTGGGAAGAATATTTGGGGACTTTTTAGTATTGTTTTTGTTTTTGACAGTTTCAAAAATCACTTGTTGATTGAACTTCAAAATGAATGAAATCAGATTATTTTTTTATATTCATAATAGCTTAAAGTTTCTTAATTAGTTTGTATAATTACACCAGACACCTATTCCACATATCAATAGAATCAATGACTACCAACTCTTTGAACTAAATAGATTAAAACATGTTTATAATCGCTAATCCCCAATGCTCAGTTGTCATTTAATCGCATAGGTACTGTATGATATATTTAACCAGGGATGTATGTCTAAAGCTTACAATGGGGACCCGCTCATTGATGATAACCTGGGTAATAAAATGGGTACCTGTTTAATTTTTTTTTGCAAAAATGTTTATTTGAGAGGTGAACTAATTAAGTCCTTGAGAAAATTTATAATCATGTCTTGTTCTGTCAGATTAATACCCATGAATCATTCCACTTGGGCAAGGATACACTGTGTTTGACCAGGTGAAATCCAAATAAACAGAAGATTGGCTAGGTCTTTGATTTATGCAATACCCTCTCTTCCATGATAGCACGGTAGGTTTAATTGTAATTGGTGCTAAATGTTTCTCATTGAAGAGCCATATGAAGTTAGCTATTGAGATATGGTAATGCCTACATTGGTATAAAGTGCTCTTGTGCTTTCCACTAAGATTATATGCCATTGCCTTCATATGCCTCTAACTTGAGGATTCTCCACCACTTATTGTGAGAACTGTTGGTTCTTAAGGGCGTATGTAAGTTCATTAACTGTGGCTTGATGTCAGTGAGGGAGTATTTCAATTTCTGCAATTCTTTTGTGAGAATGATGAGTTTGGTCCAAAATTTCCCGTTTGAGTGGAGTAATCAGGACGAGGAGACACTCTGATTCTTTTCATTCCTGTGTATACATTTGGCCATTCCAATCAATAGAAAGATCATTGATTATCCATACCTTATAAGTCCGGGACAGGTTAGGATTTTCGCATTACAGTTTGTCAACAATTGGATCCATCATAGGATGACTAGGATGGGCCCCAGTGAGCACCTGTTGAATGAAAACTGAGTGATGAAGAGACCATTCTATGTGTTTTAGTCCCTTCTTGTAGGACAAAGAGATCATCAACACATTAGCCTGCCAAGGATATGTCAGACTTAAACATCAATTTGTCATTGATGATACAGTGTGACCCTGCTATAGCGCGCTCCGTTATAACACAAATTTGGATATAACATGGTTGTGGTGTGGCTCCTGAAATTTCATATACATGTATTTTTCTTGAGCACAAAAAAATTCTTTCCTAAAAAGTACGAAAAAAAAAAGTAAAAAGTTTATTATCATTTTGGGGAATAGATTGCGTATGAATAATACAAGATGATTGTGGCTTGGCTCCTGAAACTTTATATGTATTTTTCTCGTACACAAAAAAGTATTTTTTCCTCTTAAAAAATAGTGCATTAAAAGTTTATTCTGGGATCACATAGGTCTTTGCCAATGTCGCAAACTTGGATTGTTTTTCCTTATTGGCTGCAAAACATACCATGTGGCGATATTTTTTTTGCCAACATTGTTGGCTGTTTAAACTTTTATATACAACCATTGGTTTGGATTGCAGAAATTCAGAGGCCCCATGAAAGGAAGCCGCAAACTGGATATGAAATGCACTGAAATTTATCTTTTGTTACATAAACAAATTCATTGTCCATATTGACAAACCATCTAAACAGTGCATCGTTATATCATAATCCACTTATCTTGGCATCTAGCACGAGTTCTGTATGTTGTGAAATATCTGCTTTTTTGTTGTTGAAATTTCTGGTAACAGAGAGCATTATCTCATAATCTATCTTTTGTTTCATTTTCGGCCACTTGCTAGTAATTAATATATTAACAAAGACTGACATTTCTGTGTGGATGGTAAGTAAAATTGCTCTTATTTTCACTCAGAATTAAATCCTTCAGAACACTCACATTTTCTGTAATAATCCTTGTCGTAAGAATACCTGTGTCGATATCGTCTGTTGACCCTTTGTTAATTTTCAGACATGTGTGGAAGGCAGCATCATGCTGCTTCCACAAATGGAAAAAAAACACAACAAAACATATTTTTATTGGTTTATTCAAAAGGCATGGAGGGATAGTAACTAGAATAGTCCGAACGATAGCCAATTCCTTTTTAAAAATGTATGCAGATAAAATAGTTTGCTGAAATTTCAAAGAAACAGATTACCTGTGAAGCACCAACTATTATGAAAACGTACTCAGCAAATGGAAAAAATACATCTCATTCATGGAATACAGTTATTTGATGTTGCCGCCAGAATAAGAAACGTGCATTTGTTTGGTTCTCCAAAGCTGTCCTTTAGCGGTGACTTCAATAGTGCATGCACCCTTCATCAAAGAAAGCCAACTACAATCTTTCAATAACAACAAAGAACTTTTCTTCAAAGGAAGTCAGTACCAAACTTAAATAAAAGTGATGGAATCTGATGGATTTTTGCATTTTCCAATGTGACTGGAACACATTAACTGTGCTGTGAAAGTTTCCTTTTTGTAGGGAAAAGGTTTATGCTTACGAAAGCTACAACAGCGTCTTCAAACGCAAACTAACTTTTACCGCCTTGGTACGTACAGAACAGTAAATGTGCTTCGTCATTCATTATGTGATTGTGCTATGTTTTTCCACTAAATTCAGACCAATATGACCTGTTGCAAAATTATTGAATATTTTAAAGCTGCATGCATATTTGCGATGGAATCACTTGTATTGTGGATTCAATGTATATGATAAGATTCGCAGGTGAGTACATGGTGTTGATATTCATGCTATACATTAGATCAGTGCTGTCCAACCTTTTTGACACCATGGGTCACTGAAAAATGTCTTTCTTGAAGCCGAGGGCCTCAGCAGAAAACTGAAAAGCAACAACTATATAGCTGCTCGAGTACTGGCGTGCCATTTAAAATCGGACCGTGGGCCACAGGTTGGACAGTACTGCATTAGACATTTATATATAAACAGGATTCACGTATATTTACCAATTCATGGTTCTCTAAATAAAGTAAACTATTATGTCTTCTTTGTTTTCACTACAGGTGTATTTCTCATTTAATATGCATCAATTTAAGATGGTAACTGTGCCGATGAAGCGTGTATTTTATCACTTGCATTTATTACCTACACCCCATCCTCCCAATTTTTTGGGGTTATATTTTCTTCAGCTAATTGACCTGGTTGCTTATAACATGGTTTGGTCTATAATGCAGTCGGGTTCTATGGCTCCCAACTACCATTTTATAGCGGACTCACACTGTACCACTTTATAAAGTCCAAAAGAAAAAAACAAAGGTTTGAGTACTTGGTTTTGTTTTACTGTTTGAAAAAAGTCACCACATTGAAGTTCCTCAACAGAATGAGAACTCCATTCCCATATAGGTTCTCCAGACACCAACAAAAAGCTTTCAAAATGGTTTTCATCTTGAGATGTTGATCAGTGAAAAATAATTTTGATGCTGCTACACTGCTAAGGCATCCCAGAATGGCAGGAGATGTACTTTCCCAGTCTTCTGTGTTCATATCCATAGTGAGGGGCCATCCATTTAGTACGTATGAAAAAATCTGGCAAAGCTTGAACCTTACCCTCCCCCCTCATGTACACATGCATAGTTTTTTACACACACCACTCACCTGCATACATACACTTGACCCCGTCCCCAATTCTGTAGAACTGCCTATATTTAATCCAGGCAGAAATGATCAAGGAATAATAATATTAACATGTTTAATAAAACAGATAGTCCACCAATGTTGAATGTCGTGCTGTATCAAAGAAATAAGCTGCGTAACTTGAACGCAGTTGAACAGGTTATGTATTAGACAAATTATTATTGAGGTTTCACCCCTCCATTTCCTATGCATACGTACATTATCATTTGACCCCCCCCCACACACACACAATACACACGTGTATGCATTTGGGTTACCCCCCACACACACACACATGCGTATGTGCTAAATGCACGGCCCCTGATTGTGTTTGCTGGAGGTTGTACTTGCAAGGGTATCCCATAGTGTTGTTCTGATTATTGACCATAATTGATCCTCAGTTGATTGAGCAAACCAATAGGATAATCGATTGTGAAACTCCATAAACGATTGTGTGTAAAGAGAGACTACATTTTTAGTTGCATGCAGAACACAAAGTTAGTAAAACTTGTGTAAATGGTAGGCAAAATAATGCTTCCAGACCGCTGTGTTGATCTGAATTAGTTATTCTCTTAACTAGTTACAAATATAAAATCATACAATGTTCCATAGGTGCAAACATTCATAATTAGGAACATATAGTCATGATCACATGATTAAGCTGTTAAATTGCAGAGTTAATAAATGTAAACACATTTGATTATTTGTTTCAGTTTTAAATGTGAAAACCTTTGTTTGTAGTATTTGTAAATAATGACAAACAAGAAAACCAATGTTCTTTTAGACATTAAATTATAGACACATCACATATGAATGAAAGGATTTTGGGGGATTGGAACAGTATTTTCAGTTACATAAGACTGATCAACTTTCATTTAACAGAGTTGTAGAACAAAAATGAAATAATACAATAGACAAAAATGAAAAACTTTTATAAACTTAGCATAAAAATGTCATGAAAAGAGTTTACAACTGTACATTTATCAACATTTCGAACTCTTGAGCAAAGAATTAACTGTATAACGAAGGGAAAAAATTGCTCTTAGTAACTGATTATAATCAGTTATCAATTGGTTAAGTGGAACAGATTATCGATTATGAAATTCTGACCTATTTCCTGTTGCTAGTATCCCCATTGTTGAGTCCATAATGGATTCCCTGCCTTTGAGATGCAACCTTGTTTTGTGCAGATTGCATACCTTTCAACTTAGCCATAATTTGTGTTTTTTTTAAGTATATTCATCAGTGTACGGTCATGCAATCATTTTGTACTGTTTTTTTCTTTTAAAAATTCATGTTTAAAAAAGATTAAACAGTTGTTTTTTGATATTCCCAAGAGTTGGGATGTAATTTTTTTAAAAAATTGAACGCAATCCAGAATCTTTTTTTCGCTTTGTGCAAGCAGAGTGGGGATAGCTCTAATATGCTTTGGAAAGTGATGGAAGCCAGTAATCGGGTTAAGTTGAAGTATCCTTTAACGAAATTAATAAAAATATATTAGTACTAAAGAAAGTGTTTAGATAGCTTCAGTTTGCTCAAGATTCTTATCACTCATTTAACCGATTTCAGTATCCCATACTTCAGTCGCATTCCAGCCAAGTGAAATGTAGGCCAGTGGAACTTGAAAACATGTCCATTTGCTTTTGTGGGAATTTGAAATTATTAGGAGAAAGACATCAGTGTAAGTAAAGTCTGACTAAAACATTGTAACTTTAATTTGTAGAAAAGTGCCAATATGGGATGCCAAGTGTGTTAGATATTCCTGACAATTTGACTTATTGTTCCAAAGTTAATCAGTGCTAGAACACGCTACACAGAGACCTTGATGCCCAAAAGATAAATATCAGGTTGAGGTCTTATATTGTAGAACTTAGGATTTATGGTGGGGAAAATATAAATATGTAATAATGAGACCATGATAAACCCAAAGAAGTTAATATTACACCATAAAAATTCGATTTTCAAAATACCTTGCACATCTTTTTTACTAGTAGCGACACTTTTGTTTTTGAATTGCTCCACACCTGGATCATGAAGCACTTAAGTATAAGTTTGAGGATTATTGCATGCTGCCTGATGAATGTGTGTCTTTATTAACAAATGATCACCAGAAAAGGAACTTGTGTAGCTACTGGCTGGATATTATCAGCCAGACAATTAGTACTGGTGGCATCCACTAACCAAATCTGAAATTAGTTATTCAGCAACTACATACCTTACCTTGCGACAATGCAGACTGTGAGAGATCTTTTTCTATGATGAAAAAATACTTAAAGATTGTTGGAAGTCCCAGAATGCAGACACACTAACATCATTTTACAGTTTAAAATAAACATTGAAACCTGCTGCATAGACTCTGAAACCCTGATTACATTTTGATAAGTGCAAATGTGCTGCATATAATAACGTGTGTTTGTATGTGTGTGTGTGTTACAACACATTGAAAATCAAAAGAATAAAATGGAATAAAGTTTCAGAGATGTAAATAATTATGTAAAGATGTGTAAAATTAGTTTGTTTACGGCATTTGTTGTTTTAAAACTGTTGATCTTATATAATGTATGAATACATTTTTTCGTGTAAGGTTTTATGGTCTTTATAAGGTTTATATTGGTCTGGCATACAGGTTTTCATCTCAGCTGGTTGACAGGTATGAGATTGTGAAACTTGGTCCAATATTTGACCTATCCAGTGGCCTGGTGGTTAGAGCATCCGCTTCAGATGCGAGAGGTCGTGGGTTCAATCCCCGGCTGTGTCATACCAAAGACTTACAAAAATGGTTATAACAGCTGCCTTGCTAGGCACTCAGTATTAAGAGGTTAGTGTTAGAACTGGTCATCCTGGTATCAGGATAATATGACTGGATGGGACAACATGCTACATGTCTGTGGCATAATGCTCCAGTAATAGACATCACTGTAATCTGCCACACTGCAGACATCGTAGCGATATGACTGAAAAATTGTTAGAGCTATGCTAAAAATCCAAATCACACAGACACACACACACACTGGTCCAGTATTCAAAGGTTCATCCTACATTTGGACCAAAGAATCTTTGTTATGCAAGCTTAAGAAAGCAACAGTAGACTAAGACGTCCACTCTAACCTTGAGAAAAACTCGGCATCTGAAGGAATTCTTGAGCAGCTGGATTCCTCCATATATACAAGGAATCTGCCATTGCATGAATTAAATTCTAGTTCCTGGGGGAAACGCATTCTTTTTACTTGAACATTGATTCCAGACCTAGTCAACTGAAAGCTTGCTCCAAAATATAACAAGCCTTTTGTGGGTGAATCACATAATTTCTGGAAACTGTTTGAGTGGGGACGTAAAGTCACACCTCATGCAAGTCCATACTGATTGCATAGTCTTCATGGTGGATGCATTCCATTACAAAAGCAAGAGTTGATTTGCTGCACTTAGGTTGACGACCAAGTGGTAAGTGTTGTGCTGTAGCTGAAAGAACTCTGGGCAAAGGCTTAGGAGGTCACAGAATGAGATAGTGAATCCCCAAGAAACCTTTTCTTTGGTGCACAGTAAGTTGTGGTAAATCTTCCCTGTTTGGGTATGAAAGATTGTAGACTTCTCCCTACTGGAATCTGTGAAGGTGGGGGGGGCATGGATTTATGTCATTTGAAATAGAAATGGGTTTTGTAGAATGCTGGCAAAAACAATCACCTTTCCTTTGACTCTTCCACTTAGTTTGGGAGAACTGTGGGTTTTGATGGTTGTAAATTTGGTAGGACTGCTTCCCAGTGGCAAGTGTTCTAATGACATTCCTGCAACATCTTGTTGGTTGCCTTACAGATCCCTCTTCTGTAGCTGAGACTGTGAAGGATGGGATGAATGTATCCTTCGTGGCTTGTTGCGAATTCCACGAACCAGACCATTAAAGAGACAAGATAGTGTTGCAAGCAAAGCTTGGCCTCAGATGGTCTTAAGAAAGTTGGAAATAGAGAGCATTGCATCCAGCTGTTTAAGTCCATAGTATGTTGGGCCTTGATGTTACAACCATTCGATAATATGCTCCTACATGTTTCCAGTGAGATTAGGGGTAGGAGAATGTTCCGCCTATTGAAGATATTAGATGCAGCATTGATCCTCCAGTCATGATGTTATGAATCAACTCATGGGTGTCCAAATGGAAAAGAGAAAACTTTTTCGAGAAAAAATGTCCATATATGCTTGGAACTTGTAATTGACAATGTAAGCAGTCCCAAAATGTCAGTTACTTTTCTGATCGTGAAAGCAGTTGAAAGTTGGTTCTTTCACAGACAATAATCAACTGGTGTCGGAACTGTAGACCCAGCAGGTGATGTAGAGGAACATATCTTTCTAGAAAAAATTGGTATCTATACATTCTTTAAACTTGTGTGATTATGTCTATTATTGCAACTCTGTGGTCTTAAACTATATAACAGAAAGAAGCAAGTTAAATCACCAAATAATTTATTTTCCTAGAATACAATATGAAAATTCAAAAGACAGTATTGTAAATTAAATCCCAAATAATCCTATATCTTCTATCACAAGTCCAAAAGTACAGAATGTACCAAATGAATTCTAATAATCTTGAATGTCCTGATGTACATTGTCCTGAATATCTTGATGTACCACAGTGATATAATCCAGTATGTCTTTGAATGAGTTCTCCATAATCCCAAAGGGTACTTTTGAAATTCTAATGAGTGCTAGTAATTAAATAATTCCTCACAAATAATATCTAAATACATCAATAAAATCTATCATAGATCTGTAAAGACTAATCAGAAGACAGGATTGAATAATTGTTTATCAATTCCTTCATACATACATATTTCACTTGACCCTTGTCACAATAGTGTGTTCTGGAAAATTCTGTTGTCCTTATGGAAAATTGCACCAAATAGTAAACAAGTTTGCTTCCAGAACCTTCTAAACTCCTAAACAAAGTTAGGCCTTGAATTCAAATATAAGTAAATATCTGAACAAACATAAACAAAAATCAGCAGGCCAAAATCCCTTCCCTCAATCATGGAGAAAGGTTAAGCACACAATATAGATATATATAACTTGTGTAACCATGGTGTAACTATATGTGTCTATACACTAACATATGAGACTTATATCTATACACTGACATGTGACTATTGTCTGTGTACTGACATAATTATCTTTCTACACTATATGACTAGTTTGATTATACATATGCATACTAACTTATGTGACTATATGTCTATACACTGACTTGTGTGACTTAACACTGCTGTGACTACTGCGTCTGTGTTATCTGATTAAATGATCATGTCTATACACTATTTAACTTACATGATTATATGTCTGTACACTATACAATAACTTGTATCACTTGTGTCCACTGACTATGATCATATGTCCATACATTATTTAACTTGTGTTACTATATTCTTGACACTGTTGACAAGTATTTATAATAGGTATTTTATTGTGTGTAGGGGACATTTTCATCTGTGTATGATACTTTAGTAATGAAATCAAAATCAGATTTAACGTTACATCTGTGGGTAACTGGGTACTTGGGTACCCCCACCCCCATTCATAATTACCTGGGTAACAAAATTAGCTATAGGATAGCCATTTAGTCCATGTTAAAAAAAAAAGAAGAAATGTTTCCAAGTTTAGATCAAAGATTAAGTCTGGCGATGTCAGGAGATTAACCAGTACAGTTTGAGGCTCATATCATGTGACATTTATCCATCATAGACCTCCTTTTTATTGGTGTGGTCCCTCTCAGTCTCCATCATTGAGATAATTACATTGTATTTTAATCAATGTAGTGAAAAAGTTGGTAGCTTCTGATTGTATTGATGTATTGAGTGAGTGTTTTCTGTAGTTGTAACATGTCCACAGTACTATATGTGAACTAATTATGAAACTTGAAGCTGCTGTTTTTACTGATGGGTGCAGTGCATCTCAGACTTCATTCTGTTTTTAACTTCGATTGTGAGATGTAGAGATTTTTGCAGCATTCAGAAAATGAAACTGCACCAAGCCCCCCTGCAGATCTTGATGAGATACAGAGATTGTACATCAACCTGAAGACTTACAGAGATCACATGAGCAGAGGTTGTTGCCATCATTATTCAGAATTACACATTGAACAAGTTGAAATAGGGCAAGTTACAAATTCACCTTGTTCCAAAAAATATATAGTTAATGTCATTCACCCTCAGCACAATGTGAGAACTGCCATATTATTTTTGGATAAACAGAATAAAATTGGAATATACATAGTGTGATGTTTACATAAACAATGTCTTGAACTATGTGAACCCTGCTATGCTGATATCACCGCGTACTAAGAACACACAGGGATAAAATAAAACAGATTTAGTGGATTAAAGAAATAAAGACATTTTCAGTAGTCTTAAATCTGGGGAGATTAGTGAATTATTGGCCTAGAAGATAGTTGTTTTATTGCCGTGTCTATTAAAAACATGAAATAAAATCCCCTTTCAGAAGCAACATCCTTCATTGTACAAATTTGCACCTTGCATTTCCCATCCCAGTTTCAGTAAATTTCAGTTGATAATCCTTAATGGAGAAATTGCTGAAGATTGAGGATATTTTGAGAGAAAAAAATTGCTATTCAGAATGTTTGAGGTATCAGTTTTTCAGACACTATTTATCAAAGGTGAATCAGTTAACAAAATTATGAATTATAAAGAATACAAGTCATTACTGAAGGTTGAGAAACATTGATAAATATCAAGTCCAGAGCTTATGTGCCTTTTATTATCTCGACAAGAAAGTGTACTTAATGTGTGACAGTTCTACCATTAGAACTGTAGTGCCCCCGAATATATTATCCGAATATATTATCCTTAATGCTCCCAGAACCTTGTCTTATACAGTTTGTCAGCAGGGGTCTATAAATTGTCTACACTGGCTATACAGTTTGTCAGCAGAGATCTATACATTGCCTACACTGGCTATACATTTTGTCAGCATGGATCTGTACATTGTCTACACTGGCTATACATTTTGTCAGCAGGGGTCTGTACATTGTCTACACTGGCTATACATTTTGTCAGCAGGGGTCTGTACATTGTCTACACTGGCTATACATTTTGTCAGCAGGGGTCTGTACATTGTCTACACTGGCTATACATTTTGTCAGCAGGGGTCTATACCTTGGCTATTATGTAGTATGTAATTATGTACTGCATCACATCCTTCTAATCTGTATCCAGTTCTACTGTGAAATTGTTGGACATTTTATTTTTATGAAAACTATTTTGAGGAGCAAATTAAACACTGAATGTTAGTCAACTTACAGCATTTTGATATTTTTATTATCTTAAGTAAATTGATTTTGTGTAATCCCCTTGAACACCTGTGCCATTAAACCACATATTCACTTGCTGGGCATGTAAATACAAATGCATACATGCTACTAATATGAATTCCAGGGTCCTTCTGTACCCTGGGGACTTATCCTGTGAGTCATAATTTGGAAACTGTTGGGATCCTTACACCATAACTATATATTATGCACTTGTAAGGCATGAAAGGACAAATTCCTACATACAGATGACATTAGCCCCAGGGTCCAGCATTACCCTCAGTGGTCTAAGTCCTTGGTTTGGTCTCACTAGAGCGCATCCCATTTGAGCGCTGCTCAGTGAGGCAGTGAATTTTTTTTTTCTTCTCATTAGGCGCAAAAATCTCACTAGATCGCATTCACGATAGGGCATGGAAAAAAAAAATTAAGCTCAACAAGAGTGAATTGCCATCACGTTTGATGTTATATATATATATATTATAATATGTACAAAAACGGCAGTCTCGTCACTATTAGAAAATAATTACTAGACAAACCAGAGAACCGTCAATACACATAATTTTATACAACTATTATACCTTACACCAGTTTATTCTTTTTTGGTACGCAAATAAACAAGTAGATAAAAAATGTAATGCAAATTAAAATATATAAAGTGGTCATTCCTAACACAAACACGATATTACATTGGTCAAGATCACTATAATTTAGGGACCATGATATAGAAACCAGTCGCAAGGCCTAGTGTCTGAAGAAGGAAGTATATGTCATAATGAAATATACCGGGAAGGAAAACAAAGAGACCAGCTCCAGGGACAGTATGAGTACGACACATCATAAAATAAAAATTCTGAATCAACCCATTTAAAATAAAAATAAAGTTACAGTTAACAAATGTGTTTTTCATTGTTCGCACTCTAGTGATACTAGTTCTTTGCGCTGTAATGGGATGCGCCCTAATAAGATTAGCTCTGGTAGGACAAAAATATTTTTTGCGCTCTAGTGTGATAAGCTCTAATGGTTTGCTGAAAAATGGCGTTAAACCGTACAACAACAACAACAACAACATACATTAGATACTATTGAGATTCCTGCTAGATAACAATCCTGACACTTACTGGTCACAAGAAGATAAATGCATGCACACACCATTGGAGTAGCTGTTTACTTCAGGGACATACCCAAGAGGCTCAGCCTTCAAGGTAAAGGTCAAAATAGAGTAGGTGTGGGGACATATCTTTGCAAACATAGAATTCTTCTTTCTGTATGCTCAATCACTAAATAATGCACAGCACAAGGAATTAAGTAGGAACAAAAATGCAGCTACTGGCTCCATGCAGCAACAGGTGCAGTCCCATTATGAAAGAACCATATTTCTTGGGAGAATCATGGTTTTTAATTATGATTTCCAGCATAAATTGAATAAAAGTATAATTTTGTGTTCTTAACAGTATGTATTTTTGTTACAAAAGTTAAGTACAGAAATCTATGATGTCCTAGACAAAATCATGTATGCATTCAGCTGACATGGGCTTCGGTGGCCATCGGTATCTAAAAGACAAGGGTTATTTTCTAGCCATTTAAATGTATGCAATAAAAGTTTGATAACTCAAAGACCAGTCACCGGTATATGGTATATATACTTGGCATCACCTTAATAACTCTTACTGAGTGTAACACATTGACTGTGATAAAACTAGAAACTACAGAATACGTGAAACAAAAACATCACTTTGACTTTTCTAAGTCTTACTGTATACATGTGGTGGGGATAGAGGTACAGATTTGTATTTGCAACTGATATTGATCCATGGGTGCATCCTTATCCCCAAGGAGTCACCCTTGGTCAGGACTTGGAAACCACTAAGAGCCCTACCCAATAAAATAATTGAAACACATATTGTACATCAGTTATGATATTTACATGCTTATTGAAATTACCCTCTAAAAATACCTAACCTTTCTGATCTTTACCACATTCTGAATTGTAATTTTTTTACCAGAATCTTATAGAATGGACGTTTCCATTAAGTAATATTTTTTTAAAAAAAGGACAGTTGTGACCAAGGTCAAGTAGAGGATTTTATAATCTTGTTTTATTATATACTTATTTTTTTCTCCGTTAACTTAACGTTGTCAGAATCATGCAATATTTTACGAGATTGAACTTGCGTGTAATTGATATTGCATTCACATACATAAAGGAACTACTTTTTATTATAAGCAAACAATGGATGCAGATGCCAGCATTTTTGACCTGTAAACAAATCATGTACACTCGCATAGTGGGCGCTTTACGTTTTGGTTGATTAAATTTGTTTCTGAATGAACTAAAGCAGATGTTTCCTGGACTGCCACATACCAGCTGATTTGGCACATTCCACGTTAACTTTTTTGATACAATGTTTTGGATTTAGGCTAGCTATACAGTAGATGCCAGGCAGGGTCCTTACAAATAACATGCAAGTGACAAGGCATAAACTTGTCTTCTTTGGCTGGTAATAAGAATGGCAAAAAAATATACTAACAGTTTGACATTCTGAATTTCCTCAAAATGTACTTTCTTAGTTCTGCAAATCTGAATTACAGGTTTTCAATCTTGATTACACATGTCAAAATTGTACTGTAATTTCAAATATATTCTAAGTGCAGTTACATCCTCCTTACTGCACTCAAAATGAAATAAGCATTACATTTCATAGCTTTTTTGGCGATAATACCTTTTGTACTTTTGGGGATTTAATTTACATAATTACTGTAATTTGTTTAAAATTTTCACTTGATATTTTAGGGAAATAAATTATTTGTTGCATTTTACAAAACTTGTTGGCTTTCACTCTTTTCTTATTTTTCTTTTTTGGTTTAAGACCATAGAGTTGTAAATGAAATAATCATTTTTATTTGAAAGTTGAAGCTGTTTTTTTTGGTGTAAATTGTACAGATGTATTTTCTTTATCCTCAGGTTTATCTCAATCTCCATGGTCTTCCTGAACAAGTACCTGTTGAGCAGCAAAGAGTTAGAGGTAGGACATTGTCCATCCCAGAAAAATAGCATTACTGTTCTTCTTTATCTCCATAGGTGATCACAGACAGGAAGAGCTCATGGTACTATATGGCCTGTTGTTCATCATCAGACATCTGTCCATCTGTTAGCACAGGGCTGTCTGTCTGTCCACCCTGTCTCACTTTTGGTGTGTTGCTTTGCCTTACAAAGCCAAACCAAACCAGTCGTACATTGTATCACATATACTTTTTGATTCAGCAAACAAAGCAAATATATATAAAAATAATTCCAGTCCAGTATCCTGGATTGTTTTATGTACCTTTATTCAATTTTAGTGAAAATAAGTTTAGTCGTTAGTTGTCTGTCTTTGGTAGATGTGCATACAGGTCTCTTTTTTTTTCTCTCTCTCTCTCTCTCTCTCTCTCTCTCTCAGAACTTATGGATTTGGTAAATGGTATTTTCTGTTGACCTTTATCTGATAATGAAATCTAAGTTTTTGATATTTGTGTGATGTTGAGGCACTGCGCTCCTGGACTATACCCCCCCCCCACTTGAATCAAAATCATTTCAGTCACAATTTGTTCTCCCTTTTTCTGTTATTCGCACGGTTTAATTGAAATTCTCACAATCACTGCTAGTTTTAAAATAATGACATTCACTTTTAGATGTAACGGTGTTGTGCTGCACATTTTTTCAGCAACCACTCACAACCAGCTCATTTTCTCACTGTTGTGAGTTAAACCTATGCTATATTTTTATTATTGAAGAGATATATCTGTGGCAATATATTAATATACTTGTTGCTTAGAATGCCTGTTTTGACTCTATGGTTTTAACTTAGTAACAGACAAGAGCAAAACCAACAAATTTTGTAAGAAGTCAACAAATAATTTATTTCTCTAGAGTACAAATGAAAATGTCAAGAAAAAGAACTTGACAGTGATGTGAATTAAATTCCAAATAGTCCTAAAAGTTCTGTCACATGATCAAAAGTATAGAGTATTCCAAATGAATTCCAGTAGTGTTCATAATTAATTCAATTTTGAAAGTGCTGATATAAAAGTAGCCTGAAGTTGTGTTGATGTGCTAACAGTCTTGATGTATCATAATGATATAGTACAAAATGTCTCTAATTCCAAAATAGCGATATAGTCCAAAAGTATTTTTGAGCATTTTGTAATTCAAGTGAATAATGTAAATAAATTCTCTCAAATACTAACTAAAACAAAACTAAAATTGATTCCTCTAAGGACAGATGTTAAGATAATAAGGAGTAAGACACATTAAAAGAACCAGGATGAGGGTAATTGTCCCATCAAATTCATGTGCAGAACATTCTAAGTTGTAAATGAGGTCATGTCTCTTACTTAAAATTTAGTAAAGAACATGTAAAACATTGAGTACACCAGATTTTTCGCAGGGGGGTAATACCAATGCCTGAACTCATATGCAGTTAAACATGTTTACCTACATGTAATAATAATAATCAGACATGGTTAAGTGATTTCGTTCTGAAAAATGCAGTATAATGTTTTTATCATTTATATTTTTTATGCTTTATATTGATGTTTAAAATGGTTACTTAAGTCTTTAAAGACATGTCTTTTAGCGTGACAGCAATTAAAAGCATTGGCATTATCAGTTAAAGTACAGGAGAGCAATAATTTTTATTGGGAACTAGATTTGACTGGATGCTTTTGTGGTCTGAGTAGAGTTTATTGGTCTGTACAAAAAATATTGACTTATGCATGAGATTCATATGGTTTGCAGCAGCAGTATCAAAATTTGTTACATTATAAAATAACAATGGCTGTGAAAAAATGATACATTCTCTCAGGATTCAGACTGAGCTCGAAATTTAATTAATTTGTTTTTAGAACTTGCTGCATTTAATACTTGTGATATTTCAACTTGTAAAAACCAGTCTATTTTAATGCCCACTAGCATATTTTGAATACAAAACATCACAAGCAAAAAAAATTGTATTTTGAATACAAAACATCACTAGCAAGGAATTTTGTATTTTTAATACAAAATATCACTAGCAAGGAATTTTGTATTTTGAATGCAAAACATTGCAAGCAAACAATTTTGTATTTTTAATACAAAATATCACTAGCAAGGAATTTTGTATTTTGAATACAAAACATCACAAGCAAGGAATTTTGTATTTTTAATACAAAATATCACTAGCAAGGAATTTTGTATTTTAATACAAAACATCACAAGCAAAAAAATTTGTATTTTGAATGCAAAACATCAAAAGCAAACAATTTTGTATTTTTAGTACAAAATATCACTAGCAAGGAATTTTGTATTTTGAATACAAAACATCACTAGCAAGACATTTGTATTTTGAATACAAAACATCACTAGCAAGAAATTTTGTATTTTGAATCTAAAACATCACTAGCAAGAAATTTCTTATTTTGAATACAAACATCACTAGCACGAAATTTTGTATTTTGAATACAAAACATCACTAGCAAGAAATTTTGTATTTTGAATACAAAACATTACTAGCAAGGAATTTTTTTATTTTGAATGCAAAGCATCGTTAGTAAGAAATTTTGTATTTTAAATACAAAACCTCAGAAGCAAGAAATTTTGTATTTTGAATACAAAACATCACTAGCAAGAATTTTTTTATTTTAAATGCTTAACATCACTAGCAAGAATTTTTTTTATTTTGAATACAAAGTATCGTTAGCAAGAAATTTTGTATTTTGAATACAAAACATCACTAGCAAGAAATTTTGTATTTTGAATACAAAACATCACTAGCAAGGAATTTTGTATTTTGAATACAAAACATCACAAGCAAGAAATTTTGTATTTTGAATCCAAAACATTACTAGCGAGGAATTTTTTTATTTTGAATACAAAGCATTGTTAGTAAGAAATTTTGTATTTTAAATACAAAACCTCACAAGCAAGAAATTTTGTATTTTGAATGCAAAATATCACAAGCACAAGATTTTGTATTTTGAATACAAAACATCACTAGCAAGAAATTTTGTATTTAGAATACAAACCATCATTAGCAAGAATGTATTTTTGAATACAAAACATCACTTCTTGTTAATTTTTATGAGCTAGCAATTTATTGGCATATCAGACTTTATGATTTGATTCTGTTATTTGTTTGTATTTTAATCTCTAATTCAGCTGGATGCCCCATTTTTTGTGACATGGTACCAGTGTGTAGCTACAGTTATTCTGTGTGCATTACTCAGCTTATGCTCCAAGATATTTCCAGGATTTGTCCAGTTTCCTGAGTTCCATGTCGACCCTAAGCTCTGCAGATCTGTGAGTCACATGTTATTGTCACTAAGCTTAATTAAATTTGTATAAACCATCATTTAAACCAATCATTGATAACAGTTGTATGTATCTTTGGTATTTATAGCAACTTTTTACATTGTTAACAGGGTTCTTAATAGATTTCCAGACTGAAGAGTCAGTTGATCCTTGACCCCAAAGTTTCAAGAGTCTAAACTAAAATCTCGAGAGTCAGTTCTTTTGGACAGTCATGAGCTGTGATTCCTCGTTATTGATGGAAACAAATAATTTCTTGTCTCCTGCTGAATAAAGAGAAATACCTGTTCAGTATTTTGTAAGAAATATACAATCTCATTTTTGTAAAAGTGTTTCTCTTTCTATGTTACTGTGTGTATATTTTGTATATGAAACAGTCCGAAGATTATTTTATGCTTTATTATATTTTCAACTTTTCAGCATATTCTGTTATCAACGGCTCAACTCATTTTATGTGCAAAAATATACCCATACAGCTATGAAGGTAGATATTATTCAGATATCAGTGATGTACATCACAAAATTGTCAGTTCACTTTTCCACTCGTCCATAAATTTTCTAACAGATTTTGGATATTAACTCTTCTTCTTCTACTCAGTGCTGACACATTTAAGAGAAATTATGGTACTTATAAATTCATCAGTGGATTCAATAATCAGAAAAGTAAAATTCCTTTCACAAGCTACAATTCTTTCTAGTATAATGGAATAGTGCAATTGTTCCTTCTACATTTATAAATTGATGCAAAATCTTTGGAGTCTCAGGGTCAGAAAATTCATCATAGGCTGCTTCTGAGAGAGACTGAAAAGAAAATCTACTTCTTTGCGCCATTATGATTTTAATGTTCAGGTGTATGCACTGAGTGTTATATCCATTCAGTCTTTATCTGAATGATCCATTAATTAAAAAGTTAGATGTTTTAAAGGTTTTGCTGATTTAAGCAAATTAATCACCAATAAAACACAATCCCATGCCCAAAATTGCCTTAGTGAGAAGCCATATATTCCCATTTTGTCAGACTGATTATAATTTAAAGTGCATTAAAAAAATGTTGATATTTTTTTAAGAAATGAATCCAGTGAATTCGTAAATGATTCTGAACTTTTAAACATCCCGCTAAATGAAGCAACTTGCCAATAAAACAATTAAAGTTGGTCCACTTCCACTGACAACTGGCTTTGGGAGCCATCATAATATGCTCCGTTCAGACCAGTTGATTATAATTTGATGTCCAAACATACCAGTGCTGATATTTGATCAAAAGGCAGTCCATTTGTCATAATTGTTTCCTCTTCCTCTGTTATAAACTTCAAACATAATCTCAAAGCAATCCAACCTAATTCAGTTGAATCCTGACTTCAGTGAATCTTTAGCTCTGCCCAGTTCATGTGTTTCTTCCATTGGTGCAATATTATTGGCCATCAAGGTCTAAACTATTGTTGAGCAGATGTCAATCAGTGCCACCTACAATAAATTTGTTATGGACAGTGTACTCTAGGTAAGAAAATAAGCTGGAAGTGAATCAGGGGTAATTAAGATTGATGTTCCAGCCAAAATCTATGTGCGTCAAAAAGATGTACAAGTCGAAATTTCCGTGCCTACAAAATGGGTAATTTTTTAATTCGTAGCATCAAAAACCCGAAGGTATGCATCTGTTGAAAACCCTGGTCTAGTGACAGACTTATGTTTTTAAAATCTTCAGAACTAATCTATCATCAGTTTTAATTTGTAGTAGATATTTACTGCCTTTTTCTATACCCACCACAAGGTGGAGTTCATTACGTTAAGTACTGGTAGTATAACTAATTTTCATGGATTCTGTTTTTTTTCCCCAAACCATGGAGTTAGAGACACAAAAACAAGAAAAATAGCCACACTGTTTCATTCCTAGAGATAAACAAAACTATTGATAAATCATCATTATTTCTATAATCTGGTTAAAAGTATTAGCTTTACAAATGTCTGCTTTATTTTCACCCTCTAAAAAGAATTTTACAGTATTTACTGAAAAGGAAAGAAATTAGGAAATCATCCTAAAATTGAAATTTAGATTTAAATTGATTCATTTAAGTGAAACTTTGTCAAAAGATTTAATTCCGTGAGAAAGCATGTCTCATTTTACCCATGCTTGCTTTGTTCCAATTAACAACATGACTGTAAAATATTAAAATTATTGCTTGAGGCACAGTTACAAATGAATGGAAGCTCACCCTCTTGAATGAACCACTGAATCATCACATCACTCATGTTAGCTGGTACAGAAATGTTTGTTGGGAAAATAATCCAGAAATTGTTGAATTAAATAGGTAGATTATTAGAGTCATCGATAATTAGGTTCTAATTTTCAAACATAGTGACACTGAGCAAGGGGCAGCAGGTCATATGTTTGGTTCATACATGGAATGATGACATCATCCAAAACAGACAGAGATCTAAGTTGAAATTTACCAGTCTTGACCACTGTGTTAAAACCATGGATGTCAGAAAGTATTTAATGGTGCAGCTGTGTGGACAGTATTGTAAGGGCATACTTTAATAACTGAGCTTATTGATGTTATCTCCCTTAGATGTTGAGTGTAAGTGATTTACCATTGAAACAACCATTGTTTGTTGTTCTCATAGTTTTGTTCTTTTGTATTCTTTATTTGGGATGTTTTTAGGAGTTAATCACCAAAATTAAGTTCATAAAACCCTTGACAGGAAAAACCATAATTTTAGGTACCCACAAACATTTTTTGTTGTTGATCACACTGCTTATAGAGAAATTATTAAGATTGACAAGGTTAAAATCTTTTGACTGGCAGAAGTTGAACATTGGTGTGCTCTATACTGAAAGTACAAATACACATTAGACATGGTGGATGGTGTTGATAGCACACTGGCAGTTGTGTCAATGGGCTTTGATGTGTAAGAGTTTTTATATTGCTAACATTTGTGGCTTCACTGTCCATACCCTTGCTGATAACAGTATTGGGCTTCAGTCTGATATGATTGGATGGTGACGATCCCTAAAAGCTGAAATGCATGGTGAAATCTGCATCTTGGATGATGCAGTCTCTGAGTGTCAGAACAGCAACTTTCTTACAGCGGATAGATAATTACAAGTATGATAAAAAGCTGTGCAGAATTGAGTCTGCAAGGCTTCAAGTGGAACCATGACCAAACATAGGGCTCTGTGTTTATAAAAATGAAAATTTTAAGTTTAAGGTTGCAAACAAGACCCTCCAACTGTCTGACAGTTTGTTCTGACAGGGTTCATACCCTGGCAAAATGGGGTGGGGGCAAAACACCCTTTTTACATCTACTTAGCTGTTTCAGCTGCATTTCAAGAGATGATTATGATAATTATCATTGTCATCTTCATCACAATCATTATTATTTTTATTATCATCATTTTGATATTTGTAAAAGTTTTATGGCTTATCATGATTTTTAAAAATTTAATGTCATTGACTTATTATGCATTATGAGGGGAGCTGAGGTCGCTCAGCTGGTATAGTGGTTGACTCCTAATCCATGTGTTGCAGGTTTAATACAGCCTGAGTTGGCTACCTCAGATTGAACTAGGGAAAGACATTCAACTCCCATTTCCTCGGCATGATGCAGAAAGTAGTATGTTAATAGTTCTGTTAAAATCAACAAACAAGGTCTGTGTGTCATTTATCAATTTTGTTTCTGCACAGTAACAGAAGTTGTGCACCATCTACAGTTGTGAATAGCTTGTACTTGACATATGGAAGAGTCATAGCAGTTATGGGGTGGGTGGGCAGGATACAAAGTTATGGTCACTGAAAGAAGAAAATTAGTTTCCACACAATAAATTGAATTCTCTACCATCTACAGTTACCAGGTTTTCAGTATCGCTTGCATTTGGTACACTGTAAAAAGATGAAGTCTAATAATTTAGGAGTGAGAAGTTCATAGTCAAGGTCACTGACTCGGTAAAAAGAAAATTGTTTCAGTACAGCAGTTCGAGTTCTCTACTGTCTGCAGTTACCAAACATTGGATGAATTTTACTTGGGATAAGGCAGTATATTGCTGATTTAGGGGACAGAAGATCAAAAGTCAAGGTTGCTGTGATAAAAAAAAGGAGAATGGCTTCCACGCAATAATGTTAGTTCTACATCACATACCTAGATTAAACTTTTTTGGTAAAAAAATTAAGGTCACTGAGACTGAAAGAAAAAAAAATGGTTTCAGCACAATTACCCATTAACTGTTACCAAACTTTGTAAATGACTCGCATGTGGTGTAAGGAAGAAGCCTGTTGAGATTAGGGTCAAAGGTCAAGGTTATTGTGACTGCATAATAACATTAGTTCTATGTCACAGTCGTGGACTAAACTTTGTGGATGAATGCAATTGGGGTGAAAAATAAGCCTTTTGATTTTGAGGTCTTAATTTCAAAAGTCAAGGCTACAGACAGTAGAAAGAAAAATTGTTTCTACACAATATCATTAGTCCTACATCACAGACCTGGGCTGAACTTTGTTGATGACTTCTACTTGGGAAAAGGAAGAAGTCTATCAATTTTGGAGGACAAAAATATCAACGGTCAAGCCCACAGTTTCTGAAAAAAGAAAACTGGTTTTGACACAAAAACCCATACCCTTAACCCTCAGTCATATTTCAATATTGTTTGTATGTTTTTGAATATTTTATTAGTATTCAATATTGTATTTTATCTGTTTATGTGTGATTTCTTGTGGCAGTCAGAACATCTTGGTCCAGTTTATTGTTTATGAGAAGAGAGCTTGCAATAAGCCTAAGTTTTTTAACAGTCATCTGTATCATTTGATGTGATGTTTTATGTACTTTATGTGCTGATATCTGAAAATAAATAATTTGTAAACCAATGTGACATTGCCTACATCATCAGATACGTTTATTGCTCTCTGGTTTAAACCAAGGTCACCTTGCCTGCATATTTAGATACTGGTTCACTTGTATAGCTCCCCTGTTTAACCAAAGTGACCCTGCCTATATCATGGTATACCTTGTTTGACTCCACTTTTTCAACCAAAGCTACTTATATCATGGTAAATGTGTTGGTCTCTCCTGAAAAAATTATTTTGAGTGACCACTGTAATCTGATATCCAATATGCATTGATGTAATAACGTACAATTACTGTATTTTCAGACTTTAACCTGCTCATTAGTGTTTGTTTCTATGATCACCTTCAACAACCTGTGTCTGAAGAATCTTGGTGTAGCCTTTTACAACGTTGGCAGGTCTCTAACAACTGTCTTTAATGTGGTATGTATAGGCTTAAAATTATGCTGCTATTTAGGTATATATATTAAAGGATTTCAACATTAACATTTCAATGTGTCTTTGTTCTACTTAACATTGCGATGTCCCTTTGTTCTACTAAACTTTGCAATCTGTCTTTGTTCTACTAAACATTGCAATGTGTTTTTGTTCTACTAAACATTGCAATGTGTCTTTGTTCTACTAAATATTGCAATGTGTTTTTGTTCTACTAAACGTTGCAATGTGTCTTTGTTCTACTAAACATTGCAATGTGTCTTTGTTGTGCTTAGCATTGCAATGTGTCTTTGTTTTACTTAACACTGATGTACCTTGCTTCTACTAAACATTGCAATGTGTCTTTGTTTTACAAAACATTGCAATCTTTGTTTTACTAAACACTGCATTGTGTCTTTGTTCTGCTTAACACTGCAATGTGTCTTTGTTCTACTAAACATTGCAATGTGTTTTTGTTCTACTAAACATTGCAACGTGTCTTTGTTTTACTAAACACTGCATTGTGCCTTTGTTCTACTAAACATTGCAATGTGTTTTTGTTCTACTAAACATTGCAACGTCTTTGTTTTACTAAACACTGCATTGTGCCTTTGTTCTACTAAACATTTCATTGTGTCTTTGTTCTACTAAACATTGCAATGTGTTTTTGTTCTACTAAACATTGCAACATGTCTTTGTTTTACTAAACATTGCAATGTGTCTTTGTTCTGCTTAACATTGCAAGGTGTCTTTGTTCTACTAAACATTGCAATGTGTCTTTGTTCTACTAAACATTGCATTGTGTCTTTGTTCTACTAAGCATTGCAACGTGTCTTTGTTTTACTAAACACTGCATTGTGCCTTTGTTCTACTAAACATTGCATTGTATCTTTGTTCTACTAAACATTGCAATGTGTTTTTGTTCTACTAAACATTGCAACATGTCTTTGTTTTACTAAACATTGCAATGTGTCTTTGTTCTGCTTAACATTGCAATGTGTCTTTGTTCTACTAAACATTGCAATGTGTTTTTGTTCTACTAAACATTGCAATGTGTCTTTGTTTTACTAAACACTGCATTGTGCCTTTGTTCTACTAAACATTGCAATGTGTTTTTGTTCTACTAAACATTGCAACGTGTCTTTGTTTTACTAAACACTGCATTGTGCCTTTGTTCTACTAAACATTTCATTGTGTCTTTGTTCTACTAAACATTGCAATGTGTTTTTGTTCTACTAAACATTGCAACATGTCTTTGTTTTACTAAACATTGCAATGTGTCTTTGTTCTGTTTAACATTGCAATGTGTCTTTGTTCTACTAAACATTGCAATGTGTCTTTGTTCTACTAAACATTGCATTGTGTCTTTGTTCTACTAAGCATTGCAACGTGTCTTTGTTTTACTAAACACTGCATTGTGCCTTTGTTCTACTAAACATTGCATTGTATCTTTGTTCTACTAAACATTGCAATGTGTTTTTGTTCTACTAAACATTGCAACATGTCTTTGTTTTACTAAACATTGCAATGTGTCTTTGTTCTGCTTAACACTGCATTGTGCCTTTGTTCTGCTTAACATTGCAATGTGTCTTTGTTCTACTAAACATTACATTGTGTCTTTGTTCTACTAAACATTGCATTGTGTCTTTGTTCTACTAAACATTGCAATGTGTCTGTTCTGCTTAACATTGTGATGAGTCTGTGTTCTACTAAACACTGCAATGTGTCTTTGTTCAACTAAACATTGCAATGTGTCTTTGTTCTACTAAACATGCAGTTAGTCTTTGTTCTGCTAAACATTGCAATGTGTTTTTATTCTACTAAATATTGCAATGTGTCTTTGTTCTACTAAACATTGCAACGTGTCTTTGTTCTACTAAACATTGCAATGTGTCTTTGTTCTGCTTAACATTGTGATGAGTCTTTGTTTTATTAAACACTGGTATCGCTCCAGTGGCCTAATGGTGAGAGCGTCCGCCTCAAATGCAGGAGGGCGGGGTTTGATCGCCGGCCGAGTCATACCAAAGACTTAAAAAAATGGTACTAAGAGCTTATTTGCTTGGCACTCAGCATTACGAGGTTAGTCTTAGGACTGGTCGGCCTGGTGTCAGGATAATGTGACTGAGTGGGACATCATGCTACATGTCTACGACATGATGCCCCAGCGCTAGACATCACTATAAACTGCCACACTGCAGACATCGTGGTGATATGACTGAAATTGTTTAAAATTTACATTAAAAATCCAGATCACACACACACTAAACACTGCAATGTGTCTTTGTTCTCCTGAACATTGCAAAGTGTCTTTGTTCTACTAAACATTGCAATTTGTCTTTGTGCTACTTAACATTGCAATGTGTCTTTGTTCTGCTAAACAGTGCAATGTGTCTTTGTTCTCCTTAACATTGCAAAGTGTCATTGTTCTACTAAACACTGCAATGTGTCTTTGTTCTCCTTAACATTGCAAAGTGTCTTTGTTCTGCTAAACACTGTGATGTGCCTTTGTTCTACTAAACATTGCAATTTGTCTTTGTTCTACTAAACATTGCATTCTGTCTGTCTTCTACTAAACAACATTGCAGTGTCTTTGTTCTACTAAACACTGCAATGTGTCTTTGTTCTAATAAACAGCAATCTGTCTTTGTTCTACTAAAGACTGATGTGCCTTTGTTCTACTAAACATAGCAATGTGTCGTTGTTCTGTTACGTGTATCTATAATTTGTATCAAATTGTTTATCCATAATTGTAGATTGTAATGATCATTTATAAACAACATTACATGGCTAACTTTTGTCTATGATTATAGATATTGTTTAATTATTATTTTAAGATAATGATCATTTGTAAGAAAAATGTTTACTTGAGTTTGGGTTCTGGACATTTACATGGAAGAACCATGGTCTGCCTAATGTTGGTCAGGTAATTTGCTAAAATGTAAGTAAACATGCCTGACTGTATTTATGAGTTTTGATGGGAAATTTCATTGGAAATTACCTTGGTCCAGGATATTTTGTTGTGTCATAATCAGGTTATAGTCTGAATATAAGGAAGAAGTAAGCCTTCATTCCTATCATAATATCAGTGTTTTAGTTGTGTTCTGTTATCATGAGAGGAATCATTTTTTAAAAATATTTGTTGGAATTACAGAGTGCTTATTGACTGTTTTGGACTAAAGCGCTATATTGGGATTATTGTGAATTTATTCAAGGAAAATCTGGATTATATCATGGTGATATGTCAGGACTGTTGGCACATCATCTCATCGAACAATATTGGCACATCCAGTGCTGGAATTTATTAGAAACACATTATACTTTTGGACATGTGATAGAACGTTTAGGAATATTTGAAATTTAATTGACAATACTGTAAGTGACCTTTAAATTTTCACTTTGCATTCTTGAGAAATAAATTTGTAGAATTTTACTAAACTTGTTTTTTCTTTTTTTTTTTCTTTCTTTAAGGCAATAGAGTCCTAGCAGTTCTAAAAACATTGCAATATACCTTTATGCTTCTAAGCATTATGTGTTTTGATCAACTAAACACTACAATGCGTCTTTGTTCTACTAAAAACAGCAACATTTCTTTGTTCTTCTAAATATTGGAATGTGTCTTTTACTAAAAAGTACAATGTGTCTTTGTTCTACTAAACAGTGCAGTGTCTTTGTGTTCTACTAAACACTGCAATGTGTCTTTGTTCTACTAGAATTGCAATGTGTCTCTGTTTTGCTAAACACTGCAGTGTGTTTTTGTTCATTAAAACATTGCAATGTGTCTTTCTTCAAGTTACACCTCTACTTTTATTCTACTTTTTATTTTTTATTTTAAAAACTATTGCAGGTGTTTACATATGTGATGCTGAAGCAAATGACATCTTGGAAAGCCCTGGTATGCTGTGGTGTGATAGTAATGGGCTTCCTCTTGGGAGTGGATCAAGAAGGACTCACTGGTCAGTTCTTACAGCCTGATGTGGGGTGGGGTATTATGTTGTAAACAAAATAATTTCAGTGACCAAAGAAGTTTAGATCAGAATTCAAACAAAGTAATTTTACAGTATTTTTCTCACATTTAGATGACAAAGGCAGATGATGTAATATGAATGTATTATAGTCTCAATTCTATATCAAGCAGTACTGAAAATGTTAGAGGATTGAAGATCATAACATTTACAAACTTGAGTTTGAGCTTGATATTATGTGTCAGCCAGTCCTAAAGAAATTAAGGGTTATTTTTGTATTAACTGAAAGTTGACCCACATTTTCAGACTTGGTAGTGTTGCAATCTCTTGGCCAAAACTAGTTGTTTTATTATTTATTGTTTATTGGCAAATCTACATATGGTAGGTTATGTTGTGCCAAGGCTGTTGGAGTCGGGTGCCAGGCACAGGGAGATACCACATTGACTGATGCATCCGATCTGGGCAGATTTCCAACATGCACCATTCTGGTGTCCAATCCAGAAGACTGATAACTCAGTCACCATGACTCCCCATGGTATAGATTAAAGTTATACTGATGTGTCTTAAAGTATATTGTTCAGAATCATGCTAACAATTAGAATAAATTCTGTAATAAGTTGTCATAATGCTAAATTACTATACTATCTTAGTACTTCTATATAGGTTATCATTTACATGCATGGCCTGGAAAATAGGTAATTACTTGTGGATGGTGATTTGAAATGAAATATATCCTTTACAAATTTGGTGTTTTTGGAGGGAAAAAAGGATAATTTCTGATTAATGTCTATTTATGCTGTGATTTGTCTCATGAGCAATAAAATCTATATTTTGATTCAATGAAATGTATGGTTATGTAACGGCAAAGAAATCACAAGGGAGACAACTACATTCTGACCAAAGATAACTATAGGAATGCAGTTCACTCCTCAATAAACAAATTGACTCTTCCATAGGTCATGGCTACATAAATAAATTTGATGTAAACAGACAGCCTGTTTTGGCATATATTAAATGAGATGTGATATGCTGTAGGTTGATTTGAATGATGTTGATGTACTTCATTTAAATACACTGTCCTAAAATTCACTGTGCTACAGACATGGATATCATTAACAATGTTGTCCCGAATGAGCTATACACTGATATATTTTCTTGATGATATCATATACATGATGTTTAAGTTTGTTATATGACTGTAATATTGCTAATTCATCTGTTATTTGTTGTGATGTGGATAAATACTTTCTCGTGACAATATTTTGGATTCATGATGGAGTTATTTCCCCAGAACTAACATTGTTCATTGGGTCTTTACATTCATGGTTTGTAGAAACCATAAAATCCATGAATGGTTGTACCCCATTGAAAAACTAGTTTATTTACAGTATGCATACCAGTGTGCATACTTGTTTCCTAGTTGTGATTCATCAAATTATAGCAGTCCTAAGTGGAGTTTTATATTAAGATGGTTTATGTTTTAGATGGTCAGAATACACAGCAATAAAGAAAAATGCCAGGACATGTTACCTGATAGCAGGTTTAAGTAGTGCTTTTTCTTCTTGAGGTGTACAACATACAATGTGGGAAATTATAATAATTTTAAAAGTACAATTGTATAGTTATAGAACTTTTTAGTTCGTTATATAGAAACTTTCTTTTCCATGTCAATTCTGATTATTTCAGGAACACTGTCATGGAGTGGTGTGGTATATGGAGTGCTTGCTAGTGCCTCTGTGGCACTCTATGCCATCTACATGAAGAAAGTCCTGTCCATTGTTGATGACAATGTCTGGAAATTGACCCTGTACAACAATATCAATGCTTCATTTCTTTTTCTTCCCCTTATCTTATTCTCAGGAGAAGCTAGCACGATCTACAATTTCCCACTTCTTTTCAGTTCTAATTTCTGGTTTCTAATGACCATGAGTGGAATATTTGGGTTTTCAATAGGATATGTAACTGGTTTACAAATCCAGTTTACTTCCCCTCTAACGCACAATATTTCTGGCACAGCTAAAGCCTGTGCTCAGACTATAATAGCCTGTATATATTACCAGGAAGTTAAGACTTCGCTATGGTGGTTAAGTAACTTCACTGTTCTAGGAGGGTCTACAGCCTACACAGAGGTGAAGAGGAGGGAAATGAAAGCACAGCATAATAAAGATGTAGAGGCACAGAAACATGACCAGCAATCTGATGATAGGAAAGAGTCATTGAAATAATTTTTATGTTCATTTTAACATTCCAGCTTTATTTTGGCATAGATATTAGATGCACTGTTATAGGTTCCATTCTTTTTCATGTTCATTGACCAGATACAAAGTATATATTGATCTTTACAGTGCATATATAATACATTGTGAATAATTGTCTTTCTGCACTGTTTTTATGATGAAATGTGTGTAATATCCACCAAGGGGACCATCAAGAAGTGGTCTCTTTGAGCAAGTAGACTTTATAAATAGGTAATTTGGTATATTTGATAAATAATCACATGCAGATTTTGGATCTTTATAGTCTGTAGTCGTGTCCTTATGAATCATGTCGCACCTCCCATCTTTGAAAGTATTTACCTGGCAAAATTACAATCTAGCTGAATATTTTATAATCTCTTCATAACTTACAAACTTTATAACTTTGCAGACTTTTGTAATCTGGCAAGATAAAGTCATCAGTGGTGAACACAGTGTTAAAGTCATGCCCATTTGTAGGAGATGGAGCAGCCTTATTTACATCATAAAATCAATGGTTGCAGATGCTAGTACATGTAACAATAAAAGTCAGTACATCTATGTTGTAATCACTGCAGGATACTAACTACTAAAGTGGATAAAAATAAAGGGGACAAAATTACAGTAATAAATTTCTGTCATGGAAGTAGATTTAGACTTTATTATTTTTTTGTTGTATGCCACACATTAAAAACTAATGCAGTCGGAATAAAAATATCTTTATAATATTAATGTAAAATTAATAATTATTAACATATAAAATTGTCAGGTGCTGACAATATTTCAGAGAAGTAATTTTTTTAAAGCATAAATGTCATCAGCAAAAGCTGTGGCAGTGAAAATTTTAGATTCAACAAGGATGATACATTTAAAGATATTTTGTTGCAGTTTATCATTTATTTATATGCCTGTCATAAGGCAGAGTGAATTATGATGTTGACTGTCTAGCATCCACACAGTTTGTTCACCTGTTGCAAAATTTCATTTTCTGTACAACAACAAGCTGGCCATCATCAGCACTTCAATGACTTGCGCTTAGAGTATTAACCTATTGATTTCTGGGTATGAGGTCAAGGTCATTTTCTAAAAGGAGAAAAATGGTTTTCAGACAATAACAGTTCTCCACTTTCAAGTTTTACCAGACTTTGTGGATCACTTGCACTTGAAGGAAGAACTTGATAGACGTTGTGGACAATGGTTGAAGGTCAGCTTCATTTTGACTGAATGACAAAAAAATGATTTCTGCCATTTTACCAAAGTTCACCATTTAAAGTTACCAAAATTAGTGGATGCTTTGCAGATGGGGACCAGACCGCCCCGGTGGCCAAGTGGTTAGAACATCTGCCCGGATGCAGGAGGTTGTGGGTTCGATCCCCGGTCAAATCATAACAAAGACTTGTAAAAATGGCACTAACAGCTGCCTTGCTAGGTGCTCAGCATTAAGAGGTTAGTGTTAGGAATGGTCATCCTAGTGTCAGGATAATGTGACTGGGTGGGACATCATGCTACATGCCTGCGGCATGATGCCTCAGTGCTAGACATCACATTAAACTGCCACACTGCAGACATCATAGTAATATGACTAAGAACAATTTATGAATAAAGAAAAATAGTGTGGTCATAAAATATTTAAGTACTTTGACCGAAGTTTGTATAGGGCTTAAATTAAAGGTATGTAAGAGTTTTTTGACATAGAGGTGACGGTCACTGTGGTTCAAAGAAAAACTGGTTTGGAAGAATAAATCTTGGTCTTGAGTCAATACCTTGACCAAACTTTGCAGATGGCATGCACTTTGGGTAATAAAGACACCTATTGATTATGGGGTATAAAGGTCAGAGGTCGCTGTCATGACAAGTTTCACTGAAACCCGTTGGCCTGTAATCTTTAGACTCAGCTTTATATTGCCTACATAGGGGACTGTTGAACATTGGGTGCATGTAAAATGTACGATCAAAGTACCATTCATTTGTTTCATGAAATACACCAGTAATAGAATATTGTAGCATTTAAACAGTGGTCCTTTTATGCAGGTCATTTCAAATACAGGACTCTCTCTCTCTCTCTCTACAGTTTGTTTGCATACTGTGATGTATATTAATGGTATGTACATAGACTGTGTAATGTATGAATATTATGTACACAGTGAAACAGCATTAGTAACCAACTATGTAAGTTGGTTGGTCAGTTGTTTTTTATGGGGACTAGTGCATTTCTCATAGAAATACTGAGGCAGGCAGCCTGTGCTTGGCAGGGTAGGCATCAAACTCCTGATCCATTATCAATTAAGCTACCAAACCTTACTATCACCTACATAAACAATTACCAGATGTGTATGAACATACAATTTTTGTAATCCCATTTATACATAAATCAAGTTTTATTTACCTGCATTATAAAACTTTACTGTTCATAAAGACCACATCTAAATGGTCCTCTAAGTGTTCATAAAGACCACATCTAGATGGTCCTCAAAGTGTTCATAAAGACCACATCTAGATGGTCCTCCAAGTGTTCATAAAGACCACATCTAAATGCTCCCCTGAATGCTTATTATACACTAGTTTGACTTTATATATAAGGAAGTCATTAATGTTGATCATTTATATGTAATAGAGTCAAGGAAACGTTAAGTTGCAAATATTCTGTAGATTGTGATAAATTGCTTGAAAATTCATGCTACATCGTGTTCACTGAAGTTTTAAAGTTAAAACCCGATGTCATTTTTTGCCATGTTGTTAAATTATTTATATTCATTTTCAAAGCTTTGCCAGTCTGTTGGCTTGGAAATGGAAACCAAACAATAAACAAAATATATTTTTATAGGCGGAAATATTTTGTAGGCTTTTAGATGGTTGTAAGCAAGGGTGATGGTTGGACACAGGAATTAAAGTCAGGAAATCTGTACTGGGCAATATTTTGTAAAGCCTGCCTTGATGGAGCTCTGCAAAGTGATCATCTGGTGCTCACATGGATATCTACACTGATTCTTCACTACATCTGAAAGTCAGTCAATGTTTTAGAATAATCAAAATGTTTAAGTTTTTACTTTCCTTTTATTTCAGTATCGTTTCATCCTGCCATCTTTGACGGATTTGTAAAATAGCTTGGGGGTGAAGTTGAGATGCAGGCTCTAGATAGCATCTTGTTGGTGATAAGCAAGGGTGGTGGTATAACATAGTATTATATAGTAAAAGTCACATGGGTCATGTAAGCACATCTACTAATATAAATTGAAAAATTAATTTTAGTTTTAAAATTTAATCGTAATATAGTTATGACAAAGTTCATTCATTCGTGAATTGTGAATGATCTGCACACTGATTGTCACAACAAAATGTCTAGACAAAAATTATTGATCGCTATGGGATTTTTCAATGGCAGTTTGGCATCAGACTAGGTAAAGAAAGTTGATGTTGGATTGTGTGAACAAGAAGTCACATGCATTTTCATTCATCTCTTTTATGGATGTTCAGCTATGATTAGGATAGAGGAGTAAGGTACAATTTTTTTGTAAGCACGTTTTATTTTTAACTTTTACATATGACATTCCAAAATTCTAATTCAGCATAATGCAAAATTTAGCTAAAATAAATCGGACTTGCCAGTATCAAGGAAGATATTTGTTTGAAATAATAGGTATTATGTGTAAACTGAAATATAAGACATGAATACCATACACAAGATATATATATGAAGTTACTTAATTGTTCCCAGTTTATTGGACTTATGTGCCATGTTTTATCCTGCCAGTGTTTTCCCAAGCTTTGTTTATAAATGACGACATTGTTGCGTCTTTGTATATATTTGTGGTACAACTTCTTCCCAAAAGGAGTCGCTTTCTCTATTGCATCATGTTGCCCGACAGAAAATGGATAGAACAGATTCACTCAGCTGGGTGATGTGTCTAAAAATGTAAATGTATGCTATTAATGAATTTGCCATAAAGCATTTCTCAAGGAATTTATACAATAATCTTCAGTGGAATTTAGATGGACATAAACAAAAGAAAGTGAATAAATACCATTTAAAGGCATGTTTAATCACATTCTCCAACAAGACACCCTTAGCTGCATAATGCATACATGACATGTGAGTTGTTTTATAGTTGGTTTGTACTGTAACTTCATTTTTGTCCGATGCCAAGTTTGAAGCTTTTTCTTGTTCGTATAGGACAGGGACATTCCTCCTTTTTTTGATGGGGCAAAAACATAAAATGCTTAAGCTCAAATGAGCAAGGACACTTC
Source organism: Sinohyriopsis cumingii (assembly GCA_028554795.2). Classification (NCBI taxonomy): domain Eukaryota; kingdom Metazoa; phylum Mollusca; class Bivalvia; order Unionida; family Unionidae; genus Sinohyriopsis; species Sinohyriopsis cumingii. The sequence continues at coordinate 68,397,267 of CM068834.1, read as the reverse complement.
CTTATCACAATTATGCAGTTTTCAGAAGGACTTACTATATGACCTCAGGCTGCACAATGTGATAGACTGGGCTTCAATGGGTCTGTGGACCATGGGTTTGACATACCATTTTAGGAAATCCACAAGTAATAAACAATAGTACAATGAATTCACTTTAGCGGTTACCTACTTTCATGAATTTGATGGTTGCTGCAAAACAGAAATTTTAATACTTCATGCCCATAAATTTAAGTCTATGTTTTATAAAATTACAAATTTATGTACTTCATGTACATTTTTATCACTTTCTGAGGTGACATGCCCATAAATTCAAATCTACTTTCTTGAGTGCTAACATTTGTTTCTTGTATTGTAGCATTAACCCAGCAATGTATTTTTATATTTGAGCCAGCCAAGTTAAAATATATAGAGGGCTGTAGTTTTCATGGTATTATTCTAAACATATGATTAGGTCCCAGTGGGTATAGAATCATTGGTGTAGCTGTGATAATTACAGAAGTTTGAGCTCCTTAATGTTTGTGGCTTTCTGCCTTAGAAGCTTCCATTTGATTTGAAGCCAAGCTATCAGAGGACAGTCATGTTGTCTTCATTGGTCTCTCGTACACCCTGGTAGAGTCATATTTATTTAATGGAGGTTTTGGTTGATTTTGACAATTTTAGAACAGATTCAGACAGGAATTGAAGTGTATTTAATAAAGTTTAAAATGTACTTCATATATATATATATATATATATATATATATATATATATATATATATATATATATATATATTGAAATAAATTTAAAATGTTACATTTTATGTTATAAGCATGTTTAAATTTTCTTATAATGAAATTATGAAAATGTATTAGATACTGAAACAATGTTGTATTTGAATATTGAATACTGTATAGCACCTGCAAGCCCTTAACGATTAATGTAGTGGCTTTATGTGGTGAATGGATCACTTCTATTCAAAAATATTATTTTGGGATCTTTCTGGAATTAAAGGTATTGGAAACTAAAAACATTTCATGTTACTCAGTTTGGTGATAGGTGGGGAGCGGAGTCTATTCTGTTTTTAATATGCTATGATGACCAACCCAATTAAGGATTGATATATGGTTGTCGTGTTTGAAAACGTATCTTCATTTTTTCCTAATAAACCATGCATTTAAACTGAAGCAGGACCTTATTGTAACTTCTTTAAATGCAAGTTACTGTAAATATATTTGAAATACCACCAACATTGAAATGCGTATTATTATTAACTGTTCTTGTGGCACACAATTTGGAATACATTAACATTGAAATGTATATCATTATTATCCCTACTCTTAGATACGTAATATTTTGGATTGTTATTATTATTCCTACACTTTGACATATAATGTTGACTGTTGTTATTATCCCTACACTCTAGCTTTTGGGCGCAGGGAAGGGGGACATAATTTGGTCCTTGTTATCATTATATGCATGACCTATCTAAAATGACACTTTTAAAAGGATGAAAAAATTGTATGCATTTTTTAAAACTGCATTTAATAAACCTCCAAATATAGACTGGTTCCTCAGCTTCTGAAGCAATTAGTTGCCTGTGACAGTATAATATGCTCTTATAGTTTCTTTGTTTACCATATTGCTTATTTTAAAAAATATGGATAATACAGTCAGTATGTAAAATGATGGAAGTTTCTCTGCTTGTTAAACAGGTTTTACATTGTAACAATTTAATTTGCTTGGGTGCTAATTGTTTGATGCAATCTGTTAGTACATTTAAGGTATTATTTTGTCACATTCAATTGCCATTGACCCCTAATACTACATTGATTGTTACCTTTATGTGACTTGGTCAGAATACGTTTCTATCATATACCAATAAATAAATACCCAGTCATGATAGCTTAGGCAAGTCAGCATGATCCACTTTTCATCACAATTGTTGGCAATCACTATGGTTATTGAACTGTATTGTCTTTGAGCAGTATTTTCCGTTAAGTAACATCATATTTAGACTTCAGGACACATTTAAGATATTTTACTCTATGAAATCCCATAAACAGACCCAGTATGTAGCTTTAAGAGTCGGATGATTTCTTGTATTTATATTTTATCCGTTGTCTGTTGACTACTGTATAGCATAATGAGTTATATTGAGAGAGAGAGAGGGAGTGATGCTTTATATTAATAACTTATGTCTAGAGAACATTTTACAGATCAGGATGAGTGTAAAATTTCATACACTTAATTTACTGTATTAGTATTCTGGCAAAATTCAAATAAAACTGTAGAAAAACTAAGGTTTATTTTTCACTCATTGTTTTTCAAAATGTCTTCCATGCATCCACATGTATTTTCATACTTTTTACTTTGCAGTTTACTCGAACATAAGCCATGTGTTCTGTTTATTCCCAGAATCTTACCATAAAGGGAGATGATATTTAGTTTTTTATTTGCCATTCAAACCAGCATCAACAAAACTCTGTACCAGGTATGTGCCCACTTTGGTCATTACATTGTGTATTTTGATCAACTGAATTCATTTCAGCACAGCAGAAAATATATTGTAATTGATTTGGACTGCCAGTAGGACTTTCATTTCATTATTATAATTTAAATATGGCAAAATATTGAATAACTAGAGTAATCAGGTTTTTTTGCTCCACAGAGTTAACTAAAAATGACAAAGTTAAAAATAATATCAAAGTTATTTGAAACAACCGCTATAAATGTATTAGAAATGAACAAAACACATTCACACCACACTGATCATGTATTCCAGCCACAGTGGTCAATGGTCAGTGGTTACAGGTGAACAAACTCACCTTTACAATGTTGTGTTTAAGGAGTAAATTCAGAAATGTATGTGAATGTTTTAACTTAGTAAATTATTCAATATTGTGACCTATTTGTAGTTATAGTAAGATTATATGGGTACTACTATCAGCCAGAATTACAATTTATAGTTTGTACTGCGCTGATTTGAAACCATACAGCCAAAATACTAAGTGCAGCAACCAGAATTGGAACATAAATATTAAGGCTATACATTTCTTGAATTGCATTTTAATTTTACGTATCTGTGTCAAATGAATTTTAATTTGTAGAATGTTATTTATGTTTAGATTGCTGTAAAGTTTTGCTGATTTTATTTGGATACAGATTTCTAATTGATAGCTATTTTAAAAAAGTTGTATTGGTGTTCTGTGGGGCTAAGTAGTCAAAGGTACTTGCCATTACAGATCGCTGACATCTCACTTATGTCCACATATCTTCAAGTCTATGCTTGGCCAATATGGGTAATTGAGAAAGCTTGCTTGTAGTTTCCTGTGGGTTTGAGGTTCTTCATGGGGTCTTCCTCACCAAATATATTGGCTGCCATGTGTAGCCAGTGATGTTGTGAAAAATGTCAATTAACTCACACAACTGTCATCTAGAGGTTTTAAGGTTTACAGAGAGCAAGTTATCTGGGGCTATGCAGTAAGTTTAGCAGCTACATCTGCTATTCTGTTCATTGAAATATTAAACCCAACATATATTAACTGTTCAGTTATTGCTTGTTATTCTGGTATTCTATAGTATATTTTGTATTGTCATATTTGTGTTATAGTATTTTTTTTTCAGTCTTTGAGGATATAGTATGCTGTGATGTGTGAGTTAATATTTTTGATATTGTTATGAGAGATTTTAACATTGTGGGACACAATAAAAACAACAGGTTACTGTATTGTCATCTTTCTTTTACTGCATACCCATTTAAATTTGATTAGTTGATCTGGCATTTAATACAAATGCTCAGTCCATATTTTCATATCGCACACCTAGATTTGAACTATTTTGGTGTTTTTACCAATGTCCTTTAATTATTTTCTTAGATGCATCATATCAGACCTCAGTAAAATTCCCATTTGTTTTGAATTCGGTTCACAAATTAATGATCAGTATATTTGAAAAACTTGATATATTACAAATAAAAAGTCAAAGTCATGTTTTACTTTTCCAAATTGAAGAAAGAATAAATCTCAAATACATTTTTGATTGATATGATGGACTCGATCTACCCATATTCTACATTTTACTTGTAGTTGTGTGTGTATATGTCTGTCATTTGAATCCAGATACTTAATTTCCTGCTAATACACTCAGACTAACTGATGAAATACTCTAAGCTGGGAAACATTGATAAATGCTGGACATGTCCAGAAGTATGAAGTTTTGGTAGACAAATGGCATAAATCATTTTGATGTTTCTAAAAAGAAACTTGTATCAAGTTTGAAAAGTACTTTAGCAGAGATTTGCATTGACCTCATACCTGAGATGATCAATTCAGCAGGTATAAAACTGCCTCAACCAAGTTTGGGAAAAAAATATTCAATTTCATGGGTAAAGAGTGATCTCCCTCCCCCACCCAACCCACCAAAAAGGATGAATCATTCTTGAAAAGACAAGAAAATTATGAACAAAATATAACCATATATTCATTGAAAAAAATAGTATATAACTTCGCATTACTGCAGAGCAAAAAAAATGGAGTACAGGTAGTATGTAAAAGCAAATGCATCACCCCATCATCTTGAATGGTTCTGGCCCAGTCAGTGTTCAACCGCAGTATGTTTACATGTAACTTGAGATATAAGAGGATAGTAAACATTGTAACCGGAAAAAATGATAGCAAGAAGAAAATAGCAAATGCAAGAAAAATACAAACTTAAACTTAAGAAAGATATTGGTATAAACATGACAGTAAATGACATCAACAAGAGTCACAGAGCAGGGCCAACTAATTGAAAAAATATACCAAATTAACTTCAGGCTGCTCTTTACAATGTATGTAAGTGAATTTTAACATGAACAAGAGCCAAGATCGCCAAGCAAGCAAAAATTCCGAAAAAAGGCAAGGAAAAATCTAAGATACCTGGGTGTGGGATGGGGCGATCTTCATACAAAAGAAGTATGAATTATTCATCTGAAACCTTATTTGGACAGCAAATCTGACACTGATATATAACTTAATATTTGCATTAGCACACAACTAACAGCCACAATAAACGGCATCCTGACTGACACAACCACCTTATTTTCACAACTACTTCATCGAAGAAGAATTGTCAGTGCCACTCTAAATATTCTCTGTGCATTGTAAACACATCCAGGCTTGATAACAGAGATTTAAAAGCAACACTATGCTTGATACATATTTCACTTACCTGTACAATTAACCACATCTGTTGGAGGTGTGCAGTATTACCGTTACATCCGTTTACCATGGTAATTTTTTCTTGTGGTTCATACCTCTGTCCCTTTTCACCTTACTAGTTCTCTCCATCAATAAGGAATGTATGGAAACTCCAGACTAATCTTTTATGACTGTAATGGTATTAACAGCATATTTTCATTTTCATGACTAAATAATTTCAAATTCTTATTTTTACAAAGAATTTTTTGGTCACAAATTGATTGTAAATATTACAAATAGAATTATATTTATGGTCCTTTAATCATGAATGACAATGTGGTATCCAAATATGTTGTGAAATATATTTGGGCCAATTATAACTTATAATGTCAAATTCAGAAAAAAGAAATCATTTTTAGTTGTTTATTAACATATGTTATTCCATTCCTTGTAAGACTGCTTATCATCCTGAGACGTGTTTTTTGAGTGAATATTATGCAGTTTCTTAAGTTGACTAAATATTTTCTTGTTTGTTGTGTCATGACTCTGTGGTCATAAACTAAGTAAGAGAGAAGCAAAACCAACAAATTTTGTACTGCTTAACAAATCATTTAAGCATCAAAACTATAAAATGAAAATTTAAGAGAAATTTACTGTATTATGAATTAAATCCAAAATAATCCTAAAAGGTTTTGCACAAGTATAAAAGAATAAACTATTCTGAATGAATTTCAGATCATTGAATTTACTGGTCTGCGAAGAGTCCTGATGTATCCAGATCGAATTATCCAGAACTCCTTTGAATAAATTCATAATTCAAGTCCCAGAATAATATTTTAGACCCGTGAACACTTTGTAATTCAAATGAATAATCCAAATAAATTATATCTAACACCACCTTAAATAAATCTGCAAACTGATGTTAAAACAAGAACATAGGAAATAACAATCTGAAATAGGTCTAGAGACTTTGTTATGCCTTGCCGTTTGAGATAAGTCACTACCGTAGATCTGTCGGATAGAATGAGGACTCCCTTTCTTGTTAAAAATTCCTGCCACTAGTGAGAGGCTTTTAAAATAGCCTTCATCTTGAGGATATTGATGTGTAGATGCAGACCGTACTCACTTCCCGAAAAGGCAGTAGTTGCGCCCCAGCTTTCTGTACAGACTGTGATCTCTGGTGGTTGTACTTGCAGAGGGTATACCCGCTGTGAGTTAAGTTAGGTTGCTCCAAGTCTGCAGATGGTGCTTCAAATTGCAAATGGGGAACGGTTGGTCCAGTAGGAAAATGGAATAAAAATATCATGTAACAGGTGCATACAATAGTGACCTTAGGATGATGTCTGCTGACACATTGAGCAAGCCTAGAAGGCAGAGGAATTCCCATACTGAGAGAGATTCCCTGAGATTAATAAAGCCACCATTGACCTGATTTCAACGCTTGTTCCTGAGTAAGACATACTTTGTTTACCTGTGTGTTGAGTTCCATACCTAGATGAACAAATTGTTCAGATGGTACTAGGTTGGATTTGTCCTTGTTGATGATGAAACCCAGATTGTATGCAGTGTGACAAGGGTTTATCATCTCGTGTTCTAATACATAACTCGCCTAATGTTTTTGCAGTATGTTATCCAGGTAACTTGATGCTGCCACCTGGGAGATGGTCTGGATGGTTCTTCAGATGAATAAAGACCCAGGGACTGATGCTGAGCCCATATGGGAGTGCTCAGAATTGATAAACAATGTCATTGTAGGCAAAATGCAGAAACATCCTGAAAGTCTTGTGAATAGGGATGTGAAGATAATTGTCTTTAAGTCCATGCTGATTGTGAAGTCTTCCTCTTCGCTATGCACCATGTTCTTTCCATCGAGAACCAAGAAGCATGAATGAATTGAGTGCCGTTAACCTTTGTGACCAAGAAATGTCTAGAATAAAATGCAGTTCCTACTGCCCTTTTCTGCAGAACATCATTTATTCCTGATGCAAGGTGGTGGCTTTGAATAGGTCTGTTGGAATGTTGTAGCTGATGGGAGATGTTTTGAATGTGATGCACAGTCCCTCGGAAACCACTTGTCTGGTCCAATGATTGTCATGGCAAATCTTGTCGCATTCAGTAGCAAAGAACTGAAGCCTTCCTCCTACTGGGATCTGGATTTGCTGTCATTTGTTGACAGAGGGAGGCAGTCGTAAAGAAAAATTTAGTGTAAGCGATTGCTTCATCGCTGCCTTTTGTCGGCTTTGTTTTGCTGGTTACGATGTGAGGAATAAGATGGGACAATTTGTCAGAGGTTTGTGTTCAAGTCATGTCCCTTGGTTCCTTTCGTTGATTTTCCCAAAATGTCCTTGTATCTGTGTCATGGCTGATGGGCAGGAAAATTTTTCTCCTTAGTGGCTTGTTTGTGTATGTTGTCGATCTGGCCGTTAAAAAGTAGATTAGAGGATAACAGTTGTGATCTTAGCTAGACCTTAAGATGATCATTAAGGAAGGTGGAGGTGGAAGGCAGTGCATCTCCTTAAGCCAATTGTGACTGCATTGGCTAGAATAAGCTGAGCATGCTCTGTTCAAGACCCTGGCCTTTCGAGAGACCGACTCCCATGCATATATCATGGAATCTAGAATAAGAGATGTTTTGTTCCACCTGTTAGAAGAGAGCCATTGATACCTAGTCCAACATAGAGCCCATGGCTACAACAATGTAGACCAAAGGTTGAATGTCATTGAAAGATGTTCAAATTGAGTATGGTTTAGTTATCCCCAAAGCTGCAATGTCCCGGTCAACTGTTGGGGGTTTCCGAATTAAAAACTGGTATATGGCAAAAGTAGAACTGCTGATGAAAAGTAGATGGAAGGTGTTGATGAAAAAAAGAAATGGTTGATGCTGATATAAACCATTCAAAATGTCTGTGATTTTGCCAGACTGCAATTTGAAGTTGGATTCTTCCATTTTTATGATAAGATCTACATAAGCTGGAGCTCTGGTCCAGGTGGCTGATAAGGTAAGAGGAGGGCGTAACTCTGGAGGTAAAAGAGGAAAACTTCTTCAATGGAGGTTCTAAAGGCCGAGTCTTCCTGCAACATAGTGAGACCAGGAAGTGAAGGAGCCTGAGAGCAAGCATTGTCATATCTGCTTGCTTGAGGTGAGGCTGGCATATCTTGAGTTGCCAGAGATGGAGCTGGCGAGGTCTGCTGCTGACAAACTCGTTGAGTGCCCCATGTCGAAACGTTGGTTTCCATTGGGTCACCGATTAACGAGTCCCTTCTACTGACCTAGGGCTGAAGGAAATTAGAGGTGGCATCTGTGGGAGGCTGAGTAACTAAGCTCAGTATTGTAAATGGAGAGTGCAGCAATGCGGGTTAGACATTTCCATAATTGCCTGCATACACTGGGTTCAACAGATGGGACAACATATTGATTTCGGGTACTTATTGTGTTGAGGTCTTTGTCCCTGAAGATCCACTGGAGTAAGCCTAGGTCAGTCAAAACGGAAATGGACCATGTTTGTAGGGAGGACATCGTCGGAGTCATAATGTTGGCATGGGTTATGGGATGTTTGATCCACACAACTGGTCCGTGCATCACTGGAGTGAAAAGATCCTTTTTTGTATTCATTAGATCATTGTTTATCCTCAAGAGCTGTTGAGTGGAATTTTGAGAAGGCAAAGTGTAAAGGTATAGCTAACAATAAGGAGTCTTGTGGTGACTTAGGTGCTGAGGAGGTCTCTGATTGTGTAGATTTCTGACGTTTTGTAACTGGAGAGACTTTTTAAATTTATTTTCCCCATGTACAAAAATTCTCACTGAGGAAATGTTAGCATGTAGGCTTATAGTATCTTTGTCCTTGGTTGTGTGTTTCTTTACTGATAAACCCATTGTAACTCTGTACCTGTCTCATATTATTGAACAGACAATTGGTGCAGAGCTATGTCTTATAGTGTTACTTTACAAAAGCAGGTAAAAATCACCAGTGTGTAGCCAGTTGTGGAATTATACAAGTTTTATATAGGTCTCAGGGACTTGCACGTTAACACAATAAAAGTATATCCCAAACTTATTTGTGAAATCATACATATAGCACCACCCTATGGTCTTAAACTAAGTAACATGAAAGAACAAAGACCAACAAATTTTGTACAATTCAACAAATAATTTATTTCCCTAGAACGGGGCCCCATGTGGCCGAGTGGTCTAAAGCGCTCTCCGTCATGGATCACTATTATCTCACCTCTGTCTGCGTGGGTTTGAATCTCGGATTCGGGCAATGTGGATATGTGAGAAAGCTTACCGGTAGCTTCTCATAGGTCGGTGGTTCTTTCTGGTTTTTTTTCGGATTCTTCCTCCACCATTAATACTGGCCGCCATGTATAGCCTATCTTGTGCTGAAAAATTGCATTAAACCCTATAATAACAATAACAATTTCCCTAGAACAAAAAGTTAAAATTTAAAAAAAGAACAGTATTATGAATTAAATCCCATATAGTCCAAAAAAGTCTATCACCAGTCCTAATGAATAAAGTTCTAATTAAATTCCATTGGCGTTTGTTGTTGTTCTGGGGTTTAATGCCATTTTTCAGCAAACGATAGGCTATGCATGGCAGCCAGTATTAATGGTGGATTAAGAACCCGGAAAACGGAAGTAACCACAGACCCACGAGAAGCTACTGGCAAGCTTTCTCACATACCCATATTCGCCGAATCCTAGACTTGAACCCACGCAGACAGAGATGAAATGGCAGTGATCCGTAATGAAGAGTGCTTTAGACCACTCGGCCATTGGTGTTTGAAGTAAGATCTAGCACTGACGGTGTTTGAAGTAAGATCTAGCACTGACGGTGTTGATGTGTCTGTAGTCTTGAACTTACTAATGTACAGTGGCCTGAAGTGTTATGAGCATGGTTCCCACGCTATTCTAAATTTAAATTTCCAGGTCTTTTCCAGGATGAAATTAGATTTTTCAAGGTTAACATGTGACCATTACTGAATGGAATTAAAGAACATTTAGGATTATAAAACATGCATTTTCCAAATCTGAAGATGTTTCTCTTTCAAAACTCTCGAAAACATATGTCAGAAAAGATGATCATATACAAAACCACAAAATAAGTCACACAAAACAAATCTGACTATATTCCTATAAATTGGCATTTAAAGCCATTTCATTGTACAGAATACAAATCCTAACTCTGCTGACCTGCATTATGTTGCTACATGGAAACAACGTAATGAGGATAAATTATTGTTTCATTTCAAACATTTTCTTCTAAAGAATTCTTGAGCAATATATGTGCATGTTACACAAAATAAACATTTCCTTTCACAGTATGAAACAAAAAACCAATAAATGCGAAGTATTAGAATCTTACCTTATAATGAAAAAGGTATAACCCTTAAATTATGTGCCAATAAAATCTCAAACAAGATTTTTCAACCAACCTAAACTCCTTAAGATAATTTGGTTAAAAATTCCATCATTTAAAGACATTTATAAAAGGATTGATTTACATTTTGACGAAGACCTTCAAAATTCTATATTGTATAAACAAGGAATGAATTTTATGTAAAATCAACTTGTCTTCTTGTAGTTCATTAAACCAGTCCCAAAACCTGCATTGATACATGGGCTTTTATCGTTTCTTAATATATAATAAAAGGAACGACAATTTCCCATTTCTTCTGCATTCTATTTAAGATCTGAACCCAATGCTTCAAGGTACATGTCACTGTAATAGTTCTTCACCAAAGTTCAGCTCAGAGATTCAATATTTTTCTAATCTTGGTTTCCTATGAATATTCCAACCCCAATTTTTCACATTTATACATTTTGGAAGGAGTGTGGGTTCAGTGCAATTGCATATAAAAAATGTGGAATTTGCTGCCACTGTAAGATAGTTTACCAGCAGGCTTGGCAAATTTAAACTATGTTATATCGACTTATACCTGCATGAAATCGATAGGAAAATTATTTATTTTCTTGAAAATGGCAAGTATTATATTCGTTATGTCTTGAATCCGCTGATAGACTAGATGAAACTCGGCTTAGATGAAACCTGACCCGGTACTTGCCATTTGTGTTAATAGTCACATCACTTCACAACTCTCAAACAACAACATCGGAAGTCCAATAGTCGCGTGATATCAACAACAAACTACTTATTAATTTCGTACAAAATTTTGATTATTTTAAATGAAAGTCTGATACCTTTTGTAAAAACCAGAAAGAACATAGAATTCTCAAAGTATTTATTTCAGGAACAACTATAAGAAACTTGGCCAGTCTGAGTCATCAAGCAGTATAGTCTGGTTCCCTGCTTCGTATGCTCCCTGTGTGAGAGACCATGTGTCAATGTGGTAGTCACGTGATACAATAAAACTCCAGAAGTAGGTCTCAAAATAAATATAGAGAATTTTGTGCTCTTTCATTTTTGTATTTTTTATTACAACCACATAGCTACCAACCTTCCAGGCTCACAATTAGTGAAAATAGGAATAAAAAGTTGTGAATTTGGACATGAATTAATGAAAAATACCATGACAATAACTCCATCCACTCTTGACCGTCAATACTACACTATATCAAGATCGCAATATAAAACAAAAACACTATATATATGCAGAAATATTTATTTATCAAGACAAGATACTGTGGCAGACTTGAACTTCCTCAACTGCTTGATCGTAAATTTGTTTTCTAAACAGTTCAGACTTCCTGCCTGTTGGTTGATCATGGTGACTAAAATTGCTGACAAATTTTCTGCAGCTAAGGAGGCCCTAAAGTCTGTCTTATTTTATCTCACTAGAGAAAATACTCCTTCACTGTCACTGTTGCTGTGAGGAATGCACAGGAGCTGCAGCACTTTTGGTTCTTCCACAGGAAAATTTGGAAGCGATTTTCGAGTCTGGGAACATTTGTCAGAACAAATGTTAAGCATGGTCTCCAGCTGATAAAGGTAGATTGTATTCTACAAGAAAACTCACAAATAATGCTTCAGTATTGGTAGCTTGCAGGTCTTCCACTGATTGCTTAAAATATTCCAGAGCTGAAATATGCGAATTCTTAATTTTCCCAACTTCTATGTGTTTTTTGCATCATCTCTGCAAACATGCACAATACTACAATTTGTGGCACACTGAGTGCAAAAAGCGTGATGTATATCAATGTTTAATGACAGAATGCACGGCCAATTTTTTATATATTCCAAATTAAACTTCACTTTTTGAGCAATACATTTCTTTTTCCTTGGTGGTGAAGACATTTTCAAAATCTTACATACAATGCTGAATGGTAACTTAAATCAGTGTTGGTGATGCATGCGCAGAGCAAAATTCCCATTAGGCCCCAGTTTCTCTCAAAAGGATTTGTAAAACTACTTTTATACATATAGATTAAAATAGGCTAAAATGCTTGCTACTGGGCCAACTGTACTAATTGGCTGTAGTTCTACTAATATTGTGTCCAGCAGTACCGGACCGTTTCGGCAACTGCGAATATCACGACTAGTGCTTAACAGGAAATTGGTTATTTTATTAAAGATTTAAAATAATTAAGAATTGGAGAATTTGTGAATTTCTCTCTTGTGGCATGAATCCGTGAATCGCTGAAAAAAAACATGAAATTCACGCCAAATTCGTGAGGGTTGGCAGCTATGCAACCAGTATATGACTTTCATTTTAAAAAAATACAGCAGAATAAAGATTAAACTATTTTAATACTCGCAATTTCTGAGAAAATAAATAATTTTCATATCAATTTTATGCAGGTATAACTCGATTTAACAACGTTTACATTTGCTTGCCCATCCCCAGAGCGGCTGTGTTTTAACGCCACCATGTTCTCCTCTTATGATGCTAGACTGATTTTCATACCTTCCATATACAAAAAGATACGGATATTGAACTGTCTGTGAAACAAAAAGTCTACTAGACGAATCTAATCCACTGAGTGTTTGGATTGTCTCAACAAATATATTTATGTCAATCACCCAAATGATCCAGACTGCAACCTCCTAATATTCTGGTTAGAACTTGACAAATTTAACTTGTGGTCAGTTCGGTTACAACTGAATTATGTAATTGTTTCAGGCATCAAGTTCTGGAAGAAAATTCTTGGGTTTTTCCTGACTTTTGTCAATATTTGCAAAATTCAAGGACTTTTCATGGTCGGGAAAAAAATTATCATTTCTCCAGACTTTTTCCTTATTTCCTGGTAGCGTGGGAACCCTGTATGATGTTGTAACAGTCTTCAATTAATCACAATACTATAATCCAAGGTGCCCTTGTCTGAATTCACTATAATTACAAATTAATGATTCTGTCCAAGAATGTTATTGAGCACTTTGTAATTCCAGAGAATAATAAAAAAATTTAACACAATGATCAAAATGATTCTGCTTTTGATGTTGCAAGAATTAATAATTTTTCAAGTAAGCAAAATTATATAAAAAAATAAGATGAAAGTAGAGCCAGGATGTAAGTCCATAGATCATTTCTAGATAATTCAGAGTTATAAATAAAATCTGTTATTAAACTTACAATAAAGAACATGGGAGACAGCAGGTACAGAAGGTTCTTCATGGGGGAATTCCAATATCCTAGACCCATACCCCAAAAAACATGTTTACCTTTATTAATAATGATCCTAACATTAAATCTACTTGTAGGGAAATATTAACTATGTATTATTTGTTTACAAAATCAAAACCACATCAATATCCCTAGTCAGCTACACAGTGAACTTGATTTTGGACAAGGTGAAGTCCAAAAAACAATTATACATAACATATAATCATGGAGGAAAAACTGAAATTTAAAAAATAATAATACACACAACAATATGTGTCCTCTTAAATCCCTTTATTTGTTAAACGTGGCTGTCAGTCCAAAGGACTTGAATAACACATGCGCAAAGCAAAGAACATGTATATATCATTATATAATCAAATTGCCTTTGATCTGTTTATCCATTAAACTGGCAAATAAACACCTTAATGAAGTAAAACTGAATGGTCACTGTGTCTAGCATTTGTTTTTCAAAAGGTTTTTTTAATTTAAATTGGTAAGTTTATACATGTCTATATGAGAAAATCTGAAGCATCAGTTTTACAAGCAAATGGATTTTTCTCTTCTCAAATGTAACAGTATTTGGATGATTAAGTAGCTCTTTTCTTTCCACTCTCCTTGCTGAACAGACACTCTACTTCCAAGCCAACTGCAGGGCCAGTGTGACAAACTAACAGTAATTAAATGCATACAATTTTATACAAAAGCTCATTAATTTACAGTAAATTCAAACTCTCTGTTCATGTTTTCATTCAATACAAGAAATTATTGATGTATTGAACAGTGATAATTTAAGTATATATTTTTTAAGACATCATAGATTCAGTCTCAAGCATGCAGACTTGACTGTTTTCTTCTCTTTATTTGAACAGTTCCAAGAATTTAAAATGTAAACATATAGTTCCTTTTGTGTGCCCCAGTGGTGAAAAGTCATAACACCACTGTAACAAGATGTTATTCTTCTACATTTGCATCACAATGAAAACAGTTGCTGCAGTCTGATACATCTACCTTCATGTCTCAAATGCTTGTCACTTTTTACATGTGATCTCAAATTTACTAAAGAAATTTGATTTTTCTGTAATTTTAATAGACAAATTATAAGTCCCTCTACTTAAACTTGCTCTTTAAAAATAGAATTCCACAGACCATATGTTTGAAACTCTGAAGATGAAATGGATATTAGCTAAGTTTGGTATTTCAGATGATTTTGATTTTGATTGCAGAATGTCTCATGGGAATTAAACACTGGCTACAGTTTTCTCTAAACAATTTGTATTTCTAATAATGCCTTGAATTTTGACCTGTCTCTCTGATTTTTCTTACTTTGTCTGGATTTAAAAAAATCCCAGTACAAGCTTTCAGCAGCAAAGTACTTGCACTCACTCTCTCTCTCATGTTTGATGTCACTTTTGCACACCAGTTTCATCTTAGAACTCAGTGTCAAACATTCCATCCAGAATATTGTTGTCCATCTTAATTAACATACTGGTAAACTGCTAATTGCTACTCACCCATTAACCGTAGCAGCAAGAGTGGCCATTTTAGCCAAATATGACTGCATTTCTAAAAACTGAAAATGTGTGGGTTTCTTTTAAAAATAATATAAAATGGATAGCAATAAATAATTCTGGATATTTTAGAAGTGGACTATTACTGAATACTTCATGTCGTAAAAGTAGGGCCAGGCTGGGTGTGCAATACAGAAATTTTAAGTGTGCAATGTGGAATCACAGACTTAACACAACTTATCAGATATGTAAGATTAAATGGGTATGTAATAAATTGTATGACACAATCTTGTTAGCACAACTAGTCCTGCATGTCTTCAAGTATTGCCATAAAAATTGTTAGATACTGTCATTACATAAGGAAGTGTATATTGACAACTCACTTATCTCGAACAATGTTTTTGCCGTTTTTGTTCAGTAACATAACTAGCCCTGCAGTTTTTGATGGACTGCCATAAAATTTGGAAAGTACTATGGTCTTTGCCTGATGACCTGTATAATGACAAATTATGCAGCACATTTTGTTGAGAGTTATTGCCCCTCTACTGCCCATTTTAATTTGCAGCTTAATGCAGTGAATAATACAATCCCTAAAACAACTACTCCTGCACATTTTTATGGATTGTCTTCAAACATGGTAAATATTATTGTTATCTCTGACCTGAAGACGCAAATATTGACAAATCATTTTACTACAAGTTTTGCTTGAATTATTATCCTTTTTGTCATGAAATTTGGTAAATATGGTCATCAAATGAAGATGCAGGTACTTTTTATAAGTCTGCCCATTCTGACTGGCCTCTGCATGCAGTGTAACGATAGAATCTTGCAAATGCAATTAGTCTTACAGATTTCAATTAACTGTCATTAAATGCGGGAAATTGTATGGTCATCAGCTGAAGAAATGCATTGACAATAACTTTTCTCCTACATGAATTTTTTGAGGCATTGTCCTTTTTCACTTGCAGCCTGATGCAAGATATGACGATGTTGCAAACACGACCCATAGTTTACATTGGATTGCCATGAAATACGGTCATCATCTGAAGATGTGCATATTGACAAATTACTGTCCACCCACAACTTTTTTTAAATTATTACCCACTTTGTCTTGCAATTCAATACAATGAAAGACGGGTCTTATGAATACAGCTGTCTTACATCACTATGATGCTTGATACATATTACTGCTATTATTTTTACTCAGAGCTGGTTTACGACAGAATATTGTTAATGCAAACTGTCTGTTTTCAACTATCACTATTAAAATTAGTTTATGAAATGCATGTCAACAAATCACTTTGCTATCACAATATTTTTACTGAGTTATTGCATTCTTTGTTCAGCAGCTGAATGCAGTGTAAGACAGAATCTTGAGAATGTTGTGTAAGACAGAATCTTGAGAATGTTGTGTAAGACAGAATCTTGTGAATGTTGTGTAAGACAGAATCTTGTGAATGTTGTGTAAGACAGAATCTTTTGAATTTTGTGTAAGACAGAATCTTGAGAATGTTGTGTAAGACAGAATCTTGTGAATGTTGTGTAAGACAGAATCTTTTGAATGTTGTGTAAGACAGAATCTTGAGAATGTTGTGTAAGACAGAATCTTTTGAATGTTGTGTAAGACAGAATCTTGAGAATGTTGTGTAAGACAGAATCTTGTGAATGTTGTGTAAGACAGAATCTTGAGAATGTTGTGTAAGACAGAATCTTGTGAATGTTGTGTAAGACAGAATCTTGAGAATGTTGTGTAAGACAGAATCTTGAGAATGTTGTGTAAGACAGAATCTTTTGAATGTTGTGTAAGACAGAATCTTGAGAATGTTGTGTAAGACAGAATCTTGAGAATGTTGTGTAAGACAGAATCTTGTGAATGTTGTGTAAGACAGAATCTTGTGAATGTTGTGTAAGACAGAATTTGTGAATGTTGTGTACGACAGAATCTTTTGAAAGTTGTGTACGACAGAATCTTGAGAATGTTGTGTAAGACAGAATCTTTTGAATGTTGTGTAAGACAGAATCTTGTGAATGTTGTGTAAGACAGAATCTTGAGAATGTTGTGTAAGACAGAATCCTGTGAATGCAGCTTGTTCTGAAGTTTTTTTTGAATGCTGTGAAATTTCCAAAGGCAGATTTATATATTGTTTGAAAGGTTTGCAAAACTTTGGGAAAAATTTGATCATGATGTGTTTGTACATCTACTTTACACATAAAAAGATGGATGGTTTCATATTTGCAATACTCTAAGTAAACAGAAAATGTCTCAAACTGAGCATTAAATTAGGTCTTAGGGGTTTTCAGGGCTTTGACTGTACTTAGATATTAGTGTAAAGTCTACTCGAACAATAAGGAAAGACAACATTTGCAATAATTATTTGAAATTTCCTCTTTCCATTAAATTCTTTATTTGTTCATCAAATTGTTACTGAGTATGTAATATCTAAAATAATAATCCTATCAGTTTAAAGATACTCATAATGCAATAATCAATATAGCTGTAGCCCCTGCATTAGTTCTTTGTCTGGTTAACACACCCAAATTAGGTGAGTAGTTCTGTTCCACTGGCATTCTCAATGCTTGTGAAACACAACTTGACAGTTCACATATATACAAGCTTACATATCAAACAGATTATAGATGATTTGATATTAAACATAGTATGCAACGATTAACTGTTCAAACAAAAGCAACTACACACTAGTTTCTTGAAGCACTTTCACATCATTGTACACATTTATATGTGTAGGATTTAACAGTATGGCAGTTAAGAGTCAACTTTGAAAAATTTAGAGATAAAGAACTGCAGAGTGCTTTAGGAAGATAACACTTTCAAAATAAATGTTAACATGTTGACAAGATAAAGATAAAAGGTATTAAAATGTTAAAACAACAAAAATTAATAATTAATATATATATATATATATATATATATATATATATATAGGCTCAAACTATATTACATATACTAAATAACATTTCTCAAAAAGATTTTCCAAGGTGGTACATCATTTTAACTTTACTGAGTACACACACAAAGAATTATGTTTCAAAGGATAGAGATAAATAAATCTAACAAAAATGTGTTCAGTTTTTAGTGACACAGACAATGCATGCACTCTGGCCAGGGTTCATCATTCAGGAGGTATGCATGAGTTACATCATTTATAGTTTGTTGTTGAAATTATAACCATTGGTTGATGGTTATAGTCACTGGGAATAAAGCTACCTCATACCTGTAGTTATGTATGCAACAAATAAATATAAACTAACATTAGTGGATGTTACTACAGCAACAAAATAGTACAATCAGTAAATGTAGTTAACTAAAACAAGAAATAGTAAGTGTATGGTAGAAACAAGGTGTTCACACACCAATGTACTGTTATATGATAATACTAGTACCAGTTGACTGGTTAGTCTCAGCAGAGCTAATTCAACTAGTACCAGCTGACTGGTTAGTCTGAGCAGGGCTAATTCAACTAGCACCAGCTGACTGGTTAGTCTGGGCAGGTCTAATTCAACTAGTACCAGCTGACTGATTAGTCTGAGCTGGGCTAATTCAACTAGTACCAGCTGACTGGTTAGTCTGGGCAGGTCTAATTCAACTAGTACCAGCTGACTGGTTAGTCTGAGCAGGGCTAATTCAACTAGTACCAGCTGACTGGTTAGTCTGAGCAGGGCTAATTCAACTAGTACCAGCTGACTGATTAGTCTGGGCAGGTCTAATTCAACTAGTACCAGCTGACTGGTTAGTCTGAGCAGGGCTAATTCAACTAGCACCAGCTGACTGGTTAGTCTGAGCAGGGCTAATTCAACTAGTACCAGCTGACTGATTAGTCTGGGCAGGTCTAATTCAACTAGTACCAGCTGACTGGTTAGTCTGAGCAGGGCTAATTCAACTAGCACCAGCTGACTGGTTAGTCTGAGCAGGGCTAATTCAACTAGTACCAGCTGACTGATTAGTCTGAGCTGGGCTAATTCAACTAGTACCAGCTGACTGGTTAGTCTGGGCAGGTCTAATTCAACTAGTACCAGCTGACTGGTTGGTCTGAGCAGGGCTAATTCAACTAGCACCAGCTGACTGGTTAGTCTGGGCAGGTCTAATTCAACTAGTACCAGCTGACTGATTAGTCTGAGCAGGGCTAATTCAACTAGTACCAGCTGACTGGTTAGTCTGAGCAGGGCTAATTTAACTAGGACCAGTTGATTGGTTCATCTGGGCAGTTCTAATTCAACTAGTACTAGCTGATTGGTTCATCTGGGAAGTTCTAATTCAGCTAGTACCAGCTGACTGGTTAGTCTGAGCAGGGCTAATTCAACTACCACCTAGCTGATTGGTTCATCTGGGCAGCTCTAATTCAACTAGTACTAGCTGACTGGTTCATCTGGGCAGGGCTAATTCAACTAATACCACTAGTACCAGCTGACTAGTTAGTCTGAACAGGACTAATTTAAGCACTATCAGATACTGATTTTGCAGGCATTTCCACAGTGTGCATTTCAAACGCATATGTCAGGAAGAGAAACTGCTGTAGAAACTCCATTCTAAATTCAGGCTCCATTATTTATGACCTCCTGGTACTGTAGAAACTCGCTGTAGAAATTCAAGCTCTGAGTTTCATGACCTCCAAGTCAAGCCCTGTATTCTTAGAATGTTTTGAGCAAAATTCTCAAACTTAAAATCCCCAAAATTAAGCATGTCATTCTGTAAAAAAAATTAACATTCAGTATTTTGTCACAAACCAGCAAGATGAATTTCAGTGATATGCTGTTACCAAAGAATCATATCTGATCTTATATATATATTCAGGGTTAGAGGCATATTTCTTTCAAAATTTTCAAGGTCCAAAATCATGTTTTTCAAGGTGCATTACTACATTAATTTTAAAGGACACATAAATGAAACTGCATGTAAACACAAGTCAATACTTACTATTACTCCATACCAGGAACATTTCTTGCAAACTTATTTTTAAAAAAAAACAAAAATAAAACATGAAGACAGTAGTATGATCATTGATATCTTTCCCATTAATATTAAACATCATACATCTGGGCATTAGAATAATGTAGTCACCAAACAAAGTTCATTTTACTCTGTCTACACTATCCTATTTACAAAGTCCAAATTGTTTTGGGTGAATTCTTCAGTTCTTGTAGCTTGTCACCAAGCTGTTTTTCAAGAGCTCCAAGTTTAGCAATTTTGTCCTTTTCACTTTCCCTCATTATTTTGATGCTATGATAAAGGAAATCTTTCTTTGCTTTCAATGCAGAATCATCATCAGCAGCTGTCTCAATGTTTTTTTCAGTACCTTCCTTTCATCTTTACTCATCCCCATAAACAAAAAAAGTAAAGATATTTGTTTTTTATATTATCGTTTATTAGATATTTTAATATTTGTCTTGGCTTAGCTGTATTCTATAGTTTTAGATTTATCTTGTTCATTACAATTATCATATGTCCTATTTCCACTCAATCCCAAATTATGACTATATACAGTTTCTATTTTCAAATTTGAAACTCTGTGCTCACAGACATACCTCATTCGTTGAAAATGATTTCATGTTGAAGGCTTCTTGTTTTGCCTGTATTAAGCATCATTACAAGAGCTTGGTTTTTTTCCTTCAGCTCCATGTGACTGTGGACACAAATCAATAAACTTTTGGCATAATTTGCATTTTGCATAGCTCTTCTGAGGAAGATCTCATAATCCAAAATTTATATTTTTCTTCATCTAGCCACTGAAGTTGGAATTGGCAACCAGCCATGTCGAAACAAATGATTCAAATTTAAACCACTGCTATGTCCGGGCTTCATACAATCGGAAGTTTAAAATGTATGACTGTGCAGTGGACAGTAGTGGGAAAATTTCCGTTCTGGCACAAACTTAGCCAGAGATTATTTTTTGGGGTTGTTTTTCCCACCTTTTTTTAAAAAATTCTAAAAATGAAAACTATTAATTTCTTTTGGTTTCATGAAAATCAAGGCTTTTCAAGGTACCCAGACAATATTTTGAATTTTCAAAAGTGTTTTCAAGGCCTTCAGGGAACAATTCATTTTTTAAGGTCCCTTACAGACCCTGTACATTTCTCCTGCACGAAAAATACTTATAAATAATACCAAAGAGTCATCATTTCTTAACATGAAGTGTATGTAACATCTTCAATGAAGTGTACATAAAATACAATTCTTGATTTAACAAATTAAGACATCTTCTGCTTCATGCCAAACCTGTCCAATCTTTCAAACTATTATTTTAAGTGACATCAACTCAAATACACAACTGTTTAAAATAATAAAAATATGTTCATAAAACAGAAGCATAGTGACCTTAGGTATTTAGATTTACACACTGGCCATTATTATCTACTTCAGTATCTGCTGTCCTGCCTTTTTAGGGACAGGTGCTTTGCCACCTTTACAAATAACAATGCAAAACTGATACTATTTTCAACTGAGGCTGCCATTATTTTGTACCCATGAGAAGTGTCTAAATGGTTGACGCGTGACATCATGCCACACTTTCTAATACTCGCTGCTGTTTTTGTGGCACTGTGATCTGACAAATGCTTGTCTTGTAGTTGGGACTAAGACGATTCCATTCCAGGTTCTTTTTCTGATTCCGATTTGTATCTCAAGCACCCTTTCTTCCAATGCACCTGACGACTAGTTCGTTTCATATCACCAGTCCTGGAGAACAAATTATTATGCACATTCAAGTGGTTCTTTGTGAAAACAGAAATAGAACCTAGTACAATGAATAATATCTATTAGAATAAGCCCAAAGTGTTTTGTATTATAAATGTCAGGTCTGGCACACAATGTCTTGTACGGTAATTCAGGACACATGGAAAATTTCATTGAACAGGTAGGAACTTATGTACCTTGCCCAAAGTTATGGAAATGTGACAGAAAGAATAAAAAATGTTCAGCAAATAAATGAAAGTCATCTATAGGCAATTAAATAAAATCTGAATTTGAAATCAGACAATAATCTGAACTACATGAATTAACATACTGCAAAAAAACAAAAATTTTATATGACAAAATAAAGTTCAATGCAGCAGAGTGTCATAAGTATTTTGATGCACCAACCCCACCCACCCACAATGCACGAAATCAAATGCTACTATTTTAAATCTCATGAAACATACCTGCCATATTCCCAGACAGTGTTGGGTTTCTTTTAAGATTCAAAAAAATATATTTTGGAGCCCCAAGGGTTGGAGGGGGTCAGTAAGCATGATCCATAAAGTGATGTCATCCAATTGAAAATAATCTCTCTATTCATATAAGCCTATTTAAAAATGTTAGGAAATTCAAATCTCAATATAAAATGCAAACTTGCCTTTTTTCAAAGGATTTAAAACACAAATAAAGAAATAGTTAGCATTGTCAAATTGTTGTTTGTTGTTGTTGTTGTGGGGTTTAACGCCATATTTCAGCACATGATAGGTTATGCATGGTGGCCAGTATTAATGGTGGAGGAAGAACCACCGACCCACGAGAAGCTACTGGCAAGCTTTCTCACATACCCATGTTAGCCAAATCCTAAACTCGAACGCACACAGACAGGTGAGATGGCAGTGATCCGTAATGGAGAACGCTTTAGACCACTCGGGGCCCCGCATTGTCAAATATCCTCACCATATATATGGACAAGCACTCACATAATCATGACCACACTGATACTAAATAAAACACGTAACAATACCTCTATGGTCAAACAAGACAGGATAAGCCAAACATATCTCTATGGTCAACAAGAAAGGATGAACTATGCATATTTCTATGATCAAATAAGACAAGCATAAGCAATGCACATCTCTATGATTAAACAAGACTCCCTTTCATCCAGCACGTCCTTTAAAAAAGTGAAGAAAAAAATACATTAACACTTATATTTACCTAGATAGCCATGCACATGGATGCAAAAGCGATTGTAGTATCAAGTTTTTGCCATGGTAGGCTTAAGAAAAAAGATAATATGGCCTTTGAAGTAAACTATGGAGTGCTTTCTATGTACTTATGTCACAAAAGACAAGAAAAAGATAAAATAAAAATAACAGACGCAACTATTACTGAGCAAGCTAATCGTAACTTTGGCAATCTAGTATTCAGTGGCTTTAAATGCTAGTCATATTTATGTATGGTTTCTTCAATATCAAGACAATATTCAAAACATTAAAACTGGTTTGAAATGACAACTTACTTTGTGACAAAAAGGATGCTATCTGCTTGACCAATGTCCACTTTATCTATATACCTTATCCAGGTATTTCCTTCATCTAGACTGTAAAACATGGGCAGCCCAGGATAGCCACAGGTCATCTCAAGTCTGCAGCCTTCCACCCTTTAAAAATCAAATGTAATACTCAAGGTTAGAAAACGGTGAACTATACTGTAGGCTTTGCAACAAATATCAGCAATGAATGTTAGAGTCTTCAAAGATACAAACAGATGAAGCTATCTGCCTGTTCAACAAAGGTCCAATACTTCCAACTGTGGACCAACATTTAACTTTTAACACAGAATCTATGACAAAAAAGAATTATCAAATTTGTACTTACTGATATGTCTGTGCATACTGTCATGTCTTAAACTATTTTCAACAATTCCTGGTACCTGAATCTAAATGAAATGGTCTTGAATCACAAAGCAGTACAAATACCTTGCACCAGGTGGGGGTATATGGTAAGCCACATTCATATCATTTAATCGCAACAGTTCCCTATGACCAAGGGCATTGGCAAACTTCTCCCAGTCGATTTTCTCCTGTGCCACCCTCTCTACTTTATTGTCAAGCTTTTCCCAGGGTGCCTTGTGCCAAGCTCGCTCAGCCAATGCCAGTAGCCGTGGGAAAATCATGTAGTCCATCTGATCTGGCTGACGCACTAGCTCACTCCACAGCTGTCCCTGCATACCTATAGCATAAAGATACCTTTATAATTGTAAACTTCTAAATTACAATAACTTTCTTTGTTGTAAAGTGCTGTGTATAAAATGAAAATATTTGAATCTTTTGGACAAATACAGTTTTGTAGATACAAACACATATAGTCAAAATAAACTTGTACCCTCCAACACATGTATCTTAGAAATGGTCATGACTAATTTAATTTGAGCATTATTTTTTCTGCCCCACGCCCCCGATGTTCATGTACAAACATTTATTCTAACAAGGTAGATATTTGAATGCTAATATATTGTGGCATTATCCACCATTTAGGGTTGTACAAAAGTTCTGTTTCACTAAACATCTGGATATTTCTTCCTCATATTATAACATGCTACTTGGGATCCATAACTGCCGATTAATTTATGTATTTAACCACTGTATAATGCATATGCCTGTAGGCATGTATGTGTACACGTGTTGGGGTGGGTGGGTTAGATTGGTACATAAAGTGCCAATATAAAAAAAAACAGAATTAATCTATCCACATGTCTACCTTTGATGGATCCACATGTCTACCTTTGATGGATCCACATCTCTACATTTGATGGATCCACATGTCTACCTTTGATGGATCCACATGTCTACATTTGATGGATCCACATGTCTACCTTTGATGGATCCACATGTCTACCTTTGATGGATCCACATGTCTACATTTGATGGATCCACATGTCTACCTTTGATGGATCCACATGTCTACATTTGATGGATCCACATGTCTACATTTGATGGATCCACATGTCTACCTTTGATGGATCCACATGTCTACATTTGATGGATCCACATGTCTACCTTTGATGGATCCACATGTCTACATTTGATGGATCCATGTCTTAAGCTGACACAGTTCATTATTGACCACTAAAGATAAAAACCTGACATCTAGCTTATAAACACCTAAGTTTGTGTTCATTCCTAACGTAGTTCCAACCAAGTTGACTCCACCTGATGTATGGGTTTGCCTTCAGTGTTAACACAGCATGTTACTATTCACATGATGCAGGCAGAGGCAGCTCACATACTGTCAAAATTGCATATGTTATGCATATGCTTGTGGATGAATAGGCATGAATTTCTATTTCCAAATAATGTTTACACTATGGAGTATATAGTCAAGAATCGGATATATTCTCATATTTTATGAGATCTGTGCTGGATTTCAATAATGGAAAATTCCACTCATGTACATGTATATAGATGTCTATGTGCTGCACAGACACTGAACCAAGCTGACTCCACAAGATGTCTGGGGTTTGCCTTCAGTATTACACAATGTATGTTACCATTAACACTATGCAGGTAGAGGAAATGCTTATACTATTAAATAGCACTTGTAAAGGTTGGTTACTAGTCTAGTCCTGATATATACTTCTACAATATTTCCTTAAAATATCATCATCAGTTCAAACATTATAAAGGCCCCGAGTGGTCTAAAGTGCTCGCCATCAGATCCCTGTCATCTCACCTCTGCGTGGGTTTGAGTCTCGGGCACAGCCAATGTGGATAGGTGGGAAAGCTTGCCGGTAGCTTCTCGTGGGTCGGTGGTTCTTTCCGGGGTTTTTCTGGGTTTCTTCCTCCATCGTTAATACTGGCCGCATTTATAGCCTATCTTGTGCTGAAAATGACGTTAAACCCTATAACAATAACAACAACAACATCAAACATTATATTATGGACTATTATATAGTCACAGAATTATATTTTCCTTTGCTATGACCTTGATCATGAGACGTGGGGCAGGGCTATGATATGTGACACACTATCTTGTCATAATATATAATTAGATACAGTTTAATGCAAATCTCCCCAGCCATTATATAGCTATGGGCTGAAGAAGCAAATCTTAACAGAGGATGGAT
Source organism: Sinohyriopsis cumingii (assembly GCA_028554795.2). Classification (NCBI taxonomy): domain Eukaryota; kingdom Metazoa; phylum Mollusca; class Bivalvia; order Unionida; family Unionidae; genus Sinohyriopsis; species Sinohyriopsis cumingii. The sequence continues at coordinate 68,371,221 of CM068834.1, read as the reverse complement.
GGATGGATGGATCGATAAACAGAGAAGGCCATAACATAACATACGCTGCTTAAGACAGACATATAAAATGAGACTTCAAAGACCAAACAAAAAAATATTTGTTTCCAGTTAGACAACCATGTTTCTCAATGCCGACCCTACTACCTTTCCCCCAGGGTTAAAAAACAAACAAAACAAACCCAACAAAACAAAACAAAAATCACATTAAATATATATAATGTTTAAACACACCCCCCCAATTTTAAAACCAGTGCAATAGAAAACACAAGGTTTTTCCTTGGCCTAATAATTAATAATCATCGTCCATAGTTTTGAAGATCATAGTTATTAGAACCGTATAATAGTTTCAACTTGTAAATCAGAAAAGAGACCAAAATACAGTTATTTGCATTATTAAGCTGCCTCAGTGTGGGACTATTTACTTACATTCCACACTATTGTTTTTTCTTCTTCTTTTACATGAAACTTTCCTATCATTTAAGACCAGTTTATAAGATTCTGTGTTAGAATATTAACTCTTTAAAAATTTAATTCATCCAGATCAACTGTAATTTCCATAAAACATGAACCTTGTATAAGTTGTCAGAGCTTCCTTAGCAATAAACATAACGTCAATAACATTTTAATAAGGACAAGAGTTGTGGTTTTATGACGACATTCCTTACCTACGATGTTTTCGGGGTGTTTAAGGGTATCTTGGTCATCCTCAGATTGTTCTATAAAATCTGCAGGAAGAACATCCCCTGTAAGCTTTACATCTGCATTTGCATAGATGTTATCAGGCATGAAGCTGAAGGTCTTGTGGGTGTCAATGTAGCGGGCCGCCCAATAGAGTCCTCACTCTTCTGGATCAGGCTCGTAAGGGTGATCAAAGTACAGGTGTGTCCCTTGCGACATCACCACCTGGAAACATCCAGTGGAAGGGTTTGAAATGTACCGAAACATACAAAAAGGATTAAATCTGAAACAAAATCCCTTAAAGACCCTGGTCACAAGACATCTGTCATGAAAAAACAAGCAATCTAATGATCAATCAATGCTACATTCTTAAGTGCTATGATATCACCCTTTTCATTCCCTGCTACTAATTATATAGTTATAGCATTTGGTGCTCTTTCACTCCCTGTAATTGTTTGTATAGTTGTAGGATGGGGTGCCATTATCATTCCCTGTATAGTTGTAGGACAGGGTACCATTTTCATTTCCCTGTATAGTTGTAGGATGGGGTGCCATTTTCATTCACTGTATAGTTGTAGCATGGGGTGCCATTTTCATTCCCTGTATAGTTGAAGGATGGGGTGCCATTTTCTTTCCCTATATAGTTGTAGGACTGGTGGGTGCCATTTTCTTTCCCTGCATAGTTGTAGGATGGGGTGCCATTTTCATTCCCTGTATAGCTGTAGGATGGGGTGCCATTTTCTTTCCCTGTATAGTTAGTTGTAGGATTAGGAAGTTTCAAAGATATGAGTCAAGAGGATGGAGAAACAAACCATGGGATAATGGTTGGGATGTAGGCATTTTCATTCATAAAAAATTCACAGTTTAATGTCAAGAAAATATATTTAGGGCTATTGAGTTGTAAAGATAAAACCATACTGGTATCAATCCTCCATAGATCCACCACTAGGAGTAAGGTTGAAATGAAAGTTCTGCAACAAACTACAATCTTCATATTTTACATTACTTACAAAAAGTCTACATGCAGTGGTGCTCAAGGAGTTAAGAGAATTAAACATAAACATATGGACAGGACCTCAATATCCATAAACTGAACTTAAACGCTGGAGATAATTATACACCTAATGTTTCTCAGCTTAATACCTTGTATCCATGGTTTGCCAGCCTGTATGCACATCCTGCTAGCCCAGATTCCCAGACATTCTGCCAGGCATACACAAACACCTCCTTGTTTTTAAAATGGGTTCTCTTTACTGGCTGTTTAAGAGCTTCATCATGGATGACTCCATCTTGCCAGGCCCCTAGATCCAGATCATGCTGGGCCACTATACTGGCAGCTTTGGTAACAAAATACTCCAATATGTGGTCAAATGATGTGACCTTTTTGGTTTCAACAAGTTTCTGGCATGCAGGGGAGCCTCTCCATGATTCACAGGGCACTTCATCACCACCTATGTGGAAAATCCTAAGGGGATTTATATCCTTATGCATGTTTTTGATCTCTGCCACAACCTTGTCTACAAACCTATACACAGACTCTAGGCCTGGGTTAATGATATTGTCTTTAAACATCTGGACAGACCGTGAGTAACTTGACCCACATTCTGTGTCAGCAAGAAGAAACTCTTCTGCCTTAGAGTCTTTCTTCCCATAGTTGAAGTAACGAGCCTTCATAGCACATATTGCTGCATAACTATGTCCTGGAAGATCTATTTCAGGGATGACTTCAATATGCCGCTGTTTTGCATAAAGTACTATTTCTCTATAGTCACTAACAGTGTAATGACCTGTCCCTGAAGTGTCAAAGTTTGGTCCTGATCCAAGTAAAGGCAAGAGACAGTAATTCTCACTGTTACTGTGGCCACGTCGGGCTCCTACCTAGAAAGAGATATTAATTCTCTCAGTTACTGTGGCTATATCGGGATCTGACTAAGAAAGAAACAGTAATTCTGTTACTTTGACTAAATCAGGCTCCAACCCAGAAAGAAAAATACTGCTCTAGTATTAAAATGTTTATTGTTTTGCACAGCATACAAATATATTTGCCAAATATTTATGTACAGGTACATTATTTAACTGCTTTAATTAGTAAATTTGTATATTGTTGCTACTTCTCCCAGACACAGCACATTTTCCTTAAGATGTTAACATGAATATAAAGTTATTGACCTTTCAAGTTTCCTATCCCTTTTGTTAGAAGGCATTAAGTTTTTCTCTTATTTCTATAATGCACAATCAAGCTAAAAACTTGAAATGCCTCATAATAAACTTGTTATTTATCAAGCCTCACTACTGCTGCTAGAGAAAGATGACTCATGCATAAATTCACTGTCTCACCTCTGTCTGCGTGGGTTCGAGTCTAGGATTCGGCTAATGTGGGTACGTGAGAAAGCTTGCCAGTAGCTTCTCGTGGGTCAGTGGTTCTTCCCGGGGTTTTCCTGGGTTCTTCCTCCACCATTAATACTGGCCGCCATGCATAGCCTAGCGTGTGCTGAAAAATGGCATTAAACCCTACAACAACAACATAAACTCAATGTACCACCAATGATGTCACTGTGGTCTTACTAACAAATAACATCTGGAACACTGACTTTTGACCTTAACAATGCAACTGCTTTTATGTAACTCCTGTTGTGTGTCAAATCTGGTAATTACCCATTTGCCAATTATATACAGCCACTTCAATGAACTTTCAACAGATTAAAAAATTAACCCGCAAACTGATTCACCCTGTGGCCTTAATCTTTGACTCACTGACTCGCTATCCTTAAGGATGTTCCATGTACAGTGGTGAATAAAGTTCAAGCCTGAGGTCTGTCTAAAGAAACATGATGTAATGGGCCTTCTGACCTCCAAAGTTCAAATCATATTACATATTCCATACAACTTCTTTGCAATATATGAAAACAAAAATAATTATCAATAGTAACAGTAGATACTGCCTGATTCAAAATCTGAGATCACTGACAATCAGCCTCAGATCTAAAATTGCTCCGTTTCTCCTTGACCTCTGCCCCAGTTTCCCATTCTCCACCCCAACACAGTTTTGAGCAAAGTCAAATGATGATCTACTGATGCAAACAAAAAGACTTACACTATAAAACATTACACTATAAAATATTACACTATAAATCATTACAAACATTACACTATAAAACATTACACAAAGATATGACATAAAATATTTTGCCACATAGATAAACAATGTGACTGATTTGTTTTACATTATGTGACCTTCATCATAAATGAAATAAAATACTAAACATCAAGGACTGTCGGTAGCAATATGTCTCTTATCTTCTACCTTTATATGCAAACTGGCTGAAAACAAATTTAGTAATAAAGAACCTCAGTCTAACCTCAGTCAGCTCCTCTAGCCCTGGAATCTCAAGTCGCCAGCCCTCATCGTCACTCAGGTGGAAATGGAACTTGTTCATCTTGTACATGGCCATTACCTCCAGCAGTTTCAATACTTGCTCCTTACTATGAAAATTACGTGAGACATCCAAGTGCATCCCACGGTATGGATAACGTGGAGAATCTATGACAGAGGCTTGTGGAATAAAGCCTGTTGATGCATCATGCAGACTAAGTAGAGTCTGAATGCCATAGAAAACTCCTGGTTCTCCATAACCAGTGATGGTGATGATCTGTTGATTTGAATCTACTTCTAGCCTGTAAGATTCAGGTGTTTGTGACATACTGAATTGAGAAACATCGACTACACCCAGCTTCAACACTATAACAGAGGAATTTTCACCAGAGTTGTCTCCCTTGATTGGAAGGCCTAGTTTATCTGAAAAATTACATTTCTTTATTTCTAAAAGCAACATATTGCCAGGGTAGACTTAGTAAATATATGCTGAATTTAATAACAAACATAATAAAGACAAGATGTTATGCTTGTTGATCTGGCAGAAAATGTATGCAAAAGATCACGCCAATCTGGTTTGTCTCCTTTCTCAGGAATAGTTTGACCTACAGGAAAATGATGAGCAAAAAGAACAAACAAACCACATTAAAAGATTTGAATTATTATAGATTAAAGTTTAATACAAACTGATTATGAGTGTATGAAACATGATACAAATTTCCAATTAACAAATTTGTTTATAATCTCAGGTAAAAACAGTGGCGTCGCTAGGGGGGTGCGGACCGCACCGGGTGACACCATCTCAGAGGGATGACACCAAAATGAAAAATTGCAAATTTTACAGAGCACACATTGCTCGGTCTAGTCAGATTTCATAAGTGGATAACCGATCATAGTTAAATACATGACTAGCAGGCACAGCAGTGGCGTCGCTAGGGGGATGCAGGGGGTGCGGACTGCACTGGGTGACACCATCAGAGGGGGTGACACCAAAATGACATTACTAAGGATTCTGTATGGTCTGTTACAGAAGGAGGACCATGGGGGTGACACCATGAGCTATCACACTGGGTGACACCAACCCGAGTGACGCCACTGGGTAAAAATACATTAAACATCCTGTTTTTAAAATGCACTCAATATGTGTTTGAAAGCCAGCAAATAGCTTTGCTGAAAAACATCCTTCCAAATAAAATCTAAAATTTTTCTAAAACTATCATTTATTTTCAGAATTGTATAATACACTTTTATTTACCTGCTAAGTAGTTTGCCTCATTGAGCAATTCCTCATTTGCAACGATTACCCACTGTCCCTTCTTTAAGCTAACATTGCTTTTGTCCACATGGATGTGTAGAGGTGTTGGAATTATGGGTTTACCTGTTGCATCTCCAAGATCAACTGCCACATTACCATTTTGTAATCTCTTTTCTACAGTGAAAGGATTATACTGGTCATACCGCTTAGAACCATTATCCATGACATAGTCAAATCTTTTCCATTTACATGGCAAGTCAAAAGGCTGAACAAATTTCATTTCCTCATCAACAGTGCATTTGATTAAAACTGGCTTTAAACCAGGTGCTGTCATATACCAGTTTGGCATTGCATCTGTTTTAGCCACAGAATAGTACTGTGCTTGATGGCAGATATCTACTGAATCACCCTGCTTTAAAGTCTTAAAATCCTTTGTTGGCTCTAATTTGAACAAGCAACCATTTATATGAGAGAATTTCACCCCATATTTATCTAGTGTGCAGCCAAATGGGTCTGGTAATCGGCCTGGCTCAATCATGCGAATATGACAAAAGTAGATGGCCCAATGTGGGGTATGTTGGATAGGAATAGAAGCATTATTTGTCAGGGTAATGCTGGCATAAAAAACCTTTCTCCCTCCCTTCAAGTTGTCTATAACTTGGTACTTGATGCCAAGGGTCTCCCCAAAGGTATCCAAAGTAGACTGATCCATTACTGTTGTGGCATAACTACAAGAAGAAAATAGATATGCATGACTGTGAACACAAACAGGAAGTCAATCATTATTTTGGTTTTATGTCATGTAATTTATAATCTATATAGTCATTAGTGGTAGAACTACATGACTGCAACCTTCTTTTTCATATTTCCAGTTTCCATGAAAACGATAGATGACATTTTCACACAGTTAAGAAGCACATTTAGTTATATTTCAATTAGCATTCATGTATGAAAGAACAACCAATAATCATTTATTGGCAATCAAATATTGTATCTAATTTAATATTTGAGATTTAGTATATTTCATTATGCATCATAGATCAAATATACAAATACTTGACACTTGTCTTACAGCATACATATACCAATAACTATATACATCTATACGAATAGGTCACATGACATTATGTATGGATGGCTAAAATATCAAAGACAAGGAACACAGCCATATACATTATATATACTAGCTTATAAGTTGAGTCGAACTGCAAACAACAAAAATGTGATATGCCATCACATCATGTGCCTGCAGATCAGGGTCTATGTTTGTTCTACTGATTACTCCAAACAATCTGCACTGACCTGGATCTGCTGGCACATTATAAGATGGCAGGTTTGGGTCTATGCAGTTTGCAGCTGGACTTGTCTTATAAGCGAATATACATGGTAATACAAACTATAAAGACATGATATCAAATATATCCACAACAACTGCTTCAAAATTATTCGCTGATGAAAGATACTTCATTGACCTATAATTAGATAACAAATATATCCACAACTGCTTCAAAATTATTTGCTGATGAAAGATACTTCAATGACCTATAATCAGATAATAAAGGTCACTTAATAATAGCAGTGCTGTAAATTTTTAAGCAATTCAAAATAAGATCAAATTTGTTTATCATCTCTAATTGAAAACTATCAAATCTGTCAGACTTTTGCAGTGGATTTTAATTTAAAATATAAAATTTACCCAATATCATATGAATGGCTGGGTAGGTGGGTTGTTTATTTTTAACAACAAATTTTCAAGACTGAGCATCAGCCTCTCTATTAGCAGGTCAATATAAACTGCACAAAGGGAACAAGATGCATGTAAATTTCAATCTGCTTGTGTAAACTAAAAATTAAGTCTTGGTAGTGTGAAAGCTATTAATTATTCTGTTGTTATGAAAATGTCTGCTATGTAATTTATTATAATTAAATCATTTTAATACATTCAGAATAAATCCATGTCAACAGTAATCATGGTTTCTCAAACAGAACTTTTATATTTCCAGAAAATAAGCACATAGATTTAAAAGAAAAAAGACTATATAGTACACATGCTCTTTAAACAACATGAAAATCATAGTTACAGATTTCACAATAAGCAACTGAAATACAAAAAAAAACATAATTAGAAGTGTTAAGCATAATGGAATGACCAGCTGATGGGTGTCTGATATAATATTTTAATCTGTTTCCCTCTACTTTTTCTAAGATTATAAAACTGAATGAAGAAACCTGAATAATTAAAAAAAGAACAACATGTTCTGCTTAAGAAATCAGTCTTCCCATATAACAATGTTAACTAGAGCTATGAGTGATGGCTGTACCAGATGGCACTGCTCACCACAATTTACTCGATGCTGCCATAAATAGAATCTGTGAAACAAATGTGAGGAGAATCATATGATATGATTTTCTGGTTATATGTTTTCATTTGCACTGCTTGTCAAAAGTCATCTACTGAAGACAAAAAACTGTAAACAAGTGATTACAAAAATGCTGCAGAATAGAAAAGAGACGTTAACAGATAAGTGAAAATTTGCTATCTCTATGTACCAAAAATGTACTGTTAGTCAAAATCTGCCACAATGCTACAAGACTAAATGAAGCATTTAAATGAGCAAGGAAATGTAGAGTATTTGAAAACCTTTGTAAAGGTAGAATAAAATGGATGAATGAGCTGATCATACACTTTAGTGGGTTGTGAAACAAAACTAAATGCAAATATTAAAAGAAATTTCAAGTATCGTTAATACTTTCGCACCAACTAATGTTTACACAAAAGTGTACAAAGAAAGCTCCATTTCTGTTGGTTTCAGAAACAATCAGTTTGGAGCCCCCTTATTGTGTGAAGAAAATAGAACAATGTAGCTTGGTGTAGGCAAAAGTTACACTGAGTTTTAGTGACTAGAGAATTGTAATTTTTGTTTTTCAAATGAAACTCAGGTGGTCATTGAAAATGACCGCTGAGTGTATATCTGTAACAGTCTTGATGAAGCTTACCGACTAGAATGCGTCCAACTTTAGGTGATAGGTGACATGAGCAAAATTTTGACCATGTTGTGGGGCTGTATTAAGTTGGAAACTTTTGATGATCTGGGTGAAAATATTAACCTAAGAAGTACATCCAGATCACGGATGCTGATTTAGCATGCAGTTCTAATTTGCAAAAAAACAAATTATATAGAATGAATTTAGGAAAAATATCAGCATGCATTTCTATAAAAAAAAGTTTAGTAAAATACTAGAATATACTTCATCTTTCAACAGAGATAACACTACCATTTTCATTTCAATATCCTTTTCTATACTATAATTAATATGCAGTTGACAATATAACATATCATACTCAAACTAGTATATTTTGACGAAAAATTGAACAAAAGCATTAAAATTATCAGACCAATTCATATAGATGAAAATAATGCATTGAACCTGCTTTCAAGATTTTTTTTTTCTCTGTTAGTAATTATATTATTGTTCAATAAAATAAACTACTTCAATTTTGCACAAATGTGTTTGAGCTGCTCTAAAATTATTTCGCCTTTTAACTGGCAATGCAAGATAAACAGTTTTACATTATTTGATTTGTATACAAAACGCCATTGTCTCACATACAATTGGAGCTTGTTTCCTTAAATGCCGTTTTGAACAGCTGAACGTACCTGGGAAATAACAGTACTGTATTTTAAACAACTGCAAATTTCACACTTAAATTGAAGACGAAACTTAAAAGTATTTCACATGGTCCCAATCAGCTCGGTCAAAATTCGCCTTCACCCTTAGTTTGGGTCTATTTTTAGGGTTGGGCTTAATCGCTGCGTCCCGTTACAAACTATTAAAATGATTATGTATACGTTATTCAGAATTTAGAAAATGTGAAAAGTTAATTACATGTGGTATATAAAAAATCTGTTAAATGCTAAACAGAGCTGCGGTGTTGTCTTTTAATTCTTTGATAATTATACTTCTCAATATAAAATTAACTTTCGTGGTAACGACTAACGGGTCGTTTCGTCCCAAATAAAGATCGTCCCGGGTGGGTATAAAGTGTGATAAGGACGCCTTTTCGTGAAAAGACCGGTCCTTTTCGCAGACGGCATGTTTTTACTAACAGTTTAAATCAATGTTTCAGTTCCGCAAATGGAATTATTTTGTGTAGTAACTCATTTTATATGGCCTTTAATATATCTTTTTAAAAAATATAAAGTGTTTAAAATGGATCCCTTTCGCTAAACGGGTCCTTTTCGCGAAAAGGAATTTCCATTTGTGAAAAGAACTCATTATGTTTTTACTAACAGTATCAATCAAAATTTATATATACCAACTGAAATTTTTTGTGTTGTAACTAATTTTAAATATCATTTAATACATCTTTCTTAATATATGCAATGGGTCCTTTTCGCTAAATGGGTTCTTTTCACGAAACGGACTTACCATCTGCAAAATGGACCCAGTACGTCTTGACTAAAAGTTTGGATCAATATTTCTATTTCACGAATGAAAATAATTTGTGTCTTAACTCATTTTATATAACATTTCATATTTCTTTTTAAGGCAAAATGTTAGAAATGGGTCCTTTACGTGAAAAGGACCCAGTACTTTTTACTGAGTTCCAATTAATATTTTCTCTTTCCCGAATTAAATCATTTTGTGTATTTACTGTTTTAGCATTGTATACAGACTTCTTTCTTTTAATCCAATATTATATTAATCTAAAAAAAAATTGTCTATCACGGAACGGACATGAACTCTGGGTTCTGTTGTTTGCAGATTTTCCTGGTAACATTATAAATTATTTAGATAATACAAAAAAGATGATTCATCAGTCAAACCAAATAATCGGTAGTGGGGGTGGGGTGGGAGTTGATGGATATTCATTTTGTCGCAAAGTAAATGGACTTTAAAGCTAAATTTTAAAGTTGTCCTGATAATTTTTCAGATTCATTGTAACCTGTATTTACATAGTCTTATTTGTCATCGTGAAAAGTCATGCATTTCTTTGGAAAGAAATTACATTTATTTTTGTTAAGTACCTAGGGTAATTTGTTAATAACTCAATGTTAATGACATATGAACAGTATTATTTCTCAAATGAAAATATCAACAATAAATTGAAATTACATTCATTCTCCCATTTTCACTAGACAAGGTTCCGATAAGGGTGACCCTACCTACACCTTGGTGGATCGAGCGGATATTTTAGTGAGTTGTCCTAGCGACATCTATTGTATTTCAACAGCTGCATCCCTTAGCATGTAATTACAACTAGCCAATAGCGCCTAACAGCGGTTCATTGTATATCGGCCGAAAATGGTGGAGGCAATTGACTGTAAAAGGATCCTTTGTAAGTTTAACATCGAAATAATGATTACGTACTAGAGAGATGTCATTACAGGTGTATTTGCTTATTTATGAAATCCTATCAGGTTATGTGCTCCCCTTGTCTCGAACTTGAAGGAATAGTATTCAAATTTGAACAACTTAATCTCGATTGGATGCGGTGGTTTGCTAGCGAAGATGTCATTCTCCTAAATTTGATTAACGAAAAATTGCATACCAAATATAACTTTAAGTTGAATTTCTTCACTGTAACCAAAACTAAAGAGACACGTCTAAAGAGACACTTTGGAAATGGAGTAACGGTAAACAGTTCATAAGTATCACAGTGAATATTTGTCAAACGTTTATTTCTTTAAAAATTTTCAGAGATTACAATGACGATTGTTGTTTGAGTAATAACAACGTAGTGAGGTATTAAAATATGTTTGTATGCTATTGTGGTTTTGTTATACTGTTTGATAGATTTGTGCATTTGTTTTGTTTTGCCATAGTAGTCAATTTTGTTATCAACTCGTGTTTTATTTTATTTATTATTTGGTTTGACACGAGGTTTGAAGAAAAACGTGATATAATTTCAGGCGTGTCAGTAGTCAATCACTACAAATTGATCTTCAAAAATCTGTTATTTGTAAACCTGTATGCAAATTGTTACAGGAACTTAGGATACGTAACTAAATTTCACTTTGTTTTCTTTCAAGCCATATTGTTATGCCTTGGTATAATTTGGGTCATGGTCTACCGCATTATATCTGGAATCACTTTGGAATAAAGTGTGTTTTAATGAACGAGAGCTATATATACTGTGCACGTATGTACATAATGTTGGTAGATCTACTGCAATTTAGCAAAGTTAATACAAGAACATGTTAGTTCATGCAAATAAAGTCGTGTTTGTCACACATTGTTTTCCTTCTTGACAACGGTAATGTTAGAAAGAAAAAAATGGAGATCTACTTGCTGGTCAAGAGACTTTGTGGATCAGTTCGTTGACGAAAATACCAATAAATTAAAACAATTTGAGAAAAAATTATTTGTCAAAAGAGTCATTCCTTTACTTTGAAACCAATAATATTAAGTTTGCACTAACTTTACTGGTCATGTAAACGAGTCACCATATTGGACCTTTTATCATTAACATACTTACATGTATTCAGGTCTTTATAAAAACTTATGCATACATTTTCAATTTCTTCTTTTCACGAATTTAATTAATATGGACGATATACACGATGATTTTCACTATTTCTTTGTCTGTCCTTTTCTTTACAGAGTAAGCTGTAAACTCTTTCGTTTTATTGTTGTACTAATGTTCCTTTTTTTTTTTTTAACAAGACGACATATCAAAGGTATTTCATAATTTAACAATTAGATACACAGAAGACATATTTACCACGAAACAGCAAACATTATAAACATTTCAGTGCCAACGGTAACAACAAATTAAAAGACAATACATCAGCAAGTAACATGCAAATATATTTTTTATACGTATGAATATTATTTATAACACATCACAGAAGGTAGATAACGATGGCGGTAATGTAAGAGAAAAAACAACGTTAGTAGCTGCATTGTAAACGTTTGAGAATCAGTTTTTGATACGGGTTCGCAACTTTGTTACCCAATGACTTTGCTCCATTTGTTCACGCCACTACAGCGTGTATGATTGCCGAGCGCACACAAACATGGATCTGGTCTCGGCGAAGCGTACCCTCAAGACTGCTCATTGAGAGCCTCACTCCAGCATTGATCTGCTGTGGAATTCCCAGAACAAAATCACAAGATTGACAGGTGTTGTGAAGGACAGATTAGCTTAAACAAGTTTGATCCCACGTGCCTATAATTCAGAGAGGGACATTTTGATCCCACGTGCCTATAATTCAGAGAGGGACATAATGTTTTCAGATTAAGGGTAACAACAGTCAGTTTACCATGGCAGATGTAAAAACGACACAAATTATTGTTCGTTGACGTGCTAATAATTTGAGACACAGAAATTGCCATCCCAATATAACAGCTAAGATAATGGTATGTTAATGTGTGTGCGACCATATACGATCTTTAGCATAGGTAATACGAAACATACACTATGTGCATCAATATTTTTTTTAAAAAACCTTTGGTACATGACTGTAAGTAGTGAAGGGGGATACCCTACGTACAATGGGGAAAATGCATTACAGAACCCCCTGGGACACTCTACGGACAAGATTTATATGGACAATGGAAATCTCAGTCAAAAACACATTGGGACTATATAGGGACAAAAGGTTGGGGTTATATACGGACAATATGAATGGGACGTCACAGTACTGAAGATTGGTAACAATATAGCAAGGGGTTGACCTCAATCGGGACCAAAGAGCGGGGAAAAAAAACCATAGAATGTTTTGGCAGGACATAGACATATATAACATATACAATATACAACATACAAACACAAACAACTATACAACTGACAAAAAATATTTAGGCAAGAAAGCAAATCTTTTCGAGGCATATGAGTGGCCCTGAAAAGGGCCTTTGGGTTTATGTTAACATCATTCCGTTAATATAATGGCCACGCATAGGTCTTCTTCTCTTCCTCAAACTTCTTCTGACTTCTGGACCGTAGATGAGAACTCGCTTCAAACAGCCTTGTCTCTCCACATAAATTCTTATTTTCCAAACGCTCGTATCGGTGATCCGGATAATTGTCCATGATGATCTCACATACATGGGCAAGTCCGTAGGGAACAGCATCGATGATACGAAAGTAGATGATTATACGTTTGTCCGCATCTTGTGGCGAGAACAGGTGAAAGGAATGAAATGAACTGTGGTTATTTATAGTGGAAGAGCGGATCGAAATGGATTGAGTTTATTCACCAATCCTAACACGCGTTACAAAATTCAGTCACAGTGTGGAGTCTGTTTTCCAATCCGAAGAGAGCGGTCTGTGACGTCACAGTCCTTATATAGGTGCGCTAACGTCTGTGCGCAATCAATCCATGCGACAGAGTTTTCAAACATGACAGAAATTAAGAAGACGATGAAATGGGGTGCACCAGCCGTGGAGACGAGAAGCGATGGCATAGAAGCGGCTACCAAAGTCAACACAGTCTTACTTCCAGAAGAGCCCGATTTTAATTGGGATTTAGTGGATTTTCTCTCTTCTTCGTAAGAATTTGTTCCGGTACCAGCACTTCGCCATCTTCTCCTTCTTTACCACAAGTCAAGGATTTTAAATAGAGACAGAAAGAAGAATTGGATAATATTTTTACAACAGCAGAAAGAAACAGAACAAGCTTTTCTCCTTCAACAGCAGCAGCTAGAAGAAGAAATAGCTAGAAGGAAACGACAGGAAGAAGAAGCAGCAGCAGGGAAGAAACAAGGTCTAGGAGAGAAGGAGGACACTGAAAGTCAAACGGTGACAGTACTCTTAGGCATTGTGGCAGAGTTAAGGAGTCTGAAACAAATGTATCAGACTTCTTTAATTCGACCCAAGAGAAGAAGACCTTCCCGAGCCAAACAACCCAACCTTGTTACTACGCCTGCGATACCACCCCTAGTGATTTCTACCAAATCATCATCGACAGGGGCCAGTCCAGAAGTAGGCCTTGGCCGTGGCAAAGGCTTAAGGCAGTTAAAGCGGATTACGTAACGTTCCTGAATTTGTATTTATAAAAAAAAAACAAATATACAACGATCTTTTTCAGGACCACCCACTTCTCTTGTAAAGAGATATCCTTCATTTTGCCAAAACCAGTTAAAACTCAAAATCCCTATTTTTACCCATGATGTACGTGTGTGAGTGAGTGCGTGAGTGTAGATCCATATTCTAAAAAAATCAAAACCAAGAGACACTTACATTTTCTGTCTGGTCTATTCTGGTACAAATTTTACAATCAAATTCACAACACAACACAACCCTTTAAAAAGTTCATAGAGTTCTTCTGTATCTTTGTTCACTCTCTGTTTTTTTAATTTTTTCACTTTCACAGATTTTTCCTCCTCTTCTTCCTCACTTTCTCCTCGTCTCCTTTTCTTCTCCTTTTTCTCTTTTTGGACGTGTCTGGGTTCTTCCTTTGGGGAGGGTACCTCTTCTTCCTGCACTGAACCCCTATCTTCCTCTTGCTACTGTTGTTTCTTAGGGCATTCTGAAGACCAATGTACTTTCTTTTGACAATGATAACAGGTATCTTGACTTTTGTCTCTTCTGACACCTGTTTTGCTTTTTTGACGGTCTGGACACTCTGAAGACCAATGTCCTTTCTTCTTACAGATATAGCAAGTACCTTGACTTTTATCTCGGCAGGAGGGAGTAGTCCATTGGCTTGTCTGAAGAAAACTTTCTTATGACACCTCGTAAAGCTCTGATCAGAAGTTCGATCTGTGTTGGCTCTTACATCGTTCTGGTCAGTTTGAGAGTGACATGAATACTAGAAGAGAAGACACTAACCCTTTATATATACACTGGTCTGACATGAATATATAGGGGACAATGGCGTTTAATATGTAGTCATATGACTTTTTGCAGTCAAGATGAAACGATCGCATAATGTCGTGGGGAAAGGAGAAGAAAGTAAGAGGCAGAAACGTGACTTATTACCTCGCACAGTAACTAAAATCTTGACACAAATTCATGCCAGTGATTTTGAAGATGAAACGTGTGAGCCAGAATACAGATCCAGAGATTCTACACCCAACTAAAGTTCACGACCATTAGTAAACACTAAAAAGTTCTACCACATTCGAGAGACGGAAAAGCGCTCCTCTAGAAAATTTAGAACCACGGCTTACACGTACACGGTGAAGTTTAACGGTTTCAAGTCCGACGTACCATTAGAGAAAGCAGAAGGTTCATCACTGAGGTGTAGGATTCTTTGTTAACCACACTGAAACGGCAATGTGAAGCCAAAGAAGACGATCGTTTGAGACTTTCTTTTCATCAAGACAGTTTGAAGTCCCCCGTTTGAATCGAGTTTAGCAGCCCGTCACAACTGTCACCTTCCAAAGTCATCGACAAGATTCAACACGTGCAACAATCCAACGACAAGTTTCACATCACCGATGGAAAAGCCACACTGTTCATAACACACGTTTCTCTTCCCCAAGGGACCGGACGCAAAAAGGTGTTACTGGTGGACGACATTCGTTGCACCAAGACGAGCCTCGTCCGAATTAATAATCCTCAAAACCAGATGTGTTTAGCCCGTGCCATCGTGGTGGGACGAACGTATGCCGACAAGAACGACACGGTAGGATGGAAAAGAGCTAGGCAAACAATTCAAAATTCGAACCGAACCAAACAACGAAGAGAAGCAGAACTCCTGTTACAGAAAGCATATCTGTATAAAAGACACACCATGCGGCATTCCTGAAATGCAAAAATTGCAAGACGTCCTTGCTCCCCGCTACACCTTGAAAGTACACCCTCAAGAAGTGCGCGGACCTCTGTTGTTTCGAGGCAATGATTTCAAAGATGGAAAACACATTCACGTCTATCATCACGATGAACATTTAGATGCCATTACCAGTATCACTGCATACCTGGTATGCTAATATTATTGCGAGAAATGTGACTATGGTTATAACAATCGAGAGCAACACAAGTATTGTGGATCAAAATGTGAGGTATGTTTGGCCTCTCAACCCTGTCTGGACGAAGGACAAGAAACAGTGCATTGCTCTGCTTATCAGCGCACTTTTGTTAGCCCTGCCTGTTACCAAGAACATCTAAAGATGCAAGGTTCACAGCAGAAAAATGATTGTCAACTGCTGAGATTGTGCCCTACGTGTGGACAATTGATACGAAGGAATAATGCCAAGGCTCACGTATGTTCAAGAAAGAAACGATGTCATAGTTGACACCAAATCGTGGACTTAGTACACGAATGCTACATTCAAATATACCATTCCAAACATCAAGAGGAAGACGATGACTAGAAGAAAGGGAATTTCATCTTTTTCGATTTCGAATGCATGCAAGAGACTGGCATTCACATTCCTAATTTCTGCGTGGCTCATCCAGCGTGTGAGAAGTGCAGCCAATAACCTATCTTTAGTCATTGCCCTCACTGTAGCAAGATTCCTGGAGGACTTGAAAAATCTTTTGGGGACCGAACTCGCTAGACGATTGCGCCCAATGGATCTTAGACCCCATCGACAAGACGCGGAGCCAAGAGGACATCGAACGTTACGGAGATTGTCATCGCCATGCCACGGCAATGGCTCACAATTTCTCGGGATACAATGGACAGTTTCTTTTGAAATGCTATACGGAATAAAGTACCGAACATCATAAAGTGATTTTGAACGGAGCCAAAATCATTTCCATGCATGTGGGCCAAGTACAGTTTCAAGATTCGATGAGTTACTTGGCCATATCATTGAGTCGAATGCCTTAAACGTTTGGAATGACAGAAATGGCCAAAGGCTATTTCCGCACTTTTTCAATACCGAAGCCAATCAACACGCCATTCTACCCCATTTGCCTGAGGATCACAACTACGACCCCGACAACATAAGTACCGAACAATGAGAAGCTTTCTACGCTTGGTACCGGACGCACGCCTCGGACCCCTTCGACTTTCAGGAAGAAATGCTAAAGTAATGTCGTTCTGACGTGGACATTTTACGGCGTTGCTGTGGAAAATTTCGAGAATTATTCATGGAGCACGGAGGGATCGATCCTTTGAAAGAAGCCTGCATCATTGCCAAAGCGTGTTCCTTAGTGTACCACCAATCACGATTCATGCCCGAAAACACCCTGGCTGTCATCAGCCCTCAAACCAGCAACTTTGTCAAACGTCAATACTCGGTCAAAGCCCTACGCTGGCTACATTACATGTGCGACAAGAAAGACAAATGGATCCAACACGCCCTCAGCGGAGAAGGCGAAAAGACTACCAGAACGTATTCGGTGGATGGCTTGGACTTAGAAAACCCTCAGATCGTGTATGAGTTTAACGGATACTTATTTCACGGATGTCCCCTTTGCTACCCTCAACGTGACACCAAAAATCAGTGTTTTCAACAGACCATGGAAGACTTTTACGAGGCCACTTGTCAGCGACTCTTGAAGTTAGAACAGCGAGGCTACCAAGTGGTAGAAATGTGGGAACACGAGTACGATCACTGTTTGAAAACCGATCCCGAGTTTTAACGCGTCGTGGAAAGTTACAAGTTGGTGGACCCTTTGAACTCACGGGACAGTTTGTACAGATTACGGACGAATGCCACCTGTTTGCTCTACCACGCTGATGAGGAGAAAGGAGAAGAAATCAAATATTTGCACCTTTGTTCGTTGTATCTATACGTGTGCAAATATTTTCGATTTTCCCCAGGGCACCCGTTATTGCTGACGAAACACATTGACCTGGACAACATTCTACAATACGACGGTTTGATTAAATGTAAAGTCTTGCCTCCCACGGACTTTTACCTTCCCATTTTACTCCATCATTGCCAAGGAAAACTGATGTTTCCCTTGCGCCGTACTTGTGCCGAAACGTGCAACCCAGACCGGCCATGTCAGCACACCCAGGAAGGACGCGCCTTGACGGGAACGTTGGTCAGTGTGGAATTGTTCAAAACTCTGGACCTGGGAGACCAACTATTAGAAATGTAGGAAATTTACCACTTTCCCAAGAGAGAACAGTACCACAAGGGTGACCAAATTCAAAAAGGCATTTTCGCAGACTACGCGGCTATCCTTCCTGGTGCCACACTCCCGAAGACGAAAATAAATTAAAAGAGAAATACTGGGAGCAGGAAGGCATCGCTTTAGACCACTTGGAGAAAAACGAAGGAAGGCGATCGTTTGCCAGAGTGATGTTGAATTGCTAGTGGGGTAAAATGGCAAACGACCGTGTTTACCCAAGACGGAGTATTTGTCCGAACCTTCCCGGTACTTCCAGATGATTCACGACAAAACCAAATACATTAAACACGTGGAGGTCCTTCGTAAGGATTTGATCCTAGTCAATTTAGAAATGTCATAATTGCGTCTAACGTCACAGCCCATGCTCGCTTAAAATTGTACGAAGCTTTAGAACTGTAAGGAGATAGCGTCCTGTACTTTGACACAGACAGTTGCATCTACATCGATCGCCTGGGTCACCGTCACCCTGATATAGAAGGAGACAGTTCAGGAGCCTGGAGGGACGAACACTCCGACGACAAGATTCTAAGTTTTGCTAGTGGTGGACCTAAAAATTACGGCTACGAATACCGGGACCTACAATGAGAAGTGCACACCGAGTGTAAAGTGAAAGGATTGACTCTCAGTTATCGCACCAGTCGAATGGGGAACTTTGGCGCATTGAAAGAAGCTTTGCAGTCTAGACAGGATGGTAACTTTAGTGTGACCACCTACGAGCCGCACAAGATTGTACATTTACCCACTCACCAAATTGTCAGTCGGTCTTTGGAAAAAGTGTATCAAATCGTGTACCAGAAGAGACTGCGGCTTCCCAACAACTTCACTTTACCGTACGGTCACGTCGATATTGGTCAGCATATAAAAAGGGACAACGTCCAAGACTAATAGTTCATTGTCACTGCCAAGACCAAGCGAGAAAGACGAATCCTTTTAAACAGACATCATTCAAGTTCGGTGATTCTCAAGTAGAGTACGATGATGTACGCTGTGACCTCAGCAATGCAGTAAAGCATCATGGGAACTTTGCTGTGGCTACTACTACCACTACTATCATACATACCATGGAGAATGATGCTGTACGTGTCAAACCTGACGGATGCGAAAGCAATGCCACTCGTTATCGTGGACTGTTTACTGGTTTTCATGGTGGCTGTCATTCTGCAATTGACACCATGCGTCTACCACCCTACGAATGTCATCCAAAACTGAGCAAACTCCTGCGGATTTCACCGTGCTCTCATCGAAATGAGCACGTGAAAGGCGAATATTCGTTCCCTGTTTGTTTGCCTAAATACTGTAACTTTGAAAGTCGATCCCAAACGTTCCAAGAAAGAAGGCCGAAATATCTAGGAGGATCTACCCCCGATGATTTGGCCGGATTTTTCTACTTGGGCGAAGGGGATAAAGTCAAGTGATTCAGTTGCGGTGTGTTGCTACAACAGTGTGAGAAGACAGATTCTGCTTACCTGGAACATGCTCGATGGTCTCCGGATTGTCACTAACTACCTTTAGTGGGACGACCTCAGTAATCTCTGTATGGATACTTTACAAGAGAATATTCGTGGTTTGCCTGCAGAGTTGATAGAACGCATTTACCCAGAGCTGGTCAAACTACAAGTTCAACGCAAAGAGCAAGTGCATCCGTAACGTCATCGATTTTGTAAACACTGGTACCTGAAGTGTATAAGAGCACTGATTCATTTCAAAGCGTTCCATTGGTCAGACATTGATGAATCGCGTGAAATTCATAAAGTTTTGGATGCCACTAGTTCTACTTAAAAGGTGATCCTAATGCACCGAATTCCAACGGACGAGTTAGAGGATTACCAAAATCGTTTAAACCAAGAAATCTTGGTTCAAGACGAAACTTCTATACGACGTGTGGTGTGTGAATTCGTGACTAAACAGTTTTGGTACGGAACTCAAATAAAACCGATGATTTTCAAAAAATACACTTATTACCTCGAACCAAATAGGTTACAAAAACTTGCTACCATGCCACGACCTCTATCACTCGTGATACAACATATTCCGTGGAAAGAAATCAATGACACTATTCAGACAATGGAGGTTTACCAACACTTATTACGAGAACTGTCTCCATTGAATCGGGGTAGACGCGTGGTGAGTGCCTTAGTGACTTCCTTTCTGGGATTTCGTGTATCAGCCGATTCCTTGTGGACTCTTTTCGAACAGTACTTGCCGCCAAATAAAGCATGAAAGTGGTCCCTTTAAATGAGCACGAGAAATTCATTTTTTAAAAGCCTTGCGTTTTCATCTGGATACTTCTCGACCTCTACGGGAAAAAAAGATTCGTCAACTTTTAGGTACCGAAGATGTGTATGACGATGTGTGTGTAGCTTGTGACTTACACCCTCACTGGACAGATGTACATAACTGGAAAAATTGGGGTTTCGAGGCTTTGACTAAAGAAGTGGCCAATTATGCCCAAGAGTTGTGATCCTCAATTCAAACATTCAGAAACTTTTAAACCTGTGTTAGTGACAGTTCCAGAAGTAGAAGAACTCGTCACCGAGGACAACCACTCCTTTCAGGAAAGGACTGTGATGGACATTCCCTAAACACCATTCCGGGAGGACACCTGTGTGACTTTACCCAATGTAGAGACTGTAAGAACATTACACACTGTCCCTAGGACAACTTGGTTACCAAAAACATGTTGTACAGTAACTTGTTAAGATTCCACTTTTATCGTTTTGATGTTTATGTTATCGTTTTACTTAACCATTTGGCTTTTATGTATTTTTGTCTTTCGTGTTGTTCCATAGTAACGTGCAATAAACGTGTCCTGAAAAACGTATAAAAACACTTGTCTCGTCTATTTTCGTGTCAAAAGTGACTTTCACTGCACTATGGCTACCACTACTGTCCCTGCTCCCTCTTCCTCCACTTTCAAAGTCATCGATGAACACCTAGATCGTGACAGTTGGGAGGCCTTGTATCTTCGCTATCCTTTTACCATGTTCAGGCAAAACCGAATTTATCAAACGTTTTATCGAACATAAACATCATTTGATCGATCGTCCACGTCAACAGATCGTGTGGTGTTACAAAGAGTGGCATTCGGCGTACAGACTCCTGCGAGAAAGTCAAGGCGATTCCATCGTCTTTGTGGAAGGCATTCCTAGCGAAGATGACGGGATCGTGTCTGACCCCAGTCGAACCCATCTGGTGATCTTCCACGACATCTTAGGAGAAGACGAAGAGGAAATTAAACTGGTTTACGCACAAAGGCTATCATCGTAATGTCAGTGTCATTTACATTACTCAAAATTTGTATCAACAACGTAATCGTACCATCATTCTTAATGCTCATTACGTGGTCTTGTTTAAAAGCCCTATAGATAAATTGTTAATGCAAGTCTTAGCCAAACAGCTGCGAACACCTTGGCTGATTCATGCGTACGACGATGCCACACAAACCCCTCACGGCTACTTATTCGTGGATTTAAAACACATCACCCCGGATTATTTGCGATTTCGTACCCATCTGTTTCACCACTGGTGCCAAGACGGAGGGCCTGTCGTGTACACGTCCTCGTCGTCGACTTAACAAACAAATCTATAAAAACCTTGGACACTTTGAGTCTATCTTACGCAGCTCAACATGACGTCCCTTCAGTCTCATCTTTCCGTCAAATTGATTCGCGCCTTGTATGGCATCAGTCGCGAAAAAAATCCACAAATACGTGCTCATGTCTTAGAAGCCAGTGTCAAAGAAGTCTTACGATGGTTTACGGTGACAGCACGTCAATTACTGCAAGCTATCATTCACATTCGTCATCAAACCAAACGCTTTTTTGAGAGAAACAAAGTAGCCCTGACGCAAATGGCCGATCCTCGCATCGACACTTAAACCAAAAAGTAAATAATTTTGAAACCTGGAGGTAGCGGTTCTCTAGGAGGTGTCATCATTTGCTCCCTCTTAAGATGGGATCCTAATGTCCCCAAAGCACTCCGCAAGAAAAAAATTCACTCGCAAAAAAAGCCAAACGAACCCAAAGAAGAAAAAGAGTAACGTTGTCAAGACATGGTCACAGCCTTAGAAAAAGAAAAGCCCACACAAAAGGAAGAAGAAAAGTCCCCAGAAAAAGAAAAGCCCCTAGAAAGCAGCTTTTTGTCGCAAGAGAGATACCTCGACCAGGACGTAACCTTACATTCGCAAACCACGACCTGCAGCGACGGCGACCGCGTCTCGAACAGCCTCAGGTTGTTCCACTACACTGTTGCTGGTGATGCCAGCCAAACCCAATTTGACACCCGTTCTTCCTCAGTTGATGAAACAATAGAAACCCGCGTCTCCAAGAACTACTCCTCCAGCGGTGACACCCTCCTCCTCTTTAGCTGCAGTGGCAGCTACTAGCAAATTACCTGCCCCAAAATCAAAGTCCAAGAGAGATCGGGCATGTTACAGACTTTACTGGAATTGTCTAATCAAGAACTGTCCCGATTTAGTCCGTTGCGAACCCCTCCACGACTCGTGATGCCTGTCATCAAGTTGTTATGACGTAAAGACAATCAGTGGCGACGCGTTCCAGTATAAAAGACCTGAGGCAAAGAATGGGAATCCGTGTTTTGTGCTACTGAACACCCAAACATGTCACCCCCAGAAGTCAACCCTCTTCTAACCCCAAAGGAAAGAAAAGGAAAGGACTGCCTCCTCGTTTAGTCAAACATGGGGACATGTCCATCCAGTCGAAAGCTTTTCCACCCATGCGAAAAAATACTCGTTCAAACAGCCTCCATAAACGTCATCGAAACCATGTGCGAATGTTCTTTGAACGTCTCGAAAGGTAAGATACCTTTGTCGAAACACCAGAAGCAATGCTTAGGCAAACATCGTCACGTTCTTCGCCAAATGGTTGAAAAGAAAATACCCATTCGTTAAAAGAAGATGTTGGTACAACGCAGAGGAATTTACCTCTGTTGTTAGGACCCTTGCTGAAAGGAGTATTGGGAACAATGCCGAAAGAACTCATGTGAGTAAGATAAAAAGGACCAAGGAGCTAAAAGGGACCTCTGGAGTCCAAAAGTCTCAGACGTGACCATTGAAATCGAATGGAATGACGAAAACAGGCTTTAGTGCCTTACAAACGATGGATGGAATACCATCGTTGGCAAGAACAACGGACCCCGCGTTTGCCTCCCAGTCCTCGTTTGACCGAGGTGTCCCAGTTACAACACGAATTTCAATAGTTGATGGATCGCAATTATTTGTCTGAAACAGAAAAATCGCAAAAGTATGGTCAACTATTGCAAGGACTATAACTCTTTCACCAGAAGCTTTAGACGAAACAGCTCTGCCCACTCTGAAAGATTTTAAGGTCTTGATGAAAAGTCCATCAGCATCACCATCACCACCATCACCACCATCCCAGCGGTAAAGAGAGAAGCAGCCCAACGAATGCCTGAGGAAGAAGAGGTACGAGAAGTATTTCAAACACCGTCAGCATCTCCCATTCCTAGCAAGATTGCAGCGTCCTTGTTGTTCCATTCCCCCACACCCCAACGAGTAGAATTGAAAGCTTGGGTTAAAAAGATGATGTCCACTCCTCCTTCAACAGAAATGAAAAAGAAAGAAGGGAAACCAGAAGTGAAAAAAGAAAAGAAGACCAAAGCCATTCCATTACCACCCTCACTACAACATCACTACCCTCGATTTCTACTCCCGTGGCACATCGGAAACGTAAAACCGTTTCCAAACACCATTTAGCCTCATCCAAAGTTGCATCAGCCAAGAGTGAGTGACTTATTAAAAATGGAGAAGGTGTTAGCCAGCATTTACTACGGTCCATCCAATCCTGCAGGTTACGGAGGAGTTATCGTGAATTGTATCGTGTTCCCTAAATCCGTCTGAAAAGTCTCCATTTACCTCAGGTGGAACGATGATTATAAGGACAAGCCACGTACACTTTACACAAACCCATTCTACGAAAGTTTTTCAGAAGTTGCACCCGAATGGAGGATATCGATCATCAATGGCAGGCCGATTTATCCGATGTTTCTCATTTAGCCACCTACAATCAGGGCTACAAATATTTGTTTTGTGCCATCGACGTCTTTCCTAAATTTGCATGGGTCGTGCTATTGACTTCCAAATCGAGCAGTGAATTAGTGCGAGCCCTCAAACTGGTGTTGAAATAAAGCGGTCGTCACCCTCTTCGATGGCAAATCGACAAAGGCACCGAATGTTTGAACCAAGCTTTCCAAAAAGAATTAAAGAAATGTGACATTCATTTTTTTCACCACAGAGAATCCCGAAACCAGAGCCAGAATCGTGGAACCTTTTGAACCCCCCTTGAAAGAACGCATGTGGAAATATTTTACGCATCAACATATTCTCAAGTACATGGATGTGTTACCGTACTTGTTGCAAGCGTACAACCAATCTTACCATCGAAGCATCGAAGGTGCCCCTCAAAAAGTGACTCCCGACAACGAAGGGACCGTTTTTGAGCGCCTATTTAGCACGTACCCGACGGTGGCTGTCCCCAAGAAAAGTGGAGTGTTGGCAGTAGGAGATTTGGTGCGCATTGGCAAAACCAAACGCACTTTCGACAAAGTTTACTTACCCAACTGGACCACAGAATTGTTTCGTGTCACTGGACGAGTGCGTGGTCGTCATCCTGCTGTTTATAAATTGGAAGACATGAACGTGGAAGTGTTAAAAGGAACGTTTTACTTGCTCGAGTTACAACGCGTGATCAAAAAAGAAAAAGCATCGAAAGCATTCTCGAACGAAGAATCCGTAAAGTGGGAAAACGTGTCAAAGAAGTCAAAGTACGTTGGAATGGATATCCTCACAGTTTTTGATTCTTGGATCGACGCTTCGTAAAGTCATCGACTATAAAAAGAAGTGACCAGCATGCCCTTTCGCTCAGCCTCAGCTAGCGCTATCACCGCAATGACCACTCCTTCATCGAGTTCTTCTCTGCAAGATCTACAAAAGCAACCCATGTGGGTGTGGTGTGGAGAACGTGTGCCTGAAACGTAACTCGTCTTCTTCTGCCAAATCTTTATGGTGTATTGTGTCATCGTTGCGGCAATTGCCAATTTCAGTTTTCAACAAGGAGACAAACAATTGTGGTCCATTTACTGAGCAGTTGCATCGGTTACCTTCTTCCCAATCTTTCCCTGAAATACTAATCCAACGGGAACAACTGGAATCTTGTGTCCAACGCCAATCGCCTCCCCACCAACAACAACATTTTGAACAGACACACTCCTCTGTGAGTGACCTCCCGGACAGCAGAAGAACTCTGGAATTATGAACAACAACCAATTTTACTTAACGTTACCCAGTGAAAGTTCCATGGATGTGTTACCCAATAATACTTTGTGTTGTTACATTGCCAAATTGTCTCAGGCCATCCAATTGGATCACGAAGCCCAGTGGGAAGCGGCTTTGATGGAAATCATTCACCCTACACAAGTACTAAATGTCCTTCGAAATCAAAACTTTTACGGTCGAGGTTTATGACCCACAAGTGCAAGACTACTTGAACATTAATTCATCTATTGTAACTGCAGCTGGCGCTATGATTGATCCACTGAAAACCAAAATTAAACGGTACGCCTATCTGTTGACCATTCCTGCAGGCTATTATTTTAGCAGTCAACATCTGGTGAACGCGATTGCTACCAAGTTTAATGTCATGTTTGACAAAGCTTTTTTTGGCAAAAAATGTCACAATTGAGTAATACAAAATAGGTCGTCACCTACTGATGAAATTTAGGGAGGTAAAGGGGCTTTGTATTAGATTTTGTCCTGAATTGTATGACATTTTGGGTGGAGACACCAAGATGCTCAAGGATGGAGCCATAACAACCATTACCGGCAACGTGGATTTTGCAAAATATTTTCCTTCGCCGGTAGAACTGAACCAAGGGCTGAATTGAAAACACCTTTCACGTTCACCGCGAATTTGTACATCCTCACTATTTACCCGTTAGTAAGTCACATTTTGACACTGTCAAGATTGCTATAAAAGGAGATCTGGGACAAAATATTCCATTCACCAAAGGGAAGGTCACGGTGAAACTCCATTTTCGAAAACGATTCTCTAACGACTCGTAAGTAATGTATCCAGTGTACCGATGCATCGCTCGACAGCAAGAACATGGTTTAGGAGATATGTTGAAATCGGGGGTAGTTTCCAGTCTGACTCATCCGCCTACGAAGATGTGGTTAAGACTAGCCAAACTATACGAAACTTGCGTGAATTTACATCGTGTCAGACAAAGCCTGATACCGAAGCCTGAAGACATAGAGAATATCAGAATGTTGAAAGTGACCGAAGACCTGACAGAAGAGCTCTTCAGAGATGAAATCAAGAAAGAGAAAGAAGAATGGACGGAGAAGTACATACTTCAGAAGCAGAGAGAGCAACAGCAACAGGAACCAGAGAGAGGTTTTGTCGACTGCCGTGTAGACACGAAAGAGGTCTCCTTCTCTTTCCGAAGAAGCAGGCCCTATCCTGTGGGAAAACCTGTCGCCAGACGGGACGCAATCTTAGACGATAAAAGATTGCCATAACTCCCCGTCCACAAAAACAGCCCTTTTCAGGGCTACCCAATACTTTAGAAAAGAGATACTAATTCAGTTGCCAATTTTATGTTAGTAAAGTTAAAAATAGAAGTGTTCCTATAAGCACTTCGTTTGTTTGACTTTGTTAGAAGTGTGTCTATATGCACATCGTTTCCGTGACTGGTCAAACAATTGTGATGATATGGGTCTTGTAAGTTTTGGTAACTGAAGTTTTCATTCACGTCCGCGCTTGACAAATATAAAGCGAAAGTGTTCGTTAGTCTGGCTACCCATCGTTCGCTCGTTAAAATTCAAGGTGAATAGAATCAGCAAATTATTGGAGCTTCAGATGCACCTGGAGTATGCCAGGCGCTTCTAGGATGAGCTGGCCATGGAGGCAATCCAGGAAAGTGCCAATCTTGAGGAAGAGGAGAAGAAGAAAAAGAAAGAAGAGGAAAAGGAAAAGAAAGAAATTATCTTGCCTCACTTGATGCTAAGACAGAGCTGTGAAGTTAAGCCCATGGTGAGGACACCTACACAGTCACTTCCAGCACCACAGCCACAACCAGCACAGAGTCCTATGGTCCTACAAATAGAGAACTGTGACCAAGAATTGGAGAGGCAAGAGCGGGATCCTCAGCGTCAGCAGGAAGTAAGGATGCAGCATCCACGTGTGCAGAACAGGAGAAGGAGGGAAGTCTTCACTATGTCTCAAAGTGAGGACTGGGAGAGTGAAGCCAGTCAACCCCCTCTCTGCTACCAACCGCAACTTTGAATTGGGAGCAAGATTGGAGCCACCACTGTATCTGTGGTGCCCCACCTGGGAGATGTCACCAGTAACCGGGTGCATCTGAAGTTACAAAAAAGATCTTTTCAGGGCTACCGTAATACTTTAGAAAAGAGATTATTCATGTTGCCAATTTGTGTGAATGTGTAGTAGTGTAATTATAAACACTCACTCCTTTACTGATGTGATTGTGTGTGTGTGTGTGTGTGTGTGTGTGTGTGTGTGTTTGTATGAGCTCGCGTACGTTTGTGTGGATAGTAGATTTTGGGGTTTGTAAGTGTATGTTTGTGTGAATAGCAGATATTGTGGGTTTTTTTTCTCCTTCCCGTGTGTGGATAGTATATTTTGGGATTGGTGAATAGTATATTTTGGGTTTGTTTTTTCTCCTTCCCGTGTGTGGATAGTAGAGTGTGTGGTTTGTGTTTTCTCCTTCCCATGTGTGGATAGTAGATAATATGTGAAGTGAGTATAATGGATGTTTTCCTTCACGTCTGTGCTTGACAAAATATAAAGTCAAAGCGTTCGTTGTTCGCGCCATTAAACATTGAATAAACGAAGATGGCAATGGATTTGCTGAAGAATTTGAAAGACAGTTGGTACTGGATGGTGGATGCCGCCTATGTGGTGGAAAGGCTAGAACATGAATGGAGGTATTCAGTTACCAAAGACTCTGACAAGTCAAGTGATCAGCCTGAAAGTAGCCATGGATCTGGTACAAGGCAATATAGAGGAGGAATTAGAAAAGTTAGGAGGCTTCATTCAACCAAAATATGTGAGAGTGGGAACCTTGAAGTAGGCCCTTGATAATGTCATGAAAGTCAGTTGTTTTTTTAGAAGATATATTGAATTTGACAGAGTGGTCTTTTGTAACGTGGGGGCTAGACCAACTAAAGAAAGCTGAAGAAATGATGAGAAAAGTGCTGGAAGAAGAGGTCAAAAAGATTAAAGATAACTGGGCAAAGGAGAGAAAGGAAAAGGACAACAGAAAGAAAAAAGAGGAATTTGAAAATAATGAATGAAAACTGGATGAAGGTGCAGGAGAAATTTAGATATATGGGACATCCTGACTGGATGCCAGAGAAGGAAAATAAGAAGAAGAAAGGAATCATTGAGAAAGTGAGGAAATGGTGGAAGAACTGGAGAAAATAAGAAGAAGAACTCAAAGGCCCTTTTTCAGGGCCTCTCATATGGCTCGAAAAGATTTGCTTTCTTGCCGATTTTTTTTCAGTCGGTTGTATAGTTGTTTGTGTGTGACTGATTGATGTTAATTCATCACTGTTTGTATGTTGTATGTTGTCTGTGTTATACATGTCTATATGTCCCGTCAAGCGTTCTAGGTTTCTTCCCCAGCTCTTTGGTCCGATTGAGGTCAGCCCCTTGCCACATTGTTACCAAGCTTCAGTACCGTGACGTCACCTTACAGGTTCCATTCCTATTGTCCCTTTACAACAACTTCACTTTCCCTAGTCCGTAAACAACCCCAATTGTCCCCATGTTCAATTCTCTTTGTCCGTAAACGTGCCCCGGGGGGTTTGAAAAATCTCGTCCGTAATCGTGCCCTCGACCTTTTTGACTGGGTTTTCCATTCTCCGTAAACAGCCCCCTATTACTACTCTCACCATAGACAGGGTGCGGGTTAGAATCCTACCATCCAGTATTATATATATATATATATATATATATATATATATATATATATATATATATATATATATATATATATATATATATATATATATATATATATATATATATATATATATATATATATATATATATATATATATATATATATAAACACACACACACACACACACACACACACACACGATATCGATTTTGTTTTCAGTTCGGTTAGAAATTTACGAAAAACTCTCTTTCGTACATTTATTAACTGAAAATAAATATTTCACATTCTCTAACTATGTTTGTGAAAACAGTAATAACTACTCAAATAAATCACGTTTGTTTGTTCCATTGTTTTTAATTTAATATGTTATATAATCTGAATCATCGTGTAATTTGGGTCCGAATATGACCTTGGTCCATCTTGGTCACGATCTCAATCAGCCATGGTCCGAATATCAGCCAGTATTCCAAACAAGTAAGTTTGTGAACAATATTAGCGAGCAATTATTTATAAGGTTCATCCGAAATTATATATATATATATATATATATATATATATATATATATATATATATATATATATATATATATATATATATATATATATATATATATATATATATATACACACACACACACACACACACACACACACACACCAGACAGAACGGAAATATAATATATAATCATCATCATCATTCCAAACAACAACTAGTATAACGTACTCAGTATTAAATAATCCTGTCTTAAAAAGTTCTTCGAAGCTTAAAATATAACTATTTACAAAACATTAGCAGCATATAAATCTTCAAGTTAATAAAATAAATCTCTATTTACAAACATTACTAGCATATAAATCTTAAAGTCCAATAATATATTTGTCTCCGCATTTAAAATTTAGAATAAAATATGATAAGAAATGAGAATTAAAAATAGTTATTAACAGAACGTTGGAATATCGGAATTAAATTTATGCCGATATCAGGAAACGCGTTTAGGTGGTGCTCTATGGTTTCATATTTTGCATAGAGAGGATTTTAAAGAAAAAGAATTTCCTCGGCCTTCCTCACTGGTTATACTGGCTATTTAAAAAAGACTTTGTATATCTTAGGTATATTTCAAAGAACCTTTAATTCCCTTTATTTTGGTGTATGATTGATGGTTGTAATATGGATTATAGAGTATTTAGCTTGGCCTTACTCCAGATGTGCATCTTTCATAAAAGTGCTAGCTCCACTTGGTCATTTTCACTTCCTGAACTTCAGAGGTAAATTGTATAAAAAAGAACCGATAACTTTTTTTTACATTTTATATATTTGGTAATTCATTCATTGCACTTTTAGAAGCTGGTATTGTCTAGTCTGGCAAAATTCATTTTCCCTATTTTAATAGCTGCTATGGATAGTTTACTTTAGCCTAATTCAGGCTTATTTTTTAGCACAAGGGAGCAGTCATTTTAGTTAGCAGTGTGTTTAAATCATGTGCAATTTCCAAAAGTACAATATCCAAAGAAATATCATCCACATTACATTAATGTAGCATAGAGGTATGCCAACATTGTCTCCACTGTGCATTTTTTAAATGCGAACTACTTCACCTTACATACGTCACTCTCTCAAAAGTACATAATAACTGGTGAGCGCCCCCTTACCTGACGTCGTTGAACTGAAACACTTCTCGGAGGAATTTAACGGATGTAATTACAAAGTCACCTCCCTTTACGCTGGCTTTGGTAGCAACGAACTGTATTTTGGGTCACTTGTAATTATACAAAGGAAAAGGTAATATCTTATATTTTACTGGAAAAGTCTTTGAGGAAGATAAAGTAAAATATTTTCTCGTTTATTGCTTGTTTGGTTGTCACTCAGATATTTCATAAGCTAAACACATCCAGATAAAAGATCCAAACCTCCCAATGGCAGGAGACTATGAAACGAATGGTCAGTAATAACGTGCAGTAAAAATCTTGGAGATTCATTATTTCAGGTCATATATGTGCTAATTTTACATGAATTCGAATAATATTTTTTCAAAGACTTTAAATGGTGAGAAAAGTGCTTCAATAAAAATTGCCAAAGTATAGATGGTACAAAGAGACCGATTTACACCTGCCAAAACTTCAAGTCGTAACAAGCCAGGTAGACTTTCTTGCTGACTATTGTCCTAAAATCAGCTTTAGTCTTTATTAAGGTAATGTGATCAACTGGATATAATTACATAATATGCATACCATTAACAAACAGTAACAAGCATACTAGTGAGATTGAAAACCCCCCAGTTGTATGCATAAATGAGCTATCGATCATAATTGTTATTACAAAGTTCTTGGAGTACTTTTATATGCTTAATTATGTGTGAGAAATAAGTGCATATTGAATTCAGTGTACATTTATAAAAATGTATCCACTGAATGGTTTGCAAAATTATATTTAGGTAAATACAGTTTATGATGCAGTTCAGAAATCTCTACACTCACATGGTATTCCATATCACATTCAAAAAATGACATTATTTCATCATGGCACGAGAAAGGGGTCTCTCCGTTGCTCTGCTTTTAATTGGTCTTTACCTTAATGTTTTTCTAAAAATTCTATTCAACAAATATTCTAAATGCTTGATTTTTTAGAAAATGTTTCACAAGCAAATGGTTTTGAACTATATGATTGATTATTGTGTAACAAAATTTCCACCTGGTAGTTCTCTACCAGCTGAATTAGAGAACAATATGGCTAATGACATGTTAGACTTTCACCTGGTTATACAAGAAGTCATCTCAAAAAAACAATTTAGAGTACTACAGTTTACTGTACCTCTTGCTCAGTAGTGATGTCTTCCTGAATCCTACCCTGATCAGATACCAATACTTGTCAATGCACTGATTTGACAATTGCAAAATATGACCTACATATCAAGTCTGTTTAACCTCTTTTCTGTCCTTCTTTCTGTGCCAAAATACTACCAATTTTTATTGATTCATTTTTCAAGGAGTAAGATAACTTATTTGTTGTTGCAACCATGCCAATACAAATAGCACAAGTAGTCTCCCCCATACTGGTGCATCATACCATACTTCTGTATGCAGTCACAACTAAGGAAAGTATTTTCAAGAATCTTCATGATAACTGAAGAAAAAAAACTCCAGAAATTTTACTATTGCCCATTTAAACATAAATAAATAGTGTAAGATGTAGGTTTACAGAAATTCATGTAGTACTAGTTGATAAAATTGTTGAGACTGAATTGTACTGTGAATGGTGGTGGGATTTTGTCATTTTTTCATTCAGATAAGCTAGTGTATAGGATGAAAGAACTAGTCTTAGTGTCAGAAACGATTACTTATGAAGTTTATCTCAATAAGACTAAATAAATAAGCCATAACTTGTATAGGCCTCCATCAATCAATGAAAACTCTTGAAGGATAATTTTGTACAGATGTTTGACAAAAGTCCTGTAAAATGCAAACCTTGTTATCATTGGTGACCAAAAAGTTTGATATGCCGTACCTTTATAAGTCTCATTGCCTGTGTGATATTTTTGATTTTGTATGCCTAATTAGAGAATCTACATACTTTCAGAATAGGTGTAATCCCTCATGTGTTGATGTAATACCTTACATGTACAAACAAACAAAGCCAATCTATGAATACCTTTAAAATATTGTTTTGACTCAGTGCTAAAATAATCCAATAGGCCAATGCCTAGGGCCCCTCGATTTTCTGATTGGGCCCATCCTGTAGTCTAAGAGAGGTGCCCGTTGAGCTTGTCGAAAAAAAAATTAAGATTTGCCAGAGAAAACTTTGATCGGGCTGATGAAGTGCAGAAATGTATTTTCAAGATGTTGACTTACCTACCCATAACATAATACAATCTGTTAAAAATCAGATCAACACTGATGAAGTAGATATCTGATTTTAAACAAACTTTAACATGGCATGTCATACTAAAACACGATTTTGTAATACTCACAAAACCATTGACATGGTTGACATTCAAGAACACACAATTTGCAGTAATCTTTGAACAAACCCCCCAAAACCCCACCACTTTCAATATATGCCCGTTACATGTAGCATGTATAAATGGTAAACAGTCATGATTGGAGCTGATATAGAACTATCCTTTGGGTAGTTTAAATAGCAGCAATTAAAAGGCAATAGGTCAGGTATAATCCACCATTTCATATATTACTTAATTAGCTGAAAATAGTTAGTGAGATGTGTTTGAAGACTGCAGTAGGTGAGCTCATCATGCTAATTTGCATAGGTATGATCATGATATGGAACAAGCCAATATAGGTAAATCAAAGAGATTCTAACTTGTAGGAGAACAAAAGTTATTACATATCATTGTTATGAATGAGAAAGGTTAAGCCACATGTATTATAGATTATTGACAAGTTTTTGAATAGCGGCAACATTTTTTTGAAGTCGGATTATACTGAATATAGAAAATGCATAGCATGATAATTTAAATTGTCATAGAAGTGTTTAAGTGTGATTCATTATTGAAGCTGATTTAGGCAGTAATTAGCTATCAGCAAAGCCCAACAAAAATATGTTCAGAACTCCTGGTTGATGGAGTTTTACCAGCAAAAAAATAATAAGGTGGGGGGGGCAATTCATTCTTTGCACATACTGCAAACATATGAAAATACATCAACTTGGTTCTGACCAGAATTCACTAAGAGTATCCAGCAGTGAAGTTTGAACACCATGATCATCCAGTCTCTAGTGAGTTTAGTGACGAACACTAATGAAACTTGCATTACCTTCAAACTCCTTTGAGCCCTATTGAATTTATATTTGTAGTAATTGCAATATTGTGTGACAAAAGTAATAAAAAAAAGGAGAAATTCGGGGCATGTGGAAATTGGAGTTGAGGCTTGTGGAATTTAAGCCCATGCTTGTGATTTATTTAAAGTCACCAGCCCTGGGCCTGTGTCTAAAAACAAACATTTCTTTGAGCACTGTGACTGTATGGTTTTAAAGTAAGTAAAAAAAAAGCAACAAGTTTTGTAAAATTCAACAAAGAATTTATTTCCCTGGAATATAAAGTGAAAATTTAAAAAGAACTTACAGTATTATGAATTACATTTCAAAAAGCCCTAAAGTTCTATCACAAGTCCAAATGTATAGAGTTTCAGTTGAATTCCAGTGATGTTCTTAATAAATTCCAATATTGAATGTGCTGATGTGCCCATAGTCGCAAATGTTCTGATATGGTCTGGACTGTGGCAATGTGTTAAGAGTCTTTTAATGTATCACCTTAATATAATTCAAGGTGTCCTTGACTGAATTTACTATAATTCCAAATGAATGATTTAGTCAAAGAAGTATTAATGAGCACTTTGTAATTTCAGTGAATAGTTTTAAAAAATAAATCTACTGAAATAAAATCCTGAACTCAACAATAAGACTGATTCCACTTCAGATGTTAAGATAGGAATGAGTACTTTTTCAAGTAAAACACATTGATATTGTTATGTATATTTAAATTAACTGTTTGTCTGTTTTAAAATATTTTTTATTCCATTACATGTTATTGTAATGTAATATTGTTTACTGCACTTGATTTATTTTCAGAATTAAGTTCAGTTCTGTTTGACTTAACTGATTTTTTAAAAATTTATTTCATTGATGTAAATATCTAATAATATAAACATTGTATCTAGTTGCTGACCTTAAAATCAGTGACAGTTTTGGTAAACAAGTTTTTTTATTTTTAGTTTTATTCTTTCTCAGAGTAAAAATCATTTAATTGAGTCAAGGTCATACCTGGACAATGTGACGTGAGGCACATGGTAATTCGTAAACAAAATTCCCTATTTTTCTCTCCAGAAAGATGAATTCTTGACCCCCATCCAGGCATCTGTTTTGCATTTTAGTTAGTTTTTATAACTGATGTTATGGATAAGAATTCTCTCAGTCATGCCATAACACTTTAGAAGTCAAGTTGTTATATGTTGTGTCCAGTTTGGGGCTGAAATTTTATTTTCTTCAAATTATTAAATTTCAAGTGATTGTTTTCCCTGTAAATAGTAAAATGTTCTAAATTAATTCTTGGACCAAGACATTTACTGGAATGTATACAGAATTAAAAAACTGGAATAATATTTTCTGTGATTCAGCAATTAGAGACAGATGACACAACAGTACAATGCTGACTATTACATATGTCATTGCCTTCCATCTTGAATTTTCATCAAGATTTGAACTGTGATTCACTTAGAACTTTTCACTGATAGGACTTGTGTTTTTTAATTCTTGGATTACAATTTGGATTTAATTTGTAATACCATAAGTTCCTTTTTCTTATTTTTTGACTTTGCAGTCTAGGGAAATAAATTATTTGTTTAATTTTACAAAGCTTGTTGTCTTCACTCTTTTCTTTTACTTGTTTTATAGTGTAGACTTGTAACAGAAAATTGGGGTGTTCAACCTTGGGATACAAATTTTGGCTAAAATATTTCAGAAAACATTGTTTTTGGAATTTAAATATCCCTAGTTTCAGAATTTTTTAAGTCCCAAGTATTATTTCACATTTTAGAAATCTTTAATAAAATCAACAGGCTTTTTTAACAATGTCATGAAAAGTGGAGATCTTTCTTGCAAATCCTACCCAGGAGCAGTTAGACTGTTTGAAAAAAGATGAATTGATTCAGCTTGCCAAAATATGATCTTTCTGAGGCAAAAGCTTATTTAACGAAGTAAGAAATAAAAAATACTTTGGTCTAGTATTTGGTGGAAAAGAATGTTTTGGATAAAAGTGTTTTGGTTTCGATCAGTAAGTCTGTATAAGACTCTGACATCAAAGAAAAAGAATTAAAATTAAAATACAGGATGGAATTAGAGTTAAGAAGGCTTGAGCTTGAGAGAGAAAAAGAGGAGAAACAGATGCAAATGCAGTTCTAAGTGAAGAAAGAGGAGAGAGAGACAAATGCAGTTACAGAAAGAACAAATGCACTTACAAAAAGAAGAAAAACAAATGCAGTTGGAAATGGAGAAAGAAGAGAGAGAAATGCCAATGCGAAAAGAGAAGAAGAGAGGGAATATCAATTTAGAATAAGAGAAATAGAGCTGGCAAGTGAAATACACGTTCCTGCTTCACATACAGATTAAAGTTTTGATGTTACTAAGAATATTAGGTTAGTGCCCCCTTTTAGAGAAAAAGAAGTAGACAAATATTTTCCTTATTTTGAAAAAAATTGCTGAAAATTTGAAATGGCCAAGGGAGCATTGGATTCACTTGTTACAGAGTGCACTTTTTGGCAAAGCCCGAGATATCTATGCATCCCTGTCAGTACAGCAAAGTGCTGACTATGATTTGGTGAAGGAATACATCTTAAAGGGTTATGAGTTAGTCCCTGAGGCTTATTGACAAAAATTCAGGAACTATAAAAAAGAAGCTGGACAAACTTGTGTCGAATTTGCAAGAGAAAAAGAGCAGTTATTTGATAGGTGGTGCTTAGCCAAGAAAGTTGATCAAGATTACAAAAATCTCAGACAACTCGTATTACTTGAAGAGTTCAAGAACTGTGTCCATAGTGACATTAAGACTTATCTTGATGAGCATGAGGCTGAAAACTTGGAAAATGCCGCTCGTTCTGCTGATGAGTATACCTTAGCTCATAAAGTAATTTTGTAAGCAAGTTTTCCACTCAGCAGTCTTCTGGTAGAAAAGTATTTTAGCCTAATAAAAGCCCTTTTAAATTTCAGTCTGGCACAACATTGAGAAATCAAGCTTCTGATAAGAATGATCAGAAATTCTTATCTCTTCCTACGTGTACTTATTGCAAGAAGAAAGGACACGTTATTTCTGATTGTGACAAATTGAAAAATAAGCAACAGAATCAAGACAGACCTGTTCCAAATGTTTTTATTTCTAAGAGGTCAAGGTCATGGTCATGTATTGAAAGCAATACATTTGTTGGGTCTAATAAACCTTAGTCTAATTTTATTATGGAGAATTATGAACCATTCATGTCAAAGGGTTCTATATCACTCATGGGTGATTGGTCCAATTCCATCCCTATTAAAATTTTAAGGGACACAGGAGCTTCTCAGAGTCTTTTATCAGGTACTTTGCCTTTTTCTGAGAAGTCTTCTAATGAGTGTTCTTATTCAGGGAGTAGAGTTCGGCTTTGTTAATGTTCCTCTCCATTGTGTAAATTTGTCATCAGACTTCGTCTTAGGACCCATGACAGTCAGAACAGTGTATTCTTTACCCATTGAGGGCGTTAATTTATTACTAGGCAATGACCTAGCTGGAGATAAGGTTGTGATTAATCCATCTGTAACTGACAAGCCTTGTTTGGATCAGAAAGTCAATCCTATTGAGAAAAAAATCCTTGATTTATACCCAGTTTGTGCAGTTAATAGAGCTATGGCAAAGAAAGCTCTTGAAAATGATGCTGATTAGGAAAGTATTCCTTTAGCTGACACATGTATTGATCAGGCTTTTGATGAGGTCACTTTCACTCCTTGTGTGGATCAGTCAAAGGGTATTGATCACAGTGATCCTTTTTTAACTACTCATTATCTTTGTTCTAATGAGGTTGACAAACGACAATCACTTGTCGTCGCACAGGAAAACGATCCTGAGATCTCTTGTTTGTTTCAAAGGGCCATTAGTGGAACTGAAGCCACAGAAGTACCTGTTTGCTATTTCATTAAAAATTAAAAATGGCATTCTTATGAGAAAATGGAGACTCCTGAGGTACCTGCTGGGGATGAGTGGTCAGTGAACTATCAAATTGTAGTTCCAAAATCGTACAGACAGGAAATATTAGCTCTGGCCCATGAAACTCCTTTAGCTTGTCCTTTAGGGATTAATAAGACTTAACACAGGATCTTGAATCACTTCTATTGGCCAAAAATTAAAAGTGATGTTTGTAAATACTGCATATCTTGTCATACTTGTCAAATGGTAGGAAAACCCAATCAGAAGATACCTAAGGCTCATCTGCAACCTATTCCTGCATTTGACGAACAATTTAGCAGAATAATGGCAGACTGTGTTGGTCATTACCTAAGAAAAAGTCAAGCAACCAATACTTGTTGACCATAATGTGTGCATCAATAAGATTCCCAGAGGCAATTCCTTTGAGAAGTACTAAATCTAAAACAATAGTAAAAGCTTTGATAAAGTTTTTTACTCATTTTGACCTTTCCAAATCTGTCCGATCTGATCAAGGGTCAAATTTTGCGTCTGGAATTTTCCAGCCTATTATGCTTGAAATTGGCATTGAGCAATTCAAGTCAAAAGTGAAATTATGGTTTGACAGAACTACAATGGAAGGAGCTTTTGAATCTGGTAATAGAGGTCTGTCTCTTTTGCTCATTCATCAAAAGTTTCTTGAGATTAGGTATTACGGCCCTTACAAAGTTAAGAAGGAAATGAATGAGTTAAATAAAATTATTACTCCTGGGATGTAAATAATTTAAAGGAGTACTAGTATGTTGAGAGAGATAGCCAGGTTAATCATGCAGTTAATTTAGTTGTACCTGTCCCACTCAGGGAGGATTTAACCAAAGGAATGCAATCAGACTCTGTTGATTTTGGAGTGACAAATCTTCAGAATTCAGAAATATGAATGATCTGGACCAGAAACTTTCACATTTGCAACAGCATGATGTTGAAATTGTAAATTCCAAACCTGTGAAACAACACCCATACAGGATGGACCCTCTCAAACAGGAATACTTGAAAAAGGAAATTCAATATTTGCTGGAGAATGATTTCATAGAGCCGATTAAAAGTAACTGGAGTTCACCATGTATACTTGTTCTGAAACCAGATAAAATATTCTGTATGTGCACTGATTATATAAAGGTGAACAGTGTGACTAAAACAGATTCATTTCCATTACCAAGAATTGATGACTGCATTGATAAAATTGGAAATGCCAAGTATGTCACCAAATTTGACCTTCTGAAATGATTTTGGCAAATTCAACTAACGGAAAGGGCAAAGGAAATTTAGGCATTCGTGACTCCAGATTGACTTTATTGATATAAAAAGATGCTGTTGGGATGAAGGGTTTGCCAAGTACTTTTCAACATTTAATGAACATGATTACATTTGGTCTAGATCAGGGGTCTCAAATTCAAACCACCCTGAGGGCTGCATTAGGGCCTTTTTGATGGCCCGCGGTCCATACCAACTTTGTTACCTTTCATGACACCTTGTGACGCCAATCATTTTGCGGGCCACAGGATACAAATTGGCAGGCCGCATGCAGCCCTTGGGCTACGTGTTTGAGACCCCTGGTTTAGATAATTGTGATGCTTACATTGATGATGTCATCATCTACAATAACACCTGGAAAGAACATTTAGCGACAATTCGGAAATTCTTTGACAGACTCACTGATGCAAGTTTGACAATCAATTTATCTAAAAGTGAGTTTTGCTATGCTTGTGTAACATTTTTAGGACATATCGTGGGACGTGGACAAGTTAAACCTATAGATGGTAAGGTAAAGGATATCTCTGAAATTCCCTGTGCCTATCAGTAAAAAGCAACTGATGTGATTTTCGGGTATGGCTGGATACTATTGGAAATTTTGTTCCAGTTTTTCCATAATTGCTGAACCTTTAACAAATTTATTGAGTAAGAAAACCAAGTTTCATTGGACTGAAAAATGTCAGGAGGCTTTTGATAAGTTAAATGCCATACTTAAGAGTGCACCAGTTCTTACAGCTCCAAATTTCAGCCAATCATTTAAACTGTCTGTTGATGCAAGTGATGTTGGGGTTGGAGCAGTATTGATTCAAAAAGATAAAAATGGTGTTGATCATCTAGTCTGCTATTTTTCTAAGAACTTAAATAAGCACCAGAGAAATTATTCTGCAATTGAGAAGGGATGTTTGGCTTTGATATTGGCATTACAACACTTTGAAGTTTACATTAGTTCAGCTCCTTCTCAGATTATTGTGTTTAGTGGTCACAACCCCCTTACATTCATCAGCAAGATGAACAATAACAATCAGAGATTATGAAGATTGAGTTTGTTGTTACAGGAATATAATATTGACATTAGGCACATCAAGGAAAAAGACAATTTAATAGCAGATGCACTTTCCCATGTATAGAAATGTATTATTTCATGTATACTTTTTATCATTCATAGGATTTCTTCTTATGTTTTTTTTATTTATGAACCACATGTATAATTAAGCTATTGTAAAAAGAAAGCTATATAAATCTTTCTTTTTCACTTATGGGGGGAAAGTTTATGTATATTTAAATTAATTGTTTGTCTGTTAGTTTTAATATATTTTATTCCATTACATGTTATTGTAATGTAATATTGTTTACTGCACTTGATTTTTTTTCCTCAGAATTAAGTTCATTTCTGTTTGACTTGATTGATTTTTTAAAAATTTATTTCATTAATGTAAATACCCAATAATAGAAACATTGTATCTAGTTGCTGATCTTAAAATCAGTGACAGTTCTGGTTAACAACTTTTTTAAGAATCATTTAGTCAGTGTCATACCTAGACTACGTAGCATGAGGCACTTGTTAATTCGTAAACAAACTTCTTTTTTTCCCCAGAAATATGAACTCTTGACCCCCTTCCAGGCATCTGTTTTGTGTTTTAGTTAGCCTTATAACTGATGTTATGATAAGAATTCTATCAGTTGTGCCTTAACACTTGAGAAGTCAAGTTGTTATATGTTGTGTCCAGTTTGGGGCTGAAATTTTTACTTCAAATGATTGAATTTCAAGTGGTTGTTTTCCCTGGAAATACTAAAGTTCTTTAAATTAATTCTTGGACAAAGACATTTACTGGAATTTATACAGGATTCAAAAACTGGAATAATATATTCTGTGGTTCAACAATTAGAGACTGTGGACACATCAGTACAATGCTTACTATTGCATATATCATCGCCTTCCATCTTGGATTTTCCTCAGGATTTGAACTGTGATTCACTAAGAACTTTTCATTGATAGGATTTGTGTTTTTTAATTCTTGGATTACAATTAGGATTTAATTCACAATACCGTAAGTTCCTTTTTCACCCATATTCATACATCTTTTTTCAGCACTTCCTAACCCATCAGCAAAAGTTGAAGCAGAACTAAATTGCACGTTATTTAAATTTGTATGGGGTGGAAAAGTAGAGAGAATAAAACGTGATATACTAGTTTCCCCAGAAAACGAGGGAGGACTAAATATGATACACATATTTTCATTCATTAGGTATATTAAGATAAGATGGGTTAAAAGATTGCTGGAAAAGGAAGATGGAACTTGGCAG
Source organism: Sinohyriopsis cumingii (assembly GCA_028554795.2). Lineage (NCBI taxonomy): Eukaryota > Metazoa > Mollusca > Bivalvia > Unionida > Unionidae > Sinohyriopsis > Sinohyriopsis cumingii. The sequence continues at coordinate 68,329,699 of CM068834.1, read as the reverse complement.
AACTTAGTCAATACAACTATACTCAGAAATAAAAAGGATATTTGGAATTTAGGGAGAAGGAAATTAGAAGAATTTAGTAAATTCATTAAAAACAGTTTTTGGAGAGATGTAATTTTGGCAGTATCTAAATGGAAAGAAGAACCGCAAAGTCCTAACGAGTATCTATCCATGAGTACTTTAAATTTTGTCCCCCCTAAAATGATTTATCAATACAAATCCTGGACAGAAGCTGGTTTTGAAATTCTGAACGATCTAGTAGATGATCACGGTAATTTAATACCTTTTGAGATAATAAAACAAAAAACTGGAAGCAATGATTTCTTGAAATACTTCTCCTTAATATCCAGAATTCCTAAAGCATGGAAAGATGCCATAAAAAAACACCTAGTACATAATAATTTTGATAAGCAGGAGGATAAAATAACGAACTTGCGAAAACAAGATTCACTTAAGTTTGTTTACAAAGATCTTTTACAGGAAACTAAAAGGCAACACACTGCGAAGCAAGAAGCTTGGATGCAAGTATTTAATAAAAATATAAGTAGTGAGGAGTGGTCTGATATATATAGCCGGGCAAAATGCTGTACCAAGGATACCAAGTTGATCTCTTTTAACTTTAAATTAATCCATAGAATAATCGCTACTAATGATTTTCTTTAAAGAATTAACATATTTGATGACAACAAATGTACTTTCTTTAAGAGTGAAACTGAAAGTATTGAGCATCTCTTTTATGACTGCAGTATTACTTCACAGTTTTGGTACCGTTTTATTGAAGATTTTGCACCTTTTTGCCCAAATATTGTACATCTGTCCAAAAAAGAAACATTTTTAGGAAGTGAACAACTGGACAGTTTGGGTAATTTTCTGCTTATTTTGGCAAAATATTATATTTATACTTGCAGATTCAATATGAAAAATCCTTCTATTTTTGCCTTTAAGCAAATAGTTGCAATGCATAAGAACATTGAAAAATACAATGCTAAGGTAAATAAAAAAGAGGACCAATTTCTTCAAAAATGGACCTCAACAATGAACATTTAACTTGTCTCTGACTTGATGGTAAACAGGAACAAAATATTGTAATATCACAAAGGCCATGTCACCTAGATTGTGTGCCATATGCATGTGTATATGCGTGTGTGTGTGTGTGTGTGTGTGTGTGTGTGTTTTCTTTTTTACTTTCTCTGTAGATTATATTTATTATCCCTAGATTATCTGATAACCAGAAATGTTTGATTGTAAGGTGACCCTGGGATGGTTCCCCGACCCATTGGTCAACCTATTACGGGGTTAATAAAAAAAATATAAAAAAAAGTTCCTTTTTCTTATTTTTTTTTACTTTGTAGTCTAGGGAAATCAATTATTTGTTAAATTTTACAAAGCTTGTTGTCTTCATTCTTTTCTGTTACTTATTTTAAGACCATAGACTTGTAAAAATATAAAAAGCTAAGACACAATAAAAGAGCCAGGATGTTTGGTCAGTTTCCTTTCTAAAACAGTCAGATTTGTCAACAAGTTTAGGAATTTCCAAGTGGAAAGCTAATGTCCCAGACTCAGATTCAAATAAACATGTTTACCTGCAATAATAAATGTTTAATCTATAAACATATATTATCTATGTATTTTGTTGTTTATAAAATAAATGTCACTAGTTAGGTAGACCATTAACTTGCTTTTGGACTAAGGTCAGTTACAAAATATATATAAAGTATAATCATGGAGAAAAGCTAACAAACAAAACAAATTAAATATATATAATACTGTTTACTGGAATTGGTGATTTTCATAAAGTGGTTTTTACTCAGCTAAATGGCACTGGGCACTCTGCAACTAGAATAAAAAAAATCTGAAAGAAGTTTTAAAGATTTTGATATGAATGGCTTGGTAAATGATTCACAGAATGTGTCTTCTAGTATTGACTCTGAATTTATCAACTATGATTATGTTAACTTTGAATAAGTTCTGTTAATTGTTATATACAAAGATGATCAATTAAAATATAAATGTCCATGTAGGAAACTATTAACTAATATGAACAGAGCACTCAAGAAAGGTATATATTTTTATCATATGATGTTCACAAAATACACTCAGTACAGGTCATGCAAAGACTGGGAATACTATAGAAATAATAGGAATTTTGTAAGCATGCTTTTTTTTGGAAACGTGCTGAGGCATTAAATCTAGGAACTTCTGGACAACTATTAAGCCTTATGTTTCCAATGAACATTCAGATAGTCAAGATAATATCATTCTTGTTGAAGTTACAAAAATTGCAAACAATACCATGGAAATCAAACTTTTTAAAAATGTAAATGTTACATTAAACTTTGATACAGATGTTCCTTTAGACCCTTTAAGGACAGTAGTAAAAAAATAGATTCAGTTTTTGAATTTAAGCAAGTTTACTATGAAGAAAAGTTTAAAATAAGAGGAATTTTAAGTTAAAAATCTATGTAAGGGAAGGATGAAATTCCTGTTAAATTGTTAAATTTTGTGTTACCAATCCATGTTAGCCATGTCACAGACCTAATTAACCTTTAAGTCAAATATATTTCCTGATTGTCTGAAGGAAGTTCGGGTAGTTCTGATTTTCATAAAGAAGTATCCCCTTGATAAAACTTACTATAGACTTGTCAGCATTCTACTCATCATATCCAAACTGCATGAGAAAACAACTGAGACCCAGTTATCATCATTTTGTTGAACATTTTTGTTATGTACTTGTATATTGTGTGCTAATTGTTATGATTATATATTGAAAGGGTCTTTTATAAAAAAATAAATCATTATAAATAGCTAATTTTGTCCATTGTGAGTTTGCACTAAAAGATAAGGTCATTTTGTTTGGTAAACATGTTTACATGACCTTTAGATCTTGTTGATGAATTTGATGGGATTTGAGTTCAGGTCATTGGTTTCCTCCTTTGGAAAACAGGTCACCTGATTTTTGATTGGTTGGCTGTTAAAGGACCTGACCTTGCTGACAAGTTAGAATGATTTGGAAATGAACTAATGACCCTCTTCCTTGTTCTGAAATTGTGTCTTAGATTTTTTCATGTAAGGTAGTGTCTAAAGGAATTAACTATTCCTGTCTTGAACACTAGTCTTAATAAAATCTATTTTAGTTGTGTTCAGTTATTAGTTGAGTGGATTTATTTATTTCAGTTACTCATTGGAATTAAGTAAGGACGAAGTAACTAAACTATTTGGAATTCCTTTAAAGATGTTTTGGATTATATCTTTGTGATACATTAAGACTGTTATTAGATTTACACTATTCAAGACCATTGGTACATCAGCTCAGTAGATTGGACTGAAGTTGGAACACCACTAGAACTAATTTGGAATACTTTATACTTTGGGGCTTGTGATAGACTTTTAAGACTATTTGGGATTTCATTCACAATAATGTAAGTTATTTTTAAATTTTCCACTTTGTATTCTAGGAAAATAAATTATTTGTTGAATTTTGCAAAACTTGTTGACTTTTGCTTTTTTCCATTATGTAGTTGAATGCCACAGAGTGTAACAATTTTTAACTTGGTACTTTTTGTAAAGGATATGGGTGTCAGACCACTCTGTTACATGTGTTATTTACTTGAAGATTAGAATAAGGCATTTGATAAAAGCAAATATGTAGCTGTAGTTCTGATGGATTTATCTAGGGCTTTGGGCTGTTTCCCTCATGATAATCTCATTCACAAGCTAAGGGCTCGTGGAATGTCAGCTGGCACAGGAAGTCTGTTATATAGCTGTCTGTCAAATCAAAGCTGCAAATTAAGACTGAAATTCAAAAAGGGGTTCTCAGGGGTAAATCCTTTGATCTTTAATGTTTGGTGCTTAACTGTGCTGATGATAAGACTTGTCCTTTTATTCCCCAGATTATGACACTTTAATTAACACACATGAAACAGTCCAGCATTCTGACTGACTAATTCAGTGTGAACCAAATACAAGCCAACTCTGAAAAGTGTCAAGTACTAGCTCTGGGTAAAAATACATTTAGTGTCAAGCCTGTATTTAACATAAACAGTGCTGTCATAAATTGTGACAAAATTGTTAAACTGTTATGAATTGACATTACCTGTCAACTGCAATTCGATTTTCATGTAAAAATCTTTGTAGGAAGGCTTAAAGGCTTCTATTTGTCGTGAAATATATTTGTCATAAGTTACCCACCTCAGCAAACTGATAATCTTACATACCGTTATCCTTTCCAATTTCAACTTCTGTCCATTTGTCTGGCATTCCTGAAGTGACAATGCAAGAGCATGCTGAGATTTGTGTATGATGATTCCACAAGCAGTGATCATAAACTCTAACTTAAGGCAAAAATGCCAATCCTGAATATGTGCAGACTTAGGGCTATGCTTCTGGAGACTATTCAAATTATGTATAGGTTTGCTTGAGGTAATTTTATGTTTAAAGTACAGTAATTACAATTTAGATCTTCAAATACTTAATTAGATATCCAGTAATTAAAACTTCAACATATGGCAAGAAAATCTTTTATATATGCAGCTGCCATTTTATGAAATTAGCTACCAAATTACTTTAGAGACCAAATAACATTTCAATTCAAACTGGCATTGTTCTGTGCTAAAATCTTGCAAGACTTGAAGAAGAGAATAGTGACTAACTTGCCAGTTCCTATGAAAATAGAAAGATGGAAACTGGCTAGAGAAGCATATGTCATTGGAAGAAATGAAAACATTAAGACAAAATTATAAGAGAATGAAACCTAGATGTGTGGTTGGAAACAGGGAAGCATGCCAGAGATAGTTGGGCAAAGAGAGTTATCTAAGATTTAACTAATAAACTGAAAAAGTCACAGCTAGATTTGGTAGTATTTCACTGTATACTGTATTACACAATTCACTGCCAAATCCTTGGAGTTTATCCTTGTATCAGCAAATATGTATAAATCCTCTTTTATTCTTTTTCTTAAATTGATACTTTCAGAATGGGATCTTTTTTATTTTGGTTTTTGGCTTTAGTTCTTAGAATAATATAAGACAAATTGAAAGATATACTCTATGACCTCTTTTCAAGTAAGCTGTTAGATTTTTGTATAGATCCAATGCATTGACTGTGAACTTGATTGTGGAGGATATAAATTAAATAGGAATTAAAAAATAAATTAACATGAATAATATATTTATGTGATTTATGTTAGGAAATTAATAATGTGCCAAATGTAAATGTGTTATATACAGATCAAATGTTTACTCATTTTTCACTTAAGGAAGGGGAGACAGTATTTGTATGTATGTTGTGAAATATGTTAATCCCTTGCCTTATTTCATTTTGAATAAGGTGCCCCACTTTAAAGTAAATTTGCATTAAAACAAATTATATGTTTAAAATAAAATACATTTTTCATTTTTTCAGAAACAGCAATAATTATAGTTACCTGGTTTCAATTTCCTTTACCAGTAAAAAAAACCATAATATGATGCTTAATACATATAAAAAACTATAAATAGATTATGACATCTTTCAAAATTTGCACTGACCATGAAAATGTATCTAACATCAAATTGGTATTCGTCTTATTGCAATACATCTGCTATTTTATTTTTGTTTTATATCATTGTATTGTCATGCTTTTGCCATGTGACTGGTAGGACCTTTGCCTGCTTTCTTTTGCTCTGAATGCTTTTTTTTGCATTGTTTGCAACTTTTTCTATTTTTATTTTTTATATTATTATTATTATTATTATTATTAAATTCATGCTGTATATTGTTTGTATAAGTTTTTGCTTGCCATCTTTGCTGCATTGATATGTTTGTGTGTTGCTCCTTGCTTTCCAGTTATAAGAGGGAGAAACTTGACTTTACAAATGTGTCCATCACTGGGAGTTGGACAGAAATTTGGTGACATGGAAATGACATATTGTTTCATATCAAAGTGTATCGGTGATGGATCTTTGTGTGTGTTGATGTAATATATCCTGTGCATATTGATGTAAATACTTTGTACATGTATATCCTGTTTGTGTGTTGATGTAATGTATTCTGTTTTTTTAAATATATCTACTGTGTGTGTTGATGTAATATATCCTGTGCATGTTGATATAAGTACACGTACATGTACATGCATTCCACTGTGTGTGTTGATCTAATGTATCCTGTGTTTTTTAAATATATCTACTGTGTGTGTTGATGTAATATATCCTTTGCATGTTGATATAAGTACATGTACATGTATATGCATTCCACTGTGTGTGTTGATCTAATGTATCATGTGTTTTTAAATATATCTACTTTGTGTGTTGATGTAATATATCCTTTGCATGTTGATATAAGTACATGTACATGTATATGCATTCCACTGTGTGTGTTGATCTAATGTATCATGTGTTTTTAAATATATCTACTGTGTGTGTTGATGTAATATATCCTGTGCATGTTGATATAAGTACATGTACATGTATATGCATTCCACTGTGTGTGTTGATCTAATGTATCATGTGTTTTTTAAATATGTCTACTGTGTGTGTGGATGCAATATATCCTGTGTGTAGGTGGTTGATGTACATATATCCTGTATGTGTGTATTCAAGCAAATATATCCTGTGGTTGTTCATGAAACTATATCCTGTGTGTGTATTCAAGTAAATATATGCTGTGTGTGTATTCAAGTAAATATATCCTGTGGTTGTTTATGAAATTATATCCTGTGTGTGTTGATGTACTGTATCCTTCTTCCTTTACATTGGGCATTATTAGAATGTGTTGTTCTTGTGCAGAATCATTTTTATAATTCTTTAGGCTTTTTAATAGATAGAATCTAGGTGAAAGAAATGATTTTTTCAGGGATAAATTAATTTCCTACATTTTACTTATTTAGATGATGGCAATATGATCGTCAGAATTTGTTATGTACAATACTACCATTTTCCTTGGATGTCCTTTTTATGTTTTGTTTGAATTTGCCAAGTACAGTACTACCATTTTCCTTGGATGTTCTTTTTATGTTCTGTCCGAATTTGCCCAGTACAGTACTACCATTTTGTTCGGATGTCATTTTTATGCTCTGTCTGAATTTGCGAAGTACAGTACACCATTTTCCTTGGATGTCCTTTTTATGTTCTGTCCGAATTTGCCCAGTACAGTACTACCATTTTTCTTGGATGTCCTTTTTATGTTCTGTCTGAATTTGCCCAGTACAGTACTACCATTTTTCTTGGATGTCCTTTTTATGTTCTGTCCAAATTTGTCCAGTACAGTACTACCATTTTGTTTGGATGTCCTTTTTATGTTCTGTCCAAATTTTCCCAGTACAGTACTACCATTTTCTTTGGATGTCCTTTTCTGTCCAAATTTGCCCAGTACAGTACTACCATTTTCTTTGGATGTCCTTTTTATGTTCTGTCAGAACAGCAGTAGTACATATGTTGTTACCTTTGTTTGCCTGTCAACCAGGTTTTTGTGTTTAGGTTAGTTTTCAGATACTTTGATGGGACATATGTGTTCCATGCACACAGTTTTTGTTACAATCCTATTTTCCCCTTCAGGAGAAAGTCCTTTAGGCTGCATTTGGGACAGCATAGGATATTCCTGACAGGAAAAATGCCATTGGGCTGCATTTGGAACATGGTGGGATATTCCCCACAGGAGAAATGCCTTTGGGCTGCATTTGGGACAGGGTCGGATATTCCCCATAGCTGAAACACCATTAGGCTACATTTAGGACAGGGTAGGATATTTCCCACAGGAGAAATGCCTTTAGGCTGCATTTGGACCAGGTGGGATATTTCCCACAGGAGAAATGTCATTAGGCTCCATTTGGGACAGAGTAGGATTCTGCATTTAAAATCTAGCAATTTGTTACCTCATCCAAGTTCAAATATCCACTGCTTTTGAGTATGGTAGATACTTTTGGGGGCTGTAGAGGTGTGGGTCAGGGTCATGCACTGTAGGTGAAAGACATGATTTTTTTAATAGCATTTCATCAAATGAAACCTTGATATGCAATAAGACCTATCAAAATTTGTTAAGAGTGCTGCTGTCTGATTGGCAAACATTCTATGTTGTGGTGTTACCTTAAAGTTCAAGAAAAAGGCAGCCGTTGTTTTGGACAAAATGGTATTTTTGTATAAGATAAACTCGTATCTAAGAGCAAGTTCATACCTGATTTCACATTGTGGGAGGTTTGAATATGGGCAACATTCAAATGATCTTTTAGTTGAAAATTCACCCATTTGTGCATCAGCTTTTCTTTATATTTGTAGATTGAATGGTTTGTACGTGATGTCTGATGTAGCTATGCAGCTTTCGCTAGTGGACTTCATCAGCTCATTAAAGTAAGTTTATTAAGTGAGTGTTGTCTGCTTAGCACATGCCAATTTTACATTAGGTCCTTACAGAAAGGTTTATTTAATGTGTTATCTACTTAACACATGCCAGTTTTACATTAGATCCTCACAGCAAAGGTTTATTTAATGTGTTATATATTTAGCTCATTCTACTTTACAAATTTAAAGTGTTATATGATTAGCACATGCTAAATTTTCATATGGTCCTCGTAGAATAGGTTTATTTAATGTGTTACATATTTAGCACATGCTAATTTTACATCTGGTTCTTACATAAAGGTATATTTAGTGTATTATATGTTTAGCAATGCTAATGTTACATCTGGTCCTCAGTTATATATTTAGCATTTGCTTTTTTTACATCTGGTCTTCACAGGAAAGGTTTATTTAATGTTTTATATATTTGGCACATACTAATTTCCCATCTGGTGGTCACATGAAAAACTATAATACTTGCAGTGAAAATTCCATACATGTTAGATTCATATATCACTATGGCATTTATGGTACTTCTTTAAAACTCTGTAAGGGGTCCCGAGTGGCCGAGTGGTCTAAAGCGCTGTCCATTATGGATCACTGCCATCTCACCTCTGTCTGTGGCGGTTCGAGTCTAGGATTCAGCCAATGTGGGTATGTGAGAAAGCTTGCCAGTAGCTTCTCGTGGGTCGGTGGTTCTTTCCGGGGATTTCCCGGGTTCTTCCTCCACCATTAATACTGGCCGCCATGTATAGCCTATCGTGTGCTGAAAAATGGCGTTAAGCCCCAAAACAACAACAACAACAATAAAACTCTGTAGCACTCCTTTTTAACATAAACCCTTCCAGTCTAACTCCTATTTTAACACTATCACTCTCATTTGAACACTGTTGTTCCCTTTAAGACCAACACTTCCCATTTAACACTAACACTTCCATTTTAACACTAACACTTCCATTTTAACACTAACACTCCCATTTTAACACCAACACTTCCATTTTAACACCAACACTACCATTTTAACACTAACACTTACATTTTATCACTAACATTCCTAATTTAACACTAATACTCCCATTTTAACACTAACACTTCCATTTTAACACTAACACTTTCATTTTAACACTAACATGCCCATTTTTACACTAACACTTCCATTTTAGCACTAACACTTTCATTTTATTGCTAACACTCCCATTTTAACACTATCACTTCCATTTAACAGTAACACTCTCATTTTAAAACTAACACTCCCATTTTAACACTAACATTCCCATTTTAATGCTAGCACTCCAGTTGTAACATGGACTCTCCCATTTAACACTAACACACACATTGTGGCTCCCACTTTAGCACAAACACTCCCATTTGAACACTGAAAGTCCTAGTTAACACTGACACTGATTAAAACTAACAGTTTTACACTGTCTCTCCCATTTAGAGCCAACATTTCCCATTTTAACACTAAGACTCATTTTATTACTAATACTGTACTCCCATTTTACATTAAAATTCCCATTTAATAATAATAATAATAATAATAATTATAATAATAATGAGGACTTTGTATAGTGCCTAATCTTTAGAAGCTCTAAGCGCTTTATATTTTACAACACCTATAAAATAAAAAACATAATCATATGATTACAAAAACAAACACCATGAAATTATAAAACAAAAACAAAAACATGCTGAGAATATTTAAGGTAGGAAACATTATTATGTCTTTAAGTTTAATACTAACACTTCCATTTTGACACAAAATACACATATACATGCAAAATGAAACACACACACACACACACAGACACACACACATGTGCATTTACAAACATTGAACAGCATTGAACAGGAGGCAGAGTAACTGATACTATTTTTAGAAGAACAAGAGTTACATAAACATACATGCTGGTGTTACACAATGCAGAAATCACAGTTTTTGTTACTTTGTTCTTTACTACCTTGCCAGACTTGTTTCATATTTTATTAGCATGCATGAGTTGATTTAAAGCTCATCACGCAAATAATCAATACCCATGGTATGCTGGATGCTGATGAAGCTGAATAACAAAACATGACATATTAGTAGTTCCTTGTGGGTAATACAAAGATTTTAAAGAAGAACAAGACATGTTGTAAAATATTGTGAACACCTGTTTAATATAAGAAAAACTTAAAAGCAAAACATGACTCAGACCTTCCTTACAGAAGCGAGATATGGTCCAATCACTATGAGCACTCTGAGATGTAATGTGTTGGGAAAATCCATTATATTCTCATGTGGCACGGTTGTCTGAGTTACAAATTTTACAAAGGAAATACATCACTGATGTGACTATTTTGAGCCATATTGTCTGTGAGAATTACATATAAAATCTATTGACTGGTTGTGTATTATCAAATACATTGTGAGTGGATCTCAAAGGATGAGGAAAATCCTTCTGTGATGCGCTGTGAAAATGCAGAACAAGTGAATGGTTGATTGCATCTTCACAAGACTAATAATTATCAATGTATAAAATGACAGGTAAGTGAAGTTCAAGCAGTTTTCCTCGATGCTAAATAATTATAATATGTTCTAATTTTGATGCCATTTTCATCCTATTTCCAAGTTGGGAGCACCTGTATTAATTAAATTTTAAAAGTTGCAAATTATGCGAGCATGAGCTTTAATGGTTTCAGCTTTCATAAATCGACAAGTAATATTTTTAAGATGCTAAAATGGAGGATGACTAGATGACTGCATTTACATTAATTACTTAATTCTCGATGGATAAAAATCGGTTACTGAGTGTGATTCTTTGTGGTTTATGTCATCTGATCAGTTCATATTCAAAACTATGCCCTCCAAGTTTCTTGTCACCACAGTCACAAGTATTAATTATACCACTAGTCGTTGAAGATTATCTGAGTTTTAAAGGATAAGTATGATCCATTTGTTCTTTGCTGAAAAATCACAGGCCATTACTACAAATCACCCCTAGGTGTAAACTTTTCATGTACAATGTACGTTAAAAAAAGCACATGTTGGCAGATATCTGCTCAGCTATCTCATGCTTGATACCCGGGACTTAATAAGGTATCAAAAAAGTTACTTTTAAATTCATATTTGTTTACTTTTAAATATAAGATAAAATGAACGATATGAATGTGCTGTGTATTTTAGTTTTAAAATTGAAATTTAAGAATGAAATATTATCATTCACATTGACCTGATATAATTTATCAACCATTCTCACTGACCCAGTTTAATTTGTCCATCATTCTTATTGGCCTGGTTTAATTTGCCAACCATTTTCATTGACTCGGTTTAATTTTGTTGACCATTCTCAGTGACCCATGTTATTTTCTCTGCAACTGACATGTAATCAATTACATTCTTCTTGCAGCATTTATAATAATGAAACACTGTATGGTGGCTCATAGAATTGAATTATGTTTCTTGAATCGAAATAAAATGTTTAAAGATGTCAAACTTTTTGGAAACTTCTACCAGGTAACCATTGATCCTAACAATTGGTTACCTGAGTACCGGGTCAAAGGGAAATTGTATTAAATGTGAACCTGAGCTGCTTTGTTGTAGGTTCATACATGCCAACTCTCAAGAGAGGTATAAGCATAATTATTACTAATATAAGTGGAAAAAGCATGACCTGAGTATAAGAATTTATGTATTACATACCTTAGGTACAGAAAACAATGAAAAGCATACATTTATTTTTTTTACTTACCTGGATCTTCCATTAAAATTCTTGTCACAAATTGGCTAAATCCATGTGAATTATTTAGGAATATAGACATAAAACAAAATTATTTGTGTTTAACACTCACTTTAACTAGTCTTCATGTCTTACTTTCACTGAATGGTCCACAAATGATGAATGCTGTACTGCGTCATTGCCAAATGCTTCTTTCAAAGTTTATAAAGTACTATTAATTTGGCCTTTTCATGATGCAGATTAACAAAATCCTCTAAGATTTTTCAGTCATATAAGAACCATGAGTCACAGCTATAAAGACCATTTCTCTTAATATCTGGTGCCATTTCTTTTCAATTTAGACTGCTCCACTACATATTTGTATATCAAAATATAATGAATCTGTGACACGTGGTTTCATATTCAAGAAGCCTATTTGTTTTCTTGGAACTGTTTCATGTACAGTTTCTAAGTGTGTGTGTTGTGATGTGAGTTGGATTTTTAATGTAGCTTTAACAATTTTTCAGTCATATAGCTACGATGTCTGCAATGTGGCAGTTTATAGTGATATCTAGTACTGGGGCATCATGCTGCAGACATATAGCATGATGTCCCACCCAGTCACATTATCCTGACACCAGGCCGAACAGTCCTAACACTAACCTCTTAATGCTGAATGCCAAGCGAGGCAGCTGTTAGTACCATTTTTGTTTCTATAAATAGAAAATAAGGAAATTAGACAGAGATTTAATGATGGATAAATGTGCAGCAGCCACTAGTCACTCATTAGGAACCTTGAACTTTAATCACTATTCCATGTCTCTCTCACTCCTGATTTCTTGGATCTGAATTATGAAACATGTTTTTTTTTTAATTTTTATTTTAACTTATACCCGATTGCCACTTTTATTACCCTGGTTATTTTCAACAAGTGGGTACCTGTGTACCCAGTAACAGCTTTAAAAATGTTATTCATCAAGTGGTATGTTGATGAACATCCTTGTCCAAAGTTAAGTAAATACAGTTCAGATTTGTTTGGGTCAGCATTATTGGTCTAATGCTGTGTAATGTTTAGTACACCAAATGAGCATCAACACAATTTGATATGAAAATCAGGCATACTAAGTAAAGAATTAACAGGGAAAAAGCCTTCTCAACAGTTCTTTTCCGCAGATATTTAGAAACATATTTTTTAACTCTATTTTTTATTTAGACAGAAAATTGATACATTTGAGAGTGCTATTATTAAAATATATTTTAACAAAAACTTGTTGACCAGAAAGGCAGCAACTTGAGAGAGATACCAAATTTAACATAATACGGCATTACATTTCCAGTGTATACTTGATTGCATCTAGTAGTGTCGTTAATAATATTTGTAATTTTGTGATTAATTTCAACATAATGAATAAAATGTTATGGAAATTGCATTAACTTGAAAGTAATTTTTGTACCTTTAAGACAAAAATGAATATATCTATTAATAAGCAGAATTGGTGTGTTCAGAGAATTCTTACTTATCCATAACTTAGACTCAAGAGCAGTATTGGATAAATGCATTGATATTAATAACTTGGTGCATGTAGCATGATTATTAAATTGAAGGCAAACAATGTGAAAAGAGTGGAACATATCCTGGAACCTATTCCAGACTTCAGCAGCTTCAGGTCTTTTGCTGCAATATTCATTTAATTTCCGGCAACAAAATTAATTATGGTGCCTTGATGAAGATTCATTTCATCAGCTGTTGATTTTTGTTAATTTATTTGTTGTATCCTTTAGATGTCTCATGCTTATCACCTGTTATTGTCAGAATGAATAGTAATATGGATTTGAGCTCAGAGTACTGATATAACATGCTAATTAGTAATACTTTGCCATGGGATACACTGTAATTGGTACTTCTTCCAATCACAATATTTACACCAACATCTATGGAACAGAATTATTCTGATAAATGCAGTTAGTTGGAAGCCATCACGTAAAAGCAGCACCTGGAGTAATCATTAATCTGGAGCTGGCTGTAGGAATATTTTGACTTGGCATCAATGAAAGTCTCGTGGTTTACCAGGCACCACAGAATGTTGTCAGAATGGTTACTCTGGCTGATCATTATGATGTGTCTACGGCACTTGCCTTTGCAGATCATTAACATCTCACCACTGTCAATGTGGATTTTCAAGTCTTGGGCTTGACCATCATGTAAAAGCTTTCCCAGGTCCTTCCTCCATCATAGATACTGGTCATCATGTAGACAATGGCATTAAGACCAAAACAATAACAACAACAAATAACATTGGGGGAGGAAATTTATTTTACTATGTTTGCAGTAGATGTTTCTAATTTGAAACCAACATGAATAAAAGTCCTAAACTCTATGATGATGATTGGTGCATTTTATTACTACAAAACAGTTAAAACAATAACCCTTTAGGTGGAAAACAGGAAAGTAACTCAGCAGCTTGATATATATTATTCATACACCTGCCACAAACTGGAGCATACCAGTATTACATTATGTTATCCATCCTTTCATCTTTCCATGTTACCAAATTGTTTCTGCATAATTACCCAAGTTGTGGTGTTGTCCTCATCTGCAGTTTGTGGGTGGCTTGTGCTTGGGATAACAAAGGACCTTTCAGTTTTGGGCTGGAAAGCTCAAACGTCACAGTCACCACAAATGAATGGATAAAAATGGTTTCTGCATAAGATCTCAAGTTTTTCCTCCTTTATAGTTACCAAATTTCTTTAAAAGACTTGCGCATAGGTTAAGGAAGAACGTTATTAGTTTTTGGGTCAAACAATTCTATGACAAGGTTACTGTGACCGAAAGAAGAATTGTTTCTTGACAATAACTTGAGTTCTTAGTCATTTGCAGTTACAAAAGTTAGTGGATAGCTTATACTTTATTTAAAGGAAAATACTGTTTGTTTTGGGGTCAAAAGGACAAAACTTTAGGTTACTGCGATTGAAAGAAGAAAAGGGCTTCTGCACAATAACATTACTTCTGCAGATCTGGACCAAACTTAGCATTTGATTTACTGATGGGGTATAAAAGAAATCAATCTGTTTGGTGGTCTAAAGGTCAAGGTCACTAACTGAAAGAAGAAAGAAATGTTTTCCACACATTAACTCAAGTTCTACATAATGTACAGTTACCTGACTTTGTGGATAGCTAACAAATGAGGAAAGATGGAATACTTGCATTTTTGATCTCAAAATATCAAAGGGCAAAATCACACTGAATATACAGTAATAACAAAAGCAGTTTTTGCATCATAACTTTTAATAATTCTAGGCTTCATACCTTGACCAAAGCTTGTGGAGGGACTACGCTTAATTTAAGGACAAGTTTTATTAATGTGTTAGTTAAAAGTCTTGGTCATTGTGGCAGTAAAACAGATTTGCAGAGTAACCTTTGTTCCTGAGTAAGCTCCTCAATCAAACTTTATGGATGGCTTGCCCACAGCCTAATAAAAAAATCTTGTAGATTCTGTGGTGAAAATGTCAGAGGGCATGGCCATGGTAAGTATTAATGGTTGCTGTGCATTCATTTTAGTGTGTGAAGTGCCAGCATTGGGAATTATTAAACTCAGGGCAGCCATATACTGTGCCATTTATGGCTCTTTTGTTAATTACATGTATAAATGAAATAAAATTAAAACTTATTTCATAATTATAAAAGAATCCTTATGGGATAATTGCAGTAGTCACATTATCAGTATGCCCTGCTGCCATGCCCACACATAGGTTCAGTTATTATTTCTGACATGATTGTAGTTGTCATGAAAAATATTTTTTCAAAAACTTTGAACAGTAGCCAGTACAGATATGTGATTTTACTAGAGCTTATTTGAGCACTTCCTTCAAAATAGTGAGATCAAATATAACATCATAAATCTGGATACTGGTGCAAGTGGTTACAAAGAAAAAGTTCAAACAAGAGAAATACAACTTTTACTTTAGAGGGAGTAGTTTTAATAATATCTTTCAGCTATTGGCAAAAACAAAGATAAAAGCAGTTGAAAAACAATTGATGCAAAGCTTCTGATTTGTGTAGACAACTTAAATCTTTTAGTCATTCTTATGAAATTTTGCACAGACAAGAACATTTGCTTGTTATGTTTTGAAGAGAACATACAGTTGCCACATAATTCAGTTTCAGTTTTGACAGCAAAGGAAACGTTGTAAGATGTGATCTCCCAGATTCAGAATATATTTGGACAGTCTGAAAGAAAATATTTTGTTAGATAAAGAATTTATAAACAACACTCAGTGGTTGAAACACTCAAACAGTATAAATGATGGGATGTATGGCATGGTAGGCTTGGAATTAACACTGCCTCATAATGTTAGGATCATTTATATTGACTTTAAAAACAACAGTCAGTAGGAAAGCACATTCTGATTAGGCTTCTGGTTTAATCTGGCAGATTTTCTAGGTATATGTGCTCAAATAAGGCAAAGCCATGCAGTAAATTAGTACACAATGAACTTAATCATCACCTTGGAAACCAATCACTTGGAGTAAATGGTTCATGGATTGATTGGAATATAGCAGAATGGGATTTATCAAAGACTATGGGTGTGTTTTTATGTTAGGTCAGGTTAATTATTTATGCATTTAAGAATATGAGACAAAAAGAGATAATTTACATTTAAGAATATGAGACAAAAAGAGATAATTTACATTTAAGATCTGGCATATTATATCTGTGTATTATGCTTTAAAAAAACTTTTTATAAAGATAAACTGCAGGTTTAAATAATCATTGAATATTGTTGATGATATCTTTACTGTACACTGCTTACCAGTATTAGCTTATCAGACCTGCTGTACACTGCTTACCAGTATTAGCTTAACAAACCTGCTGTACATTGCTTACCAGTATTAGCTTATCAGTCCTGTTGTACATTGCTTACCAGTATTAGCTTATCAGTCCTGTTGTACATTGCTTACCAGTATTAGCTTATCAGTCCTGCTGTACACTGCTTACCAGTATTAGCTTATCAGTCCTGATGTACACTGCTTACTAGCAGTAGTTTATCAGTCTGTCCTGCTGTACAATAATAGGTGCATAACATTATATTTAAAAGAAACATTGTTTCAATCTTGTAAATTGCTCCACAGTTTCAAAGTCATCATATATCCCACTACTGCATCCCTATGATGCAGTGTTCAATCCAGCATGCAGAAAGTGGGGTACCAGATCACAAAGCAGGATTATTTAGTCCCCTCCTCCTTTCCCCTAAAAAACATGATCATCATTTACCATGTGTGTTTGATTGGTGCCAAAGATAATCAAATGCAGGAAGACATTTCTATAAGCCGCTGAAATTGATTGTCTTGAACTTCTTTGGCATTGAATACACTCTCTTCAGTAAGATTAGCCATTGTGGAGTGTTCTTGATGTTTTCAGTCTATAAAGTCAACCATAAGGATCATTTATCCTTATTTTCGCAGGTCTTTTTAATGCTCCCTATTGGTACCATAGAAGCAAACTTTCTAATGTAAGAGATGAAAAATGAGGGTTGATGGCACAGTTGTAAGTGAACTCTATACATGCCCTCTGACAATATCCAGTCGCATTATCCATATTTTGTCATCATGTATGTATATGTATCAGTACAAAACAATATCACAATGACCGTAAGGATGTTTTACCTAAATGTCAGATATTAATCAAGCTGAGTGGAGTGCCCTCCAACAAAGCATTTATTAATTCATTAGGATTATAATTTTGTTGGGTCACAATATTTGCAATTGAATTCTTTACTGTAAAACTGAATTTTATTTCCAGTAAGCAGATTTGAAGTTTTGTCTCAAAACTCTTGCTAATGTTAAAGGAATTCAAACTTTGGTTTGATCATAGTTTTTCCCCAAGGACTTAATACCATTATATGTGAATTCTATGCCAATATTAATTAAAACTTTGAATTTGGGACTGAAGGATTGTACTACTGTGAAAATACATGACACTGTATCATATTGATTTATCTCATAACATTTTAATACAGTTTGGCTAATAAGCCAAAGAATTTCCAAGTTTTTCCATGAGTGATATTTTGTATGCATGGCTTTTTTGTTATGATGATGATGATAATACTAGTACTTGTGGTGATGATAGTACTGGTGGTGATAATAATGATGGTGGTGATAATAATGATAGTAATGGTGGTGATGATAATGATGGTGCTCCGAGGTGTTGATGATGATGATATTATTGTTGATGATAATGATGGTACCGATGATGATAATAATGGTACTGGTAATGATAATAATAATGGTACTGGTGGTGGTGATAATAATGGTACTGGTGTTGGTGGTGGTGATGATGATGGCAACAACAAGAACTCAAGCAATGAAAATGCTTTAAAATAATGCCATTTACCTTAAAGTATTTTCATGTGAAACCTTCATCTATTACTCTATCTTTGACTGCTCAAGGTTTGTATGAGCTTTGGATTTTGAATCAAAAGGTAGTAGATTTAGTACACCCACCCACCCAGGACAATCCAGGTGCCTCAGTATGTCCTAATGGGAAATGCACTTAGCTCCCATTTTCTTGGCATGATATAACCTATAATGTGCTCCAAGTGCAGTCAAAAACAACTTACATGCTATCTGCTGTATGCATATACTGCAATCAATCCCATATTGTCATATTTTAATTTTATCAATTTGAACAGAATTGGTCTTTTCTCCAGTAAATTTGTATTACAGTCGGGCCATAGTTAATGAATCATAAATGAATTTCATCATTTCACTTTTTAAGAGTGGATAGAAACTAGAAATTGGCTTTTACAAGAGTATATTTTGTTTTCTTGGTGGTGAGCATACATACAAGATTATAATTTTATCCTATTCTTTCCAGTAAGTTATTCCTTTCTCACAGATTAGATTATGACAATGAAGGAAAGTAGCTAGGTTTTCTGAGTCTGTTTAATTAATATTTGTGATGTCCATAGTATAGCAATTGTCTTGAATGTAAATAAATATTTAATGAGTGCTTCCGCCATCCAGTGTTTTATTGCCAGTACTTTCCACTCATGGCTGTTGTGCTGATGGTTTTATTGATTTGGTTGGGTTCTTGGGCTTTAAAATTTATATTTACCACTATGCGTTATGCCACTTTGCACCTTAGTAATTCCTTTGAACTGGCACTTCGAGTACAGGTGTTGCCTATTCTTTTTAAGCAGAATAGATTTAGATCTTCCAGCTGTAAACACTGTACATTGAAGGTCTATGCTTAATTAAAATTATCTGTTAAATCGGTATGAATGGAATATAAACCATCACCTTGCATCATGTCAGAGTGCAATGAATTCATAGCATACTTTTAAGAGAGAAATTATGAAGGTAAGAAAGAAGAAAAAATGTATGAGTATGTATGTATGAGTATCAATAAAATCAGTAAGCTGTGAATCAGAGGCAAGAGTTTTTATTTTTAGCCAGCTTTTAGTACTGAAATAAACTGAAAACAAATGACTGATTATGAGTTGAGCACACTCACATGCAGCCCCCCCCCCACATATGAATGACAGAATACCTGACAAACAAAAGTGCCCAACCAGCCCTTTTTCAAGGGCACAGAGCTACAAAAGTTAATTAAACAAATGACAACAAAAGACAAAAATGTGAGTACTTTATAAAGTCTACCTTGTGTTTGCTGTAAACAGGTACATTTAAATACAAAATAAAGGTTGAACAATGTTGAGTGTGGTTACTTTTTAATGCTAGCAAGGCAGGAATAACAAGTGACCCCAATCATCTGCTTAGTAAGTCAGTAATAAATGTGCCATTGACAAAATTTTCCATCCCAGATATAATATTTCCATTCTGGATATAATATTTTGATCAGCTGGCTGTTTGTTAAAACTTGCATGAAATTATATCTTAAAACAATAATACATCATTGAGTTGGTATTATATAATGGCTTAATAAATGCTTTTAAAAATAAATTTATAAATTCATTTTTTGTTGTTGACATTTTTACATAAAAAAGATAATTAAGACCATATGCTTGAGAAAGCAAATAAGTGGCAGGAAAATATGACTTTATAACCTGTATGATCCTTGTTACCTGTGCATTGACAAATGTCTGTTTGGATTATTCCTGATTTATACTGCTGGGTTTGAGTGTATACATCAAAAGATTCATTTATAATGAAGGTTTTACTTTTATGGCTTTATTTTCATGTACACTTATAGGATAAGGCTCACTTATGGAATATTGAGTAACTGCAACTTATGTGATATTGTCAGCATTATTAGTATACATATAATCAATCAGTGTTTCTGAGTCACTTCTGTTACCCTAGTGGGTATAGGAACTAGCTGTTTGAGTTCAGCTTTGCTTGGTGTGATAATTTGTAAATTGTAATTGAAGTCACCTACTAAACCGACTTGAACACTTCTTTGTTTTCTATATACAAATTTTCAAGTTTATTATGTAATATAGAATACTGAGCATAGTCACTACTTGGTAGTCTACATATACAGAGCCTAATACAAGTAGTTTTTGAAAAAAATATCAAATTTCTAGCCAAATTATTTCCCTAACAATTTTCTCAGGATCAGATTGTTGTTTGAAATAAATTCCACCCTTAATGTAAGCAAGATGTCCACCACCCTTTTGGAAAATTTGGTCTTTGATTTGAATATTTTAGTTAGGAATTTTAAGTTCATCATCATGAAAATGTTCATGCAAGATGGTTTCACTGAAAGCAGAAATATCAATTACTGAATTATTTCCTGAAAGAAGCAATTTGATTTCATCAAGTTTTGGAAAACGATAATGGATGTTCAGATGGCAAATTGTGTGACCTTTTGCTTAAGCCACTGATTTTGAGAGAATTCTAAGTTTTGATGGTTTTGAGATGCATGATATGGATTATCCAAATTACTATTTATCAATATATGAACCATGATATTCCTCTGAATTTTCTTCTATACCGTGTCCTAGCTATCAACTGTTTTTTTCAGATTTTTTTTAATGAATCCTGAAACATTGGCACATTCAGTAGTTATCTCAGTTGCAGTTACGTTATGATAAATTTGATTGATGGAGGCACTTAATGTGATTGCACAAGAGGTAATTCCATGGACATCATCACTTAGCATGGTATATGTACATGTAGTTTGTTTTCTGTCATCACTCGGAGAATCACACTTATTAGATTTTACAGTAGTTTTGAAGAATCTGGAAAAATGTGTCTGGTTTTCAGAGTTATGGCCCCATCTTCATTACCATTTTCCTAATACTGCGTACTGTATCTGAGTGGAACATTTCAGTGTTTTGTCTTATGCCCATATTGTAGACAGTCATGACACTGTATTTTACTTGTGTCTGCATGCATGATTGCACATTATGCATGCATTCAAAACAGTCAAAACATCTTGATTTCTGCTGATTGTTTGAACAGTGATCCTATTATGTTTGTGATGTATGTTTCTAGAGGAGTCATTGCTATCCTTTAGCATTGGGAAAATCTAATTTACTGCCTCAGGAGAAAGTGGGATAGACCCTTTTTGTTCAGATGGTTTTTATCTTTTGTCATTGAGTGTTCCAGAACTAATCTAGACTTAGTCACATATCTACATTCAATATCTATCATTTTTTAATTCCACTCATGATGTATATGTTCAATTAGAGCATTCAACTCACAAATGTCTGCGTTAATTTTTGGGCATGTACTGCCTTGAAAGACAGAACATATAGGATTTTCCAAGTATATATTGTTTTGGATGTTAAATTGGTTTGTTATTTGCATCATTGCCACCAACACTGATTATAATGGTGTCATATTGAGAAAGGTACATTTTTCTCATGGCATCAAATATTTGACCAGTTTCTGTCCCAGATAAACACTTAACTTGAACTCAAGGGTTCAGACCTCTTTGCTTGACATTTCTAATAATGGAGTCTCCAATTATGAGAGTGTTTTTATTATGGAATTATCATGTTCTTTGATATTTTCTCCTCTGTTTGGTATAATCCTTTGTATTATTAAATCTAAAGCTGTTATGTGTAAGATGGGAAGACACTTTATTGCTATTTGTGACACTGTGTGATTGATTGAGAATTTTTCACTGTAGGTTAAGGGACTGTAAAGTTTTTCCTTATGTTCTGGGTGGGTTTGGAATTATTATTTTCTTTCAGGATATTATCTTTTTATTTTCATAAGCAGCAGAGGGGGCGAATCCGACATTTTGTCCAATCGTTATTTTGCTTAATTATTACTTTCTGCACTCAACGATCTAGTGTCGTCAGCGCCTGGTAAAAAAAAAACGACGACGTCGTTGGGGGGTCGACGCGTCGTCATTTGGTTTAATTAACACCTTCTGCGCGTCGATCCCCAGCGTCGTCAGCGTCCGGTAAGCACATCGACGACCGCGTCGATGTCATCGCCCCCTCTGCTGCTAAGTAGTTATTTACAATGATCTTACAAACAGAGTGATCACTAACTCCTCCTCCTGTAGATCAATTAGGTTATTTGACTGATCGGTGAGTTTAAAATTAATTCTCGTTAAAAACCGATCATGGCATCGCATATAGACCGGATTAATCGGATTCTCAACGATTAAAAATCCCGGAGGGGCTGTTGGTGAAAATGAATAAAGGATATACCCCTGTTGAGCTTGATTTGATTGATTGGTATCTACCTGGTAACTCCCTTCGATAACATCACACACTAGATTGATTGCTATCACCGATGCGATATTTACGTTGTATGGAGCAATATGCCTACCACCATCTCCGTTATCGTGTCTGAGGATATAAGTTGATGGATCGAGAAAATCATTAAGAGACTTTCTTAGTTCTGGTGCGTTGTATCCTGGAAACTTGAAATCGGGTAAATCGGCTTCTGTGATATTATACCCGGTTAGGAATTTTTGTTTATTATCATCGCTGCTATCGGATATTACTTTAACGATTCGTTCATTGATATATTCCATGTCTGATATAAGTTGATTTAACACCTCAACGTGTTTTTGTGCTTTTGTCTCTCGTAGTTGTTCTAGTTGTAATTGGTAATAATGATTAATCTCGGCAAACGCACCAGTGATATCATCTAAACGAACTGTGACCTTGGCTGACAATTCAGGAGTTTTCTTATACGGAAAAAACCATTGCATGGTATTCCTGTCTTGAAATATAAACTCGCTGGGTAATAATGTGTTTCTTATAATAGACAAATCATTCAGATAACTGGGATTAATCTCATGATACGATTGCGCATTCGTGTGTGAGTCCGCGGGTGGATTCTTAGGCCATCCTAGTATGGTTCTTATTGAACTGTTATAAATATCAACCATATACCCCGGTGTGCTTATTTCAATCGTCGATGATAACGTCGGTTCATGAACCGTAATAGCGATTTTTGATTCCTTTCCTGTGATCGATTTTATTCTGCGTTGAAATTCTTTATTGATTTGCTCTATTTGGTATGACCCAGTTGGTATTGTAACCTCCTCCCAGTCTGGGGTCCCATCGGGTTTATTTTTCCGTGCAAAAACCAGCGAGTTATTAGGTTGTTGTCCGTTAAATGCGTCCGCTCGAATATTAGGCCAACTGTGATATACTCGCAATTTTGCCAGCGCTATTTCCTTCACTGGAACCGGCGACGGGAAGTTCACACTGAATTCGGGTTTCGTTGACGTTATTGATATCATATTTGTTTGTACCGGAGTGGTGTTCTCCGCGATCCGCTGAAGTAATTGAAACCCTTCGGGGTTCAGCGACATTATTATTATTCGTTGACTTTAGTGTCTAATTTCAGCAACCAGGTGGTTCCGGCTTCCAGTTGAAAATCCTCGATTTTTGACATCGCGGAGCTATACAACTGGACCATTGTGGAGAATTCAACATCGGATACGAACAAATTATCAATTGACAACGAGATCAACTCGGATAATTTTGAGTACGCGTCGGATACTATTTGATGTTTTACTGTATACTCGTTGAGTTTTTTTTGAAAACACGATGATATCTTCCTAGTGATTGCGTTGGCGACTCCAGCAACTGTTGTCATCGCGGAGACAGCGATTGGAACAGCGATCGGGGTTATCGTGGTCATCGTGGATAAAATAACACCGGCGCCAGCTACTATACCCGATACCGAGTACACGACCGCGTCGATGGCGGTTATTTTTCTGCGGTATTTTTTTATTTTTATACGGTATTGTTCGGAAAGCGTTTTCAAATTCGCGGATAATTCTTTTGCGGTATCGAATCGATATTGATGTGACGTCGGTGATACCTCTGATTCAATTTCCTTGGTGGTCATTTTTATTTTAAAAGAACTAGTGTTTTTAATTACTTAGATTCGCCGCAAATTCCACATACCATGTAATGTTCGCCCCGGCTAGATTTCTATCAACGGCATAAATTGTAAACTTTTCAGTTGCGTTCTTGTCTATAATTGTTGATATTGTATTGTTAAACCCGGATGAACTCGACGATAATATATTAAACTGCATCATTGAAATCAGTGTCAATCGATAAATGCCCTTAACAGTTGCGGTGATATTTACTGTATTCTGTGTAGGAGTCCAATCGAATGATCCATGCCGAATTGTGTATACTGTGTTGATGATGTTCTCATGAGGGATTTTTATTTTTTCGAGTTGCTCTGCCATTCTCGGTAGTCTGTCTTTAATCGCTTCAACATCAGTTATAACTATTCCTACTCCCCGCCAACTCGCGTCTATATTATTCTTGTTCGCTGCAACATTAGTTTTGATTGTTTCTATTTCCCGTGTATTCTCGGTCATGCTTTTTTTGTTCGCTGCAACATCAAGTTTGATTGTTTCTATTTCATATGTATGCACGTCTATACCTTTTTTATTCGCTGCAACATCAGTTTTAATTAATCCTATTCCCCGCCAATACGCGTCTACATTTTTTTTGTTCGCTTCGACATCAGTTTTGATTGTTCCTATTTCCTGTGTATGCGCGTCTACATTTTTTTTGTTCGCTTCAATATCAGTTTTGATTATTCCTATTTCCTGTGTATGTGCGTTTATATTATTTATGATCGTTGCAACATCAGTTTTGATTGTTTCTATTTTCCGTCCATGCGAGTCTACATTATTTATGATCGTTGCAACATTAGCGCCGATTATTTCTATTTCCCGTTCATGCACGTCTACACTTTTTTTGTTCGCTTCAACATCAGTTTTGATTGTTTTTATTTCCTGTCCATACGCAGTGATATCATTTATAGTTATTGTAATCTCATCCGGCTTGGTATTTTTTTACCAAAGAATTTATCAAAGTTGTCATCGATCCTGTTAACATTTTTTCGTAACGAGGTAAATTGACCCTGCAGCGTCATAAGATCCGAAATAGCATTTGTTATTATTATAAAATTCGGTTCGGTTGCCGTCGGGGGCCCCCGAAAAAAACTATCGACAATGTGTCGCACATCGTCGAAATGCGTTAGCGTCAACACGATCCGTTCTTCATACGATTTAATTTCACTACGTAAACCTTTTAACGAATTTGACATGGTTATATAATTGTCGCCAAGTGTACTTATTTTTCCATTTATCGTCAAGATGGATTCACCCGGTTTGAGTCGTCCGTCGCTGTTATACAGCGCGATAGTGTCCTCGGCGGCATCACGCTGTCGTATTAAAACGTCATTCAGTGACACATTACCGGATTTCAATTTACCCTGGCGGTCTTGAAATACAACTATTTCGCCCGGGTCAACACTTGTTAGATTCAACATATCAGCGATTTCATCCTCAATTAGTTTTTTTATGTCGGCGGCGGCCGTTTCCGTGGATTCTTTCAGCGCCGAAACCGGTCGCCCCCAGATATCAATCATTATTATTGTAAATGTTATTCTCTAAAATCCGTTGAGCTTCTACGACCCCACTAGTGTATTCGTTTACAACCACATGAGGTGGTTTCCGCGATGATGAAATCGCCGCAAGTACGTTCAATACCTCACGGCCACATATCGGTGGGTCACTTAATCGCTGTGTTGGCAGCGTGGAATAAAAAACCCGGGCTGAACACGCCGGGGCTGAACACGCCCGGATATACCGCATGAACTCTTTCGGCGGAGCTAACCCGTATGAATCAAAATAGACGATCGCACGCGGATCAATCGCGTACGCAACCCAATGAGTTCCCGCTCCGGAGGACCCATCGAGGTTAATTATGCCGGTTTCAATATTTCCTGGTGCCGCCGGTAATTGATCTCTCATAAAAACACCTCTGAAGTTTTTTATCGCTAGCGCGTTTGCGGCGTCTATTAAATCAAAATTAGACATTGGAGTCATAGACTCAGGAGTCATTGACTCCCGAGTCAATAAACGGTTCCCGGTAGTCTTAGACCCTTTCCCGAATACCATGAATACGGGGTTCCCGGTAGTCTTAGACCCTTTCCGGCCACGGGTCGTTTTTTTTTGTAGCCTTTCCCGGTTGCCTTCTTCAATGCCATCCCCGCCGCGGTACCAACGGCTCCTAACGCCGCCGCCTTAGCCACTGCTGGTGCGGCCGCGGCAATCAACGCTGGAATCGCAGCTAACAGCGGAAATATCCCACCGGTCTTTTCCATGTTTTTAATTGCTGCGGCTGAAAAATCTATTTGAACACCCTTTTTATTCTTCATCGCATCATTGAAATGTTTTATTTGACGCGCCGTCAACGATATCTTATGATTACCACCCGCCATCTGTGACGGCTTCAGCGTTATTGTGGTCCCGCATTGTTTAGCCGACTTTGATCGTAATTTCTTGACTTGACCATCAGTCAACTCTACACTGACGACACTATACGACATTTTATTGTAAACGCGTTTTGTGCTTTCAATTACATGTTTTCCACTGGCGCATCAACGATTCTCATTCGTCCACCAACACCTTCTAGCAGCATTGATTTATCGCTGAGAATGACAGCGACCGCTCTGTAATTAACACCAGCTGGGGCTATACGAGCTCGGAAGTGTATATCAACGACGGATTGTCTCGTTAAATCAAGATGTTCCAACGAAAAGTAATAAATCGGATACAGGTTTTTAAAATCAAGTTGTGATATTTGCAAACCAGTGTCGACGTTTTGATCACGACCCATATATGACAGCAATCGATGATACACACGTGCGACATGGTTATCACCGTAATTAAGCTGTATATCCTCGGATGGTTCCTGTTGTCCGTTTATTCTCAGCGAAACCTCCATGACTCCTAATCGATCAAATATCATATGGCTGCGTTCTTGATTACCCAATCGTTCCCTATTCTGTAGCGCTATGAATATATGACGCGGGGCTGAAACACCCTGTTTTGATGCTAGGTGCCATGTAAACGTATCGGCGACGTTATCCTCTTTAGCATCAGTTGTTACCGTTAGCCAACTCAACAGCGATTTCCCTCCCTGTTCCATAAATGCTAACAATCGTGCTTCCGTGGTAACTGATGGAGTCAGCACCGGCATCCACAATGCCATTTTAGTTAAAATGACTTTACCGGCAGCGACGCCAGCAGCATGCCATATTGCATTGTTATCATCGCCCCTTCGCGTCAGCGCGATTGTATGCTTAGCCCCATAGACAACTTTTCTAACATTTCTGCAGAATCCAAATATGTGATGGAGTGGAATCGCGCATGAAAACTTTCGGCGTGGTCCTTGCAACATTCCTATTCGTGTTGCAAACCCTAGATTAAAATTATCGTTAGTACTTTTTATGATATTGAACTCAGCACCCGGTCTTGTTCTGCGGTCTGGGTTGGCTGCTTCAGCTTGATTAGGAACTGAAGTATCTCTTTCCACCAGCACGTTAATGTACTGAATATGATCAGCGTTATCGGTGGAGTCCTTCGCAAACATCATAGATGGGCCCGCCGATCTTGTATAATCATCCGAGTATCTCGCCAACCCAATTATCGTCGTTGCAACATCAACCTCGCGTTCTATTGATTCAATTTCTCGCCCGTCAATAAGATATCTGGCGCTCTCAAATAACGCCATGATACCGTTGTTGACGAAGCCAACTCGAACACGATGGTCATCTGCGTATGGTGCATTATCGGCGGCATTTGTCACGAGTTCTCCCTCAATTTCGATAAACGCTTCACACGGCAAAAAATATTTACTGGTATCTTGGACTTGAAGTTCAATTCGCGATCGTAGGTCGGGTTGCGCTGCATAATAAGAATAATATTGATAATCGCGGACAGAATCATCCCTGCGTACTGGGGCGTCCATATCAAACGCGGGATCAGCGGTACGCGCAAACATTCTATTATTTATCATGTTGATGTTTTCAATTGCGATTTTTTCGTCGTAAATTCTTTGAATTTAAACCACTCCCCGCTATCGCGTTCATGAGCGCGTTGGTTGCCGCATCGGCGGATGGCGAAGTCGCCAACGACTCTAATTTTTCTTCCACGGCGTTATTTATTACTTTACTGACATTTGCAGGCATCACTGTCGTTGATGGCATTACCGGTGGTTTCTGTTTTTTTCTCCTGGATTTCACCAATGACATTAGTTTGTCTCGTGCGGCAGAAAACGCCTTTCCGGCAACATCTCCAATGGCACTAATACCCTTATCACGAATAACATCAATAGCCTTCATTCCTAATTGTTTGGCTAACGGCGCTACTTTTGGAGCCATTCTTGTAAATAACCCCGCAATGGTGCTACCGAGACCATCTCCATAGTACGCGCGGTAAACAGGCAATCGCGAGTTTACCACGTAGACGAGTACTGGTTTATCATGGTTGTAGTGTATGATCATCCTTATTAAAAACACCAGTTTTCCAATTAATCATCCACGAGTTCGTCTATGAGCGTTCGATATACATTAATGTCCATAATACCGCCTGCAAATAACCGCTTGCAAATATCAGCGGCTTCATTGATTATTTCCGGAGAGTTATTTCCGGCTCGTTTTCCTCCAATTAGTACCTCTAGCCGTGATATATCACTGAGAACACTACCAGGACAGGTAACGCCGTAGGATTCTTTACCAACAGAGTATCCTTTTCCTTTTTTTGGTGTTATACTCTTAACTTCCTTGTGGAATTCATCGTAATCGGGATCACCACGATGTGGTAATGCTTCTTTATGTTTACTCGCTAAATACACTATTCTTGCCCAGTCCTTTAACGACTTTATATTTTTCTCGTAACCGCTATTGATATGCTTCTTATCTCGTATGCTCTTAGCAAAATTGTTGGCAGCAAAATTAATTAATTCTTCCCTGCTGCTGAAGCCTCTAATTTCATCTATTGTGCTCTTCTTGAGTACAATACGGGGTATATTCCCCTCTTTTTCTTCCGGTATTTCTTCTTCTGGTATTTCTTCTTCTGGTATTTCTTCTTCCGGTTCTTTCGCAGTAGCACCTAGTTCTTCTTCATCGGCCATTGTAACATAGGGTTCTTGTGGTTCGGTTATAGCGAGTGGTGGCGGCCTCCGTGTTGTAGCAGCCGCTATTTTTGCAGGAAGTGTTTCTAAGGACCTTTTTGTTTGTTTTGTCTCTGCCGCTATCTTTTCAAGCGCACCAAGAACGGGCACAGTTGCCGCCGTAACATCTTTGGTCGCTTTAGTTACCGGGGCAAAGAGTTGTTCGCTTCCAACAGTAAAATCGGTTTGCATTTGTTGTCGCTTTTGAAGTTTCTCTCTCACCCTGTCTCGTAACGGTATAAACTTTTTAAGCGCTGCTAGCCGCTCTCTGGCTAGCCGAGTAGTAAGTGATTCACCTACCATTATTGTAAATTGATCCGCAATTTTCTAATTTTCCGCCGAGTGTACCATCGGGGGCTCCACGGAGTTTTCGTCTATAATCCTTCTAATGTTTTTGATCTTACTAGAAATCTCCCGGCGTCGTTCATAAACACGTCCAAGTTTTTTTCGTATTATTTCAACGGCAGTAAATAGTCCAATGAATGCATTTGCGTCATTGTGGTACAAGTTTTCATTAATCGTATGTTGTAATCGTTTTATAAAAAAATACTCGCGGGCCAGGGTAAAACGCCCCCGTTTCGACTGTTCGTTAATAATCTCATAATCGGATAATATTTTTTCACTGTCGAGACCATCAGATAATTCAATTCCTTGATTTTTTAATTTTGAAATCTCAGTTAATATATTATTGATGTCTTCGATATTCATTATTCTTATAAAACATCTTATTTCTAATATCAAAAATTTTAATAAAATTATTGGGGTCATTTTTGACCCCGTTTTTTGTATGGACAGTACAATGCCGTAAATCTCCACTCGAGTGTTGTGGCAGATTACAGGCATACATAGACGGTACAATGCCGTAAATCTCCACTCGAGTGTTGTGGCAGATTACAGGCATACATAGACGGTACAATGCCGTAAATCTCCACTCGAGTGTTGTGGCAGATTACAGGCATACACATATACTTAATTAAGGACATTCACATCTTGGAACCCTAAACATACATCTCCGGGGGGGAGGCCTAGGGTGACAAACGTCATCGTAGACCTCCCAGAAGATATGTTTAGGGACATCACTACATGGATGAATATATTTACAATGAAATGATTGATGGATGATGGGACGGCACAAGACAGCACAAACATAAAACGACGGGGCGGAACTCTACGGCCAATTCAACCAATCAAAAGCAACCCAATTAAATTAACCCGGTTGCATGATTGTAAACAAAAGACAACCACACGCCCGGGTTAAGAGCGTGGGTTAGTTTTGATTAGTTGAATTGGCTTTCGAAAGCCCCAGGCTTATAACGAGTCATCTTATATATAAAGTGACTAATACAGCGGCGTCAGTCACAAGGTGTGTGTTAATTTGAATTCCCTTGAATCGTTAAACCCTTAAATACTTATTAATGGTGTTTCACGGCATTTAAATGAAACCAAATACTCAAATAAAACATTAAAAAAAAGAATACAGCTGTTAGATAATAGCGTGTATTTCATTAGTTTTCATCGTAAAATGATTAATTAATCGCAACATTAATTGGACTTCAAGGGACATAACTCTTGTCATGAGACGCTATCACAAAACGAGTTATCTCCCTTTGATGTTATATATGAAAATCGAATTCTGTGACCCGTCTTTTTTGAGATCGCTGTTTTAGTTATATTCTCCGCAACATCTAGAACTGATTTACTACAAATATCGAAGTATTTACCAGCCGCATTCATAGAGCGAAATATTTTTTCCTCGTGCGTTATTGTATCAAATGACTTTACGGGTTTTGCCTTTCTCATCCCTCCTGTTTTTCCAAATTTGGAATTTTGACTCGGTGTAACAGCTCTTAGATTACACAGTCTGTTATTTTGAGGACATCCATCAATGTGATCAATAACGAGACCGTCGTTGATCAGTCCGTTAAACGCTTCATACACCATCCTGTGAATAAGACAGATTTTTTTCCCAGCATTAAATCGCAAGTATCCGTGATTATTTACGGTACCAACCGGCTTCTTCAGTCTGCGGTTTCTAACAATACCGTCGCGAGATGCCTCGTAATTAACAAACACAGGGTGAGGTCTGAACTCTTGGTCCATTTGTATAATAATACTACTTGTCTAATTTATTATTTGGTTTAATTATAAACCTTGCAATGTAGTCCTGAGGAGTTTTGATGACGAAGTCTGCGGTGGGGTCAATGACGGCGTTTTTAATTCGCTTGTCATAATAGCGTTTTAGTTCCCTGTATCGCTTTCCGCCACAATTGATACACAACTGCGATTTTCCTCTTACACCGACGTGGCAAACCAAGCACGGTAGGGGGCCAAGAGAGCCATTACGAACGCTTTGTAAATGATATCTGCAGAATTCACCTCTACATGATTTATTGCACGGGGTTGTCGACCCAATCATCAACCATTTGCATTTATTCATTATACTATATTCTTTCATTTAAATACTTGTTTTAATTATATGGATGAGTTCGAGAGATTAGCAGTAATTAAACCCCGGAAAAATATTAAGTTCAATCTCGATAGAGTCCTCAAGGACACACCAAAAGCGTTAATAAACGATAGAACCCTGTTGAATAAAATACGCGATTGTATCGATGAATTCAAACGTGATGGTGCATCTCATAGTTGGTCAACATTTCGAATTGATGGCGTTGTTGATGCTACCATGAACGACAACCGCGCAGCAATGATAATATCACAACTTGACGGTAAAAGGTATTTCTTCAGAGTAAAATTCATTGTCCGGGTGGAATCAGGCGATTGGATCATACGTGATAAATTTGAACCAGTTCTCAGCGACAAGAAAACAGTCACTGTCAGCCGCGACTCCAAGCCGGGGTTGTTAACCGGAATTGACAGACCATACTATGAACGAGCGTATCCTGAAACAGCAGTTGTTTATGGAATATACCCGTTAAATAAGAAACCTGATATCGGAAAACTGAAACCGATGAAACAGTCAACGGGGATAAATTGTGTAGCAGAACGAATAATAGAGCATTTTACAAATGCATGTTGAGGAAACAAATTGACTGATTTACGACGTAGCAAAATCAACCAGTGGGAACTAACCGTAAAAGAGCGTGGAGCAACCATCAGCGACATAGCGAGATTAGAAACGTCGTTGAGATTTCCAATAACCGTTACAACGATAACCGGTGAAGTATTATACGAATCAAAGTACAAATCAAATGGAGCCCCAATCAAAATTATTGATCATAACGAACACGCATGGACGCCCGCGATCACAATATTTCCACGGGATAGAACAGTAAAGTATATCCCGGGGGAATTTTTAGGAGAGGACGGTTTTCTCGCGGAGAGGAAACTATTTGATGCTATTGCTTGCTTGTGTAAAAATGACCCTGTATCAGTGTGGTTACTTCGCAGCGCTGAAAACGACATGGATACCTTTGATCAGTTTGTAAGACCAAACGGCGATTTATATCGCACTGAAGCATTTCACAACAGGATGAAAAAAACCGCCATGGAATTTGAAGAGCATGATGAACAACTGCTAACAAATTGTTTTACGATTCCATCGGTTGTAGCTCATGTTGCAGCAAGGAAAAATGCGTGGAGACCAACGCGCAAGGAATTTCTACCGGATGTACAATCCAGTTGTTTGGAATACTATCACGGTGGACTATGGAACACTGAATACAACCGCGACGCTATGATCTCGGTTGATATGGTTGCCTGTTATCCAGCGAGTTTTCTCGGGTATGGATCCGCCGCTGAATATTTCAAACGATTTGGACACCCCAGTCATGAAATGACTCGTGTTGCTATTAATGGACCACTGCCTGATTTTGATTTAACCGGATTCGCTCGCATAGTATCATTTGAATTCGCGGCAGGACTCCATCGCTGTTGCTATATTTGGATCGGTAGACACATGGCTGAAAAGAAGTGGCTGCCAATAGCGCTGCTACGGTATATGATTGATTGTAGCATGCTAGTTTCGTTGATTGTCAGTGACGCGATTATATCATACCGGGCACAGACTGAAGTCTGGTTACCAGAACCGGAGCGTCTAGATAGCATAATTGACGAGTCCAGAAAAAACATTGATGCCGACGAGGAATATATCATCGAATGGTCCAGGAGGATATTTAACCAACGAAACCGCGAGGCAAAAGATCTCGGTAGAAGAATAATTGGTAAGTTCACACAAGGTGGAAAAAACCACGACTACAAACGATATTGCTCACGGCTGATTATAGATGACGCAGAATATGATTTCGTAATCAAGGACGCAGTGGCAAAAAATAGATACGTGAACTGCAAAACAGCTTTCTTGTCCAATGGAACGAGGTTGGGTACAGTTGTTACCTACAGCGATGGAGACAGCCCGGCGTATCCACATTTGAGGGCGTCTATGCTGGGTTATGCCGCTATCAATTTATTCTCGATGATAAATAGATTCCCCGATACCGCGGTTAGAGTAGCCGTTGATTCATTTTATATTGACGTAGCGTATAAGGGAAACGTAGCCGAGTTTACTAGTCCGGACGAGAGTTGGGGTACATGGAGAATTAAAAATGAAATACGACGCGATTATTCCCCGTCAGCAGATGTCACCGTTGAGAACAACTACTTACGCGGTGATAAATTGTCAGAATGGTCTAATGCACCATCGTGTTCTGATCCAATTTGTAGACACAAGACGGTTTATTTAAGCGGCTGTGGCGGGTCAGGAAAGACGACTCGGGCAATTGAATTATTTCGAATGCGGGCAAGTATAATCGTGCTTACACCGACTCATAGACTAGCGCGAGAGATAAAACAACGAAATGTTGACGCCGTTACTTATCACAGCTTCTTTCGATACAGCGGCGGTGAGTGGAATCCTGATCGAATGGGTGAAAAATTTATTCCCGACATTATCATCTGGGATGAGATATGTACTGTTTCGTTAGATACTTTACAAATGTTTCTTGAGTGGTTGCTGCGCGCGAATACAGCAGTAATCATGTGTGGGGATCATGGCCAACCACCACCATTTGTCGGCGAGGGTCCACATGATTGGTTGAGCGGGTTCGTAGACTATTATGAAGAAACCGATACTGATTACCGAGCACTTGATGAACAACTGCGCGAGGTTAAAAAACTAATCAGATTACAGCCGGATAGAGTTCAGTGTGAAATAATCCGCGAGGTGATTCCGGAAACGCCGTTGAATGAATTCTGGGAAACATGGAGACCAAACGATTTGATTGTAGCGAGTAGAAAGATAGTCAGAGACACACTTCAGCGGAAGTTGTTTACGTTGCATAAGGAAAAGTTTCCAACGCGTCCAGTGCCGTTATGTTATAGACCCGCGGACACACGGCGGCAGAACATTGAAGTTGAAATTCCAGGCCCGACAGCGTCGGGGACAAAAAAACAAATTCTCGTGCTGAATGATATTGTGCTCGTTGATATCAGCGTCGTCGAGGACGCGCTACGTGCTGATAAATCCCCGTGGACGCTAGGATACGCAACAACAATACATTCCTCGCAGGGACTAACCATCACGGACACAATTGTTTGGATAGTTGATAATCGCATCGAATGGTCGAATCTAGTCTGTCTTGCAGTGTCCAGAGTACGAAGGATAAATCAGCTTCGAAGAATTGTTATTGACGGAGCCGGTGACGGAGTCACCGACGGAGTCACCATCGATGCAAGCGTCATTGATAGAAAACTCTCGGGTTACCGCCAACAGGATAAAAAAAAACAGCGGCGTTTTGATATTGATGCCGAATTAATAATCTCGCTACGACAACAACAGAATAATCACTGCGCGAGTTGCAATTGTATAATGAGTTGGCGTTATTCGGATAAAGACACTCGCCAATTTACCGTGGATAGGATCGATAACAGTCTCGGTCATGTCAAAAACAATGTGAGGTTGACCTGTCTTGAGTGCAATAGACGCAACGGCGCTAGTTAAGACCACGCGGGGGTAATTGAGTATCGTCAGGTATCACTTGTAGTTGCTCGCGTGTAAATCCACGCTGAGGAGCAGTTGAATCCAGTCTATAGATCGGTGGTCTACCAGTTGATCGTGTTATCGTTGATATGTTATGTGTGGTAACACTCCAGATAGGATCAGTAGCTCTTTTTTTACCGCCTTCAAGCTCTCCTGGTTCATACAGATATCTAACAGTGACATCGCCGAGAATCGGCTTGGAAACGCTATCTATTTTTGATCTTCCGGGTATATACTTTTCTTTAATCGCGTCGCTGGGCTTCATGTTGATTGCTCGGGTAATCTCGTTATTTAACGCTGAAATTACACCTGGCAACCTTTTAACCCATTCACGAGATCGTTTTTCTTGGATGAATTCCTTCGCGTATTGATATCCAAATAACCGTTCAGCGAGAGTTCGATTGAATCGTTCAACAATTGCCTGATCACGATGTAGCGCAGTATGACCTCGTCGTATCGCGACGCTATGATGTTTCAGCGTTGATAAAACAGCGCCGCGAAATTCACTACCGGGATCAACTTGTAATAGATTTGGCCAGCGCAGAGGGCCTCTTCGATAAATTCTTTCAAACGCAGCGGCTACTTCAGTTGCCGACTTTGTTTTTAACGGCTCCGCTTGTTTGTATCGACTCGCAACATCAACTACGGTTAGCGCGTATTTGTAACCGTTGTCATGCGGCAGAAATAATATATCAGCCTGATGAACTTCATTAGGTACGCTGACATCAAAGCGCGAGAAGTTGATTTGTTTAGGCGGTGGTAGATAGATTTGCCATATAGCCTGTTTGGATAACCAATTAGCCGCAGTGGTCTTTGTTACCTTTGCAGCGCTTGCAAGCTTACCAATTGCGGCCTTCCCCTTCCAGTATCCTCTCGGAGAATAATAGATGGATTCCATGTTGTTATTAATTACCAGCGCCCATCATTAATTTACCTTTCATAGCCGATTTTACCAACCATGAGGCCAATTTTTCTTTGACGGATTTATCAGGAATAGCATTTAATGCGTGAATTAATTTTACATCCGCGATATGACGCTGTTGCAGATCGCTACTTTTGTAAGCAACATCATGAGCATGACACGCCTTATCGATAGCGTTTATTGGATACTCACCGGGTTTGGGCTGATTTTGATCATCGAGTCTAATATCTAATCGTGTTCCGGGGCCACAGTAGCTATATCCTGGGAGGTGCTTTTCTCCTGGATACTTTGCCCACGGTGTTCCGGGGAGTTTTGCCAATTTGGCTGCGATGTCACCTCCTCGCTTTTTTTTAAAACATCTCCGGGTCTAATAGAAATAAATCTAAATTTCTTTGTACCGCATTGTACACACTTACCAGTAAGCGCCGATCTATTATTTCTTGTTGTAACGGTTGTCATATCATTTGTGCCAGTACGCACTCTACACTTCACACAATATAGATCCATAATTTATGTATAGAAATATGAATATAATTGATTTTTCGGCGACTAAAACAAGAGAACCAGTTAAGCATGTTGCAGCGTTACCAAACTCGATCCGGATGATTATCATCGGACCTTCTGGATCCGGCAAGACGCAATTGTTACTCAATTTAATAATGAGATGGATGAAGTGGGATAAGTTGTATTTAATCGCCCCTAGCGTAGATGATCAACGATGCTACGAGGTGTTGAAAGATTTCAACGAGAATGCATCAGCGATCGCTAAAAAAAATGTCATCGAGTTTATTACAGATATCAATGATGCACCGGGTATTGATGATATTGATGGCGACGTTAACAATCTAGTCGTGTACGATGATGTTATGTTAGACAATCAAAAAAACCCAGCTAGGATATTTTCCAGAGGCAGGCATAAAAACACTGACGTGATATATGTCACTCAACGATACACTCAGATTCCAAAAGTAATTAGAGACAACTGTAATATTCTTGCTGTGTTCAACGGCGTTGATACACACACGCTACGAAATATTTGGCAGACATGGTGCGGCGGTGACATGGACTTTAATGTTTTTCGAAACTTTTTTAGTCATGCTCAGTCGACCCCACATGGATTCGTAACGATAAATTTACATGATCCTCGGACACGATATCGTATCGGACTTGACCAAATATTCGGTTAGTTGTAAATAATTTTCATTGTAAATAACTACTTAGCAGCAGAGGGGGCGATGACATCGACGCGGTCGTCGATGTGCTTACCGGACGCTGACGACGCTGGGGATCGACGCGCAGAAGGTGTTAATTAAACCAAATGACGACGCGTCGACCCCCCAACGACATCGTCGTTTTTTTTTTACCAGGCGCTGACGACACTAGATCGTTGAGTGCAGAAAGTAATAATTAAGCAAAATAACGATTGGACAAAATGTCGGATTCGCCCCCTCTGCTGCTTCATAAGCCTGCTTTTTTCACTTATGTGCCTTTGTGATTCTTCTTTCAGAGTATTGCCAATTTCTGGTTTCATATTTATTATGTCTTCCTGCACTGCTGTTAAAATGTCAGGATGCATACTATTTGAAGTAGCATAGCCATATTCTGACAGGAGTTAATCTTTGTCTTTATTTAATAGTTTTACTTTCTCTTTGATTTTTATGGCGTTCTTTTCCAGAATAAGGCAAGAGCTTGATGACTTACTTATGTCACATCTGATGGTTTTATTGTTTGTTTTCTTAAAGCTCATAAATTTTGTCTTGAAATCTGATAGCTTTTTTTCAGATTTATAATGCTATTCCATGCTGACTCATATATGGTTTTTAAAGACTCACATTCCTTTGACAGTTTGTTTGCTTTTGCTGTCAGTTGTGCATGTTCTTTTTGAAGCCTTTAATTGCTCCCTGCAGTTCAGAACTTCGTCTGACAAATTATCAGCCTTTTATGATGGCCTTGGGGAGCAATTTAATATTATTGCTTTTTCTATATATGCATATATGGTTTGTGCTTGAAATTTCAGCAGTGAATTTGATGAGATGATGGAAAGTATTGATCTTCATGATGAATTCATCAAGCTTTTCCATCCTATCATTCCATTTCATTTCCACATCATTGGTATAGTGTATTGCTTACATAGTCAATAAGTTGGCTTTCTATTTGGCCCATAAAGATATTTGCATATGAGGGGGCCATCTTAGTCCCCATGGCTGTTCCATTTATATGGAGGTAATTATTGCAATTAAACTCAGAGTTGTTGGGTTTAAGATCTGGCCGCAGGAGTTTGACAAGGAATTCTCTGGGTGACATTTGTAAGTTTTTCTGTCATATCTGTTATATCCCTGACCAACAGGATCTTTTTTCATCCAGTGCTTTTGAAAAGACTGTTATTTGCTGTGTGATTTGTAACTCATATGTAGCTTTAACTCAAACTCAAGTAAATATGTTTATCAGTAATAATTATCTGAACCCAAACTCATAGAGTAATACATAACTATGTATTATTTGTTTACAAAATAAATATCACTGGTCAGGTAGACCATTAACTTAATTCTGGTCAAGGTCAGGTACAAAACACAGAGGTACATAACATTAAGAAAAGTCAGCAAACAATACAAAATTAAAAATACATTAAACCTCACCTTATAAAGTATAAGAAAGATTGTGCAATAAAGCTCTCTTTTAAAAATATTAGTCAAATATACATACTGGTATGATTAAAATAACATAAGATGAAGCCTTATGAATGACACAAAGTATACCTGAAGCATATAATCCTTCTATACTTGTGAAAGTATAATCTGCAATTAGATTATCTTTTCCCTTGATGTTCCTGATGCCAATATTGTATTACTGTAACATAAACTCTACGTTAATAATCTCTGATTATTGTTTTTCATCTTGCTAATGAAAGTAAGGGGGTTGTGATCACTGAATACAAAAATTAGAGAAGGAGCTGAATGAATATACACTTCAAGTGTTGCAATGCCAATATCAAAGCCAAACATTCCTTCTCGATTGTGGAATAATTTCTATGGTGCTTATTTAATTTCTTAGAGAAACAGCAAATGATGATTTACACCATTTTTGTCTTCTTGAACTCCAACAACCCCAACACCACATGCATCAACAGATATTTTAAATGATTGACTGAAATTTGGAGTTGAAAGAACTGGTGCACTCTTTAAGTGTAGCCTTTAACTTATCAAAAGCCTCCTAACATTTTTCTACCAATGAAACTTGGCTTTCTTACACAACAAATTGGTCTGGGGTTCTGCAGTTATGGAACAATTGGAGTAAACTTTATGATAATATCCAGCCATACCTGAAAATCACATCAGCTGCTTTTTACTTATTGAGTCGGGGAATTAAGAGATACTCTTGACCTTAACTTCTATACATTTAACTTGACCATGCCCCAAAATAT
Source organism: Sinohyriopsis cumingii (assembly GCA_028554795.2). Lineage (NCBI taxonomy): Eukaryota > Metazoa > Mollusca > Bivalvia > Unionida > Unionidae > Sinohyriopsis > Sinohyriopsis cumingii. The sequence goes on along the minus strand of CM068834.1, from coordinate 68,289,930 downwards.
GTCTTTAAAAAAATAACACAAGCATGGCAGAACTCACTTTTACTTAAATTAATTGTTTCATTTACATCAGTGAGTCTATCAAAGAATTTCCAAATGGTTTGCAAGTGATCTTTCCACGTGTCATTGTAAATGATGATGTTATTAATGTAAACGTTATAATTATTTTGACCAGATATAATCATGTTCATTAAATGTTGGAAAGTATAATGACAACATTTCATCCCAAATGACATCACTTAATATTGATAAAGTCCACAGCAGAAATTTTATTTGCCCTTCTGTCAGTAGAATATTTCCAGAATACTTTTAAAAGGTCAAACTTCGTGACATATTTTGCATTTCCAATTTTGTCATCAATTCATGGAATAGGAAATAAATGTTTTTATCACACTGTTCACTTACAATTGGTGCACATGCAGAAAGTAGTACAGTAATACCTCGAACATTTGCGAGGTTAGGTTCCAGAACCAGTCGCGGATCAGGAGGAATTGCGAATGTTTGGTATGAGTCACTAAAAATGCTTATAAATGCTTATTTCTAGGGTTTAAACCCTAAATATGACCCAAATCATGCTCCCAAAGCACTTTAATTTCATTTAAAAGTTAGCTTAATACATTACCCTTAAAAAGAGAAATAAATGGTTGACGTAAAAATAGAGTACATTATCGCCTAATGGGTATTTGCCACACTAGCGCATTTACAGTACGGTACATGTATACATGTACTAATATTACCCCTATACTAATCCATTGGCTGCCGTTTTCTTTTGCACTCACAGTAAGGTAAAACCAAGTAACGAATGGGACTGTAAACTTAATGACTGACGTTTTCTTTGTCATTGTCAGGAAGGTAAACTAGGTAAACTTCATATGTCACAGAAGTCATATAACAAAGGTACAATTCAATAAAATAAAGAAAACATGTACGTAGAAGGGTACCAATGAAAATTTCACGAATCCGTGAATTCACGAATCCAGAAACGCGAATGCACAAGGTATTACTGTATTTGGTTTTGGCACAAGAATAGATGGTGAACTCCATTCACTTTAGCTTGGTTCTACAAAATTATTCTCCAGCAAATACTGAATCTTGTTTTTCAAACTTTCATCTTTGAGAGGATTCCTCCCATAGAGATGCTGTTTCAAAGGGATAGAATCTACAATATCTGCTTCATGGTAGATTTTATTTGTTTGCACAGGCACATCTGGAAACAAGTGCTCAATTTCAGATAATAGCTGATTTAATTCACTCATTTCTTGTAGATGTTGATGTGAAAGTTTCTGGTCCAGATTATTCAGTACATGTATTTCTGAATTCTGAAGACTGGATACGTCAAAGTCAGAATAGTCTGGTTGCATTCTATCAAATAAATACTCACAGTGTGGAACAGGTACAAATTTGCTGCATGATTAACGTGGCTATCACTATCAACACACTCATTTAGCATATTTATATTGGAAAGTTGTTTGTGTTTTTACCTCCAAGGAATGTTAATGATATAATTTGTCATTTACTTTCTCTTCAACTATATAAAGATCATAGTACTGAAGAGGATTTTGAGGTATGGGCAAGAGGATTGATTATAAGGTGTGGGCAAGAGGATTGATTATAAGGTGTGGGCAAGAGGATTGATTATAAGATGTGGGCAAGATGATTGATTATAAGGTATGGGCAAGAGGATTGATTATATAGTATGCGCAAGAGGATTGATTATAAGGTATGGGCAAGAGGATTGATTATAAGGTACGGGCAAGAGGAGTGATTATAAGGTATGGGCAAGAGGATTGATTATAAGGTATGGAGAAGAGAGCCAAAACTTTATCACCAGCTGAACACTCCTTCCCTTTGTATTATTGTGATACCGTAATTTCATTTTGGACTGAGAAGAGTGCAGTTTAGTTCTTGCAACTTGACAAGCCTTTGACAATTTATATTTAAAACTAGAAACATAGTCAAGAAGATTAATTTCTGAATCTTCTGTTGAAAGAAGAAAGAAGTGTATCTTTTAATAACTGCAATTGTCCATGGACAGTATATCCCAAATCTTGTTTAAAAGGACCAAATCTTAATGATTCTTAGACTGATCCCCTAACAGCAAACAACAGTAAATGTACATCTTCATCCCAATCTTTTCTGCCATCAAAGCAAAATGACCGAATCATATTTTTAAAGGTTTGATGAAATCTTTATAACGCCCATTGGCTTTCAGGGTGATCGGCAGAAGATCTTAATTGCTGGATAAAATTCATACATAACTTGCTGGAAAACTCCAGACATAAAATTTGACTGCTGATCAGATTGAGCCAGTTTGAGAAGGCCAAATTATATAATAAAAAAAAACTTTATTAAAGCTTTTGCTGTGGATTTAGATTTTATATTCCTCATAGGAATTGCCTCTGGGAATCTTGTTGATAAATAATTTCTTCATCTACAGTATAAAGTGAAAATTTAAAAAGAACTTACATTATTATGAATTGAGTCCCAAATAGTTGTAAATGTTCTATCACAAATGCAAATGTAGGAAGTTCCAGTTGATTTACAGTGGTATTCCAAATAAATTCCTATATAGAATGTGTTCATGTGCTATAGTGTTGAACATGCTAATGTGCCAGTGGCCTTGAATGTGGTAACCTATGGACATTCTTTTAATGTATCAAAATAATATAATCCAAGATGTCTTTGTCTGAATTCACTATAATTCCCAAGTAATGTTTTAGTCCAAGAATATTTTTTGAGTATTTTGTAATTACAGTGAGTAATAATTTTAATAAATAATTCCACCCCAAATAAAAAGTAAATACAACAGTAAGACTGACTCTGCTTCAGACGTTATGGCAAGAATGAATACATAATCCTAATATAAACAAGATTATACATCCCACCATCATTACCATTGCCATTTTCTGAAAATACTCTGTCAACATAATAAGAAATTTCCTTTCTGCAAGTTTCTAAGGTCAGAATCAAGACCGTATTTTCAAATCAGACTCATGTAAACATGTTTATCATTAATAATGATCTGAATATTTATTCCACAATCATAGAGAAATATTTAGCTATGTATTTTATTGTTTATTAAATAAATGTCCCTAGTCAGGTATGCCATTAACTTGATTTTGGACAAAGTCAGAAACAAAATACAGATGTACATTTTATTTTATAAGTGTCAGCTCCATTGTGAAGCTCTTTGGTTTCAAAATGAGTTCAAGAATGAAATTTTTTTTTAAAGAAGTAAAAACAGGATTATGTAAACATACATACATAATGCATATGAGTTAACAGGAAAATATTAGTACAGGGTATACTAGATAAATGGATCATTTAACTGTTATGATTGAATATCATCTTCAGACTCCTCTCCCTTGCATGTGCACACTCAGACACACACACACACAACATTGTGCTTTCACCAAAAGACTTCTTACAATGTATTGTTGGTACTAAGTGGAAATGATACCTGTCTGATATCCAATATTGCCACCAATTGACAGCCATCTTGAAAATCTTGTTATTGTAGAAGAATATCAGAGATGGTTTCAACACTCTGCAGTTAAAAGAAAGAATTTTAATGATCATATGTTGAATTCCTGGAAAATGTTCAGCCAGGACAGCATCAGTCCTTTCAAAGGACTCTTGTTAGAAATTTCATATAAAACATTTTGGAGATAATTTTCAGTTAAAAAACCTAAACTTACTAAAAGTTAGAAATTATCCTATTTCTACAGAATGTAACTTTTGTAATATTCATTCATTTTGTATAATTCATTAAGCATCATTTGGACAATTCACAGATAAATCTGAACCTATTAAGAGCTAACTTTAAGAAATTATTGTAATTTTTTTTATTTATTAAAGAAAGAAGGAAATATTTTATTGGTATGTATTTGATTTATTGGAGCAGCCTCAAACTGGAGAGAAACCTGATTTGTATAATACCAGGCCAGCAATAAATTGGGTCAAGAAATGTCGCTGTTTGGTTTAATCAGTACTAGTGCAGGTGGTTATTCAAATTTTCGTATACACTCTGCTTTCTTTGTGACATCATTGTGTGACATTAAGTCTGGTTTATTTTGGATAACACCCCTTGTTTGGCCTTGCCAAAAACTGTTGTTATACTTTAACATTGATTTTTCCATATATATCTCAGGGTATTTGTATAATGATCTTCCAAGAAACATTGATCAACAAGAAGCAAAACAAAGTGAATAAACCCTATTTAAAGGTATGCATAATCAAATTCTCAAAATTAAATGTACTAAACTATTATGCCCATATACTTCATGCCTGTTTTTATGGTGCATGTATGGAGTTTCAGCTGATGTTTATTATCATAGCAATCCTGAGGATCAGACTTATTGAGTTTTGGTTATCAGTGTCCCTGTATATCTCGTATCAGCCCCTTGTGGCTCCACATACAGATGTCTGACACTCTTCATAACCCTGACTCTCCTGAGTCTATCTTCCTGATGTATTCCTAAAGAAAAATTCAGAGCTTGGCTGGTGCAGTGTGTTGTGACAGGATTTGCCCCATTATGCCAAAGATTATGTATATTTACAATAAAGTTTATATTGAAACTATGTATTGTGTTATTTAAATGACCTGTATTGCTGGAAAAGACTATGCCAAACACCTAATGACCTGCATGACTTTCAGTTATGGCAATCATCGTTCAATACTATGAATTTACACGTGAGGTTAGCAGTTTTCCTGGTTTAAAGTTTGAATTAAAGCTGTCATTTTTATTGGCACTGTACTTAAATTTGTTGATGCACAATTGGCACTGTACTTAAATTTGTTGATACGCAATTGGCACTGTACTTAAATTTGTTGATGTGCCTTTGATGGTTAAGGGACTTCAAAGGCCAATCATTTTATATTTCAGATCCTTGTATATTTGGTGCTTAAATTTGTGGGACTGCGATCTTGTAGCTCCTGATCATGGTGCAGCATTAAACATTTTTCATTATTCTCTATTGAGGTTTCTCTAACTGGAGAAGGATGCTTGTGATGGAGCCAGACCCAGATGAACACCTGCACCCTGGGGAGGAGGATCTGGCCTGGACAGAGGAAAGGGCAAATCTATTTAAAGGTAGTATTCTGATTATAATGATAGGGGCCAGAGAGGGCACTGATGTAAAGTCTCATAGACATCACTGTGCATTAGGGTTCTATTCTCAGGGCCAGCATATTATGTTTGGTTGCCACATATCAGTGTTTTGGGGTTTCATTAAAGAACCATATTCATCACTACCATTTATTTAAGGAATATTTAATATACAGCTTGCTCTAATATATTTCAAGCTGTCATGTATTTTGTCAGGCAATTTTAAAAATGGTATGATATTAATTTTATTTAAAGACTAACATTTCATTTACATAATTTAAACATTTTCCATAGATGTCAAACCACGGGGTCAGTACAGCTTGATATCTGATGCAGCCCGCAGTGTGATATCCACAGAAAAACAGTGTGCTTTCTTCTGTGGAGGAAAAAAATGCAAATACTGCATAGGAAAAGGATGGAAGAAGGAGGAGATGGTCATTCCTGGACTGTATTCTCAATGGTATATATTTCAATATTGGAAATAAGTATTTGGGTCATAGAGTGGTCTGTGTACAAATGTGTATATACTTGTTAGTAATTTAGGTATATTATTTTATTTGTTATTTATTTAGTATTTGATTTCAGTGATAAAATATAACTACATATATGGATAAATTTAAAGTCGAACTATGTGTAGAATTCAACCTCTGCTCAGTCAGCTTATGTCCCTTCGTTTCAGAAAGATTCCACATTTCCTGCCTGCTAGTTGTCAATTAGTGTGTTTTACTGCATTTCAGTTATCTTGTTGCATTTTTTCCATTCTAATGGCTGTTTTAATAAAAATGTTATGCACTGTATGTACTTTTTGAATTAGTGCTAGATTTTCTATAGATAGGAATGATGAAACTGCTATTCCTCGAAAACTTTATTCATAGCATTTTTATTCTGCTAATGATAGTACCATATATATTCACTTATAAGTCCCACTGCAAACTGCACAGACCCAGATCTGCTGTTGCATAATATGCTGGCAGATCTGGGTCTGTGCAGTTTGTTAGGACTAATCAGTAGGACAAGCAACATAGACCCTGATCTGAAGGTGTAGTGTGTTTTGGCAGGTTAAGGTCTTTGTGGTTTTGCAGTTTCACTTGACTGATATGTGAGTATGTGTGGTACCTGTGTTAAGTCTTGAAGCTTTTATCTTGACAGTGACTGCTTTTGAATCTCTGCATATGTATTAAATCAAGTTATGAGGAATTTTTTTAATTGTCATGTCAAAAAAATTCTTGTAGACAAGTGCATCAAAATGTTGTAATTAATGTTTCAGAACAGCATACAGCATGTCATTGTTTTAGTCACTTTATAAAGGGATCAGATTTATTTAAACTATTTCCTTTTTGTTGTAGGGTAACTGACAAAATACTCGCTATGGCCAGGCCAACAAATGATGGACTACAAAAGTATGATCAACTGAAGGAATTCAAGAAGTAAGGCTCAAAATAACATCACAGTTCACTCAAAATTTATAGGTTTTCAGTTCACTTTCAAACACAGGTTGAGGCCATTACGTTTGCGAAGTCACTTAAATTAAAGGATGGAATGTACCTCACAAATGGTTGTTGTTGTTGTTGTTATGGGGTTTTACGCCATATTTCAGCACACGATAGGCAATGCATGGCGGTCAGTATTAATGGTGGAGGAAGAACCCAGAAAAACCCCGGGAAGAACCACTAACCCACGAGAAGCTACTGGCGAGCTTTCTCACATACCCACGTTAGCCGAATCCTAGACTCGAACCAATGCAGACAGAGGTGAGATGACAGTGATCCATAATGGAGAGCGCTTTAGACCACTTGGCCACTCGGGGTCCCCCCTCAAAAATGGGAAAGAACCATTTCTTATACAGTGCTGTGATTTCGCTAGACAAACTGTTATCCTCTGTGTTTTACTGACTATGGAGGAGAACAACCTTACAAGCTACCATTCAATGGCAGATGGTGTACATGTACATATCAGACAGTTTGGATCTCTATATGCAATCAAACCAGATATTCATCTACCTAAAACGTAATAATAATTTAGACCTTAAACTGTTAATGCATAGTGGGAAGGGAAACTGGTTCTCATATGCTACTCACAGTAGAGTGAGAATTGAATGCAAATAAATACAAAAGTATAGAAAAATAACATTAATTTTGCTGCAAAAATTAAAGTAGCTGTAATAATATTTTCATTTTACATTTGTCAGAAACACTTAACTATATTGTAATGTCGTCTTGGCTCAGTAAATTTTAAATTACATAACAAAATGAGTCATTTATTTTGTGGATTCTGATGTACATTAGATTTGTTTGGTTTGTTACTTTATGGCACAGTAACACATATAGGCTATTTAATACTGAGAAAATTGAAATAAAGTACCTTGCCCAAGGACACACCTTGGTAGTTGAACCAGGCTGGTCCAATGATAGGATTCAAAAGCATGCGTCCTTTTGGTCATGAGTCAGACACACTAACTACTGAGCCACCGTAGCAAGCCCAGTGTACAATAAACATACACAATCAATAAATTGCCAGCAAATCGACCAATCCCTGTGAATTTGTATGAATGCTCTCACACATATGAGCTTTAAAAGTGTAACAAATTGACACTGGTTATGAGTTAATTGCCAGAACTTGCAAACTGTATTACTCATTTACTGACTTGACTAACCGTCCATCTAGTTCACCCTTATATACAACTTCAAGTTCTGCAGGTTGTCCCATGGTGTATAATTCCTGTAATGCAATAACCATTTTTGGTCACATTAACTTAGATATCTTTATTATTTTTTTGGTCCATGTTGAACTTGATTCCTTTTCTACAACAAATGCCAGAGTGGGTGATAAAGAGCAGTCATCATGTGTAATTAGTCTAAACCTGTATTGAAAAACAAACTCAATCAACATTCAAAATGTGAAGGAAAGATTAAGAGAGCATTTTCTACAGTTGAGAAATTTTTCTTTAAAGAGGAGCCTATAACCGCTGTCAATTTAACATCAGCAACTAATTAAATATTTCATGTCTTCAAGCTTTTGAGGAAGTGGCAAGGTTTATATGATTGTGTTTGTCTCTGCATGTGTTCATAATATTGCACATCTTTTCTACACTATTAAACATACAACCTTCCAAGCAGAACAATTCTCCTGGTGTAGCAAAGCCTCCCATTCCCCCCATAATGTTTAAAAGTTTGTTTTTATTATAAAAAAACTGTGATATAAAATTGCAGAGTTTTAATGTATAGAGTGTGTTAATATATCTATCCAGGTTATTCATATGGCTGTGTTGTTAGGGTATTAGAACAATGTGATCATTCCGATGTCTGCTATATCTACACATTTCCAGTTTGATAAGATAGTAGAAATTTTGATGAGTGGTGAGAAGCTGCATATTAAGTTAGATGATGGACAATTCAGCTAATGGCAATTTGACACAAATTTTGGGGGGCCCCAAGTGGCCGAGTGGTCAAAAGCACTCACTATTATGGATCACTGCCATCTCACATCAGTCTGCATGGGGTTTGAATATCAGGCTCGGCCAATGTGGGTATGTGAGAAAACGCTGGTAGCTTCTCATGGGTTGGTGGTTCTTTGCCAGGTTCTTCCTCCACCAGTTATACTGGCCACCATGTATAGCCTATCATCTGTTGAATCATGGCATTAAACCATATAACAATAACAGCAACACAAATTTTGTTGATGAATTCAGTAACAGTTATTGAAGTGTGCTGTTCTTGTTCTTTTGAAAATCCTCGTAGTTGGAGATGAAATGTGATTAGGTTTTGTAAAATTTTATCATTTTACCTTTCTTGGCTGTTTCATCATGAGATTTAAAAATGGATGTGGTAAGCAGTGGTTGGTAGATGTACTGTAGTTGCCGCCTGTAAGTCAATGTGAAGTATAATCAAATTTGCAGATTTTATCAATTTTTCCATCCTTCATCCATATATAAGTCAATGCTGAGTATAAGATGAGGCCATATCAATACTCAGCATTGTCTTTTTCACTATAATTCATTCCAGACAGCAATTTTATCATATCTGCATCTCAGTACATTTTCAGGTCAGCATCATAAATGTAGCAAATAGTACCTAATTTGTTTCATATCAAATATTTTAAATGAATAAGGTAGTTTTAGCTACATTTAACGATGCTGAACTGAAAATATACTGAGTTACAGATGGGATAAAATTTAAATGTTCAGCTCCAAAGTGGAATGCAGGATCAGCGGAATGCAGATGCCTATAAGATTCTGTCTTTGGGATTTGAGATTTAAGACATTTGTCAAATGACGATAAAAACAAAAGTCAGTGGCTACTGCTATGGAAATTGAAACTGACATGAATCCTATTCTAATGATAGAAGTAATGCTAGATTGTTGGAACCACACTGACCACATGCAGATGAATGTAGACAAATAATTTTGTGTTTACACATAATAGTGGATTTATGGACACTGTAAATCCTACACTGTAAATGGACACTGTAAGTCTTACTACTCAAGATAAGAGCACTTAGCTTCTGCATGTAAAATTGGCATTTGACGATGACTTCCTAAAGACTTGGGTTGGAAATACTGGTGGAAGTTCTACAAAGTCAGGACCTTACAATACAGTGACCATTTTCCAAGATTTTTATATACAGAAATTTAAACCTGGACAGATTATTTGTCACGTATGGCACAGGCCAACAGACTGGTACCTGCTTGGAAAAGTGAACCACCAAAATCTAATGCTAATTCCTATTACCTGCAATAGGGAAATTGCATTGCTGATGCTAAAATGCTTTTTCCACAGTTTTGTTTTGAAGAAGGGGAGGGAGGTATATGTATTCCATTGCATTTTTCTTCTTGTACATCATGATCAAAATAAAATATGCTACGACATGATTAGAGATTTCAGCTCTTCTTCGTGCTGTTTTGTACCTTACAGAATCTACTTAGGTAAAACTTTTGTCAAAGCAGAAAACATTAATAAATTAAATAGTAAATGCTAACTTTTAAAATACATTTCCATACTCCTTCAGTTTCAAAGTTTAAATATTAACAATAGTTATATCACTATAGATTCCATTTAGGTTAAATCCCAAGAATGAACATTTAGCATGCTGTGTAATTTTCTTTGCCATTACAAGAACCTCTCCATTCCCAACAAATAAGATTATCCTTTTTGTGTCAGTGCATATTATCCTATATGTATCAGTGCATATTATCTTATATGTGTCAGTGCATATTATCCTATATGTATCAGTGCATATTATCCTATATGTATCAGTACATATTATCCTTTATGTGTCAGTGCATATTATCCTATATGTATCAGTGCATATTATCCTATATGTATCAGTACATATTATCCTTTATGTGTCAGTGCATATTATCCTGTATGTGTCAGTGCATATTATCCTATATGTATCAGTGCATATTATCCTTTATGTGTCAGTGCATATTATCCTGTATGTGTCAGTGCATATTATCCTATATGTATCAGTGCATATTATCCTATATGTATCAGTACATATTATCCTTTATGTGTCAGTGCATATTATCCTGTATGTGTCAGTGCATATTATCCTATATGTATCAGTGCATATTATCCTTTATGTGTCAGTGCATATTATCCTGTATGTGTCAGTGCATATTATCCTTTATGTATCAGTGCATATTATCCTGTATGTGTCAGTGCATATTATCCTGTATGTGTCAGTGCATATTATCCTATATGTATCAGTGCATATTATCCTATATGAGTCCATGCGTTTACACTTCTTGTAGTTAGGAAGCATTTGGTTTTGATCTTTGCTGATGCTAGTTGTTAATTTTAATTGATCTGACAGTTCTGTTGGCAGGTACAAAAGGTGTCATTAGTTGAGAAACTTGCAAGAGTTACAACTTACCTGGCATTACATGGTACTGTATTCACAATAACAACCTATGAGAAGCCTCATTTTCCTACTAGTTGCCTCATTAATTTGATCTGGTTTGCATAATCTTGCTCTGAGACAGGTGTTAGCTGGAATGACCTCACCACAGCTGCAGCATATTTAAGTAACATGCAAATAACACTGCAAAGCAATTCATCCTGAAATCTCTCTCTCTCTCCTCTCTCATATTGGAGCATATTTTATTTGATCATGAGGTGCAGGATGTAAAATGTCTCGGTTATTCATTTTTTTTAACTTTTCAGTTCTAATTCACATATATGTAATAAATTTAAACAATATATATTACTAGTGCATGCTGTTTTAGCTGAATTGTATTTCATGTGTGTGAATTTAGTAGTGATGATCATGTAAATATTTTTAAATCCTTCTCAGTGTCGGGTCCTATAGTCCTATTGAGACTCCTGGGTGATGACCTGTGTGTCAGCTGGTATCTAATGTGATTTTCATTGACACTTCTTGTTCAAAATCATGTTGGTTTTTAGTAAGACTTCCAAGTAATGGCCTTAGTGTTATCACAAAAACTGTAGTTTTTAATGAGACTTCTGAGTCATGAACGATGTGTCAAGACTATCTCATGAGGTTTTCATTGAGACTTCTGGGTCATAACCAGTTTTTCAGCACATATCTCATGGCATTTTCAAAGAGACTCCTAGGTCATGATCTATGCATCAACATATGTCTCATGAGGTTTCAATGAGACAGCTGGGTCATGCCCAGGGGGCATACAGTTGTGGCCCAGATATGTCATAGGTTAAAAGCTATATACGTCCCCATTCTTTAAACATATATACACTCACTGGTCATGAAAAGAAGAATTCAGATACGCAAGCAACATTCTCTTATTGGTCTATACTTAGCCACCCTCCAACCCAAAAGATTCTTCTGTGAGGTCATCGATTTAGTACGTTGAAGAAATTGGGGAAGTTTGGGAATATGTGGTTTTACAAACACTCTTTACCTTGGAAAATCTTTTTCTGCTGGTAAGTTCACACTGCATGTTAAAAACGAAACCACACAGGACATTAGATTTATCATTCTACTTATCTTAATTTATTTATCTGCAGACAGGGTATCCAGAGTATCCTGAACCTTCAGACCCCAGGAGAGCATGCAGACTGTGGACCAAATAAGCTGGACCCCAGTGGTTTCTCCTACAACCCACAGGCATTCATGGATGAGCAAAGTAAATAGAAGGCATAAATACAACTGGATTATTGGGAGGTGGCAGTGGGCAGTGGTAGTTCTTTGAATTGAAAAATAAAAGAATTTCCTGGCCTAAGTTGCTGTAAAAAAAGGTGTTTACTGACTTGCTGGCCCTAACCATGTGCCCTTAATATAATAGAGTGAAACAATCCTTTCTCTTAAATAAGGAATCTAAAACTGTTTAATTGTAGAGACATTCTGCCCCACCCTCCTCTTTAAAAATTGTTCAGCTTTAAATGAAAAAGAAGCATATAATGTATTCGAATTCACAAAGTTTTGTGTTTTAGCTTTATATTTAGTCAAATAAAGTTAAACAATGTCAACATTGTTGAACCGTTTCATAGTCAAAATTTAACAAAAATGTTTTAGAATCAAGACTGACTGTATTGTATATGTCTAGCCATGCATTTTGCATTGTTTGCTATCTAAGCCAATATCCATGGTAATTAATCTAGCAACAATCTTTTTTCAGGTTTATGATGGGCTTATTTAAGTTTGGAATAACATTCAGGTGAAATCATCATCCTTGTCCATAAAATATTGGTTCAGCATGTATGGAAAGCGAACAACGTAACCCCACCATAAATCATTTAGACAGGAGGGAGAAGTCACTTCACCTGAGTAAAATATCTCAGATCCCAAACATTTCCCAAGTGAAACAAATCAATATTTGCCAGAATGGCATGTTCATTGCCAATCCCCAGTAGTATTATTACTGCCAGAAATTTGATCACAACAAAGATGGCGGTAAGAGGAAACCATCACACACCCCAATTTGGGTATAATTGCCATGATGGATCATCTTGTGCAGATTTCTAAGACAACCACTTCTCTTGCTTCAGAGACTGCCCTAAGAGGAAGCATGAGAAGAAAATACATCAGATAAAATACGTAGATGATGGTTTTCATATATTGACCCATTAGATAAATACACCTCCTTTTAGAACACAGAATAAAAAGGACTTTCAACCTGATTGGTTAACTGCAGACATGCTAGATGCTGTGAAAACTCTTGGTTATTTCAGATCTGTTGGTCAACAAGCACATTACAGAATATGGATAAATGTTGTAACCTAAATGATCAGTGGGGCAAGGAAGAATTTCCATCAGTTAGCTTTAGAAAAATAATTGAAATAAGAAATCAATGTGGAAAGCTTATAACAAAGTTGGTGTAGGTAAACACATTCCATAAAATCACCCCGGATTACAGTGAGATCCAAAATCAAATAGCATGGTCCAGGAAGGCCTGGTTATTGATGAAGATGTTGAAATAGCAAACAAATTTAATAAATTTTTTCTTAGCATAGTTTCCAGAATTTAGTAACCCATTATAAAATTTTATCATGTTAAAGTAAGAAATTTCTGTTCAGACAATATTCCAGCCAACACAGAATATTCATTCTCCACAGTTACATATGAACAAGTTCTAAAACTCTTTCAAAGAATTGAGACAACAAAAACAGCAGGCCTTGATACATTGGACCATGTCTCCTGATGTTGCAAAAAATATATTATCTAATGTCTTGGTTTACATAATATAGGCATATCCACCTCAGTGTTTCCTCAAGACACGGAACTTGGCAAAATTTGCCTCCATTCACATGTCTGGCAGCAAAGAAAATGTCAGTAATTACAGACTCTTAAATAACAGCTATGTCAAAACTACTCTAAAAACATATTCATGACAGCATCTTGACGTACCTGTCAACGTATTACTTACTTCACCAAACCCAAATACGGTTAAGAGAAAACCACTCCTGTGAGATAGCTTTGGTCTCAACAATAAATATATGGTTTACTACCCTTAATCAAAAGTTTTAGACTTTTTATTGATCAGAATATCCTTATCACTAAATTGAGTTGGTTTACAACATATCCAACAAAGAAAAAATAGTGTGTCAAAACAGTAGCAGTTTTTCTAAAGAAGAACCTGTTATACATGGAGTACAACAGGGATCAATCCTCGGTCCACTCCTCTTTCTCATTTTCATATATGATCTGCCTAGGAAAATTAGGAAATGACCTATATGCAGATAACACTATTCTCTCAGATTTCAGATGGCTAAATTCATACTAGATGTGTACCTTCAGGTAACCTAGATTAGATTCATGGGGGAAGGAGAATAATATTAAAATAAACACAAACACGGTTAAAGCATTAATGATTACTACTCAGCAAAAGACAGCAAAATTGGAAAACAACAATTTGAAACTTAAGTGGAATGAAATATTTTTACAGATAGTTACACGTTACAAAAATCTTAGGGATGATGGTTGATGGTTGAGTGAACATATTCAAGGCGTATGTCATGAAGTCAGTTAATGTTGACTGTGGTTTTTAAGCAAGATAAGACCATATCTATCAACTAAACATACATTAATATATTACAAAAATTATATACAGTTACACTTGGACTACTGTAATGTTATATATGTGGAAACATATCTGAGAAGAATATTATTCTAATTGCAATCAACAACTTGCAGACTCATCTTAGATAATGCTGAAAACATGCATAATCCATGAATGATAGCAAAATGTTCATGGTAAGACAACAAATACTTTTTTTATAACCACTGGCTACAGTAATGATAAATGATTGAAACTGAACAAAGATTGAATTTAAAAAATCTCCTTGACTTTTGGAAGGATCAGACAGTCCTTTCATTGACCTTAGCTCATTGATAACTTTGGAAGTCTAGAAAATGTTAATTCCCCTGATATCATGTTAGGGAAACGACTTAAAAGTCCCATACTTTCACAGCATCAATACATACATCTGACACCATTATAGAATGTAAGGATAAAGTAATTGGTCTGTTGATAGAACATGACCCAATAACTGTCTGTAGACCTTTCTGAATAAAACTACATATATATAGTTATAGGTCAGAGGAAGAATGTAAATCATCAGAAAAAAATAAAACTCTTCAGATCATCATTTATGTCAATATTACATTGCAGGATGTAGCCATTAAGAGTCCATGCACAAAACTCCTATATTTTGCTCAGTACCGTACATTTTTCCTTAAGCACTTTGCTCTGACAGATTGAATAGATACCAGCACTTTGGTGACTTGAACAGCCACACACACTTTGAAGCTGCAAAGATATTATCGAGAGAGGAAAGAAAAAGGAGGACTTTGTTCCCAAACATAATTATTGCCTTTTTAATGATAAATTATATACCTACCTGCATTATGCCACAGGTGTTTGCTTGTCCTTTGATCTTATCATCTGCCATTCATCACTTTTACTTGACTTCTCTGGGGACTTTGGTGATGAACTCAGCAGAACCACTTCCCAATATATTTATCAGGTAATACTTATAAACTTCAAGGTCAGAGATGAAAATTTAATAAGGCAGATTAGGAAACCTTTCATTGCATCTGTGAATCAAATTTAACACCTGATGATTTTCAAAATGTGGTGCATCCAATACACTTACTTACTAAAATGCTTCTTGATGTTACTGGGCATACAATACCAGCTCTGGCAATTCCTAAACATGTAAACAAACCATTGTTTAATGCTTGCAAACAAATCAACAGGGAACCAAAAGGATCATTGGAGATTACAATGCCAATCCAATAGCTGAAAATCTGAGTAGATACCATATGTACCAAGTTAGAATACCATATATACTAAGCTAAAATACACATACACCAAGCTATAATATCATATATACCAAACTAAAATACCATATATACCAAGTCAGAATACCATATATATAACAAACTAAAATATCATCTGTACCAAGTTAGAATAACAAATAAATGCCAAGCTAAATTACCATATGTACCAAGCTAAAATACCACATATACCAAGCTAAAATATATATACACCAAGTTAGAATACCATATATGCCAAGCTAAAATATCACATATATCATGTCAGATTACTGTGTATATACTAAGCTAAAATATATATACCAAGCTAAAGTACCATAAATACTATATATACCAAGCTAAAATACAATATATACCAAACTAAAATATCATTCATGCCAAGCTAAAATGCCATGTATACCAAGCTAAAATGACATGTATACCAAGCTAAAATATAAGATATACCAAGCTAAATTATCATATATACCAAGCTAAAAGACCATATGTACCAAGCTAAAATATAATATATACCAAGCTAAAATATCATATATACCAAGCTAAAATACCATATATACCAAGCTAAAATATCTTTCATACCAAGCTAAAATACCATATATACCAAAATAAATACCATATATAGCAAGTTAAAATGTCATATGTACAAAGCTAAAGTACCACATATATATATATATATATATATATATATATATATATATATATATATATATATATATATAACTGAATTACCATATATACCAAGCTAAAATACCATATATACTGATTTAAAATAATATATATACCAAGCTAAAATATATTATATACCAATCTAAAATATACAACCAAGCTAAAATACCATATATACCAAGTTAAAATATATACACAAAGCTAAATTACCATATATACCAAACTAAAAGACCATATATACCAAATTAAATGCCATACACACCAAGTTAAAATATCATATATACAAAGCTAAAGTACCATATATACTAAGCTAAACTACCATATATATATATACATATATATATATATATATATATATATATATATATATATATATATATATATATATATATATATATATATATATATATATATATATATATATATATACACCAAGCTAAAATACCATACATACCAAGCTAAAATGCCATATATACCAAGCTAAATCTGATTATACCACCAGGGATACCAAGAGGAAAAGATGGAGATCTCATATCTCCAGGTTGAACTTATCTTCTGTATTAAATCAGTATGGAATATGGTAAAGACATTCATTGGCAAAAATGAAAACAAATGTATGAAACCCTTTTTAAAAAAACTCTTAAATTAATCAATACCATATTAAAACTTTTAAACACACTAGTCAAAATATTTTCCAATATTTTGAAAGATTGATATTTCTGAATTAAGGTGGCTACCACCCTCTCTGAAACTGATCCTCAGGATATGGATATATCTCACAGCATCATATTGTTTGTCTCCCTTGTTGAAAGTCTCACTATTTTATATTTTGATGTTTATATTTCAGAAATAAACTTTTAACACTTTATTTTCTAATTTGAATGATGGACTCAGTATTGATACAGTAAAATATGTTTCAAAATTCACCTTTAAAGGTGGGTAAGTTAAGTTAAACAAAAGCTTTAAAAAATAACAGGCCTTGAAAAGTCATAAATGTAATCCAAAGAGTATGTGAAATGAGAGCTTGGTCATATGGCCCTGATTGCAGACAGTTCAAAAGATGAAGTTAAGGTCATAGCTGCCAGTGCAACACCACATGACACCATCTTGATCTGGTTTTCTGAATAACCTCTATTTTTAGAGTAGAAATTACAGTCACATTCAAATTTGTGAGCAGATCATCAAAACCTATCAAAAAACAAATTCCATCATCTTTAATTCTTTTTCCACACTGAAATCCTTACAAACCTTAAATGTAAAAATCCCATTAATATCCCAGATTTACAGAAACATGATTTATTTGGAAGAAATATTATACCTTTGTAAAAATGTTAACATCTGTATTTTATTTATTGATGCTTTTGCTATTTTTGTTTGAGTTATGTCCTTATTGTCCTTTTGCTGAATGCAGGTAAGATTTAATCTTATTAGGTCTTTAAGTTTGTTCTTGCAGTCGAAATAAGTGAGTTTTGAGAGCCCTCATGAATGTGATCACTGTGTCTTTGTGTCTAAGTTCAGTGGGCAATTCATTCCACGTTGCTGGGCCCTGGTATGCAAAAGAACGCTGTCTATATGACTTTGTTTACATCGTGGGAATAATGAGTATACGATTGTCAGTAGAGGAGCATAAGTATCTTGCTGGTGTGTGTACACATGGGTGAGGTCGGATAGGTATGTTGGACTAGAGTCCGACAGTGAAACGTAGCATAGAGAACAAATTTTGTGTTTGATTCTGGATCGAATGGATAGCCATTGTAGGGTATAGAACAGCAGGGAGGTGTGCTCTGATCATGGTACTCTAAGTATGATCCGAGCAGCTGTGTTTTGAACTTTTTGAAGTTTCTGGAGCAGATATTGAGATGAACCAGACAGAATTGAGTTACAATAGTCCAGTCTTGAAAGTACTAATGAACACAAGTATTTTAGTGGCATCAACTGAAACATGCATATCCTGAATTTTTTTTTAAGAGTTCAAGTCCCTATTGATACTAAATATAGTAATTTACATGAGTTTGTGAATGCAACTATTATTGCAGTTTTCAATAGATTGCTGTGAAACATCATATATTGTGGTCATCATAAAAAGATATGCATGACGACTAATCATTGTTCAGAATGACTATAGACTCTTTTGGCTATAGGCACATTTCTGTCATTGTGGTAGGGGTGGGGTGATGGTGAGACAGTGTTATATTTACATGAGTAAATTGCTCACCATTAATCTAGTTGAAACTCAAGATCGAAACACTGAAGCATGCTCCTTCATAGTGACATGTTTCATTTAATTCGAAATATTACTTTTGAAAAGCATGTTGACATTGATATATTAAAAAATACTTGTCTTGGCATGCTTTTCATTAGACAATCTCTTTTAGCAATGTTTGTGGAGAATGTCACTTGTTTTAACACTCTTCACATGAATTTGCTTCAGTATGTGACACTGTTGTACATATGCTTTGGTGAAAAATATAATATTGCAGAACAATATCAATAGCACAAAGAAAACTCAAGTTTATTGGAAAAATTGAAGATAGAATCAAGGATTTTACTGGTCGGGTGATACACTTACTGAAACTCAATTTATTGGCTATTTTTTCTCATTACAGTTGTATTTGAATTTGATGAATTGAATAAATAATAAATGGTTGTTTTTGTTTCTGGTATGTAAAACTTTGTATTACATGGTATCCGGAAGTAGAGAAATTCTTAGAGTTAGAAGTTACTGCTGTGGTGACCTGAAAGAATTAAAGAGATATTTGTTATTTTTCTAGAAGCTGTGCAGATTTAATGAATTGCTTATGTGAATTTGTCAACCTGAATTTCTCATATTGGCTACATCTATGAATAGATTTACTGTTACTGTAAATATGTTTGAGTAATGTCATTATTTATTTTTCAGTTTTTCTTCTATAATTATGGCTGGTAAGTATAAAATCAAAACAGTATTATTTTGATAGGATTTTAATTGACCCAGATGAAATGTTACTGACCTAAGCACACATATGAGGTTTGTTTTTAAATATGCAATGGGGCGTTAAAACATTAAATATCTTGAAGTTGCTAAGCAGTTAATTTTTTAAAAATAATAATGTAATCTGATAACAGTTAGAGACAACAAATATATAATCCTCTGTCATAAAAAGTTGTCTAAAATTATGCAGACTGTTGCAGATTCTGTGCATCTGTCTTCGTTGTAAGCAATTAGTACATGTTTTCATATGTAGATT
Source organism: Sinohyriopsis cumingii (assembly GCA_028554795.2). Lineage (NCBI taxonomy): Eukaryota > Metazoa > Mollusca > Bivalvia > Unionida > Unionidae > Sinohyriopsis > Sinohyriopsis cumingii. Next base: position 68,270,180 of record CM068834.1, on the reverse strand, counting down.
TAATAATAATTTATCAAGAATATATCCCTCTTTTTTTACATGTGTTCTATATCTTATAGTCAGTTGTCGAGGGATATATTTTGTCAGAAGGTCATTTTTATTGGTTATTTGTTCTCTTTGTGATTAAAAAGCAATTTAACAAAAATATTTCACAAGTTTATTTTCTGATACTATAGCATACAAGACACAATCCTTTGACCATTTTTGTAGTGGACACCTACTCAAGCAGTCAATAAAAGGGTAACTTCTAAGCTTTGTAGAAAATGTATTTTAAACTTAAGTTTTTTGTTGTTGTGGTATGATTTATTCCTCATGATTATGCAAGGTGCACTGTCACTTTTTCAGGCCAGATTATGAGTTGCCTCCCTTAGTAAAATTATGGACATGGTGAAGGTGATGCAGTTCTCTCTCAGTGAGGGGAAAATAGCAGTACACTGTCATGCAGGGAGGGGTCTGTAGTTATTTTAGAGACAATCTTACATTTTAAGAGCAGTAACCAATTTTCATTGTTTTCATTAGGTATTTTAAATGACTTTTTTTCTCTCATAATTTGGAGATAAGTTTACCTGTCCTATTTTGGAGCATATGACTGATAAATTTATGAATGAAGAGACAAAAGAAAATTGTGATATGAGTATACAGTGCCATCATAAAAGTATGCCAGCCATGATATACTGTTTCAAAAAGTATATGACATCATAAATTATGCAATGATATACTGTTTCACAAAGCATGACATTATATCACAAAGTATGCAATGATATACTGTTTCACAAAGTATGACATGATATCACAAAGTATGCAATGATATACTGTTTCACAAAGTATGACATTATATCACAAAGTATGCAGTGATATACTGTTTCACAAAGTAATTATACTGTTTCACAAAAGTATACATTATATTACAAAGTATGCAATGATATACTGTTTCAAAAAGTATGACATGATATCACAATGAATGCCATAATATCACTATGCAGTAATATACTGTATCATAAAGTATGATATGATATCAGGGCTGTTCTAGTTAAACATACTCCTGGAACCCAGGGAAGTTACTTCTGATGTGGGGCACTGACCCATAGGTGCATATAGATTATTCTTATATTTTAATAAGAACTCTATGAAATAAAAGTACCCTGGCATATATTTCTTAAAGACTGTTTTGCCTGGGTGCCATGTATGTTTAAATGGAACATCCCTCAGTAAAGTATACAGTGATATCACAGAGTATGACATGATATCACTCAGTAAATGGAACCAAGGAATTCAAAGGTTTATCAGTCAAACATTTTGGTTATTGTAGTTTTTTGTTTGAATTTTTATTTATGAAACAAATCTTGAATTTTTTGTTGGCTTTTGCATGCATTACTCCTCATATAATTTGCTTGAGTTTTTATTTTAAGTATAAATGATACAATATTAATCATCTTTTTACACACAAGGCATTAGTTTAGTACAAATGATACAGTATTAATCATCTTTTTACACACAAGGCATTAGTTTAGGTACAAATGATACAGTATTAATCATCTTTTTACACACAAGACTTTAGTTTAGTACAAATGATACAGTATTCATCATCTTTTTACACATAAGAATTAGTACAAATGATACAGTATTAATCATCTTTTTACACACAAGGCATTAGTTTAGTACAAATGATACAGTATTCATCATCTTTTTACACACAAGGCATTAGTTTAGTACAAATGATACAGTATTAATCATCTTTTTACACACAAGGCATTAGTTTAGTACAAATGATACAGTATTAATCATCTTTTTACACATAAGGCATTAGTTTAGTACAAATGATACAGTATTCATCATCTTTTTACACACAAGACTTTAGTTTAGTAAAAGTATCACTAGAATTTCTTGATTGTTGACCTGTGGATATACATACAACACTAAAATTTCTTGTTTTTTTACCAATGGGCATACAAGCAGCACTAGAATTTCTTGATTGTTGACCAATGGGCATACAAGCAACACTAGAATTTCCAGTTTTAAAATGTGACATCCAAAACTATTTTGTTTTCATAATTATAGGAAGAACTGGAGTTATTATTGCCTGTTATCTGATATTTACCAACAGAATGAATTGGAGAGATGCAATACACTATGTACGAGAAAAGAGGTGAGTTGAGTATAATTTATGAAATGATGTAACTATTAGTTGTATAGATTCTGCCTTTGTTAATTTAATTTATATGGAATATGCATATGCTTTATATCAATCACTTCAGTTTTCTTTTAACCTTTAACTAAATTTCATTTGTCTGTTCATCCATTCAACCATTATCCACATTTTCATTTCTGGGGCAGAACTCCAATACTGTTTCAGATATTTCAATGAAATTTTGCACAGATTTTAGACACTTTGTGTATATTTGCCATTTGCTATTCAAAATTCTTCTGTTAAGTATTTTTACATTTTTATCTGTTCATCTATTCAGCATATATCCACTAATCAAACTTAAAATTTTACAGCAAAAGTTGTCATGTCTATCACTTCTGTGTAGATGATGTACATATGAATTACCTATATATCATGTACATATGAATTACCTATAAATCATGTACATATGAATGGCCTATACATTATGTACATTGAATTACCTATATATTATGTACATATGAATTACCTATATATCACGTACATATGAAATGCCTATATATTATGTACATATGAATTGACTATACATTATGTACATATGAAATGCCTATATATTATGTACATATGAATTGACTATATATTATGTACATATGAATTGACTACATATTATGTACATATGAATTACCTATATATTATGTACATATGAATTGACTATATATTATGTACATATGAATTGACTACATATTATGTACATATGAATTACCTATATATTATGTACATATGAACTGTCCATATATTATGTACATATGAATTGCCTACATATTATGTACGTGTGAATTGCCTATACATTATTTACATATGAATTACCTATATATTATGTACATATGAAATGCCTATATATTATGTACATATGAATTGACTATATATTATGTACATATGAATTGACTACATATTATGTACATATGAATTACCTATATATTATGTACATATGAATTGCCTATACATTATGTACATATGAATTACCTATATATTACATACATATGAATTACCTATATATTATGTACATATGAATTGCCTACATATTATATACATATATATGAATTGTCTATACATTATTTACATATGAATTACCTATATATTATGCACATATGAATTGCCTATACATTATGTACATATGAATTACCTATATATTATGTACATATGAATTGACTATATATTATGTATATACGAATTGACTACATGTTATGTACATATGAATTACCTATATATTATGTACATATGAATTGCCTATACATTATGTACATATGAATTACCTATGTATTGTGTACATATGAATTACCTATATATTATGTACATATGAATTACCTATGTATTATGTACATATGAATTGCCTACATATTATGTACATATGAATTGCCTATACATTTACATATGAATTGCCTATATATTATGTACACATGAAATGCCTATATATTATGTACATATGAATTGACTATATTTTATGTACATATGAATTACCTATATATTATGTACACATGAATTGCCTACATATTATGTACATATGAATTGCCTATACATTATTTACATATGAATTACCTATATATTATGTACATATGAACTGCCTATACATTATGTACATATGAATTACCTATATATTATGTACATATGAATTGACTATACATTATGTACAGATGAATTGACTATATATTATGTACATATGAATTGACTACATATTATGTACAGATGAATTACCTATATATTATGTACATATGAATGGCCTATACATTATGTACATATGAATTGACTATATATTATGTACATATGAATGGTCTATACATTATGTACATATGAATTGACTATATATTATGTACATATGAATGGCCTATACATTATGTACATATGAATTGACTATATATTATGTACAGATGAATTACCTATATATTATGTACATATGAATTGACTATATATTATGTACATATGAATTGACTATACATTATGTACATATGAATTGACTATATATTATGTACATATGAATTGACTACATATTATGTACAGATGAATTACCTATATAGTATGTACATATGAATTGACTATGTATTATGTACATATAAATTACCTATATATTATGTACATATGAGTTGACTATATATTATGTACATATGACTTGACTACATATATGTACATATGAATTACATATATATCATGTACATATGAATTGCCTATACATTATGCACATTCGAATGAACTATATATCATGTACATATGAATTGCCTATGTGTTAAATCTTAAACAAGTCATTATGTCTCCTAGCAGACAATTTGGTAGGGCATGTGATGTAGATTACTCCATCTAATTGGTTTTGTAATCCCTAGGGTATGTATTATAGGGAGATATAGCTATTGTAATGGCAGTCTGTACATACAGATTGTCATTTTAAGGCAAAACTCTCAAACTGGTCCATATATTTCAGTCTAACTTAGCACACTTTGAGCAATTGGTGTAGAGATGTATTTTCATACTTAGAACTGTCCATCTTCAATATTTTTTGGACTGTTATGGAAACAAAGTGTACCATAACTAGTATAATAATTGAGAATGCTGCACCATAAGGTACTGGCATAACTAGTGTTCATATTGAAACACTGAAGCATTGGTTAACTTTCAGTAGGCATCTTTACATAGACATAGCGTAAGGGAAATATATCTTCTCTAGATGACTTGTTTTCTTCACAGGCAAACCCTTATACAATAACACAAAAACACCCAGTAGTTGCATCTTATTAGCATCATGAAATAATATATACTATTCTGTTATTGACATCTTCCATGGCAACTGTCCTATAGTGTTGTTGGGTGGCTGCAGTGCTGAGCTAAAGGTAATGGTACTGTATCCCACAAGTCAACATGGTAAGATACAAGTTCCCAATGGAGAAAGCAATAGCAGATTTAGTATTTCATATAATATATTGTGATGTTATATGATATTCTAAAATAAATTTCTACATCAATTATTAGTTAATCAGAACTTGAGAATTTTATCATGTGATATACTTTGGAAAATAGAAAGTAAGGTGTTCACCACAGATCTTTAAAAGTTATTTTTGTAAATTACTTGTGGATTTACTAGTATCTTTGGAGCCATGGTGACTCAGTCGTTATTGTGCTGGACTCACAAATGGATTAGGTTGTAGGTATGAATCCTACCATCGGACCACCCTGGGTCAGCTACCTTGGTGTGTTCTTGGGCAAGGCCCTTTACTCCATTTGCTTTAGCACTAAATAACCTACTTGTGTTGCTGTGCCATAAAGCATCAAACCAAACCAAACTATTATCTTTCTGTATCTGTTCATTATCAGGGCAGGCTCCATACAGACCAGGGCACAGATACAGGTAATTGAAGACTTTGAGAAGTATTTGCAGCCATTCAGGATTGTCTTTGCTTCTAGGTGAGCAGCATCTATCAGTAGAACATGATAAATGTATAGGTAATTTGCATTACAATTTTTGTTGTTGTTGTTGCAGTAAATAATGATACAATGTATTGGTGTATGGCATTATAGTTTTTTTTTTACCTGGGATTAAGCTGAAGTTGGTGTGTATACTGATAGTTGCAAATGTCTACAGTGTTTGAGTTTAGTTCTGTATAAAGCTGAACATGGTATGGAATTTCACCAACTGAATTTTCTTCTTTGCTTTTAGTTAACATAGAAAATGTAGCCCTGATTTCATCAAATATGATATCACAATTCAAATGTACTTAATAGTTTTATGTTTATTGATTGAACAAAATTACTTCAGTTGATGTAGATGTTCAGTTATTTTCTGAATTAATTGAAGATTAAATACAATATTTGTTTTCTTAATGAACCAGTCTTCATCTTGCACAAGGCATCATATCTTAATCAAGCCAAATGAACAAGTATAAATGTTATTGTACCATTTAGAAAGGTGATTAGAATTCATGCATGGAAATGACAAAATTCATCTGCTGTCATAAGTTTTTAGAGTTTAACAATCCCTTCATACCTTAAAAATGATTTTCATTTAAAAGGCAGAGGCCACACTATGAAAGGAGGTGGGTTACCTCTTTCTTTTGGTTTGATTTTGGTTGTCATTGAGAAAACTTACAGATCTTTACCTGATTGTTGCAAGAAATTAGAAATCACCTGACATATTGATTAATGAAATCCTAAATAATATGAGTTACTGAAGAGACACAGTCCAACCTCCTGTTTTTTTCACCTATGCAGTATATAATGTATGTGTGTGTGTATGTGTGAGAACATATTCTTTATTAGTAGCATATATATGTGTGTGTGCATGCATGCTTTTGAGTGTGTGTATACATAATAGATGGCCTTAAGGTAAATTAGTTCTTATTTGTAACTAATTCAGCCATCCTCTGATAATAATAATAATAAACATAATAATAATAATAAACATAATAAAAATAATAAACATAATAATAATAATAACAATAATAATAATAATAATAATAATAATAATAATAATAATAATAATAATAATTATAATGGTTATTATTATTATTATTATTATTATTATTATTATTATTATTATTGTCAAATTATTGTTATTATTTTTATTATTAACTGATTAACCTGTCAGTTTTGACTGACTGTTGAGGGAGGCTAGTTAGGTTACTATTCAACACACCATGAGATTGACCAGTAGATCCTTTCCTATTACACTTAGACATGATTAGATAGGTCCTTTCCTATTACACTTAGGCATGATTAGATAGGTCCTTTCCTGTTACACTATCACATGATTATATAGGTCCTTTCTTATTACACTGACATGATTAGATAGGTCCTTTCCTATTACACTTAGACATGATTAGATAGGTCCTTTCCTGTTACACTGACATGATTAGATAGGTCCTTTCCTATTACACTTAGACATGATTAGATATGTCCTTTCCTATTACACTTAGACATGATTAGATAGGTCCTTTCCTATTACACTTAGACATGGGTAGTTAGGTCCTTTACTATTACACTTAGACATGATTAGATAGGTCCTTTCCTGTTACACTATGACATGATTATATAGGTCCTTTCTTATTACACTGACATGATTAGATAAGTCCTTTCCTATTACACTTAGACATGATTAGATAGGTCCTTTCCTGTTACACTGACATGATTAGATAGGTCCTTTCCTATTACACTTAGACATGATTAGATATGTCCTTTCCTATTACACTTAGACATGATTAAATAGATCCTTTCCTATTACATTTAGACATGATTAGATAGGTCCTTTCCTGTTACACTATGACATGATTATATAGGTCCTTTCTTATTACACTGACATGATTAGATAGGTCCTTTCCTATTACACTTAGACATGATTAGATAGGTCCTTTCCTGTTACACTGACATGATTAGATAGGTCCTTTCCTATTACACTTAGACATGATTAGATATGTCCTTTCCTATTACACTTAGACATGATTAGATAGGTCCTTTCCTATTACACTTAGACATGGGTAGTTAGGTCCTTTATTATTACACTTAGACATGATTAGATAGGTCCTTTCCTGTTACACTATGACATGATTATATAGGTCCTTATTACACTGACATGATTAGATAGGTCCTTTCCTATTACACTTAGACATGGTTAGATAGGTCCTTTCCTGTTACACTGACATGATTAGATAGGTCCTTTCCTATTACACTTAGACATGATTAGATATGTCCTTTCCTATTACACTTAGACATGATTAAATAGGTCCTTTCCTATTACACTTAGACATGATTAGATAGGTCCTTTCCTATTACACTTAGACATGATTAGATAGGTCCTTTCCTGTTACACTTAAACATGATTAGATAGATCCTTTCCTGTTACGCATATACGTGATTGGGGCCCTGAGTGGCCATGTGACCTAAAGTGCTCTCCGTTATGGATCAGTGCCATCTCATCTCTGTCTGCTTGGGTTCGAGTCTCGGATTCGGCCAATGTGGTTATGTGAGAAAGCTTTCCAGTAGCTTCTCGAGGGACAGTGGTTCTTTCCAGAGATTTCCTGGGTTCTTCCTCCACCATTAATACTGGCCACCATGTATAGTCGTGTGCTGAAAAATGGTGTTAAACCCTACAACAACAACAACAACATAGACATGATTAGATAGGTCCTTTCCTATTACACTTATACATGATTAGATAAGTGCTTTCCTATTACACTTTGACATGATTAGATAGGTCCTTTCCTATTACACTTAGACATATTAGATAGGTGCTTTCCTATTACACTTTGACATGATTAGATAGGTCCTTTCTTATTACACTTAGACATGATTAGATAACCTTGACCCACCCGCTCAGACAATCCTAATATGTATGAGCATATTTGTGTCCCTGTTTTTGCAACTAACTGGTTTTGGACTTAAACATTTAATCAGCTGACAATCAACAAGAGATTATAGTGGCCAAATCATAGAAAGTATCTCCAGATAATTTGGATTTTGCATTTATGCATTGGACAGTGAATCTATTCAGCCACCTATTCCAGTCCTGTCTTGTTTTCATACCTGAAGATGAAGCCAAGATAGGCTGCAGGTTTTAGATCTATATGCAGATCATACCAAATCATGGAATTGGCCATTCATTGCAATTTAAGTTGAAAGAAAGTATGGTTAGCCACTGGCAGTCCTTTTCTAAAGGGCTTAGAGTTTCTACCTTGTAAATGTAAATGAAAATATTTTTAAACATTCCGTCAAGGTTTTATTTGTCAGAGTCGACACTTGTTATTATACTTTAATGGTTTGATGATATCCTTCATATAATTCATTCCCAGACATATGTTAGATGAGCCAAATCACCGGTAAGAGATTGGAGGTGGCGGGTTTTCTTTTAACTTTCCAATAACAAGCACAATCTTTTCCCTAATCTAAATCTGCTCTTCATATTTTTGAAGTAGTATAGAATTTAGTCATTACAAATTATAATTCTTTTCCATTCTATTTTAATTTCAAATTCTGTAGAAATTGCTAGAAATGCTAGAGATTAATATATACATTAAATGTATGCATGTTTTGATTTTCCTATTTTGCATGAAAGTCTTGCTATTTATCTTTGAAATTTTTGGTCAAAATTTAGAATTAAGCTCACTATATGAAAGTTGACTTAGTGTAATAAACTGAGCTGAGACACAGAATCTTTCTTGATGTATTACTGAATTACATACAATTTGCTTAGCCTTTCTGACATGCTGTGGTTTCTAGGACTGTATTATCTAATTGGTCATCCTGAAATCTGCATCATAATCAAGACTTTTGGCAGTAAGATGTATGCATTAACAAATTACTAATTATAGTACTTTTGTTTGCACCTTCATAGTTTTTGACCATTTGATGTACCATCAGTTAACAGTGCATTTTATGGTTCATTAAAATGTATCATCCATCTGACTTGAGTTTTATTAACAAAACTTCTATCTGAATTTAAAATGAATACATGGGCCTATATGGAATATATATTTCTTGCTGTGAATTATGGTTAAGATCCAGTAAGACAAGTAAACACTTTCTTCCCTTGTTTTAATATTAGTTCACTTACAATTGAATCAGGAATTTACCATCTGTACTCGTTTATAAGCCAGGTCAAACTGCAAACAGCAATGGTCCTGATCTGCCAAGGCATAATGTGCTTGCAGACCAGGTTCTGTGTTGTTTATTCCATTGATTACTATTATCAAAGTGCACAGACCTAGATATGTTGGTGCATTATGCAACAGTAGATCTGGGTCTGTGCTGTTAGTTGGACTTGTCTTATAAGCGATCATATATGGCAGGCTAGAATAGAAAAGTGAGTTACCATTTTCTCTCTTCTGTTTGAACAGCTTTAGTGTCCTAAATAGTGTGGCAATGAGGAAAGAGCTTTTAATATGTATAGTCCTAAATAGTGTGGCAATGAGGAAAGAGCTTTTAATATGTAGAGTCCTAAATAGTGTGGCAATGAGGAAAGAGCTTTTAATATGTATAGTCCTAAATAGTGTGGCAATGAGGAAAGAGCTTTTAATATGTATAGTCCTAAATAGTGTGGCAATGAGGAAAGAGATTTTAATATGTATTGTTGCATTAGATGAAACTTGTCTGTCGCCTGGTAAATAATTTGCTGTGTAAACTTGCTTTCACTGGATAATATTTTTTCCCAAGTAGTTAGAGGATTATGTAGGCATCTTCAGAACTCCTTTCATATATTTAACATTGGAATTGTATGTATTTTTACCTTTCCTTGCACAGAAATAATATGTTGAGCTTGCACCAACCATTTACTAATATTAGTCTGAATGATCATGTCAGTTTATTTCCCTGCCTCTTAGCTACAAAGTAGAAGGGGGGGGGGACATACCTATGATGTTGGCATTGGCATCCATAAAAACATATAAATATGTACAGCATCGCTGAATCTCAGCCATTCTTTTGTCTGAAGTCCCAGACAACACTTTGGAGAGGGTTTAACAGCACCTACCCCCTAGAGACGGGGACGAGAGGGCAAATTTTTACATGTACATTAAGAGGACATTCTTAGTTAGTGTTTGCATTTATCTCAGGTCTTTTGTGCACTGTATAAATTCTGTTATCCTTGGAATCATGAAACTTGGTGAAGTGATGCATCTTGATGAGCAGTGTGCCACATTACATGTCAGTGAATTAGTTGTCACATTAGATGTCAATGAACTAGTTGCCACATTGCATGTCACATTACATGTCAATAACTAGTTAATTCTAGAAAACAAGGCAACGCTCCCAATTTAAGATCAATTTCAGCTGACCAGGTCTAATGCTTTACCAATTGTGCATAGTACGGCTTCTTGTTACTCCTGGAATCTTGAAACTTTGGTGAAGGAATGGGTACTTCACTGACATTTTAAAAACAGGTCATTGTGACCCATATTTCATGTTTCACAGACTTTAGTTAAATGTTGTGTTTTTATTGTTAATACTTGAATCGTTAAAGTAGGTGAGTTTATGCATCTGGCTAAGTACATACCCATTCAAAAAGCTGACATTAACCTACATTTCACAGTTTACTGGCATTGGTTCAGGTTTGGAAAATTAGTTGAGAATCGGAGGTGTTTTGGGCATGATGCATATATGTTATCCTTTGAGAAATCATTAATTTTGGTGAGTGGGTGCACATCTGGTTAACTTATACATCCTTATTGCAGAAAAAAGATCTCTATGACCTATATATAATGCATAAATTACTTTGTTGAAAGTTTGTGTTTAAATTTAATAAATTGGGTGCTCTTTATGTTTCAAACATGAAACTTGATAAATTGGATGTATCTCTGTTAGTACTACTGCTTCACAGGTCAGTGTGACCTACTTTTGATGCTTTACTAGCATGGGTTATGTATTGGTGCTTATGACTTATGACTATGGTACCATGGTACATACATACATCCCAGCCTACTTAAAAGACACTTTCTGACAAGTGTAGTTGGAAGCAGGAATAAATATGTTCATTGATTGTGTAACTTTCCATATTAATGACTATATATTATGGTAGGTTACCATCAAGAGGCCAAACCTGTCCAGTACCATTGAATCTGTACTAGAATTCCAGTGGACTGCATGCTGCATGCTTTTTATGTAAGGCATCATTGTTGTGGCTAATTAATGTAACTGATGCTTGAATCATGTACTAATTGCTGCCACTCCAAAGTTACTCAAAATCTGTGACTTTCAGGAAGTAAAATCTTGCTTCTGTGAAAGGGTAATGATAGTGGTTTCATATTTTTTTGTACATAGAACTTTATGTATTCCTCCACATCTCTTAAACTGTTTTTGTACAGGAAGGTTTTAATGAGAAGAATGGCATATATTGTCATGTTAGAATCAAACAGATAAATGTATGTTTCAAATGAGATCAGATAGCAGTGTATGATTTAGATATATACAGTAACCAGTTCATTGTTTCTTAAGTGCGTGTTTCAGATAAAATCAAATAGTGGTGTATGATTTAGATAATTATACACAATGACCAGTTCATTGGTTGTTAAGTGTATGTTTCATAAAATCTTAAATGCAAAAAAAATATGTTAATTTTTATTCAAGTGTTTAGTTGAGACATCAACAACAGATATAGGAAAATATATTTTTATTGTTGCTAATAAATATAATTGTATGAAATCATTAATTTTCTGCTGCTATCCATGTAAATTTCATATCAATTGGAGGGGAAGGGTATATATATAAATAAATTATATATATATATATATATATATATATATATATATATATATATATATATATATATATATATATATATATATATATATATGTATGTATGTATGTGTATATATATATATATATATATATATATATATATATATATATATGTTTGGGCAAAATAAGCTGTCTTAATTGTTTTTAAAATTTGATAGTAGACCATCAGTTTATACCCAGATCAACTGATTCTATTTATATGGATCAAATAGTTGAAAGAAAAATTATGCAAGCTTGTTTGGAATGCTTAATTTTATTAACAGACCATTTTCGGAATGGGAAAATATGGACCAAATGCTGTGATATAAATGATTTAGCTCAAACCTTGGTAACACCTTGAAGCATCTTTGTAGTACTTGGTAAGGCCTTGAAACATCTTTGTAGCAGAATATCAAGCTTGGTTAAGATTCTCATGATGTTTTTGTATTTTGGTAAAGCAGGGCTCGAAATTAGCGGTAGTCTGCTAGCCCAAGCCTAGAAGATTTCCTGCCAGACTAGTAACTTTCATAATGTTAATAGTCCGATGGGCTAGTAAGTTTCAGTTATCAATAGTCAGCATTTGTTTACGCCATTCCCTAATAAAGACTTGACTTAGCAGATGTTCTGTAGAATCAATGCAGTGGCCATTGTAAACACAATCATAAAATATTAGCATGAAAAGATGAAGTCAATTTCTGCCTCGAAAAGGTGCGTTTCTATAATAAGAATCCATTTAATTTTGTGCATTTCGCTTAACAGCGCAAATTATGGTCCTGTCATTAACAACGGAAGTTTAGTAATTGATCCTAATTAATCTGATAACGATTTAAATGAAAAAATGACGTGGTATCACACTTTATTCACTCGACCACAGTAACAAACTACAAAGCGGTATACCACACAAAATAACACGGCAAAAACTATTCAAAGAAATTAGTTTCCATGTTTTTTTGTTTAAGGTTCTTTTTTTTTTTTTTGCTCACTACCCAAATGTTCCAACAGTCACAAACAGGAAACTACATATTTTACATTTCCATCGAAATAATTATAAGAATTAAATCAGTTTATTACGATTACATTGTTGACACATCCTTTCCATACAACTACTTTTTCTATGATGATAAGAATAGTTTTTATATTTTTCCCTTGCAAGAATGAACAAATAATTGAATGCACATGGATATATCCAAGCAGAATGCCGTACATTTGTTGGGAATTAAAATCTCTGAGCATGGGCATCTAAGATTTTAAAATTTTCCACCTTATTATTAATTTCAACAATACATTGAGGTTCGATTAATTAGGAACAATTACCAAACTTACAACTTATACCATAATTGGAGCTGTTAAATACAATGTGCCGAGTGTCAGATGGCTTCGTTTGATGGGACACACCTTTTCCAAGCTGAAACTAACACTATCTTCTGATGCTAATATTTTATAACAGTGTTTACAATAGCCACTGCTTTGATCATGCAGAACATCTGCTGAAGTTAAGTCTTTGTGAGGGAGAGGCCATTTAATTGTGTGAGAGGGCAAAGACACGTGTTTTGAAACGTGTTTGTTTCTCTGACTTTCTTATAAAAGACACTGTGACATTCCTTTTCTTGCTTTAAATAATTCATGTCAGCTATACTATAACATCTCGTATTTCAAAACAAGGCACAATTCCCTCCTTATAAGACAGGCAAAATGTTGCGTTTGATAGAAGGTGTTCAGCCACTGGATAAAAGCAAAAGTTGAATGAGAATGATGAGGAATAATGCTTATGATAGGGAAAAGTGTAATGGAAAGTTTCAGAAGAAATGGACAAAAGACAGGGAATAGCTGAGTTATGACAAGGAAAGGAACGTTATGTGGTGTAACTGGTGTACGCAGTTCGCAAAAACAAACACACAGAAAACATCCAGTGTTGTTCCAGGTTGTTCGAACTTTAAAATCGAATTGGTAAATGTACATGAAAGCTGTGTGACATTGTTTTGTGAACAGGACTAGTAAAGATTTGGCAGGACTAGTAAATTTCTCAATATACTAGTCCTTCTGGCTACAAAGAAATTTGTGTTAAATTCGAGCCCTATAAAGGTACATGTTTGTACCTTGATTCTAGTGTCAATATGTAAACTCAAGATGTCTGATACATTTGCAGGAAAAAGGGCAGTCATGAGTTTTCGTTGCAACAGTTTTTGAATAGGCAGAGACAGATACTCCATGGTTATGAGGCCAGAAAACTCAAACATCTGCCAAAGGTAGGAATAGATTTTTTGGTATCAGTTGTTTATTATGTCATGTTTCATTTATCAGGTAGATTTCATTATGACTAGTTGTCCACATTAGGTTCAGTGTCTTTAATGTAACCTGTTACATAATGATGTTGTTATATACTGTCTTTTGGGTTTTGTTTTGTCTTGAGCGGGGCTAGGATTAATTGACAAATGTAGAAATTAAATATTAGTTCAAAAACAGGGTTGATGGTAGACAATCTATCACATGGCTACTGTGTTGTTGAGGTTAATACACATGTCTAATAACGCCTGATGACATCACAGATAATGACATGATGTCGTGTATAGCCAAAGTAAAATAAATTAAATAGAGGCATCCAGATGTATTTGTGATTCTTACTCTTTAACTATCTAACAGAAAAAAAGAAACCAACAATTTTAAGTAAAATCAACAAGCAGTTTATTTCATCAAAATACAAAGTGAACATTAAAGAGACACTTAGTATTTTCAATTAAATCCCAAATAATCCTGAATGTCTTATTACAAGTCCAAAAATATAGAACGTTTCAAATGAATTGCCATTGTCTTGAATGTCTTAGTGTGATGCAATTTGTTTGTATTAGTACAAAAAACTAAACACTTAATAAATATTTAAAATAAATAATTCCTATCTAATTACATCTGAAAACTGATCATGATTCCAACAGAATGTCTCTGAATGAGTTGACAAGAATCCATAAATATGTTAAATAAATAATTCCTCTCTAATTACATCTGACACACTGATCATGATTCCAACAGAATGTCTCTGAATGAGTTGACAAGAATCCATAAATATTTTAAATAAATAATTCTTCTCTAATTACATCTGACACACTGATTATGATTCCAACAGCGTGATACAAAACAGGAATTAATTACTTGGTTCTCAGATCCTTATTTATACACAGTTTTACTTGATCTAGACATGAATCATTGCAACAGAAAATTCCATCCAAATTGTAAGCAAGACTAAGTCTCGCATGTTCTGAAATCAAACGCTAGGTAAACGCTTTGTTTACAAATTACAGTCATGGACACAATTTAGCTATGTAAACATTTTATTTACAAATTGCAATCATGGACAAATTTTAGCTATGTAAACATTCTGTTTACAAATTACAATCATGGACACAATTTAGCTATGTAAACATTTTATTTACAAATTGCAATCATGGACACAATTTAGCTGTGTAAACATTCTGTTTACAAATTACAATCATGGACACAATTTAGCTATGTAAACATTTTATTTACAAATTGCAATCATGGACACAATTTAGCTGTGTAAACATTCTGTTTACAAATTACAATCATGGACACAATTTAGCTGTGTAAACATTCTGTTTACAACTTACAATCATGGACAAAAGTTAAGCACACAGTATAAATTAAATATACATAACAATTTCACTACTTTGTTCTGCAGTTACATAAAAAAGTCAGTATTTCTCATGTGATAACAGAATCTGATATTTTTGCTTATTCTAAATCAAATTTATGATCATCTGTTGATTTAAATCTTTCATTTGCTGAGGCTTCCAAAAAGGAAATGATTTGACTTGTTTAATATATTTTTGGTTCAAAATAAACAATGTTGTAAGATCCTCTTTCTATCATTTGTTTTGTAGCCACAATTCACTTTAAATGATACACAGTAACTGTATGTCATCTTTTGCAGATATAATGTAAATATTCACACTCTTCTGTCTATTTCTGTGTCATTCAGTCAGTCCACCTTCTAACCTAAACTCCATCTATATCTATTGACTGATGATGATTATATATGGTGTGGATGTTTTACAACAACAATTTGTAGATGTCAGTAAAGATGATTATCGCATCTGGATTTTGTCCATGGGGAAGAATAGTGATGGCGATTCAGTGTCACATATTTATTGGTATAGACTGTATATTTAAACCAGAAATCCATTTATGCCAGCTGAGGGAGGGTGATCATACAGTGTTTTATTAAGATGAGTTGATAATAATGACAATTTCGGGCCCTGAAAGATTCACCAATGAGAAAAGGGAAGTAGGTCAAAGATCACATTTCAAGCAAACTATAGTCTTGTTCCCAGA
Organism: Sinohyriopsis cumingii; assembly: GCA_028554795.2. Classification (NCBI taxonomy): domain Eukaryota; kingdom Metazoa; phylum Mollusca; class Bivalvia; order Unionida; family Unionidae; genus Sinohyriopsis; species Sinohyriopsis cumingii. Next base: position 68,253,469 of record CM068834.1, on the reverse strand, counting down.
ACTCCATCAATACAGAATGATGAAGTGTGATCATGTATTTGAGATGACTTATGTCTCCTGTTATTGATCATATCAATTGTATGGTATAACATATCATTTTATATTGACACTGGCATTATTCTAATTGGTATAATTTGACCAATAGCTAATTTCAGAGATATAGGATTCATTATGGTTTGTTTGATGCTGAATAAAGTATTCAGTTGAGCATTTATATTGTGAATCATTTTGAATATTGTATATGCTCCATTTGGTAGATTAATGTATTATGAGGTTCAGTGTGATCATTCTAAGATCACACATGAATTCTGTATTATCTTTTTCATTCTTCAATCACTGCAAATACATTTTTACATGCCAGTGAATCCTCTTTTCTTACAAGACCAGAGACTGTTGTCTTTCTGTTGTTGTGGACCTTTTTGACCTTTGGCTAATGTATTCACCTATTCATAATCATTTCTTTTTCAGTTTCTAGTTAGTAAAAAGAAACTCAAACTAACTCCTACAGATTTTACCAAAATATGGGGGTGGGGGCAACAGGACATTTTGCATCTATATTAAAATTAGATTTGATGTCATTAACTAGTTCAGTGTCTGCAGCAGGTTTATCAGAATAGACACACTTGATCTTGATATTTGTTTTCTTCCATTAGGTGGTGTACATTGTGTGTGAGAGGCTACTGGAGTTGGCCCAGAGGGGGAAAGCTCTCACCAGACTTCACTCACAGATACGTTCCACGTCCCGTGTCCAGTCAGAGCTGTCCATACTTAGTATCAGCAGTAACCTCTCTCAGACAAACTCCACATTCAGTGTCCAGTCAGAACCTTCCACAATTTCTGTCAGCAGTTCCCTCTCTCAAACACTTTCAACATCCAGTGTCCAGTCAGAGCCCTCCACACTTTCTGTCAGCAGTACCACATCTCAGACACTTTCAACATCGAGTGTCCAGTCAGAGCCCTCCACACTCTCTGTCAGCAGTACCCCCTCTCAGACACCTTCTACAGTCACTATCCAGTCAGAGCCGTCAGGAATCTCTGTCAACAGTGCCTCAAGAGAAATTAGTAAAAATACATCTAATGAAAGTTTATTTGACCTCAATTCAACCTTACGAAACCCATCTCTCGCCTTATTACGGAACAAACTCAGAAGTATAAGTATGGAAGACTTGCAGAATGAACAGTTTAAAGATGTCTTAGATGAGTCGGACAATAAATCATCAGCAAGTTCAGGAGGAGATGTAGTAGGTCCAGTCATTTCCAAAGAATCCATTGCAAATGATGGACATGATAACTACAGGGTAGACAATAAGTTTATTGATAACGCAAGTCTATCTAGTTCTAAATCTAGTGATAATCTTAGTATAGCCAGTGACAGATCTAGTGGCAGTAGTTCTGTAAGAAGAAAGAAGAAAAAAAATGTTCTACGGACTAAAAGACTTGAAATTGACAAGCCAGAAAGTGATAGCATCAGTCAACTTTCAAATCACTCTGATAATGGAAGTCTTCAGATGTCTACTAACAACAATAGTGGATCCTCATCAGTGGAGAGGATTGTAAAAGGGCTTCTTAATGAAGTCTCACATTCTGCAGTTGAGAAGGCTAAACAGTGTGAGGTAGGGACTAAATTAGCAACATTTCATGTAAGAGTCACATTTGGTGGCACTCTATAGTTTTTGCATTAAGTTAGAATTTTAAAGAAAAGAATTTCCCTGCGTTTCTTCACTGGTTATACCAGCTATTTGAAAAAGACCTTGTATATTTAGGTATTGTTAAAAAAGGACCCTTAATTCCCTTTATTTTGGTGTATGATTGATGGGTGTAATATGGTTTATAGAGTATACAGCTTGACCTTACTTCAAATGTCCACCTGTCAAAAAGCTGCTAGCTCTACTTGGTCATTTTCACTTCCTGGACATCAGAAGCCAATTACTTTTAAAAAAAAATACATTTGATGTATTTGGTAATTCAGTCATTGCACTTTCAGAAGCTGGTATTGTCTACTCTGGCAAAATATATTTTCCCTGTTTTAATAACTGCAATGATAGTGTACTTTAGACTAAGTTAGGCTGATTTTATTTAGCACAAAGGAGCAGTCATTTCAGTATCTGTGTGCTCAGATCATGTACAGATTCCACAAGTATGATATCCAAAGAAATTTCTTCCATAGTACATGAAATCAACGTAGAGGTATACCAACATTCTCTCCATTGTGCATGTTGCAAATGTAAACAACTTCACTTTCCACCCACCACTATCTTAGAAGTTCAAAGTATCTAGACTTGTTACATTTTTGCTTAATTTGTACAACCATCTTCACATGCTAAATTATTTGTCAAAAGTTCATGGCCAACATGCATTGTAAATCTAAACATTTCTATTTGATTATCTTTAAGATGTTGTAAATTTAGATTAAAATCTGGATATGCCAACCATGTTAAATTTGCCTGTTTGTCGGTCAGTACATTCTGAGATCTGTCTTTTGTGTATTAAATTTGCCAGTCTGTCGGTCAGTACATTTTTAGATCGATCTTCTGTGTATTAAGTTCTGTACATTACTTTATCCATAATATCTTTTAACTGAAGAATTTGTTTTAGCCTGACATGCTGTATTTAACTATTGTTTAAAATAATTTCTTCTTATTCCTTGGTATCAATATGTGATTGTAAAGATAGAAAGACAATTGTTTGGCATGCAAGACACTGTTAATATCAGAGTTGGATAGGATACATCTTAATGTGAGATTCTATTCAGCTTAATAATCTGGTCCTAGTTTCACAAAATTACTCAAATATTTTCATCTAATTGATATTTTACATTATCTTGCTTGTGACATACATTGGACAGTATTTTAATAACAGTAATACAGTACCTTTTTCTATTGCATTGTTTTCCTTTTCTTGGACTCTCGTCCCCAGTCCAGCCTAATTATTTTCTGCACCAATTAGTATTGGATGGCCAGAACTGAAGTGAGCATCACATTCCTACCATGTTTTACTCTAAAAGTGTGTCTTGAAGTCCCAAACGAGCATATAAAAAAAAGGCTGATAATGCAGATTTGACCAACAAGAAAATAGCATATACATTTGTTTTCTTTCAAACCACAAATAATTTGTAGACATAGCATTGTCCAATATCATCAACACACATGCTCACACATGAGCTTACACTCATATAGACACAAACGCACAGATGTTAAATGACAAAATATATCAAGTTTTAGAAACTGTTCCTATTTGCATTAGAGATTGCATGGAACTTTTGTTCAGATTTCCCCAAAGGTCTTGTTGAATTTAGCTCACATTGAAAATGATCGTTCTACATGTACATTGCTGAGAGGGAGTGTCAAACATACTGGGTGGGGTTGTCTGTGGATGTCATACACTCCAGAATGACTGTTATTGATAAGATGCTTACAGTGTGTGCCAAACGTTAAATGTTTTCCCTTGTAGTTCAAGTTTCCTATGACCCTTACCACTCCAATACCATAAAAAACTCAGACTACTATGTTTTTAATCACAGCTGCATTTAAACATTTGACCCTAAACAATTAATCACAATTGCACACTTTGTTCTTTAGTACAAAAATAACCATGCTTTGTGTTTTAAATAATTATGCAGTAAAATTGGACTGCTGACAATGAACTTGCTACAGTGGAACCTGTCTTGAAAGACCACCCCTTCTACCAAAACATAATGGTCTCTCATGACAGGTGGTCTCTCATAGCAGTGGTCTCTCAAGACAGGTTTTACTGTAATAATCCTTAATGATGACAGCTTAAACATTCTCATTAAAGGTTGATGTGTAATAATTTTCATCCTTCAGTAGACATCTGTATGATTTACCTCACATAAAATGAATTGGGTTGTTCTACTTTTTGTACTTTACCTAAGAGGTTCTGCAATAGCAAGGTTCAAAGGACATGACAGGCATTGCCCTATTTGTCCTCAGCTTATTAAAGGAAATGGTGGTTATTATTTCTTGCCATCTTACCTTTGAATTGCCCCTATGATAATCAGCTGTGTAATCCACCCCAGGGATAGTTTTACATGGGCTCTCTGCAGGACTCCTTTTTATTGATGCAGACTGCATGCTTTTAGTATATATTGTGTCCAAAGTTGTGGTAAAAAATATCTCTCCTGAACTTTCTATTTTTTTCCCTTTTAGATTATCAATTGTTTTTTTTTAAACAGGTGTATTGAGAGTAAAAAGTCCTGTTTCTTGTGTGACCCATTGTGTTATGGCAGGTTTGATATGATTGTAGTCTGACTCCTTAATTACAGCCAATATATATAATACTTTCCTTTTTTATCATTGGATGATGTACATATTACAACTGTACTATATTAATTTTTGAGATGTGCCTTTGTAGCATTTTACCAGACAGTTTGTATTCACTGAGTTGTTGTCTTCTTAGTCCATGCTTTATTTGAGTTATTTTTGTAAACTGTAGGATATTTTGTACTTTGCACAGCAAATGGTGCTTCATTGAATTGTATCTCCCTTAATTGTTTTGGTGTGAAGATAAGAATTGTCCCAGAGATTTTGTTTTGCATGGAATTTTACATTTTTAGACTTCTAATGTCACAAGGCATAGAAAAGTATGGGTACAGGAAGGTCCCAAGGGACACTCACCCTATGTGTTTAGTGTACACAGGGTGTGCACACATAGACAGCTATCCAGCTTGTTGTCTGTGATCTGGTTAGGCATAGGATTTAACAGAAAATTGATGCAAAAATAGAGAGAAAGAGAGGCCTCTTTTCCTCCTCCTCATCAATGGAAAACCCTCAGTTTCCAGTAGAGGTTCAGATCCCATCCACTGTTATGGAAGACTGATGACCAGTGAGGCAAGACCTTTGTGGTTCAGAGATCACCTATGAGTTAAGGATCCCAGATATTTATTATGATGTGATCAGCGCTTGGGAGAGAATTATCCTTGGACCTCCTCCCACTGGGAGTAAAAACATTTTGCAGTGTCCTCCCGAGGCTGGTGTCTTAGTGAATGAGATTAGTGATTAATGATTAATAATAATAATAATAATAATAGTAATAATAATAGTAATGACTTTATTTGAAGAAGAAATATTTGGTCAACTGACCAATATTCTATGAGGCCTTTTACAATTACATTTGTATATATATATATATATATATATATATATATATATATATATATATATATAGTGGACAATTGATCTACTGCTGCAATAAAATATGCATAAGTCTTCAAGGATTCATGCAAATAGTAGTAGTGAACATGTTTAAATGTTTAAAATATTATAGGTGAGTACTAGATATAACAAGTAGATAGAAGTACTTGAAAAAAGATCATACAAATGATTGTTTTTGAAAATGTGACCAAGGAGCTTTTTGAAAGCTTGGCAGGAGTCAGCTGACTTTATATAAGGTGGTATGGTTTTCCATAGTTTGCCTCCAGAAAAAGCAAAACTATTCTTATAAACTCTGTATCATTCCAAGTAGTTTTTCATTTTCAGACTGTTGTATAACCATTCCTTTAATGATTATTCTGAAATCATTTTCTCAGCTTAACTACCTATGATCATGGCCTTTGATTGGGCTGCATTTGTCTTCATACCGTTGTGCTCACACTAGTTATTTATTTTATGCCTTCTGAGAGGGAAGAGCGATAATCTCATTCACATTCCTCAGTTTCTGGGCAGTGATCACGGCCACTTTGGCTTAGGTCATGCACTGGTTACCAGGTTTTGAATACCAGTTACCAGTCACTGGGGTGATTATTGGTCTTGGAACAGGGATTAGGTTCATATTCCCCATTCTTATGTTGCCATTTAATGCTGGTGGGGATGGGGGGGTGTCAGGTTATACTTAACTATGTTGGAAGAGGAAACAGGTTTGCATCCCTTCATCCTTATGTTCCTTTTAAATCTTACATGATGTTCGGAGCACCATTTTTGGGAAGTGGTCTTCATCCCCCATGGTACCTTGAATATCACTCCATTGGTTTCAAGACTGTTGACCTGTTGTCACCTCTGAACAGGGTCAGCAAGAAAGAAGGGGACTAACACTAACCCCTTAGATGATCAAGAAGGTATCAGTAATCACATTCATTTAGAAGTTCCTCAAGGGTTTGTCCCATATACCCCCACTCCCCACAAAGAGTTTTTTTTTTCGACAATTCTGTATCACCATGGGAGTAAAGCTCATTATGATGATGTCAGTTCAATCACAAAGAACTCAGTTCATTTCTTAGAGGAATTGGTGGTGACAGTCTCTCCACCTCCATTCAGGTCCCCAGCTTTTTCCTTCCCACCTGCTTGTCCAGGTATTGGAGGAAGAAGAGGTTGGATGTTTAGTAAGGCAGGGAATGAAGTTAGCCACCTCTTTCCATCAGATCTTTGGAAGCTGGCAGCATCTCTGTGCCATTTGAAACAGGCCACTTCAAAGCACACTCTTACCCATCATTTGTTAGATGTTGTGAATTGAAAGGACATAGAAGAAAGTTTTCAGACTTCTCTTTCCCCAAAAGAGTGGGTCATCCCTATGAGTTGCAGCCTATCTTGTGCTTTCCTCTTCCAAGCATCTTAGTAGGAGTTGGTGTAGCCCTTTTTCCTTGGGTTTAGTCACAGATGATGTGTCCACTCCACCTTGAAGGATTACTACTAGCTTCATATTTAGAAACATCCTTACCTACCTTGGACATCCATCTTTCACCAGTCAAATTTGGCTCAATTAGGGGAAGAGGTTCTAATCCTGGATTTTTCTAGTGTAATAGACAAAGTTGAAAGTTTTGGCTCATAATTGACATTCCTACTGTAAATAGATTTCATCAGGAAGAATAATTAAAGATGGAGACTACTGTCTTGGTCAGGAATGCTTTTAGAGCCTATGACCTGGTGTGCTTCATCAATCTTCATTATGCGTACCTTCAGATCCCCATCTTCCCTCCAGACAGAAAATGCCTTAGGTTTTGTCTCTACTTGGAAGTATTTCAATTTCAAGATAATCCATCCATCCATAACTCCTCCATGAAACTTTCACATTGTGATGGAGCCAGTAACTGGCTCACTTGAGGTCTTTAGCATCCCCCCTCCTATAGTATTTCAGTGACTAGTTGGTAGACAATATCCTCAGAGATTCTCCTCCGATGGACCTGTCCCTCATTTGGTTGAGAGTGACCTGCCTCTGCCCTGTCTTTAACTAAGAGAAGTCCAGTCTAACCCTTCTCAGGACTTCACATATGTTGCGGTCAATTTCCTTACCAGCCTGACTGTGGAGGTTTGTGTTTCTCCAGACAGGATTGACTAAATACTGTTCATCATAATGGCTATTATAGCCACAACTTCATTGTTGGTTTGCCTATATCCTTTTTTCCTGGGGACTTGGAATTCAGCTGTGGTTTTGGTTCCCCTTGGAAGACTTTACTTGCACCCTCTACAGTTCCTGCATCCAGCAAAATGGAAACCACACAAGGACCCTTTGTCAGATTAGGTTCATTGAGATCTGATTTTTGCAATTACCCTGTGTTGGTGGCTAAATCAGGACCATTCTTTTACTAGCATCCCAGTTCACAATCCTGAACCACACTCCTTTCTGGATAGAAGTAAACTTTCACATAAATGAATAGGAAATGTGGATGGTATTTGAAGCCTGAAAGTGGTGTGTTGACCTCATATGGTGTCACTGTGTTATGGTTGCATCAAACAGCACTACCTCGGGCATCAGGGAGATGCATATGCTCCTCCGTTTGTGTGGAAATCTGAAAGTGCCTTTGTTGGGCAGCTTCAGAGGAAATTACTGTCAAAGTTCTATATTTCTATCAAGATGAAGATCCTGTTGGACAATCTGTTCAGTTGGGGTCATGTAGACTTGACATAATGGTTTCTGTACCAGTCACTAGTATGTGACTTTTCTGACTGGTGTTCATTACAGCCACAAGAAACCCATTTATGTCTGTCCAATATCAGATGAGTGGGCCTGGATGGTGGAAGCTTCAGGGCCAGCGCCAGACCCGGCCAGACTATCTGGAGCCCTAAGCAAGGTTAGATTCTGGCGCCCCCACCCCCCAGAAAATATCAATTTCAAAATTTATAAACAGTAAAAAAAAATTAAAAATGCGCCCCCTGACATCAGTGCCCTAGGTGGCTGCCTAGTTTGCCTATATGGTAGCGCCAGCCCTGGGAAGCTTTCATACTAAAGTGGGATCATCAGCATGTATACAACTTCCCAGCTCTCAAAATAATGTTACAAGTTCTCAGCCAAGTCAGAATCTCCACAACTCAGCTCATTTTGGTAATTCCTCAGTGACTCCAACAGCCATTGTTCAATGATTTACTTGATCTGTTGGTAGATGACTCCAGGAGATTACCACTGAGGATAGAGCTGCTTTCATAACACAGGGATTCTCTTCACAACAGCCCACGTATTCCGCATCAGTACATTTGACTCAAGGAGTCAATCTGCCAGGACCAGTTTTTAAGCAAGGTTGACAACTGCATTGCCCAGGCTAGAATGCAGTCTGCTAGCAGAGTTTATGATGCAAAGTGGAAAACATTCTGTGATTGGTACAGTAGGGAATGCATTGATCAAGGCTGCCCCTCCCCCCTTTGAGTACATTTGCAGATTTTCTTCTCTTTCTTTTCAAGAAAAGGGAATGTTTATTGTCTGCTATTAAGGGCTATATGGATCCCTTTTGTAACACTCTCAAGTTCTTGATGGGTTCTGCCATTGGGTTGGACCTTTATCTTTCTGATATTGAATATTTTTAATGTCAGGGGCTGGCATCTCACTCACTAATGACTAGACTGAATCTTTTGTGTGCATTTTGGGCACTGTCAAATCACTTTATGAACCTTTGAGTGAAGCTTCCTTTGAGAACATTACCTTTAAGACTGATTTGCTTTCTTTTTTAGTATCGGTAGGAGAAGGTGTAAGATTCTTGACTTTACAGTGGACAAGAGATGTTTATGGTTCACTGTAATTTTGATTAAGTTTCTATATTCTTTGCAAACCTGGATTTCTGGCTATGAATCAGCTACTTTTATTAGATCCACTTCCTATTGATGTTCACAGTCTCAGTCATATATGTGCTCTGGATAATCAAGATTGGCTCCTTTACAAAGCCATGCGGGTAAGTACACTACTTTTCAATACCAGATTTGTTGAGACCATTAGTCTCCCTTATAACTGGTAAATTAAGCAATACAGTAGTAGCAGGTAAGATATTACTGCTCTTAGATGTTATTGTTTTGGGGTGGTGCTTGTTTTAATTACAAAAGATGATATTCTGTATGTTGGCAAAGGTATCAGACTGGGATCAGGTTCTTTTCAATTCTGGCCCTCCACTGGTAATTAGAGGAGAGAATCAAAGGCTAAAAAGGCTTGTGATGCATATAAGGACAATATGAAAGGCATCAAGTTACTGTGAAAGGACTGATTTGATGACATGTATATTTCAATATAGAAAATATATATTAGTTGCCACTTTAGTCTATTTTCTTGTTAAATATCTGGTTGATGAAAGTCTTTCTGTTTTGATCTGAAAACTTCTGACCACAGTTTGCAGATCTCCTGATCTGACTTAAGTTGACTGCTCTGTCTTGTTGCATTTATAGTTGTAAAGTGTTAACATTTGCATCTTTTTTATATTGACACATCCCAAGTTTCATCAAAATCTGCATTCTTACTGACATGGATAAATGGGGTTGCATTCTTTATAATTTATCTAAATAATTTTCTGTTTCAGGCAGCTTTAAATGAAAGTGATAGTGCATGGAGTCAGATTATAGAGGAGACAGACCCCCAGGTCCTGGCCACTATTCTTTGGGACTGGCTGGATCAGTTGAAGGTACAGACATGGTAGCTATATTTCCCTAAGCCCATCCCTTACATTCTTGAAGACTCCCCTTTTTTCAAACATTTGAGTACGAAAACCCTGAAATAAAGCTAACAAAATTCAGAAAATTAATGACTTTAGATGAAATTACAAAGATTTTGTATAAATCATTAAAATGGATATCAGAGATTAATGCTTTTATGATGATTTCAGGTATGACCAAGACAGTAGTCTGCTTCCTTTGCTGTGTATCAAGCTATTTATTCAATTTTACAAATGAAATTACTACTAGAGAAGCTAGAAGTCTCGCTAGGATTTTAAAACTAGGAGTCCAGGATTCCTGTTTTAGTAAAAATAGGAGTCCCACCAGTGAAAGTTGCAGTCCCCTCACAGAAGCATGTTGGGCATACTTGAATCTCCAGATGATTGCCATTGAGCTTAATTTTTTACATTCTTTACACCACTGACATATGGCTCACTTTTCGTCAGAGTGAGACTGTATTTTGTCAGTCCAGGCAAAGGTCTTATTCCAAACACTAAGCCAGGCATCACACACTTTCTTACACTTGGCTACTGTCCCATCCAAACTATCAGTTCTAGCAACTTTAGCACTCTTCTGAACCTCATTACAATCTTCGTCAATTTGCCATTTAACTCCAAAATACTTATCCAAATTTTGTAAATGGCATCTAAGTCTATCTTTATGTGTTTTGCTTTCTAGGTCACATGCATTTTTGATTTGGCTATGCTCTGAAATGAACACAATAATGTAACCTTAGGTTGTTTATTTTATGTACTTTTATAATAACCACATAAGCGTCTCTGGGTCTTTCTGCTATTGAATTCAGTCATTGTAAGTATCATTATTTTCCCACTCAATTGATCAACACATTTTCCCACTCAGCAGGTGGTTGAAGTAGGACTAGCAAGCCACTGAATTTGTCACCCAGCTATTTTGTGCATATGGAGGATGATTGATTTTCTGCATCTCAGATAAAAATTTGCTTCCAAATATGGGTGATAAAGCATTTCTGAGATGTCAGGAAGCACTCTTATTCTTAAAATCTTTAAAACATCATCAAACTATAAAAGTAAAATTTAGAGCAAAGCCCTTTGGATGAAAGCCTTGTGACTATCACTGGATTGTAAGTTTTGATTTTACAATGCAGAGACTGAAGTTAACTGATTAATCATTTTGCTAATAAGCATTTGCATTTATGGACTACAACAAAACAAAAACTACTTCTAGAATGAGAAAGCAGTAGGGAATTGACAATAGAAGAATTGTCAAGCAGTCATGGGAAAAGTTTTGTCAGTGTCAGGTTTGGTAATAAAGACAGCTTTGACTTTCAGAAGAAAGCATTCTCTATTTCATGGGCAGTTTCACCATAAGAAGGTATAGTCTTTGTACAGATATGTTTAATCTGATTCAAATGGTCTGCATAGCCCACAGAGACAGCTCTTGCCTTCATTCTCATAGGAAACCTGCCACTGCATGATATGTTTAATCTGATTCAAATGGTCTGCATAACCCACAGAGACAGCTCTTGCCTTCATTCTCATAGGAAACCTGCCACTGCATGATATGTCTCATGTAAAACAGAACCTTTTACTCCCAAACACATGGACACTGTTATGATTTGTAACACTCAAATTCAGTAATTGTTTTAGATAAACAAACTCCCTTGCACAGATTGTTTAAATGGCTGACAATAACTAGAATGATATTATGTGGAGTACATGGAGTTAATTTTAGACTAATTTGAATAGGTAAAGTACACAAGGTGGAAGAACCTAATTTGTTCAAATTTGGTCAATCAAGCAGTTGTATAGTGAACAAATTACAGTTATTACTTTGTTACCTTCAATGATAACAGTTAATCCAACTTGATTTTAAAGATTAATATCTATTTTGTGATCAGTAGCTACATTTATTTGAAGTTGGACTTTAATCCATATTAAAACATGATTATTTTGGTAGTTCAAATAGTATGGAAATGTGATTAATTTTTTAAGGCAAAATGTCAGAACTCAGCTGTGATTCAGGGAAGAATGAGCCATTGGTGAAGTGCTCAAAGTGATTGAAACCTAACTTTTAGAATTCCTGGTTGATGGAGTTTAACTTTGTGAAGTACAGCAGCAAGGAGGAACATTTTATTTTCATCCACAGCAATGCAGATGCCTAAATAACATAGCCTGTAACAAAATCTATAAGGATGTCTGAACAACAGCAGTACAGTCTAATTTGAGATGAGTGCAGACATGAATTCTAATAAGACTTGCTTCACTCTCAAACCCACTCTGAACTACTGACAGAAATAAAGTCTACATCCAGTTAAGACTGTTCCACTGTCCAGTGAATTTTAAATGCAGAACTTATATTTAAATGTCTGTATGGTTGTATTTATGTGAGTGTGTACATATATGTGTATGTATTTGACAATGCTAACTATACCAACATTTTTTTTTATTTGAAAGCACATTAAATGCTTCAAAGAAAACATTTTATTTTGCTTAAAGTTTATAGCACCATCTCCACAGGACATTACAGTCCTGGTCCAAATCAAACACTGCAAATTGGCTTCTGTTTGCCAAAATTAATTCCATATATTTCTTGAAAAAGTCTTCCACTCTGTGCTTTTAGCAGGAGAAGAAGATGCGAATGAGATTGAAGAGTGAGAATATAAACTGTCATCTCTGACATCATTTTAATCCAAGTCGACTGATACAATTTTCAAAATGTAATAACAGATATTAATATTTTCTAAAGGACAGGCCACATTTGTTTCAATTTTCAGCCCTGTATCATAAGTACTTGCGTCAAAATGAAAGATAAAAGATTCATCCCACCTGCTTTCAAAATGAACCCCATACAGGTCTCAGATCACAAATGATTTTATTGTATTTCAACAGTATGCCGCTTTTACCATAACCAACAGACTTTTCTCATCACAAGTGGTTGGCTTGTATTTGTGTATTACTAATGCAAACAAACTGACATCAGGAATAACTATAAAGCATCTGCATGTTGACCAGAAAACCTAAACATTTTACATCTTTATGTTTTCATTAAACGACAAGTACATGAAGCTTTCAGAAGGTTTTAAGTTTACTTTTTAATAATTATTAAAACAAGTGGAAAACAGATCATGCTAACAAGGTACTATTTGCATGGAATATATTCCTAATTTTGATGAACCTCAAGGGGATGGGGTGTTTGTTGGGTGGGGGTGGTTGATTGCAGTCTAAGGCCATTTCCAAATAAAAGATAGCTTGTAGACTTAGAACTGTCACATATGAACAGCAGACACACATGCACACATTCACAGCCATAAAATATACTTTTTAAAATCCATTGACTGTAAAATACAGTATTAACTTCATGTTTGCTGACCTTGCTGCATTCAGTTTATGTGAGGGTGTAAAGGTAATGGAAGTGTAATTTATTCTGTTCATGCGTATATTCATTTGAGACTCGATGGTACTGTTGTTCGGCTTTTCCAAGATCTTTTTAACTTTGTTTAAGCCTTTAAAATACTTCCTTGATGCTGGATTGTCTTACTGTGCTGATGCATGTCAGAACGAATAATTTTGAGACAGTGTTTGCAGTATCTGAAAAGTCAGCCAGGAATTCTAAAACCTCTTTTTGCTGGCTTTTTCTTTCTTTGCAGATGGCTTATCCTTTCATAAATTTCAGCCTGCATTTTATCATTTTGCCTTGTAAAATGAATCTGACTTCCATGCAATTCCAGCTACTAAAATAATAACATTTTGCATTTTATATATGGAGTAAAATCTGACTTTAGATGAATTGGGTTTTTGCATGTTGTGTACATTACCCATGCATATTTACCTAATGAGCTTTTCCATAAGCACTGCTTGAAGGACTCTTGCATAAAATCACCCTAGCTATTGTGAGTCAGTTAAGTGTTGGTGGTTGTTTATTTCTGATGGTTTTAATTACTTCGGTGACAGTCAAATGAATAAACTCCCATTTGGTAATAATTTTCCATGGGCATTAAGCATGCCTGTTTATGAAAGCTTCAGGTTTTGGTTGTATCTAAAAAGGTTTCAGTATTTCTTTTGTTTTCATAAGATTACTGTAAATTATATTCTTAAGAATAATGGCCATAATGCTGGATTTGGGATTATTGTTTTATGTGTGGCACATTGTGTTCTGGTAGTAGGTCCTTGGTCATAACATGGGAACTATTCAGATCCACACTCCATTAACTACACAACGCACTGAAAGCATATGAAAGAAAAATTCTGCTGATATTGACCCCATCTTATAAATATTACACATCAAATACAAGTAATTATAGAAACCCTCATGGAATATTTAGTTTATGTTCATGAAAAGACGAATTCATATTTGCAAATAAAATTGGTCCCTGGGTTTATTTATACACCCCTCATACCTGAATATCGGGTCGCCACAGGTTTTAAAAGTGGGTGGAACAACAAAGTAGTGTGGAGATGTTTGTTTTACAAATATTTTAGTTGTGTGATAAAAAATAATTCCATGAAAAAAAACAGCACCAAAATCAAAATAGGCAAATGGTACAGTAACTCTCTAAATTTTAAATTTTAAAAGGAGTACATAAACACAACTTTGAAAATACATGATTTCATTTACCCAACTGTTAGTAAGACTTGTCGTCTGGAGAGAGACAGAGAGAGATCTCTCTGGTATAAACTTTCTAAACATATGTGAAAAATGCGAGCAAAATATTTTGAAGAGGTTATATTACACTTTTGTTTTTAATATTGCTATCTTTTAAAGTTAGTTGTAATATTTATTTGAGATTAAATATCAATTTAGTACAACACAATTCTTTTATTCATATTTTTTCTAATTGTTCTTGTGAGTGTGATCATTTAGAGAGTTACTGTACCATTTACTTTTAAAAGGAGTACGTAAACACAACTTTGAAAATACATGATTTCATTTACCCAACTGTTAGTAAGACTTGTCGTCTGGAGAGAGACAGAGAGAGATCTCTATGGTAAAAGCTTTCTAAACTATTCTTCTGTCTGATATCTAAAAAAATTGAACTGTAATTAGCTTGCAAACATTTTATGTCAACAAGGCCGACAAGATGTTGGCGCTATAACACTGTTGTCGAATAGTTGTGATAATGTTTTAAATATTCTTAGTTTTTATTTTAACCTATCCATTGCAATTTTGACTTAGACATGCAGTGTAAAGATTGTGGAACCTCTACTGGTCAATTGTGTCAGGGAGACTTATTCCTTTGTAAGAAATGTGAGCTGAAAAGATTTCCTAGGGTGAAGAGAAGCCCTACAAATATGGTGGCAGATTACCAACGACAGCAGTTCATTGATAGCTTGTCAATAATGGTGAATGAACTGCTTTGTTTTGTACAAAACAAAATGAACACATTGCCATTTGATTATATTGTGAAACTGTGTGTAGACACATATTGTGACAGTGACATTGAGGGTGCAAAATGGACCCTGTTCTCAGTGGTTCAAACAGCTGAGAGAATGATAAAGAGGAAGGGTATGGATAAATCTATAAACAATATGTCCACAGACCCAAATGACATACCAAGTTTTTGTGTGTTTGGATCTCTCAAAGTTGTCACCTGTATCTTACAATTATGTGGACATGTCAATTTTATTGAAGGACATGAAAAATGTGAAACATTCAGTGGACATACTTAAGTCAGTCCAGGCGGAGACATTATGTGCAATGCAACATTTATGTGAACAAACCCATCCATGTTCAACAGTCAAAAGTACATTGCCTTCCCATGTTGACACTTTGAACACAGTTCAGTCTGACATTGTACTCACTGAGAATTCATCTGCAAACCGAGGCTACAGTACAATAAATCGTGAGCTGAAAAGTCAACCATGTAGGTCAACGAGGAATACCCCTGAACCCAGTCGTTCAAAAGAACCGTTACTATTAGCACACACGAAGGTATGCAATGCATGGACTCAAACAGCAACGAGACTTGGGCTAGTGCAAACAAGACCTTCTCTGCTTTATGGGATACAGCAGCAGAAATCCATTATAATAATAAATCAGATGACAGTAAATAAAACCACAGCACAACTACGTTAAAAATGGTCACATGTTCAGAAGACACCAGTGCCCAAGACAAGGAGTTGGAAAATGATAAAATGTTTGCTCAAGTCACAAGTTCTCTGAGGAACAACAACCTGTCTATGGCAGCATTTCCACACAAATCATTGCGCACAAATCTGCATCAACAACGGTTTAATAAGTTTATGAATGTCCAATCCACACTCCAGTTTCCAAGAAGGCGTGGAAGTGTTATCATAGGAAAGGCAGCGACTTCTAATTTGCGTGCAGTGCATCCAGTGTGACAGCGATGCATATTCGTGACAAGACTTGCCCCCGAAACACAGGAATTTGACATTTCCTCGCATATTGAGCATTACACTGGAGTTACGCCCACCCATGTGGAAAAGCTGCAAACAAAATTTAATACCTGTGCCAGCTTCAAAATCACATGTGATAACCCTATGCACAATGCAATGATGAACGTGGATGCATGGCCAAGAAATGCATTAGTTAGAGACTACTATCAAAGTTGGAATTAAACCATAATATCCACAAATTGGACTCAAATATACATAATGGATACTTTATGCATTTCTTTTTATAGCTGTCGTTCATTAACAAGAAATATACAAAATGTAAGAATTTTATTGGATAGTACCGATATTTGTTTCTTACAAAAACTCTGGCTTCTCGACAGTGAGTTAGACTGTCTCTCATCTGTACATGAGTTCTGTGGATCAGGGTAATCACCAATCAAATCTTCCAATGATATTCATTCAGATAGACCTTACGGAGGTGTCAAGGTACTATGCCGCAGATCCCTTGCAAGTATTGTAGAAGTACAACACCTCGATGATCCCAGATTAATAGGTATTACTATCCATACGGGGGATTCCTCTTTGCTTTTTGTCAATATCTATTTACCTTGTGATATTGCAGAAAATTTTGGGGAATTTGTAAATTATTTGGGCAAAATTAATTCTATTGTAGAAAATGCTAATACTCTAAATGCTTATGTAGTAGGAGATTGGAATGCTAATATGCTCAAATCCACTCCCGTTGGAGATGAACTTCGCCTATTTTGTGACAAATATGGTTATATCATACTGGACTTAAAACTAATAGCAGACCACACAACAAATTTTACTTATGTCGCTGATTCACACAATACAGTGTCTTGGTTGGATCATTGTGTCTCTACACAGTCTGCTCATTCCGCTCTAAGTGATATGAGAATACTTCACACCCTAGTAGGGTCCGAACATCATCCTACTTTAATGACTATTAAGACTGATCTACTTCCCAGATTTGATTCTTGCCCCAGTGAACTCTCAAACTTGAAATACAACATCAATTGGTCAGACCTTACTTCTGATGAAAAACTGAATTATACTCAGACTTCTGCATTCTTATTAAATTGAGATCCCACATTGTGGCCTTAGAATGAGGGTGGCCTTTCTAGAGGGGGATGACAAATGTGAATAGTAAATACATATGAAGAAAGTCACAAGTACATTTAATTCTAAAACATTTAATATTTTCATTAAAATATCACATGCATGTTGTGAAATAAATGAAAACAAACTGTTTCATCTTTTTCAAAAGAATGTTATGAATAACCATTGATATAGTTTTAAAACTGTCTTTATAATTATGTTACAGATCACATCATCTGTCACTCTGTTGGTAACAGTCTAAAAATCAAACCAGTATCATCACAATTAAAAATATCCTTGCTGTCATATCCCCTGCATATATCGTTTAGTCTTTTGTTCCAATCTTCGACAACTTCATTATTAACATCAGCTGATTCTTCACTAAGGACAGAACACTTAATATTGTGTCGCCCTTGAAATCTATGCAACCATCTGTTACTTGCGGTAAAGTTGTCATATCTCAATTCAGCTGACAAAATTGCTGCTTTTTCTTGTCATTCAAATCAGGATACAAACATCTCCTGGCTCAAACAATCTTCCTTTCTTCATCCATTTCACTTCCCACTTCTGCGGAATTGTTTCCTTATCTTACATGATATCGTTTATCTGAGTCTTTCCAACATTAGTTTTCTGCAAGGATCCTCAACTCCCCCAACTCCCAACCCCCAACCTCTCGGTCAGTTGAATTACTTTCACATTCTCTTATAAACTGAGAATTTTTCTTTTCCTTGATGAGATGTTGATCTTTTAGCAGTAAGTTATTCATGTTGCCAACTACAATACTGATAAAACAATTTTTTATGTATCAAAACAAATTGCCGTGTGTTTTTAAAAGAAGTGATCTTGTCACATGATTCGTTAGTCGCAGTCTGGTACCCTATTGTTTTTATATATTTCTTTACACTAAGTGAGTGAAGCCAAAATGGCTTCAATATGTACCATTTAACATCACGCAGATTTGACCTCACGTCTGTTAGGATTTGCAAGTTTGACAATCATTTTCATTAGTAATAGCCACTAATTATCAAAGTGAACATGTTACTAAGGGAAGCCATAAAGGCTATCAAACCATTTTCCTGCTGACTTGTGTATTGTACATCAATGCTGCCACTTCTCAACTGTTACTACTGTTCAATAATTGTAATTTTAACAATTATCGAAGTGACTAAACTGGACATCTTATGATAACAGAGCAGTAAGGCTAATTGGATTACATGTACTTACCCTTTTGTGTGGATTAAAATTTGAGTCTTTCTTGGCTTTATGGAATAAATGTGGCTTCCCGTGAGGCATAAATGATATAATATTAACCTTAGTGATACATGTACTTTAGTCAACACTTCTTCCAGTAACAAAAACCTGACATCGGGAAACAGAAATCGGATTACTTAACACACGTTATGAATAAAATACTGGTTCTGGATACATATCAAAATAAAAATGTGGCTGCTTGTGAGGTGTAAATTTTATATTATTGCACTAATATGCTGGCCACTGGTCGCGTTAGCTGGGTGGCCTTTCGTGAGGGGTACTTTTGAACACAAACTCGTCGGTGCCAATGGATTCTGGCCATAAGGAGTGTGTTGCCGTTGGTCAGGGGTCCGTTCAAGAGGGGGACTACTGTACACTGATATAGTAAAAGGTTTGTCAAACTCTGGTAATAGCTTGACTGGTAAATCCAAACGCGGTCACCAGGTTATACCAGGCTGGAATGACTGTGTCAAAGAACTACATGCATTTGCACGAAATGCTTACATTATGTGGCGTGATAACAGTAAACCTCATCACGGCCATCTCAGTAACCAAATGCACTAAACAAGAGCACAATTTAAGTATGCTCATAGATTATGTAAGAATGAGGAAGTAAAACATATAGCAGACTTGCTAGCACAAAAATTTGAAAATGTCGACCAATGTGAATTCTGGAAGCAAGTTAAACAAAATACTACAACAGCTTCCAATAAACTACCAATCTGCATTGATGGGAACCATGGTCAGAATACTATATGCAACATGTGGAAAAATCATTTTGAAGACTTACTCAATACTGTTGAAAATGAATCTAACAAGAAGCATGTGCTTTCAGCATTGAATACCCCTTCTGCTCGTATTGAGGTAATCACATTATCTGAGATCCAAAGTGCAATTACAAGACAAAAAGGCGGTAAATGTCCAGGATCAGATTTTTTATATGTGGAACATTTTAAATTTTCAGATACTAGACTTCATGTGCTATTGATGATTTTATTTTATTGTATGTTTGTGTATAACTTTGTACCAGATGATTTAAAAAAAGTTACAATTATACCGCTTCTAAACAGCAAAATTGGTAACCTGATGGACAAAAATAACTACAGACCTATAGCTCTTACGACTATTATCTCAAAAATATTTGAATGCATCATACTACAAAGATGTAAAATCACAATCTCCAATAATCGGTTTGGTTTTAAAAAGCAGCATTCAACAGATTTATGCATATATGCCTTTAAGGAAACTGTTAGCTTGTAGAACATGACAACCCAGTGTTTGCATGCTTTTTAGACACTAGCAAGGCATTTGATAGGGTCAATCACTGGACACTCTTTAAAAAGTTGAGTGATATTAAAAACCTGTCTACATAGTTCATACTTTAGTTAACTGGTATGGCAAAGAGTTGTATTGTGTGCGATGGGGAAGTGTAATATCCAGTGCTTTCCATGTAACCAATGGGGTGCGGCAGGGGGGTATTCTTTCCCCATTGTTATTTAATATATATATATAGATGAATTAAATCGTAAGCTCAGTCAGTGTCACGTGGGGTTACGTTTGCCACCAAATGTGTTGTTCCTTAACAATTTTAGTTTTGCTGATGATATGTCATTGATAAGTCCTTCTATCACAGGTTTAAGGAAATTATTAAAGATATGTGAACAATATGCATTTGAGAATGATATCATCTATAATACAAAAAAATCAGTATGCATGGTCTTTCAGCCAACTTCTTTCAAATTACTATCTCCTCCCTCTGTACATCTTATCGGCAATGCTCTTACTTATGTCAACAGTTATACCTATTTGGGTCTTATTTTTAAATCCAATCGGTCAGATAATGAGGATATGATGAGACATTACCAGTTTTTGTGTACTCAAACAAACATGCTTCTATGTAAATTTAAGAATTGTTCATTGAATATCAGAATTAGATTATTCCAATCTTATTGCTGCACTATGTATTGTGCTCCTCTGTGGACAAACTTTAGTGAATGTATGAAAAGAAAACTAGTTATTGGTTATAATAATAGTCTTCGTTTTTTATTAGGTCTAGGTGGAACAGTGCCTCCAACATGTTTGTAAATTATAATGTATTCAATTTTGATGAAGTAATGAGAAAGTATTTTTTCTCAATGATGACAAGAATATCTTATAGTAAAAACTGTATGATTATTGAAATCTCTTTGGAACTATGACATTCATATAAATTCTCATATTATTAGTAGATGGAACAAATTACTATTTAACTGTGCCATTTAATGTCATTCTTAACAATGCATGTAACAGTTAATTGTTGTAGATGGATATGTATACTTGTATGTATGATATATATGTTCTTTTATGTTTACAATGTTTTTACTTTATAATTATATTTTAATTTAGAGGTATGGACTTTGTAGTCTGAAATAAAGAATTCTTATCTTCTTATCTCATATAATCTTATTTTTGTCCAATTCACCATAATATCCATTTGACACAGTAGTATTTCTTATCAAATGTGCCTTTTTAAATTTTTTCTAAGATATTTCCAGCATATTATTTCTATTTTGTCTTGCAGGAACCAGTTCTAAGGGCACAGGATCTCAGGTTGATATTTACTTTTTATGATGATCCCAATACTGGTCTTCTGAAACTGGAAAAGGTAGTTATTAGATTTTATTTTCAAATGTCATTCAACAAGATGGATTGAACATTTCAAATTCTTTGATTGACAATTATGATCTAAATCTTAATGTTTTGCTCTTAATATTTTATTGGAAACATTACATTCTTCTTCTTCTTATCATCATTATTAATATTGTGTGTGTGTGTGATTTTGATTTTTAACATAGCTTTAACAATTTTTCAGTCATGTCGCTACGATGTCTGCAATGTGGCAGTTTATAGTGATGTCTAGCACTGGGGCATCATGCTGCAGACATGTAGTATGATGTCCCACCCAGTCACATTATCCTGACGCCAGGTCGACCAGTCCTAACACTAACCTCTTAATGCTGAACACCAAGCAAGGCATCTGTTTGTACCATTTTTGTAAGTCTCTGGTATGACTTGGCCGGGGATCGAACCCACAACCTCCCGCATCCGAGGCAGATGTTCTAACCACTAGGCTACCGGAGCGGTTTATTATTATTATTATTATTATTATCATCTATAGTTCTTGATGGTATTATGGCTGTTTCATTCTTACATGAGATAAGGACATTTCCTGTGTCCTTCTGTCTCAGTTACCTTCCATAGTATCCTTGCTGTTTTAAGAAGTGCAACTTTCTGTAGTTGGAAGCATGACATATTTGACTAAATACCTGAATTAAACTTCCTGGTTAAGTAAAACTATAATATACATACTGATTTGGTCATGTTTCATAGATTTCAGCTTTATCTCTTATCACCTGATCTCATGACTGACTAGTTCTGGCTTTAGTTCCTAACTTCTGTGGGCAGGCTCCTAAATTGTGTGTATAACTAACTCCTAAATTGTGTATATAACTAACTCCTAAATCATGTGTGTTACTAACTCCTAGTGCTGCTAGCTCCATACTTGATTTGTCTTCATTTTCCAAACTTTCAGACCTCTCTAGTCAGGTTGCATTATTTGGTCATGTGAATCCCCTGGTAAGATCAATCAGGTCACAGTGCTATATCTGTGCGTCTGGTCAGCTTCCCCTCCTTTACTTTAAACAATATTTCTGGCCTTCTTTGCTGTATCCTTTGATCAGTCTGGATGCAAAAATTATGCTGGACATTTGCTTTATTTTTTATTCAAATGTAATTTTCTGGTTTGTACTGATACGACATGGTATTGTACTCAAGCCCAATAGCTGCTAATAAACTTCAAAGGCTACTTTGTCATGCTGGTGTTTGTACTCACACTGGGTGAGCTTACTGAACTCAATGATTTTGTGGTTGACTATCTCTTGACATCTTGATTTTGTACACTGGACTTTTCTTTGAGTGCCTGGTCCTGTTCTTCTAT
This sequence comes from Sinohyriopsis cumingii, assembly GCA_028554795.2. Classification (NCBI taxonomy): domain Eukaryota; kingdom Metazoa; phylum Mollusca; class Bivalvia; order Unionida; family Unionidae; genus Sinohyriopsis; species Sinohyriopsis cumingii. The sequence continues at coordinate 68,230,931 of CM068834.1, read as the reverse complement.
AATGTGAGGTGGGTGTTGTGCAAAAGAAATGAACACGACACCCTCGGGTCATGGGGTTTATTTAGTGTCAACGATACAAGAAAAAGAAAAACGAAGAAAAAACCTACACTTAAACAGAACAATTACTTTATATACGATACTAAAACAAAACAGAACAAATATTATACACAACCCTCACATCGGTATTGCAATATATAGCAACATGCTAATAGAAAAACTACATCTTACCAGACATAAAGACCCTAAATACCAAGATACCACAATTCTCATGATTGCATTTGTGATAATAGGGATATAGACAAAATGAAAAAGGTGGTGTTGGTCCAGAGACAATACATTGAGCACCTAGAGCATTTATTAAGTGCATGGCACTCGGCATTTATTGTCCCCTTCTTGCGCCTCATGCACTGATCAATCATTCACTCATGCACTCACTCATGACACATATTCACCTGGGTCACATACTCCCTCCCTAAATGTAAATGTCTTCTGACATTTAACAAATTTGTGCCTGCAGCCAAAAGAAACAACAAAATATTATAGTAATTTACAGGAACAAATAATCAGTCAGTACTATACATTGTGTCTTCAAAAATAAATAAAAACATTAATACACGACAGTTATTCATATCTATCAAGAAGTAAAAAACATAAATAAAATGTGAAATATTTATCTTCTTTAGTTAAAAAAAATGGAAACCATACATAGTGGTTTTCTATCACTACCAATGCATATTCCCTTTCTTTTCCTTTCGTAGTGATACTAGTGTGACTGACCTAGTAGGTCAGCCCCAGTGGGATTTGAACCCACCCGATTCTCCTTGGAAGACAACTACCCCCACCTTTATCTATTATTCCGCATGAATGTTAGTCGTAAGCTTTCACATCAAATAAACATATCATGGTGTATTACACTAAAGATAAGTATGAATAATACAAAAACTTTGGTTACATAATAAATACATTAGATGTCATTGGAATGTTCATTAAACTAATGCAGAATTATTTTTAGTAACAAATAAGTCTTTGAAATTGCTAAAGGCAATATGTCAGTATTAATTTAAACAAAGACAGCAGCCCATAACCAGGATTTGACGTTGACATGGTGGTTTCTGTGCTGCATGTGATATACAGGTCTAACCATGCTTGCTAGTCGGGGGAAAAAAGAACTGTGTAACTATACTGATTAGTGAAACTAATGAGTTAAAGCAAAATGACTAATAGTACTAAGCAAGTCAAGAATAAATGAAAAATTTAACTTACAGTATCGATAATCCTTCTGAATGCAAATATATAATCTTAAAACAGAACACATAACACTAAACAAATTCTATACACACAATTGTTCATGTCCATTAATTGCAAAGATAATGACATCCTCGCAAGAAATGCTATGGAAAAAAAATGTCTGCGCACTTCCTTTCTCTGTTCCGGTTGGAAAAAGCACTAAATCAAGAAAAGCGTTAACTTCCACCTCTTATCTTGCACTCTTCAGTCTGCATTGGTAGCAGTACTTCGGTCTGGTTTAATCGTGGTTTTATTGTTTATCTGCGATCTTCTGTCCTTTTGTGACTGCACGGTGGGTGCCATTGTATAGAAGAAACAAACACAACACCCTTGGGTCATGGGGTTTATTTAGCGTCAATGATACAAGACAAAAGAAAAACAGGAAAGAAATAATAAACCAACAATGAAACAGAACAAATGCTAATATATGATACTAAAACAGAACAGAACAAATACTATACACCAGTATTTCAATATATAGCAACACGATAATATAAAAATGATGACTTACCAGACACAATGGCCCTAAACTTCCAGATACCACAATTCTCGTGAATTGTATTCATCATAATAGGTGTAGACACAATGAAAAAGGTGTCGTTGGTTCAGAGATGATATGACAAGTGCCTGAGGCATTTATTAAGTTCATGGTGCTCGATGTTATTGTCCCCTTCATGCACCTCATGAACTGATCGATCACTCACTCACTTACGCACTCACTTATGATGAATACGCACCTGGGTCACATATAACCCAATCTTTTGATTTCAGCATCTAAGTTGGTGCAATTTCTGTGTGTCCTATCCAATCTGTTTCCTGTATGTACTGACTGTAACTAGCTCTTTCCTTCTATTTAATTGTTCTTTCATTGCGCATTCTTTGTTGGTAGTCCTTGTTTGGTTTATTCTCTTGAAGAAATTCTGTTCTGGGAATAAGGCTACAAATTTTACTTCTGACGTATGTGGCTATACTCTATTTTTCAGTGTTAACACAGTCTTCCATGCTTATCAACCCTCTACCAATGATCTTTCTTGTCCGGTACAGTCTGTTATCATCAATTCTCAGGTGCAGTGCCACATGCATGGAATTAGCTCTGTTGTCGTCCTCTTCATATGTTCTGTTTCATTTTTTACCTGTCATGTATGACAGCTGTGTAACTGATTTCTTTTTCACCTGTCATGTATGACAGCTGTGTAACTGATTTCTTTTTCACCTGTCATGTATGACAGCTGTGTAACTGATTTCTTTTTCACCTGTCATGTATGACAGCTGTGTAACTGATTTCTTTTTCACCTGTCATGTATGACAGCTGTGTAACTGATTTCTTTTTCACCTGTCATGTATGACAGCTGTGTAACTGATTTCTTTTTCACCTGTCATGTATGACAGCTGTGTAACTGATTTCTTTTTCACCTGTCATGTATGACAGCTGTGTAACTGATGATATATTGATTACTTATAATCGTGTAATTTTGAGATTTATACTCTTCTGGCCATTTTGAAAATACTCTTTTCTGATCTTGCTCTTCGTTTTGTCATGTTTTATACCATCTACTTCAATAACTATGAGTTTGTAGTGTTCATCTTCCTCAAGCTGTTTTAGGTTGTCTGGAAGCCAGATGTCTTTAGTTTTCTTAGATTTGCCATGCTTGATGCTTAGAGTAACTCACTTGTCATTTCCAGATTCTGTACAAATGTCAGAGGTTTCAATCTTTGCCATCTTGAACAGGGAATCAATTTTATGGTCATTGATCTCCAAGAATTTCTGATCATTCAAGAACTAAGACAGTATGACCAGCCTACTAAATTTGACAAAAATGGAGTGGATAAGGTTATCATCAGATGACAATAATCTTAGTAAATATTTGATAGAAATGTGTCAAAATTTGGGTGTGTGTGTGTATCATCAGGCAAGGGAGTATTATCAAATATGTATGGAAGCCTCACAATTCCAAAGAGACAGGGATATTTTGAAAACACCCATCTATCTTCCAGTCATGGGGTGAAATCACACCAACATTACCCATATAGAGAGATTTATATACCTGTGGTGACCAGGTGCAAGGGTTAAGAAATATCCTTCAAGGATAGGTAGATAATGCGAATATACTACAGTTGTAATTTCAGAGATATTTGGAATATTTCAAAATAGAAATATGCCAATACCTGAAGCAGCAGAGAGGGTGAACAGACCATAGAATTCCGACAAAACAAATAAAACAAACAAATAAAATCATCTCGTAGAAAGGTCAAGATTTTTACAAATGAACTTTTCCTTGAGATGTTTTATTTCTGTAATGGACGATTATACTAATAAAATCTCAGTTCGAAATAGTATCTGAAAAAATAAAGTACTCTACGTGTTTATTTATTTCTTGTTTATTTTTTTGACGACCAACGTTGGTAGGTACCCTCTCTGCTGCTCCTCTTCTGCTGATATTAATTAAATTATTATGTTATAATGAAATGATACATCCAGAATCTCATACTGCAAGAACAGCTCGAGAACGATTAGAAGCAATTAAAAAATTTCTTCCTGTCAAAGACTCATTTAGAAAAAATCTACAAGCGCAGCAAGAAGCATGATTTGAGTTTGAAGAGGACACTAAAAAACTATTTAAACCCGTCACTGCAGCTACTGAACAAGTTACAACTGTCATCAAAGAAGATCTTCTTCCGGTATCAAAACAAACTGCGGCGCAGGCTGAAAAAATAGCAAGAAGAACTAAACAAGCAAAGAAGATTTTACGAGATCTTCCACCTGGCATAGCCAGGGAAATAGCTGCGGCTCAGCCTCCACCTGTTGGTGAGGAAATACTTGAAGAAATTGGACAACTTCGTGCTGAGATTGGTGATATGAAAGATGATGAAGGAAGAACGATTATGCTGAGCAATAAATTTACCAAGGTGGGTATCAAATTCATAAAAGAAATTAAGGATATTAATACGTTATCAAAACTTGCAGTAGAAAGTTTTAATAAAAAAGAAGAACTTTTAAGACCTGAATATATTTCCACTCGTATTAGTGATCCTGAAATCTGTTATAAATGGATATATCGTATATATTACAATAAAGATAGAGTTTACTCCAGTGATGAGGTATATAATGATTATCGCAGAAACATAGACATGTATCTTGCACAAAAAGGATCAGAAGTATCACAATCTCTCAGAACAATAAGTGAGGAAGAAGAAGAAGAAGTATCACCCTCAAGACTATTTAAGAAAACAACGGAAAAAAGATCACCCTTAAGACTATTTAAGAAATCAGAAGAAGAAGGAGCTACTGGCAGTGGTCTGGGAAATAATTTTGTTTGTCCTGATAATATCATCAATGACGTGTCACGGTTAGAAGTTCTCATAGGAGGAAAACGTGCCGGAAATAATTCACCAGAAATAACCAATGAAGCAGCTGATATTTGTCGGCGACTATTTCAAGAGGTGGTATCATGGATATTGGCGTTTACCGAGAACTTATTGATGAGCTCGTTGATGATTAGTCACCGCGATTAGATAAATGGTAAATAAAATAAGATGATTGTGCATAATAATCATCGTAAACCCACACAGGTCAGAGCGGTAAACTCACGATTACCAATCTATAGTGTTATTTACGGAAATGGACTTGGTGATGTTATTCAGGGATTATTTACAAGGATAGCTCCAAAAGTAGCACCTGTTGCAAAACAATTATCGATGAAGGCTATTGATATTGTTCGTGATAAAGCTCCTGGTGCAATTGTCAATGTTGCTGGTAAGGCGTTCTCGGCGGTCAAGGAAAGACTAGCACGATTATTGCGACGAAAACAACAATCACCGGTGAAACTGGCAAGTACTGAGGTGATGCCCGCAGATGTAAGTAAAATAATAAATCAGGCTGCAAATCAAAAACTAGCGGCGATATCTGAAGAAGCAGAAAAAAATATAACAGCAAATTTAATAGCAGGGAGCGGTCTTCGTCGACGATGATCATCATTTGAAAAATGGTAACTATAATAAAAATGTTCAGGCGCGAATCAGACCCAGCATTTGATATGGAGGCACCTGTCCTTAAGTATGAATCTATACGTGATTATCAGTTTTATTCTTATGACGCAAGACTACCAAATCAGCGAGGGAGAATCGAATTACAGGTTCATGATACAAGTAGATATTTCTTGCCCGCTGAGGCGTTTATTGAAGTAGAAGGTAGACTTGTAACGGATGTTGTAGCTAATACGCCATATGCTGCTAATTTGCGTGTTGGTTTTGTCAACAACGGGATTATGGCATTATTTAGTGGCGCCACATACATGATTGATGGAAAAAATATTGAATCAATTCAGAATGATGTCGACGTTGCTACAACAATAATTGGTCTGGCGAGATATTCTGACGACTTTACAAGATCGGCTGGTCCAACAATGATGTTTGCTAAGGATATTACCAACAACGCTGATCATGTTCAGTATACCAAAGTACTAGCACCACAAAATACTGCAGTTAATCCACAACCAGTTGATTTTGAGCACGCAGACAGACCAGGTGCTGATTTTGATATTATAAAAAGCGTTAATACGACTTACAACCTGGGATTTGCAACACGCCGAACAGCGCTGTTAGGAAATGATAGAAATTTTTCGTGTGCAATTCCATTATCTCACATCTTTGGATTTTGCAGAAATGTTAGAAAAGTCATCTTTGGAGCTAAACACACAATTGTGCTCGTAAGAAAAGGTGATGATAATGATGCAATCTGGCGAGGTGCTGGTGTTGCTGATGGTAAAGTAAATATATCAAAACTTTCACTATGGATGCCAGTAATGACTCCATCTATTACTGAGGAACAAAAATTACTATCTTTTATGGATCAAGGCGGTAAATCATTGCTATCATGGTTAACAGTAACCACAGATGCTGCTCAAAGCAATATTAATGGTTTATTTACATGGCATATAGCATCACAACAGGGTGTTTCTGCACCACGACATATTTTTATTGCACTACAAAATATTGACCGGATAAATGATCAAGAACATTCGCATATGATATTTGATAACCTTGGAGTTAATGAAGTTTCCTTACGGATAAATGGACATCAAGAACCAACAGAAAATATACAACTAAATTTTGATTAAAATCATGTAGCGCGCGCATATCATCGTTTAATGTCATTCATGGGACGTGATCAAAATATAGATACCGGTTTGCAAATATCACAACTAGATTTTACAGGTCTGTATCCGATTTATTATTTTTCACTAGAACATCTTGATTTATCCAAACAATCTGTTGTTGATATACACTTTCGAGCTCATGTTACTAACCCACCACCTGGTGGTGCCTTTTACAGAGCGATCGCGGTCATACTTAGCGACAAAGCCATGTTACTTGAAGGTGGCAGTGGTAGAATGAGGGTCGTTGATGCACCGGTGGAAAATCTTTAATTATTCAGAAAAAATATTATTTATATAAAAATGTCGTATAGTCATGTTAATGTTACTCTGACTCCCGGTCAGGTAAAAAAGCTTCAATCAAAAACCGCCAACAAATGCGGAACTAAAATATCACTAAAACGAGATCATATTAGTGGTGGTCCAAACAAATTATCGTTGACAAATAATCAGATTAAACATTTCAATAAAGCCCTAGAATCAAAAACTGGAGTTCAATTCCATCTCTCCCCGAGCGCCATCAAAGACATGGTTAAAACAGGTGGTATATTTCCACTACTTGCGGCCATTCCGGCATTAATAGCTGCAGCTGCTCCAGCCGTAGCAAAAGCGGCCGCGTTAGGTGCTGTTGGAACAGCCGCTGGAATGGCACTAAAGAAAGCAACAGGGCAAGGATACAAAAAAAAGGGACGCGGTCTAAGATTGCCAGGATCTCGTTGGGGGAGAGGCCTAAGGCTTCCAGGGTCACTTCGTTAGACGTTCCAGCATCAAATTTTGATTTACTTGATGCTGCTAAAAAATTAAAAATATCTGCCTTTAGAGGTGTTTTTATGCGAGATCAATTACCGAAACAACCAAACAAACTAGAAACAGGTATTATTAATCTCGATGAACGTTCCGGACCCGGTACTCATTGGGTATCATACGCGGTTGATCCGCGTGGAATTGTTTATTTTGATTCGTACGGGTTAGCTCCACCTGTTGAATTTATCAAGTATGTCGCACCACTCCACGCAACAACCAGAGGTTCCAAAGTTTGGTATTCAACGCTACCCACACAAACAATGACAGATCCGCCAATATGTGGCCGTGAAGTAATTAATGTACTCGACGCTATATCAAAATCATCCAGGCCGCCACATAAAGTCGTGCACGATTATACAAGCAACCGATATGTTGCGCATAAGGCGTTTTAAACAACGGATCTTATATAATGGTTGATATTTACGGAAGATCTTCTTCGCGCGTTAAGAAAAAGCCCGGCGACGTTGATCTGTCGAAGTATGTGACTAAGGATGACCTCGCTGATATCATGAACCTGGCTGGAGTTGACCCAGATGAAGTTGTTATTTTTCAGGATCGATATGGTAAACTAAAAACCAGCAATATCAAATGGAATGATATAGTTCGACGAGTACTTGGTGCAGTTACAGATAATATTCCCGTGTTTACTGACGGTGGTAGAATCAGAGATTCAAGTATGTCACTTAAAACCATCAGAGATGAAATTGCAAAAAGTGTTGCTAATCGCGTGAGAAACACCGGTGACACAATGATGGGTGAACTTAGCATGAACGGGAACAAAATAGTAGTTTTAAGAGATCCAACATCTGACGAAGACGCAGCAACAAAAAAATACGTCGACGTCAACTATGGCACCGTAGACGGTAAATTATCCACGTTACGGGCTGAGTATGACGTTCACGCAGGCGCCTTTGGAAGATTTCGAAGAAATTTTCAAAAAACCGATGATGCCATAGATAAATTCTTCGGTACTTCACGCGCCATTGACATGAAACTCGTTGATGTCAAAAGTAACCTAGACACGATCAAACAAACACAGCAAGACGTCGTAGCGGGAATTCCTGAGATTATCAATAAAACCAATTTGATTAAAATTTCAGCTGGAATAACTCCCGGGCATATCACAAACATCGTATGCACGGTATCATCGGGATTTGCAACATGGTCGCAGCAAAATAATACTATCAAATATACCGCAACAGTCACTGGCGTGTACAGGCTGTCTGTGTTTAGTGCTGGAAAATTTGAAATATTTACAACGTTTCCATGGCGTCATTCCACCGACAGGTTTTCCGGGGTTGTATCTGTTATATTAAATAGCGGAACCGAAGAAATATTTATTCTGGAAGCAGATGATAAGAAATTAACCGCAACATCTTACTGGTGGTGTTTGGAATTTGTAGCTGAAACACCTCAATTGGTTACTGCATAAAAATATATATGGACGGTGCACAATACAGGTACAATCAAGCGCGTGAATGGCAGGCTGCGCTAAAAGATCAAGTTGATCAATATACAGTAAAAGTAAAAAAATATCGACGACGATTGGTTATCGTTGATGTGATTGTTTATTCAGTATCCGCTGTTGTTGCTGGAACCGGTGTAATATTATCAGCGTTGACAACGATGGCACCAGTAGCTGTGACTATTTGTATTTCAGCAGCAACAACTATTGCAGGTGTGCTTAATATCATCACAAAAAAAATATGTACTTGTACGAACGAAAAGTTATCCGATTACAAAATAAAATTACATACAGCGACGGTAGCATACTCGAAATTATCCTCGTTGTTATCAGCGAGTCTCAGTGATGGAATTATATCTGATTTCGAATTTTCAATGATAACCAAAATATACGACGAAGGTATTAAAGATACAAGTATCAATAATGACAGAATTACTCCAGCAGATCGTGACCAACACAACTCCGCCAAAGATAACGATGATCTCGGTAAGTTCAATTAATCCTGAATTTAGTGTTAATTTTCCTACTGGAATTCCAGTAAAAGAAATAGCACTAGCACAATTACGAGTATATTACAGCTGGCCAAATATCAGATCAAAATCATTTAATGGTACACCAGCAAATAATTCGCTCGTATTTGCTAACAACAACAAACCCGATGGAACACCTGACTGGGTTGTTGTTGGAATACCAACCGGCAGTTACGAGATTGAAGAGATCAGTGAGGAATTTGCGCGTAGAATAAAATCAATAACGGGAAAAGAATCAAAAATATCAATTAATGTTCATGAACCCACCCTGTCCTCGACGATTGAAATAAACTCGCCTGATTATGCCGTTGATATTTATCGATCCACGATAAGATCCGTGCTAGGATGGCCTGAAATATCACCACCGATAACACCGATACCACCAGAGCCGAAAAAGTCTGATTATGTCACGGATAGGCAATCATATCATGAAATTAATCCATCATACGGGGAAGAACTACGTATTTTAAAAAATAAATCAATGCTCAGCAGGTTTTCCGTTCTCAGTTATGATGAGTTATGGGCTTTTAACAATTCCGGGGAAAAAGCAAATAGTTTTAGTCTTTATCGAAGTAGTATTGTTGAATATTTTCAGGAAATCAATCAAGAATGTAAAAAACAACTAGATCAACTAAATCAATATTTTAACGAACATATTTTTGACATATCAGCGTCATCGCGTGAAAAAATCATCACGCGTGTGGAAATATTAAATCAGCTTATATCAGATATGGAATATTTTAATAACCGAATAGTTCAAGCGATGGTTAGTTTAGAATCATTTGAAGGATATGATGCAAAAAGATGGTTAGAAAAATATAAATTAACAGAAGCCGATGTACCAAATTTTAAATTTCCGGGGTATAGTGTAACCGAATTAAGAAAATCTGTCAATGATGTCATTGATGAGTTTTTTCCTAAAATACTTGATGCATGGAGAAAATTAATTCCACCAGCAGTTGTTCTTAGATATGATAATGATCCACACGGCGGCGGAAGACACATATCTCCGGGAATCGTTAATATAACACCGACGGTCGCGGTCAATCTGGTTTGTGACGTAATCGATGGCAGCTATCAAATAGATCTCGGAAGATCAAATCAGGCTCAACAAGGATACATCCTGTACACGTTCACACCACAAGTTCCCCCTGGAAGTTTAATCGTGCAAGAACCAACTAATCCTGTGTATTTACGGTGTCACAATAATATGTTAACACGAATCAATTTTAAACTCACAGACCACCTTAATCGCTTAATTGACATACGTGAAGAAGAGCTTGTAATAAATCTGTATGTAAGGTCGTAAGACTTTATCGTAGATCTTTGATTTTAAAGATCCAGTAATGTACCAGCACGTGAGGGTTTTTATACACTTGAAAACGCGCGTTTTCACAAAACAGAACAATTTAGTCATTGATGAACACGGAAACGAGGATTTCTTATTAACACAAGAACAGTTAGATGAATTCCGGCGCACTCCTGCATCAAAGTCGAATAAATATATCTGATGAGGTAATTCATCTTTTTTAAAATGTTTTATTTTTTTCTGAAAATTTGATCATTTTCACATAAATCAGAATCTTTGATTCTAAGTACCAACTCACCCATCAGAGTCACAAATTGCATAAATCAGAATCTTTGATTCTAAGTACCAACTCACCCATCAGAGTTATAAATAAATAATAATTCAGAAATAAATAATTTGTAAAATTAAGAAATTTGTACAATTTTATGTTTTTGATGGGGCAAATGGTACTCAAATTAAGAAATTTGTACAATTTTGTAAATTTGATGGGGTAAATGGTACTCAAATTAAGAAATTTGTACAATTTTATGCTTTTGATGGGGTAAATGGTAGTCAAAATTAAGAAATTTGTACAATTTTATTAAATTTCAGTAAAAAAAAACATTAATTCAGTAAATAAATAAATTAATTCAGAAATAAATAAATTAATTCAGTGAATAAATAATTTGTAAAATTAAGAAATTTGTACAATTTTGTAAATTTGATGGGGTAAATGGTAGTCAAAATTAAGAAATTTGTACAATTTTATGTTTTTGATGGGGTAAATGGTACTCAAATTAAGAAATTTGTACAATTTTGTAAATTTGATGGGGTAAATGGTAGTCAAAATTAAGAAATTTATACAATTTTGTTAAATTTCAGTAAAAAAACAAATTAATTCAGTAAATAATAAATCTGAGTACCAAGTAGCCCATCAAAATTATGAATAAATAAATCTGAGTACCAACTAGCCAATCAGAGTTATAAATTGCATAAATCAGAATCTTTGATTCTAAGTACCAACTAACCCATCAAATTCAGAAATAATATTTCTGATCAAAGATCTCAGTCATCTTCAAAATTACTACTTTGGATCGTTTCACCAGTAACGAAGTTACTTTGGATCGTTTCACGATCTGACATAATTTTTCTTAATAGTCTTATGCGAGTACTAATCGTTTTCTTTGCCTCGTACTCGTGGGATAATAACGATTTAATTCTTTCTACGGCGGCAGAGAGAGGAACGAACTCCTTCACATGATCATCTTCTACGGTAGCTAGCGACTGAAACATTGCCGCCTGAATCCGTTTCATGAGCCTGTATTCAGATGATAGTGTGTGTGTCCCCTGGGTTTTACGTTCTTGTAAAATCTCACAGTCAGAAACTATTTTTTCAGGATTAAGTTCATCAGATATATTAATTCCATCTTTTTTCAATTTTTTAATAGCAACAATTACATCATTGATATTTTCATGGTTCATTATATAATATATAAATCTTCAAAATAAAAAAAATATCCCTAGAACCCCTATCGAGTGTATTAGCGAGTTCGTCGGGATGTTTCAGGGACAGCACAACATATACAATGAATGAAGAGCTCCTATCGAGTGTATTAGCGAGCTCAGATTATGAATGAAGAGCCCCCTATCGAGTGTATTAGCGAGCTCAGATTATGCACGGACGGCACAAACATATAACTAACTAAGGACAGTACAAACATGTACGCTCAGCAAAAACCCACGCACAATAATTAATCCAGTGGGTGATACGAAAATATGTATCAACCACAAGTCAATATTGTGGTTGGGATTTTGCTGAGCGGGGGGGGGGGGGGGGTTTGCGGTTCCCCCCACTATTATAAAAATCGCAATTATGCGTACACCACCGACAAATTGTCAGCCATGGGGGTTTGATCCTGGACCGCGAGCGTCACAGTCCAATACCATACTGATTGAGCTATCAAACCTTGTTACGAACATATGTTTTGGAAGTTAATATATAGCTAAGGAACCAATATTTACACTAAAACAGCGGTTTCTGAATAATAACAGTTTCTGTATTTATAACAGTTTCTGAATAATAACAGTTTCTGAATATAAAACAGCAGTTTCTGAATAACAACAGTTTCTGAATATAAAACAGCATTTTTCCTAAGCAGACTGCGAATCAATAATAACGGTGGCATGAACACACCTGCAGATCGATTACCATGACAACGGTTTCTGTTCTGTACCTACACAGCTTCCTGCGGATCAATAACATTATCATGATTTCTCGTAATGTTGTATGATGGGAAATATTTAAAAACCATAAATAATACTTCTACGAGTAATTAATTACGATGTAATTAGTTAAACTGACTAATTACGATCATAAAAATCAAAAATCTACGAAGAAAACTATATATTACAAAGTAATCTCCCTTTTATATAATCAAAATTCAGTAGTGTATGGAGGATCTACTGTGACATAAATTAAAAAAATTAATTCAATGTGGTGATGATAGTTAATAATGTGGTGATGATAGTTATTGATACTGAAAGATGATTTTCTGCTTATATTTTTTCGAGAAAGCTGTTTTATATATATATTTTCTGACACTCTTTGTACTGATTGCGAGTGAATATCAAAATATTTTGCAGCTGAATGCATTGAACGAAATATTATTTCTTCACCAGTTTCTATGTTTGTGGAAATTACCGCCCTCTTTCCGATTGTCTTACATCTTCCTGTATTACCGCGCGTATTATTCTCGCTGTATGTGACAACACGAAGGTTGGATAAATTATTGTTTTGAGGATTTCCATCAATATGATCAATAACAAGACCGTCATTGATCATCCCATTATGACATTCATACGTAAATCTATGACACAGATAATATTTCTTTCCAACTGTAAATCTAAGATAACCAAAATTATTAATATAACCAACTTGTCTCTTCAACTTGCAGTGTCTGATGATACCATTAATATTTGATTCATAGTTTGTTATGACAGGATGTGGGACAAATATATTTTGCTCCATTATAATAATATTATACGTTTAAATCATTGTTTGTCTGAAATCTTGATATATAATCCCTCACGGATTTTATAGCGTTTTCACCGCTATTATTTTTTTTGTCATAATATCTTTTAAGTTCTCTGAACCGTTTTCCGCCGCACTTTCCACATAATTCTGTTTTTCCTCGCACTCCAATACCACACCGTAGACATGGTATTGGTCCTAGACTTCCTCGTCGTATGTTTTGTGAGTGCATCCAACAAAATTCCTTTCTGCAGGATTTGTTGCATCGATTTACTGAGCCGATCATCAACCATCTGCATTGAGACATTGTATATATATATATATATATATATATATATATATATATATATATATATATATATATATATATATATATATATAATTTTCTTTATTTAAATATTTGTTTTAATTATATGAACGAGTTTGAGAGATTATCCCAAACTAGGCCTGTTAAATATAAATTCAACCTTGACAGATTATCTTCTGACTTGCCAGTACGAGATTTGGTTGATCCGAAAAATAAAAGTTTGATCTCGAAAATTCACGACGCCAAGAAAGAATTTTACACGGATGGTGCATCTCATACATGGTCAACGTTCAAGATCATACGCCTTGACGGAGTCAAGAAAGCTGACAAAGTCAGTGTCGACAAAGTCACGGACGCCACAATGAACGACAAGCGAGCGGCAACTATCATTAACTACATCGCTGAATACGAGGGCAATCAAAAATATTTCTTCAGAGTAAAATTTATTGTATTAACAGAAACAGGTAGTTGGATTATCCGTGACAAATATGATCCTGTCCTTGGTAATAATAAAACTATCATATTAAGTAAAAATTCCAGACCGGGTCTATTGACGGGTATTGACAAACCGTATTATGAACGAGCGTATCCTGTAACAGCGGTTATTTATGGAATCTATGAGATAAATAAAAAACCCAACGTTGATAAACTAGCGCCGATGAAATTTTCAAGGTTAAATTGTGTAGCCGAACGAGTAATAGAACACTTTACAAACGCGATGCCTGGAAATGGATTAACTGATTTAAGGCGTGAAAAAATAAACTCGTGGGCTGATTCGGTTAAGGATACCGGTGCTACAATAAAAGATGTTGCTGAGTTAGGAAAAATATTAAAATTTCCAATAACTGTGGCGACAATAACGGGAGAAGTACTGTACCAATCGAAATATAAATCGAAGGGAGCTCCAATAAATATTATCGATCATAACGCGCACGCATGGACTAACGCAGTAACAATATTTCCACGTGATCGAACTGTTAGATTTTACCCCACAGATAGTATGTTTGATTTTATCAACGAAATAAGTAAAACCGATCCTGTATCGGTATGGTTATTTAAAAGTAATGAGGAGGGTGAATTTGATCAGTTTGTCAAACCGAACGGTGAAATATATCGAACAGAATCCCTCCATGACGAGATGAAAAATCTTGCGACGTTTTTACAGTGCAAGCACGCGGAAAATACTGACAAATTACTAACTAATTGTTTTACCGTTCCATCTGTTGCGGCTCATTTCGCCAGAGAACGAAATTCATGGAAACCAACACGATTTGATTTACTCGAGGACGTACGCGCAAGTTGCGTCGAATATGGACATGGCGGATTATGGAATACCAAATACAATTACAATGATGTTATTTCGGTTGATATGGTTGCATGTTATCCAGGAAGTTTTCTGGGATACGGAGATTGTTCTGTGTACTTTGAAAGATTTGGTCACCCTACAAACGAGATGACGCGAGTGGCAATTAATGGACCATTACCTGATTTTGATCTGACTGGATTCGCCTGTATTGAATCGTTCGAGTTTAACGAAAATCTTCACAAGATTTGTTATGTTTGGTTTGGTGGACATTTTTGTGAAAAACGTTGGGCACCTATAGTTTTGTTGCGATATATGCTAGATTGTATGATACTGACATCGTTGGTGGTCAGTGAGGCAATTATATCATATCATGCACAGACCAAAGTTTGGTTGCCCATGTCAGATTCTGAAGTTATCAGCGAGTTCAAGGATGTTTCCGAAGATGATATTCCTAATAAACTCAAAACCGCAAAAGATCTCGGTAGAAAAATTATAGGTAAATTTATTCAAGGTGGTGCATATGATTATAAAAGACATCACGCACGATTAATTCTAGATGATGCCGAGTACGATTTTATAATCGCTGACACAACGGCGAAAAATATATTTGTAAATCGAGAGAGTGTTTATTTATCCGACGGAACAAAATTGGGTACGATCGTTAGTTACATAAATGACGTATCCCCGCAATATACTCATCTAAGATCTTCCATGTTGGCTTATGTTTCTATAAATTTATTATCGATGATTAATAGATTTCCTGAGACCGCAGTCAGAGTCGCAACAGACTCATTTTATATTTCAAGAAAATATTTAGAACCTGTTATGAAATTTACAAGTAATGATGAACGATGGGGTTCGTGGAGAATAAAAAAGGAACTATTACACAATTACACAGAATCAGCAGATGTTCCAATGAGAGATTTTTATCGCGAGAGTAATAAAATATCAGAAATGTCGAAAGCACCATCGTTGAGTGATCCAATAACCAGATATAAGACAGTATATCTCAATGGACCTGGTGGATGCGGCAAAACAACTCGAATGATTAATGTTTTTAGAAATTCAGATATAATCGTGCTGACACCCACACATAGACTTGCACGTGAGATGAAACAGCGGCAAGTACAATCGTGTACGTATCATAGTTTCTTTCGGTGGCGCGGAGATACATGGACTCCTGAACGGATGGGAGAAAAATATATACCTAAAATAATTATTTGGGATGAGATATGCACGGTCTCATTGGATACATTAAAAATGTTTCTTGATTGGTTGTTGACGAAAAATACCGCCATAATAATGTGTGGCGATCATGGTCAACCGCCGCCTTTTGTTGGACCATCTCCACATGATTAGTTAAAAAATTTCGTTGATTATTACGAAGAAATAGATGATGATCATAGAGCTCTCGATGCAAATTTGAAGGAGTTTAAAAAATTAATCAGATTACAATCAAACAAAATTCAGTGTGAAATAATACGTGGAGTGATCTCAGAGACATCAATGAGTGATTTTTTTGAAATTATGGAGACCCACCGATTTGATCGTAGCAAGTAGAAAAATAATCAGAGACGCTTTACAACAGCAGTTATTTCAACTACATAAAGAAAAACACTCAGAATTACCCGTACCATTGTGTTATAGACCATCAGATACACGAAAACAGAATATTAATGTTGATATTCCAGGACAGACTGAGAATCAAAATCTCGTATTAAATGATATTGTCGCCGTTGATATCAGTGTGGTCGAAGATGCAATACACGCTGACAAATCTCCATGGGTGTTGGGATACGCTATGACAATCCACTCGTCTCAGGGATTAACTATTTCTGATACACGAGTCTGGATTGTAGACGATCGCATCGAGTGGTCAAATTTAGTTTATTTGGCGGTATCGAGGGTCAGAAATATATCTCAATTACGTAGAATCATAATTCCTGAAATCGTTGATAAATTTAACATCATCGATGATGATATAATAAGAAAAAAATTAATCGGATACAAACAATCTGATAAAAAAAATAAACGTGACTTTGATCTTGATGTTGAATTTATTATTGAGTTAAAACAGCAGCAGAACAATCATTGCGCAAGTTGTAATTGTATAATGTTATGGCGATATTCGAGTAATGATTCAAGACAATATAATCGTAGATATAAAAGATAATAGTCGCGGTCATACACGAGAAAATACCATGTTAACCTGTCTTGAGTGTAATCGACGTAGAGGCGCTAGTTAAGTGATCGAAATCACCGGAGTGATTTTGGTGGTAGTTGTGTATCCGCGGGAATTATTTGTAGTTGTTCACGTGTAAATCCACGTTGAGGAGCGGCCAAATCTAATCTGTAGATTGCAGGTCTGGAAACGCCTACGTTTCTCCCGGTGGATCTTGTCACGGTAGATATTTTGTGTGTGGTAACACTCCAAATAGGATCAGTCGCTCTCACTTTACCACCTTCAAGTTCACCAGGCTCATATAAATATCTGACTGTGACATCACCTAATATTTTTTGTTTTCCAACATCTTTTCGTTGTGTTGGTATATTTTTTTTGTGACCGCGCTAATGGGTTTCATGTTGGTTGTTCGTGTGATCTCATTATTTAATGCAGCTATCACGCCTGGTAATCTTGCAACCCATTCGCGAGATCTTTTATCCTGAATAAATTCCCTCGCGTATTGATATCCAAATAACCGTTCAGCAAGTGTTCGATTAAATCGCTCAACAATTGCTTGATCACGATGAATTGCAGCATGTCCTCGTCGTATTTTGGTATTATGTTGTTTCATCAGCGATGATACTGGACCAAGAAATTCCTTACCAGGATCAACCTGTAGTAGCTGTGGCCATCGCAGACCACCTTGTGGTCCGAGTCCTCGTTGATAAATTCGTTCAAACGCATCGGCTACTTCAGATGATGTTTTCGCTGATAGCGGCTCTGCTTCTTTATATCTACTTGCAATATCAAATACGGTGAGCGCGTACTTGTACGTTTTTCCACGCACAGTATCATGCGGTAAAAACAGAATATCAGCTTGATGAACTTCATTAGGAACACTGACATTGAAATACGCGTACTGAATTTGTTTAGGACGTGGTAGATAAATTTGCCATATTGCCTGCCTGGACAACCACGCTTTAGCAGTAGAATGTTTAACCGCCGCTGCATCAGCGAGTTTACCAATTGCTGCTTTGCCTCTCCAGTATCCAACTGGTGAATAATAAATCGATTCCATTATTAATTACCAGCCCCAATCGCTAATTTACCTTTCATCGAGGATCTTACTAACCAACTAGCTAATGATTCTCTAATATTTTTATTTTTTATAGAATTTAATGAATGAATTAATTTTACATCTGCAATATGCCTATCTTGTAGATTTTGACTTTTATAAGCTACATCATGAGCATGACAAGCTCGATCAATAGCGTTTATTGGTTCCTCGCCTGGTTTTGGTTGATCCTGATTATCGAGCCTGATATCGAGTCGAGTACCAGGACCGCAATAATTATATCCTGGTAGATGTTTTTCTCCGCTGTATTTAGCCCATGGAGTACCTGGAAACTTTGACATCAAATTAGCAATATCACCACCGCGCTTATTAGGTAAAAACGAAAATTTCTTTCTACCGCACACAGAACATTTTCCACCGTACGCTATTTTTTTGTTTTTTGTTATAACCGTAGCTAAATCAGTGGTTGGAGTTTTAACTTTACAGCGTAAACAATATAAATTCATGTTATAATATATATGGATATAATTGATTTCTCAGCAACTCGGCAACGAGAGCCAGTTAAACACCATCCTGCGCTACCGAATTCCATCAGAATGATTATCATAGGACCATCTGGATCGGGTAAGACGCAATTATTACTTGTTCTGATAATGAGATGGTTGAAATGGGATAAATTATATTTAGTAGCACCATCCGTTGATGATCAACGATGTTATGATGTACTTAAAGATTTCAATGAAAACGCGCGATTACTGGATGAAGATAATGATGTTATAGAGTTTATAACCGATATTGATGAAGCACCATCCGTAGATTCCATAGACAGATTTATTAATAATTTAGTTGTATACGACGATGTGATGCTAGATAAACAATCAAATCCAGCCAGAATATTTTCCCGAGGTAGACATAAAAATACAGACGTGATCTATGTTACTCAACGATATACACAAATTCCGAAGGTGATCAGAGACAACTGCAACATTTTAGTTGTGTTTAATGGCGTAGACACACACACGTTGCGAAATATTCATCAAACATGGTGTGGTGGTGACATGGATATAATTAAATTCAAAAATTTCTTCTCACGAGCGCAAGCTACCCCACATGGATTTATAACAATAAATTTACATGATCCAAGAACAAGATATCGTGTGGGTCTTGATAAAATATTTGGGTAACAGGGGTGATGATAAAATTAAATTGAATTAAATAGATAATGAACAACTGTGCGTGGCTGCGTCAAGGAACAACAGATAAATGCAACAAAAGGTGCCGTGGAGAATATTGCAAGAAACATAATTATCTTATAAAGAAAAACCTTCATGCTGGTCCACGAAGTTGTGTTGAAAACAACGGCGTTAGAGGATTATATCAGATTTGTAAAAATTGCGGTGGAGATCGATATCGAAGTTTGATGAACTATTACAGAAAAAGAAAGAACATAAATCCAAAAATAGAAAAACCACCATCAGAACTTGAATATTACTTGAAACATAGAACAAATTCCGAAGATTCAGATGAAGATGAAACAGATGAGGAAAAACGACAGCGAGAACGCGTTGAAAAATATTCATCAAACTTGGTATGGTGGTAAATTAATAGCAGCAGAGAGGGTACCTACCAACGTTGGTCGTCAAAAAAATAAACAAGAAATAAATAAACACGTAGAGTACTTTATTTTTTCAGATACTATTTCGAACTGAAATTTTATTAGTATAATCGTCCATTACAGAAATAAAACATCTCAAGGAAAAGTTCATTTGTAAAAATCTTGACCTTTCTACGAGATGATTTTATTTGTTTGTTTTATTTGTTTTGTCGGAATTCTATGGTCTGTTCACCCTCTCTGCTGCTCCTGAAGATGCAAGAAATATAGAAGGGTTTAATTATATACCACTGCAGTGGGTTGCTGCCTGTCTGGAAATGGGTTGGTCAAAGGTGGGAAGGGGGATAAATGATTATAAACCAAATCAAAATAAGTTTTCATTGAATTTTATGTGAGCTGAACTATAATTTTATTGTGACCTCCAGTTTGTTCTAATTGATTGTTTTTATCTTTTCTAGGGGACAAGCTGTATTATACAGTACATTGTGAATGTCTTTTCTCGGCTTGACCCAATTGAAGATGAATTAAAGATAGCACTGTATGAGAAAATTTTATCTCATTTGACGCATCAGTGGGTAGATTATGATTGTACGCAGACAATAATGAATAGGGGTACAATGACCCGACGAAGCTTGGCAGTAGAGGAAAAGGACCATTGGTCTGATATGAGACCAGAGCATGCACAAAAGCTTTTCATTTTCTTCCTAACATTGATGAAATCAACTGACAGAAGAAAGTGATGATACTAGATGGCACAACGGATGGTCATGATTTTGATGCAGTGTATCTGTCAGTAGGTTGTCAGCTGTCATTCAGATTCAAGGGGATCTGACACTTATCAAAATTATGGGAATGTCAGCCTGTAGTATTAACTTTCAAACAAACCAGAGGATAATTAACAGGAACAAAGAATTTAAAATGACTGTTTCCGGACAGAATTTATTATAAACAATATTTATTTAAAAAAATTATTCATAAAAAAGAAAAATGCTAAATAAATTTAAAGACACAATTATTGCTATGAAATTTTAACAAAACAATCAGGTAATTACCACTTAATAAGTTACTATTAAATTATTTGTCAAAAGTTTATACTGTTTATATTTTCCAATTAATTTAAAAATGACAACAGTTTTAGTAACTCTCCAACAAGTTCACATTGAGACACAAGAATGTGCAGAAACATTTGAAATTAATGCTTTCAAAGTGAGCGAAAAATGAAAATAAAAAAATTATATGGATTCAAAGCAAAAGTTTCAATAATCAGACTTTTTGTTGTTGTTGGTTACTCCTGACATACTTTTTTTTATTGTTACCCTTCGGTGCAATATACCTTGTCAGCTTTTCTAAATAAAGAGTTCTGATGTTGGACAACTCTTATAAGACTTGACATCAGTGGGATGCATGTGATGCAGCAGTCTCAGATTGTTTTATCAAAACACATTAAAATTATTCATGGGGCATAGATTCTTTTAATGGGGTACACATAGAGTACAGTACAATGATTGCTTTGATGCATTTGTTAGCTTTAAGAATTCTTTGTGTTTGTGTTTATATATATAACTGTTTCAATGACATGCTGTGACATAAATGACTTTTTCTCTGATGTAAATATTTTTATACAAGAAATCAAAATTTCAACATGTCTTGTTACTTTAACTCATTTTCTCCAATAAATATTTTCCATTATCACCAGAAATAGGGGTAGGAAGCTTGTTTCTATGGTTACATTAAAATACATCTGTCTCACAGAGAATTTTATTTTGCCAGATGCCTAAACATGTCAAAGATGTTGTTTTCCATTGTCTATTTTGCTTGTCCATGAGCAGAAGGTTGAACTTTTTTCCCACTAATCGAACCAATGATTTTCATGTCCTGGCCTCTTTCTACAACAAATCTCAAACTTATCCTACTTTTTGCAAAGATTCTTCTATCTGTGTGCTGATCTGCTTTTCATATAAAGACAGAAATTCTAAAGTCCAGCCAAAAACTTTGATCTAGGAACTGGCAATATTTGGCCTGAAAGAATATATGGTGTCAAAAATAATGATTTGCTGCAATTTTTAACATGAATAGAATGCCATCATTACTCAGTGTTACTACAGAGCTAAAACTTTTCCCCTTTCTGCTTTGATTAATCATCGATGGTGTTGATGCCAGAGCTCAGATCTTTGGTACTACCACATGATGGAAAATGTGGCATGTGTGATAGTGAGTTACAGACATGATGAAGACGGCTTTTTTGTTTGTGTTCTTAATTACATTTTAACTGTGATAGAAAGATGTTTGGTTGCTAACTTCTCATTGTTAATGTTTACATTTTGTAATAAATGGTCATTCCTTGATAATTGATTTTACACATATACTGGGTAACCATTGTTCAGCTTACCCAGTTGAAGACCATTTGAACTTATGGTATGACCTTGTGTCCATAGTAGATCCATCAATCATCCATTTTCTGCATTTACAGTTTTGAATTCTTGTAAAACAACTATGGGGTCCATTTCAAATAAACTAATAGCAGGAATCATCCCTGGGACATACTGTACCAAAATTGCACCCAGAGTGGATTTCTGTCAGTGTTGTTGCTTCTACAGGAACCAGGTGGAAACTTATTTTCTGTAGTTGTTTCAAATGGTGTTGTAAATGCTATCATCTGCTACATTGAAAACAAAATGTATTAGGTCAAATGGACTGAAAGATGGTATGGTGGGGTTTTTATGAACAGTCGCCTTAATTCACCCTCAGGAGATTAAGACCATTACAATGTAAATTTGTGGCACCTTGTAGCAGTAACTAGAAGTTGGTATAATCCTACAGGAGTGATCATCTTTGATTAGTCACATATTACTGCCATATTGTGCAAATAATATATTATTAAAGGTAATAAATAAAGTCTTTAGAAAAAGAAACTTTTATATAAATATAAAAAAATATTGTAAGACTGATTACTAAGATGATACCTGATGTTAATTAAGCTTAGATGTTAGAGCCT
This sequence comes from Sinohyriopsis cumingii, assembly GCA_028554795.2. Taxonomy (NCBI): domain Eukaryota; kingdom Metazoa; phylum Mollusca; class Bivalvia; order Unionida; family Unionidae; genus Sinohyriopsis; species Sinohyriopsis cumingii. Next base: position 68,207,914 of record CM068834.1, on the reverse strand, counting down.
ATGCAACCCTGCATATTAAATTATTTGGCAGCAGTTGTAGCATTACAAGCACCTTGACCTTTACATGGTGCTGAATGTGGGGGAAATAGTGCTAGGAAATAATTAAAGCTCTTACTAAAGGAACTCTTTGACATATTTCATATTATTTGCATTAATAGATTTTTATATGCAGCACAAAGTACAATTTGGGATGCCATCGGAAAAGATCCACAGAATGACTTTGTGACATTTGTGTCATTTTTTATATTTTTAACGTAGCTTTAACAATTTTTCAGTCATATCGCTACGATGTCTGCAGTGTGGCAGCTTATAGTGATGTCTAGCACTGGGACATCATGCCGCAGACATGTATCATGATGTCCCACCCAGTCACATTATCCTGACACCAGGTCGACCAGTCCTAACACTAACCTCTTAATGCTGAAAGCCAAGCAAGGCAGCTGTTAGTACCATTTTTGTAAGTCTTTGGTATGACTCGGCCGTGGATCGAACCCACGACCTTCTGCATCCGAGGCAGAGGCTCTAACCACTAGGCCAGCGGAGCGGTACAGAATGACTTTATCAAAACTGGATCAAACTTGGTAGTGATATTCCTTTGGACAAGTTCAGGCACTGAGAGGAACCTAGCACATAACTAATTTGTCAGAAGTTGGTTTAATACAAAAGTCAGGAAGAAAATGACACAGTCAAGTTAATCCTTCTTGCATTCATGAATAGCATTTATAGCAGTGGGGTGGAAAACCTGTTTTTATGCTTCTTCACCAGAACACCTTGGCCAAACTTGATTAAACTTAATGTGAATTTTCTTTCTACAATAACTTCATTGGAGAGGGTTTTCTGTCATGGTGTGGCTTCATCAGCAACTGGTTGGAAAACCTCTATTCTGCTTATGTTTCTCCAGAATGGATTGTCATCTTGTTCAATTTGATGGGAATATTCTGTTAGCAGCAACTTAAAGACAGGAATTTGATAGCAATTGGTTGTACCTTTGCAGGTAAGAGGTCAGGCCAGACTTTCAATGCAACCTGGCATGGAAGTGACCAGTCAGGTGCGGTTTCAGAGGTATGTTCACCTCTACAGTCAGGGGAAAATTACACAGCTGAGTTAATCGTCTTTTTAACACAAGTCCTATTGTTAAGAGAATACTGGCATCAAGGTCTTTCAAGCTTTTGCAACGAGACCAATGTCATATTAAATATGGTTACCAGTATTCAAAGTTGCTCAGATTTCCAATGATTTGTAATGAACTATTCAACTGCTTTCAGCCAAATTTGATCTTTAAGTATAAATTTAGGATACTGACTTGCAATTGAATATGGCCATTTCTGCTAGAGTCAAAAACAGTTTTAAAAAATGACAAAATTAGGTTGAACCCAGTTTCACAGAAAACATCTTTAGATTTTTGACCAGAGTCTTCCAAATGAGCAATGGTAGGTCCATTTTGGGCCTCTTGTTTAGATATGTTAATCTCACATTTTAATATAAGTAAATTTTAAGATTCATTATATATTATTTTTGCTATTACAATATTGTTATATAATATCTTTCACTTGCATTTTTTTTTTAAGTATTTGATGTTAATATGAATCTCATTTTTCTATCAGCATAGTATCAGTTTCATAAACAGTATAATTCATAATGAACTTATTGATTGAAACAACATTTAATCAAGTTTTATGTAAAAAAAAGCCACCTGATTTAGTCAAGCTAAAAAATGGTTTTGGCTAGGCTTAACCCTTTACTGTAGATCAGTGTCAATGTTGAACTGCCTAATTTGCATAGAATTTATCCTTGATGTAACTAATCGGGCAACCAATTTGAGTTCACATCTTGTGCAATAATAATTTTCTTTTTAATGTGCTGAAAGTATGATAAAATTATATATTTCAGTATTATTCATTTAAATTTTATAAAGCTTTCCACATTTCCAAGTCAGCCATGCTTTGAATTTGCTCAGTTTCTAATGGAGAAAACCAAGATTTGCTAAGTATTAGTCTTTGATTGTCTGAATTCCATCTCATATAGGTATAGCATGTATTTTGTTTATAGTGAAAGAAAACTGAAGGACAATAAACAGTTCATAAAAGCATGGAGAAGAAAGTAGTATAATCAGTCTGTTTATCTTCAAAAATGATCACATGATATACACCAGGCCACCAGCTCTGCAAAAGGAATGTAATACTTAACCCAACCCATTCCATGTGCTCCATTCTATGGGATCTTTCTGTGTGGAGCACTTGCCAAGTCTGCTCTCTTGTAACTAAATTGTTTTATGTGTAAGCCATGTGTTCCAGGTAAAGTAATATAAATAAAAAAGTTAAAATAGGAAATACATTTTTGGTATAATCTAACTTGGAATAAATAGAGTACTCTTAACAATAAGACTTTACTATGAATTAAATATGATATTTTAGCAGGTATGATGAATATCATAGGAAATCTGTTTTTTGTAACTTGTTAAGTAGCATTTGATTTTAATATTCATGTGTCAAAGAACATAATCAAAAAATAAATTATCATGTACTCTAGACATTTTAATTTTTATAAACAACAATCCTCAGTTATAAAAAGAAAGAAAGAAATTGTCTTACATTAGTTGATTAAATATATATTTGCATTTTAGGATCTGATAGTAGTTTCAAAATTATATATGGCATGACATTGGAATAATCTCCTTTAAGTTTTGATTAAACAGTGAGATAAGTAAAGATGGGATATGTATGATATCATAGATATGCTTTAATAATCACCAACAAGAACATTACATAATGAAGACAAATAATGAGTGTATAAATATTTTTCTTTGCCCCAAAACGGTTTAAATGGATCATTTTGTTATTATCTGGCCATTAGTATTGGTGACAAATAGAAACAGATTACTTTAATGCTTCCCCAGTCATTAAAGTTTAGATTCACTGACCAGATTATATTTTGAAAGCTGCAGAAATGATATCTCTTGATTGCACAGACAAGACTAGAGTCTTTCTTAATTCTTAAACTTTCTAAATTGATTTATTTAAAATTAATTGTATATATTATATATTCTTATATTTTATTATTATTCTGTTAATCTAAAACCACAGACATTTTCTATTATTCAAAATCATGAAAGTGAAACTTAAATGATAAAGCATTGTATATACTTCACTATATTTTTTTAATCATGCAGTATGATCATTGTTGTTGTTTAATTATTCAGAAACTAATATCAAATTAATATATTTCTTAATTGTTTCCCTTAAAAATGTAAAAGTTATGGTTTTTGCTTAGTTTTAATTTTTTGTAAAAAAAATTTATGCCACGAAAGGTTGTAGCCATTTCAAAATCTGATAACCTGTTAACATTCCTGTTCTATCATTATTAATGCAAACTTTTTTCTTCAGAGCAATAATTTCATACTGCTATTGATTACAAACAAACATTTGGCAGATCTTTGAACGCTTTTATAACAAAACTTCAAACAGCTCCTCAGTTCTACAGCAGTAAATATGCACCATCCATTATTAGAATTGATCTGAATTTACTGTGCCATGTGACAAACGGTATTTCCTTGTTTCTAAAAATAGACCAATATTTGAGAACTTCATAAGTAGACGTTTTGTGCTGTGTGGTATTAAAATTAAAAAGTAAATTTTTGGTCACATCTTTCTGCTAACTTGATGGATATAAACTTACGCAGTCAACACGTGTCAATAGGGAGATAAAATTGATCTTATATAAGTACAGAAATGTCCCATTAAGGGACTTTGTAGAAAATATTTTGAGGAATTAAGTATAAAATAAAATACATATTGGTAAACTGTTCACATCAAGGAACTATGTAAACCATTTTGGAGAATAAAGTAATGTTGATGAAATTTTCATGTTAAGGGACTGTATACAAAAATTGGGGGAATAAAAACTATTTATGTTAAGGGGCTTAAAAAAAACATTTTTAGGGGAGTAAGCTATATATTGATAAACTTGAATTAGAGGGACATGAGTTGAGAGAAAAGACAGGGCAGAAACATGAAGGTGGAAGTGGATTAAAAGTTTACAGTAAAAGCCAAATTTTTGTTTGAAAGAAGAAATTAAAGATTGGTCAACTTGAAACAAAGAGTATTTTCCCATAAAAAAATAAAGGTTGGGAAAACTATAAACACACTTCAAAACTAATGAAGGTCAGTGATTGAGTCTGCAAAGAAAAATGTTTATCAGAGATCTATCAAAATGCAAGCATAAATGACATTTGAAAACTTGTGTAACATCAGCAATGCATGTTCCCTCAGAAGCCAACAAGTTATTTTTGGTAATGCTGAATCAGCAGTTCAATTTATAAATAAAGGTTGTGCCATAATATGCTTTAGAACCCTTCCTATTTATATTGTTTATAAGTGACTTTCTTCCATACATTGCAAATCCAATAATTGATATAAAAGAAAAATGACAAAGCTTTGCAGTAGTCTGGTTCCAATGTAAATAATGTTAATGATAATTTAAATGGAGGGTTAGCTGAACTTTGATACTCAGTAATGACATTTCTATCAACCCTAATAAAACCATGACAGTATTGCTTGAAAAATTAGAAAAAGATCTTTAGCCAGTACATTTCTGTTAGAACTGTTTATATATGATACTTTAATTAAACAGACTGGTGTTTAAAAATTATGATTGCATGCTTGGATATAAATTATTTATGATTGCATGCTTGGATGTAAATTATTTAGGATTGCGTGCTTGGATGTAAATTATTTAGGATTGCGTGCCTGGATGTAAATTATTTATGATTGCATGCTTGGATGTAAATTATTTAGGATTGCATGCTTGGATGTAAATTATCGAGATTGCATACTTGAATGGAAATTAGTTAGGATTACATGCTTCACTTGGCTGCAAATTATTAGGATTGCATGCTTGGATGGAAACTATTAGGATTACATGCTTGGATGGAAATTATTAGGATTGCACACTTGGATGGAAACTATTAGTATTACATGCTTGGATGGAAATTATTAGGATTGCACACTTGGATGGATACTATTAGTATTGCACACTTGGATGAAAACTATTAGGATTACACGCTTAGATGGAAACTATTAGTATTACATGCTTGGATGGAAACTATTAGGGTTGCACACTTGGATGGAAATTATTAGGGTTACATGCTTGGATGGAAATTATTAGGATTACATGCTTGGATGGAAATTATTAGGTTTACATGCTTGGATGGAAATTATTAGGATTACATGCTTGGATGGAAATTATTAGGATTACATGCTTGGATGGAAATTATTAGGATTACACGCTTAGATGGAAACTATTAGTATTACATGCTTGGATGGAAACTATTAGGGTTGCACACTTGGATGGAAACTATTAGTATTACATGCTTGGATGGAAACTATTAGGGTTGCACACTTGGATGGAAATTATTAGGTTTACATGCTTGGATGGAAATTATTAGGATTACATGCTTGGTTGGAAATTATTAGGATTACATGCTTGGATGGAAATTATTAGGATTACACACTTGGATGGAAATTATTAGGATTGCATGCTTGTATGTAAATTACTTGGGATTGCACACTTGGATGGAAATTAATAGGATTACATGCTTAACTTGGATGGAGATTATTAGGATTGCACACTTGGATGGAACTATTGAGATTACATGCTTGGATGGAAACTACTGAGATTACATGCTTGGATGGAAAATATTGAGATTACATGCTGCGATGGAAATTATTAGGATTGCACACTTGGATGGAACAGATGAGTTGATTATGATATATTGTGTATTAAATTCCAGAATCTAGCTATTTTCAAGTAGAAAATGTTTTTGTGGCTCATATCCATTTATATCATTTTATAATTCATTTATTCTACTAATTTATCCATTCTCCTAATTTAGGACTACTGCACATTTTGGGGAAATTACATCTACAGTTAATACCGACATAATCCACATTTTGTCGTAGTTACATTAACAATAAATACTGACATGATCCACGTTTGGGGGGAAATTACATTTACAATTAATGCTGACATAATCCACATTTTGTGGTCATTACATTAACAATAAATACTGATATGATCCACATCTGGGAGGAAATTACATCTACAGTTATTACTGACATGATCCACAATATTTAGAAAGCAACAATAATAATCTTGGTGTTGGTGTTGTGGGGTTTAACACCACTTTTCAGCACAAGATAGGCTATACATGGCACCCATTATTAATGGTGGAGGAAGAACTGGGGAAAACCCCTGAAAGAACCACCGACACACAAGAAGCTACTGGCAAGCTTTCTCACATACCCACATTGGCCGAACCCGAGACTTGAACCCATGTAGAAAGAGGTGAGAAGGCAGTGATCCATAATGGTGAGCGCTTTAGACCACTCAGCCACTCAGGGCCCCTCAATAATAATCTTGAATCTACCATATGACACACCATTTACAATTCTGTTTTCCATAGTTGTACCATATTTTCATGTATCTATGTTTTTTGGGGTTGTGGTCAATGTTATGAGAATAAAGATTATTATTGTTATTATTATTATTATTTATGAATTTATTTTTCTTCCTTCATATCTTTGATTGACCATTCAAAATTATTAAGAATTATATTACTTGATTATGCATTGACAATAGAGTTTCTTTGAGGATAGAATACTGTATTTTTAACAGTTGACTCCATTTTTTCTCCATGTATTTTAATGGCATTCTGACCACCTGTAAAAATCATGTTTGATAGTCATTTCAAACAGTATAGTGTTTGCAGGGCATAAGCTTTGTGAAGAATCATTCAGATATGACACCTGTTTTACAGTTAAAATAAAATGAAAATGGTAAATTTTCTATATGCTTTTGGACCTAAGGTGATTAGACTTAGACACAACCAATTTTTGTGTCAGTAAGTTATTTCATGTGTACAGTGTTGTAGTCTTGTGTGAAGTGTTGAGGTGTATTTAGGAATTAGGGTTAGGATAACTTATGAATTAATAGTAAACACTTAGGCTTTTAATACAGTAATCTGCCAAAATTGTGTTCTATTAATGTGCACAAAGTCCCCAATTACTGAGAATAGTGAATTGTTTGAAAAAGGAGAAAACTTCTACATTAAAGGCATGACATTTTTAAGACAAACATAAATCTTTCTGTTGTTTTGAATTCTTACTGAGGCTTTTTTAATGTTTGTGTGTGTGCATACATGTTTAGATTCAAACACTCAAGTTGAATTACTGTTTGTGTACAAATTTGAAACTCAGATCCAGAATCCTGCAGTGTTTATAGGAAATTTTATGACTTGAGTCAGAATTGTAAAGGTTTTTCATGCTTCAGTTCTCTAAGTCATATACATTTAGTATATCTTTTGTTACTCTGACCACTAAGTGACGATATCAAATCACTTTGCCTTTTTGAGTTTTAAGACAGATATGTGTATTGTGTGGAGAATTAAAGGGCAATGTATTTACATGCCACTGGCAATAATACAAATCAACCCTGGTGCACAAAAGGTGTTTTAGTAACAGGAGAACATAACATGTCTGATGAGACATTATGCAATTATTATTGTAAAAGCATATTGAATGAAACAAAATTCTTTGTTTCACAATGATCAGACAACATAAATGAAATAAAACTCTAAACCTGTAAGCCACATAACAGAAGTGTCTTGGTGGTATTAAGGTATCAAGAGTCTTCATAACAGTAGTTGATGATAAGACAGTTTCTCTAATCATTAAGGCTTTTCTAATAAACTGTGTTACATTAATCATCTGCATTTGTCTATTATCATTTTGTATATAAGTTCTTATAATGCTTAGTTTATGCATCAGAAAGAAGGTATGTACTTTCTTAATAATTCTCCATACAGAAGACCAGCTTAACATTAACATTACAAATTTGACACAATCTTTCTTCATATATTCCTGTATTACCTCTGATTTGCAGATCACCTGTTCTGACCATAGGATTAGGAATTACCTTACAAAAGTCTCAGACTCATAATAATGCTGGATATTTTTACAAGTGAAGTCTATTGTCAATGACCATTATAACATTGCTAGCTCAGCAATCACACTCTTCTCCCAATCTCAATTGTAGATTGCAACTATTTTTAAATGAAATCTGTCTTCTGGCATTGTTCAAAAATAAGGAAAAGAGTAAAGGCAATGAAATACAACCTTGGCATACACCAGCAGGGCAATCAAACACATCAGTAATGAAACCTTTGGACTTAACTGATTCCTTTACATTAATGTAGACTGCCTTAATGATTCTTGACAATTTTCCACTAATATTTTCATTAACTAGCTTATGATAGTATGACAAATCCCTCTCCACCATATCAAAGGCATTTTTATAGTCCGTAAATAATGCATAGACTCTTCCCCATGCTTTCTTAGTTATTTACAAATTAATTTGTATATAACATAAACTTATCATCTGCTACAGAATAATCTATTCAAAAACTGACTTGTTCATAACAAGTAATTTATTTTCTTCCACACACTCATTTATTATTTTGTTCAGAATTGATGTGAAAACTTTGTTTAATACAGTTACTAATCAAGCATGTAATTGGAAGGTTCATTTGCATCACTGTTGTCCAGAATAGGCAAAATGATAGCGGTTTACCAGTTTTTGGAATGTTATCCAATATAGAATAGTATATTGAATAATAATTTTAATATTGGTGCATTTAAATTGTACATGAAGAAACCATACTTCAGTTTACCTAGAGGCATACCTCATTTTATGAAATGATTATTTCTAAAGTGTTGTGAACTAAATAAATTTGAATATTTTCATTTTTCTGCAGCTGGTCAGCAGAACAGGAAAAATTTAATAATTTTAAAAATTGTTCATACCAGAATACAGATGTGATACTCTCTTGTGAATAAATAACAAGACTCTTCAAAAAATGCCAAAAGTTAGTTTATAGTAAAATAGGTAAAGTTAAGAATTCATTATTTCAGACTGCATAGTCCATACATCTAAGTTAAAAAATATAAAAAGTATAAATGTATTTTAAAAATAAAAGATCATAAGTATCTTTTGTACAAAGATACAGACACATCAACATCTACAGAATGTGCCCAGCATTATTAAGAATACAGTTATGTAAGACATTTAAAAAATAATCTGTTACGTCTATCTATAATCTGAGAATTTAAGCAAATATATGTATTATAATTCCACAAAGATTTCAAGATACAGCTGTTACTACATGTATTACTAGTATTAGACATTCTTGCCATCATTGAAAACACATACTTTCTCAATAATTCTTAAAAACTGGATACATTATAGATTACACACAGTATAGAAGTACTGTTCCATCTTGGAAGGCTTAATAGACAACAAAGATTATTATAGGCAATAACTATTTTTCATTTAGTACATTCACTAAACATTGTCCACAAAGAAGTGCAGTGCAGTACGTTATGCAGCAATAAGATCTGAATAATTAATTTTGATATTCAAAGAACAATTTCTAAATTTACAAAAAAGCAAGTTTGTTGGACTACATAAAAATCTGGAATATCTCCTCATATTTTCATCATTTGACCAATTAGATTCCTTGATCGTTAGATAAAGTATTAGCCTTTTTGCCTTCTTCTATATGTATTGGTCAACTATTTACCTGCAATGTCACTTTAAAGTTTCTGCTCTAATTTATTCATAGAAGTGAATTAAAATATAATGGGAATATGATTAAAGTTTATCAACAACAGGCAATATATTTCTTTAAATATGCATGTCAGCTAATATAATCTATTGTTGATGCCAAATTACCATGTATGCATGTAGATTTTCCAAAACCTTTATCAGATCCACATCTGCCATTTGCAATCCTTAATCCATTCATGTGACATAGATGTAAAATGTTTTCACTATTATGATTTATCCCCCTTGATTAGAGTGACTTTGCATGCCTTGATCTTATATGTGATTATATTAAAGATGAAGGTCTGTAACACTATCATAATTGATACAAATTTGGCTCATTATCCACATGAGCATTGGAATCACTTGCAGTTGTCAGTATATAGTCAGCAAATGTTGCTTTCTAATAAGCTTTTTTAATTTTCTACAACTGCAAATACATTTCCTCCGTGTGAACAGAAGAGTATTCAGGTGATACAAAGCAAGTTCATCATTGGCATGCTTGCCTTTGACGATACAACTCTCAACATTTTTTGGAACTACCTGTTTCATCTTTATATATTTAAATGCTTAAAAAGGGATTCACAAACATTGATACCCCACCTGAATTTCATGTAGCAATGTGTGATTTTGTTTGTATCAAAGTTTTCATAATTGGATTCACAAACATCGATTCCCCACCTGAATTTCATGTAGCAATGTGTGATTTTGCTTGTATCAAAGTTTTCATAAGTGGATTCACAAACATTGATACCCCACCTGAATTTCATGTAGCAATGTGTGATTTTGTTTGTATCAAAGTTTTCATAAGTGGATTCACAAACATTGATACCCCACCTGAATTTCATGTAGCAATGTGTGATTTTGTTTGTATCAAAGTTTTCATAATTGGATTCACAAACATTGATATCCCACCTGAATTTCCTGTAGCAGTGTGTGATTTTGTTTGTACTATATTAAAGTTTTCATAATTGTTAATATGAAACTGATCTCTTGTTTCTGTCCACATTTATGCAAGGCACGTGATGTAAAATTATCAACATAGCTTGAAGTTTTCAACCTGATTCATATATATTGCACACTAAACAACTTGATATAAAAATTGGCAAAGTTCACATCCTACACATTGAATCAGGTAGCATGTTCCATGAAATATATTCATTTGGAATTTTGTAATGAAAGCAAGCAACTAGTCTATATGTCTTTATATGTCTTTAGTCATCTGAAAGAACAATAACAAAAACTTGTTGGCTGTCGGGGAGTCTGCTTTGGTTATGGTGTCTGGAGGTCATATTTGATTTATGCATATTTGCATATTATTTTATGCCAACCTAACCTGAATAAATTCATCCATTTGCTCTATATGTCTTTAAGATTTCATTCAGCTGCATACTGTATATACATGCAACAGCTGTGTAAGTCATATATTTTAGCTCATGTACAATGCTGAGCGACATATAATTTCACTATATTTTAAGAGCCTCGATGACTAAATGCTTGTGTGGTGTTGGGTTTCCTGACTACATCTAACATTCTGGTTGCATGAACATTCTACCTCAAAAGCATTTATCATCTACCATCGCTGAGACAACAGTTCAAGTTCAAGTGCCAGCTGCAAAAGTGACAAGGTACATGGTTTACACCTTCTACATATTCTGAATCATCTGTCAAACTGAGACAGTTGGTTTTATGTGGAAAAACCAACTGCTCATACAAAAGCACTGAACTTCATTAGAAATCAATCTTACTATGGTGATAACAATAATCATGAAATAAGCATGATTTCACTTTCCAGAATCTTGAATCGAGACATGCCACATGGTACAGAAAGTACTTTCAAGACAGTCCCTGCAGGAATATGCAGTAGATATAAAAGATATGAAATGCAAATCATTTATCAGTTACACTTCCTGTAGTGGTGACTTCACTTGCCCTTAGTCATCCCCTTACAAAATTTATATGTGCTTCTATGAAAATGGAGCATCATACAAGAGCCCTGTTCATACAATTGCTACAGAAAATGCTTGATCGTTCTCTGACAGAAACCATTGAGAAAGGTGAAAACAAGAAGTTCAACGTCAAGCTCTGTACAGCTATCAACCCAAATGTTCAATTTACAGTGATGGGCAATGTATGTGACAAATGTTTATCACAGAGCACTGAAACCATCCACCACCTCAGCCTAATCAACTGATGAATTATCAGTAGAGGTTGATTTCCTCAGTCAGGTTGAGGGTACATTGCTTGATGAAAATGTAGGTAGCCTCGCTGTATTCCAGGAGATTATATAGGCATCCTATCTGCCAATAATCTGGTGAACCACAAGGGCAGTCACACAGAATGTAATTAGCTAATACAAAATGACATATCTGATATAGAATTCTATTATTAAAATGTGTGATTGAAGCAGTATGTGTAAGCCTCAAGAGTAAAAGTGATGCTGCAATTTAGGAATAGGGGAATGTATCTTCTTTGTTCAGAAATGCAACCAGTAAAGTTAAAAAGGACATATGGTGGTTCACTTACAAACAAGACAATGAACATTACCAAATGAACTAAACAGCTTCTGTCACAGGGTTGGTCAGGACCAAATACAACAGCTAGGAGATGTAGTAGACATTTATCATCCTACTGAAATCAAGAAAATCATTGACATCCTGCACAGTTTAAGAATGTCATTTGAATACAACCATGTTGCAGAGAATGCTGGTCAATGATGGCATTTACTTTCCCTCTGATTTCATGCATGAAATACATGTCCTTGCTGTTGACAATGTTGACTTTGCAGAAGACACCCCTGTTGGGAAATGTACCCTGCATGCTGCCTACCAGAGATATCAACCTGAAGATGATGTATCAAAGCTAGAGCTTACTGGCCAAGTTCTGAGGTGCCCAATGAAGGATATACTGAGCATAGATACTGTACACCTGGACTTCCCCAACCAACAAGTCTTGTCCCTGCCTTGCTCAGACTGAAAGAAGACATATAACCACCCAAAGGTGCCTGCTGCCTATGTTTTTGCTGGCTTACAGGATAAGTTTCAGTCCTTAAATCCTTGCAAAGAAGTATCATAATTCAATAGAAGATACTATGGATTCAAGACAGCCATCAAGAACTAAGTCAGTATCATCTGCAGACTGTGACAGTAAATATTCTTTTTTCTCTAGCTTGATACCTTTTATATTTTTATTATTCTTAATAGTATAGATAATATTGTTGCACACAATAATAAGTGATATAGTGATATTAGATCACCCTGTCAACAGCGTCTGGAAAGTTTGAAAAAACTAAGAAAGAAAGCCATTTTGTAAAACTGCCATTCAGATATTAAAATAAAAAGTATTAGCCCAGTGCCCTATGCTTGACACAAAATTTAAAAAAAGTTAAAACATTATGAATAAATTTCCATCAAAAGGAATCAAATGCAATTTTTAAAATCGTTTAATATAATACACCTAGAATTTTTAACTCTTCCGTAATTTGCATAGGTTCATATATGATCCATTTATTTTCACCCATGTATCTTCCTTTTACAAATCCAATTTCATTGTCAGATATTATTTCATTCAGTACTAACTTAATCCTTTTTGCAATGCATCTGATCCTAATTTGTAATAAAAAATTAAGTAGAGTAATTGGATGTCAGTTCCTCAGGTACTGCATAGGTTTATCCTCCTTTGGTATGCAAGTTATAATTTCTTGTCTCAACACAGTTGATAATATCCAGTTCATATATTTCATTAATTGTTCTAATTACAAATTCCCCAATGTCAACCCAAATGACTTTAAAAAATTCAGCTTTAAAGCCATCTGATCCTGCGCTTTTGCTACTTTTCATACTTTTCAAACAATCCAGTACCTTTGGGTAATTCTGCCTTCTGATCTTTAAGACAGCACTTGTTTAAGCCTAGGAATTTGATGGTTTTCAAAGTCTAAATCTTCTACTTAATTTTCCTCATTATACACATTATTGTAACACTCTTTACTTTCCCTAGACTATCAAATTGACCAGTAATAATTGCATTTTCTTCATTACTTAATTTTGTAGTTATTTTATTCATGTACTTTCTATTTTCTAGAAGGCAAACATATCTGGTTGGTTTCTCACCTTTATCTATCCATTTTAGTCTGGATCTAATAATACTTCCTCAAAACATTTCTTTTCTCAAACTTTCAAGCTCCTTCTTTTTAGACTCCAATCATAAGATCCTATGGAACCAGTCTCTAAGGATTATCTTAAATATATCAAATATTTGTTTCCATGGATTTCCATCAACAATGTATCAAGAAATGATGAATCTGATATATTCAATCTTAGTTCTGAATTCAAGACACTGGCGATACTTCCATCACAGTCAGTTGCAGCATACTGTAAATGTATACTCTTCATCCAATTTTTGATTTCACCAAAATAATTTTTTTTACAACTAGTAAACTGTTATCAAGTTTACACAAACACTGACCTCTTGTGACATAATTTGAACTCGAATGCAATATTATCATGGAGTGGTCAGACCGATAACTTGGTTCAATTGACACTTTTGTTACATTTGGCATAAGAGATTCAGATACAAGAAATAAATCCAGTGTAGCTTGTTTGTAAGGACTTTTTCTTCTCCATGTGATCTCTTTAAGCCTGCATTTAATGCTCTAAATGAATCCATAAGACAAAAGTTTATTTTATTCTAATAATATTAATGCATTTCTAGCATTACAGTTTTTTACATTTCTATAATTATATGAAATTCTAATTCTGGTTCTTGAACCAAGTTTAATTCCCCACATATAATAACAGACTCATTTTCCTATTCATATATAATATCATTTATATTATTGTAAAATTCTGGGTGATCGTTATTTGGTCACTGGAAATTAAAGAAAGTGCAGCTCCTTTCACCAATTTGAATATCTAATGAAATCAAAGTACCATCAGGATCCTTTTTACATTTTTGTGTATCATACTCAAAATCGTGATTAAATAGAGAGTTTGTTCTGTAACAATTTACAATACATTCATAACCCCATTGTGTTCTAATATACATTCATAACTCCATTGTGTTCTAATATATATTCATAACTCCATTGTGTTCTAATATATATTCATAACTCCATTGTGTTCTAATATATATTCATAACCCCATTGTGTTCTAATATATATTCATAACCCCATTGTGTTCTAATATATATTCATAACCCCATTGCATTCTAATACACATTCATAACCCCACTGCATTCTAATATACATTCATAACCCCATTGTGTTCTAATATACATTCATAACCCCATTGTGTTCTAATAAATGTTCATAACCCCATTGTGTTTTAATATACATTCATAACCCCATTGTGTTCTAATATATACTCATAACCCCATTGTGTTTTAATATACATTCATAACCCCATTGTGTTCTAATATATATTCATAACCCCATTGTGTTTTAATATACATTCATAACCCCAATGTGTTCTAATATACATTCATAACCCCATTGTGTTCTAATAAATATTCATAACCCCATTGTGTTTTAATATATATTCATAACCCCATTGTGTTCTAATATATACTCATAACCCCATTGTGTTTTAATATACATTCATAACCCCATTGTGTTTTAATATATATTCATAACTCCATTGTGTTCTAATATATACTCATAACCCCATTGTGTTCTAATATATATTCATAACCCCATTGTGTTTTAATATACATTCATAACCCCATTGTGTTCTAATATATACTCATAACCCCATTGTGTTTTAATATACATTCATAACCCCATTGTGTTTTAATATACATTCATAACCCCATTGTGTTTTAATATACATTCATAACCCCATTGTGTTCTAATATATATTCATAACCCCATTGCATTCTAATATACATTCATAACTCCATTGTGTTCTAATATATATTCATAACCCCATTGTGTTCTAATATATATTCATAACCCCATTGTGTTTTAATATACATTCATAACCCCATTGTGTTTTAATGCATGAAACTTTATCCTCCGTAAAATGTGTATCTTGTGATCAGTAAGTATTACACCATTGTTTTCTAAGATAAAAACATCCTTACATTTTTCAAAATCTCCAAGTCCCCAACAGATGGCAGATAGTATTTTTATGTTTGAGCTATCAATTTTCAATATAAAAGTATAAATTCATCATACTTGAAATGCACAATGCTTTGTAACTAGTAGAGAAAGCGATGATAAATACCACATATAAATTAAGAAACATTACATATAGATTACTAAAAACTTCAATGATTTCATATATGCCAGGAAAATGTCCAGCCAGCACTCTCTCTAGACTGGAACATACATTAGTATTCAAACACACGCACACACAAATAAATATTCGAAAATACTATAAATCTAGATAAGGGTTACGATATATCGTGATCATTGAGACGTAAAAATTCTTATGTAGGATCATCAGTTGATCAGTTTAAAGCAGTCTTGTCAGTGCATCTATTCATTCGTTTTACCTTCATACAAATGAAGCCAATGTTATTATTAATGTGATCATCATTATCATCACTAACAGCCATTGCTGTCTAAAATGTATATCCACTGATGTGAAGTACTATTGTTACAATTCAAATGCTGCTCATCAGTAATAGGCATAGCAGCGATGTGTAATTCCCTTTGCGATGGCACTTAAAAGTGTGCATATATGTACACACACACACACACACACACACACACACACACACACACGCTTTAAGCGTGCTGTTATGAGCAGCATTTTGTAAATTATGAATCCTGGGGACAGTCTGAGGGGGCAGGAATATATACATGAACTAATGCATGTTTTGTAAATGACTTGGCTTTTTTCAACCCAAGAAAAAAATATATGGATCTTGCTGGTTTATAAGTTATGACCCAGCCGCTGGTACAAAGGAGTTAAGAAATGATGCAGGACCATAATAAATGGGTACATTATCTCCTTATGCAACATTAGAAAGATAAAGAATTCTTTCAAAATAGGTAGAAATTAGGATCCCAAGCCCTGCTCCCTGTGGGGTGGGATTCAGTTTCAGGAAAGCAAACTAAAAGTGATTCCCTTTCCTTAAACATTTAGTGTATCAAGTTTTATCCAATTTCTATCAGCGGTTTGATAGTTATATGCTTGTGTTGATTCTTCTGCCATCTTCATGACTGCTATGTCTTACATATCTCCGAAAGACGTGAGGAGAAAAAAATCACTAAAGTGAGGAGCAACATGCATTAAATCAATTGTAATTTCATCAACATATAATATTTCCATGTCATTTTACGCATTCAAATGCCAAAACTGTTACAAAAATTATAAATGTTATCCATTCAAATGCCAAAACTGTGACAAAAATTATAAATGTTATCCATTCAAATGCCAAAACTGTGACAAAAATTATAAATGTTATCCATTCAAATGCCAAAACTGTGACAAAAATTATAAATGTTGAATCATATATTTTACATACTCATATATTAGCCAGGTCCTACTACAAACTGCACAGACCCAGACATGCCATCATATAATGCACTGCCAGATCTGGGTCTGTGCATTGTGTTAGGAGTAATCAGTAGAACAAGCAATATAGACCCTGATCAGTTGGAGCATTATGCAATGGCAGATCAGGATCTTTGTTGCTTGCAATTTGACTTGACTTATAAGCAAGTATATACAGTACATGATTTCTCTCCAATCAGAATGGTAGAAAAAACAAGTCACCCTGACAATGAGTCCCTTTCACACACACATTGTACTCACATTATTTTAAAAAAAATGAAAACAAAAATAAAAGCTTTGAAATGAAAGAGTATTAAATTTAATATTGTTTTCATAAAAATTATTACTATACTGTTTACATTATTCTACTACTAAAAGACAACATACTTAATAGCACTGGTATTTCTTTATTAAAAAGTACAGCTTCTATGCTAACATGTAATGACATCTGCTGATTTTGTTTAAAAGAGATTATATATTTATTTTTAAGTGTTTTTAAAAAATGATAAATTTAATTATTTATGTGGTAATGATATAAAGAATAATTTTTTATTTTAAAAAATATTCAAGACAAGGGAAGAACTTTAACAGCAGAAATGTCTCATTGTGAAACTAAAAACAAAAGAAGTGGAATCACTGATTGCCAGAAAAAATATACAAAAATGAACAGTAAATAAGTTCTTATTTTGGGATGTTCAAATATTTTAAGATTTTACCTAATTATTTATTGAGTCCACAAACTCCAAAGAAAAGCACTGTTGAAAGAAATGCCAATTGAAACAATCATCATATCTTTTATGTGCATTAACTCCCTTGAGGCTCATATTGATAATACAGTATGTAATTATGTCTGTGCTGGTATGAAAAACCAATGCATTTATAAGAAAACTTTCAAAAGAGAAAAGAAAGTTAACAAGATAGACTATAAGTACACCAGCATTGATAAAAATTTCTAAATTAATAACAAATGTAATTACATGTTTCTATTTCATTTAAATTAGTGCTTTTGTGAAACGAGGGCTTATGTAATTTGTACATGTTGGTTTACAATGCCCATTAAAATACAAATGAGATCATAAATGAATGATCCTGGATGGCACACAATCCTAAATGGTAAATATATTTTAACACCATTTATAAAATGCAATGTTTTGAAGAAAACGACTTAAAAATTCAGTCAAACTTCAAGAAATTTTAGTTGTGATATTTGGCATTAGGAAGAGTTCTTGTGACTATACAAATTACATACCAACAATATGAACTGCATAAAAAATAATAAAAATGTTACATAAAATTTGTGACCCAAAATATGTGATATCATTTATTTTTATGAAGGACTTAAAATACAAACATGAAAATCTGCATACCTACTCATATATATATATATATATATATATATATATATATATATTCATATGTACATACCTTACATACCCAGTACTCCAGTACTGTGTTCCAATATTGAATATTGAGGGCCTGGAACACATAGCACATTATCCAGACACTAATGGTAGAGTGAAAAAAGAGACATTGGCATGACCCATTCATTTAGAATAGAATATGTTTAACATCTTCAAGAAGTCACAAATAAAAAAATAGTTACAAAGTTATTTGATTGTATTGCAATAAAAAATAGTTACACAGTTATTTGATTGTATTGTAATAAAAACATGCATTGTGTAAGTCTGTGTGTGAAAGGTATCTTTCAAAATCAACATGAAATGCATTGCTATTTGATGGTTACCAGCTGACACCATGTTTAAAAATAGAACTTAATTTATTGTTTCTTCTTGACATATAAACCAATAATGTATTTTTTATATTGTTTTGTATCCTTTCTTTCATCATATTGGTATGGGAACATGATCTTATCCCCATGCTTTAGCATTGGTTCATTATGATACCCCACATCTATTGTTCCATCTGTCCTTTTATCTGTAGCTCTATCTTGTCACTAAATGCTTGGTGGAAATTCACCAAACATTATATATAAAACACATATCCATCTGCAACTGAGGGTCTATCATAGTGGCTTGATGGAAATTCACCAAACATTATATATAAAACACATATCCATCTGCAACTGAGGATCTATCAGTGGTTTGATGGAAATTCACCAAACATTATATAAAACACATATCCATCTGCAACTGAGGATCTATCATAGTGGCTTGATGGAAATTCACCAAACATTATATAAAACACATATCCATCTGCAAGTGATGGTCTATCACAGTGGTGTCAAGGTTCACATTAACAAAGTTGCAGTTACAGACACATTAATATATTTTTTCAATTAAACTTTACACATGCATGTGTTCTTGGGCAACATAATAGAAGAATAATATGATGCAATGGATTCTGGGTACAACCCTTGAGCCATGATCTAAAATGGATTATGCGGTGGGGGTACATTTATTGAAAAGCACGATTTGATGGACTATGTAAGTAACTGACATTCCAGATTAGCTGGATTCAACTTAGCAGTTTTGTTATGAATAATTCAATGCACTAATTTCTGCTTTCATAAAGGAAACCACTGCTTTAACCCAACTTATAATTTACTTTTTTAAACACTTAACACTAACACAATAATATTGCTTCATTTCATGGTGGAAATAGTGTTGACCAAGCATATACTAACTGAGCTGAACACCAGTTTTGTTCTCCTTCATGCAGTCGTTATGTTCATCACAATAGTTCCTGCAGGGAGATACATTAAGTAAAGTGACATGAATATATATATATATATATATATATATATATATATATATATATATATATATATATATATATATATATATATATATATGTATGTATGTATGTATGCTAAAGATGTTATTTTTAGAGGGTGACTCAGTTAGTTGCAAATGAGAAATTAATCTACATTGAGACCCTCTATTATGTACACATAAAATGCAAACTAATGATAATATGTTCACACACACACACACAAGCAAATACACAGTACATAAACAACTATTCACATAAGCACTACATTACTGCAGAAATGAGAATGAAGCCCAGGAGGTGGGTGGTGTAAAACATATGTTAATAAGTACACCATTTTTATGATTTCATCCATCTATTGTGGAAGCAAGAGATGCTTGGAGCTGATTTAATATTGTGTGGAATGTTATTTCAAACAAGCACACATGAAAATTGAAAGCTATTTTTGAGTAGCTCCTTTTTTGGTCTGGGTACTTTTGAAATTTGGCCCTTTTAATGATCTTAGATTTGGGGTACCAGTAGATTCTCTTTCCAGGAAAATGGTGTTAGCTATGTGGGGGCAGATTTTGTAAAAACTTTGCACATTATTTTGACCTTCTAAAAAATATTATTTCATGCACTGGTAATATTTGAATGTAAGCTTTGCAGTTCAAAGATTTTTTCTGAGTTATTTTACATGCCCTTTCCTGGAGTCTGGAAAATTTTCTCCGATTTGTAGCAGTTGTGTTCCCCCAAATTAAATTACAGTAATCAAGATGCAGTTTAATGTAACTTTTGTAAAACAATTCTGTAATGTAACGGAATGAAGCCTTGATCTTTTTTTAGGAACCAAAGATAACAGTTTATCTTCTTTTAAAATATAATTTATACAGTGAGGCCATTGCAAGTTATTATCTACAAATATTCCAAGAATTCCATCTTAACACATAATTTTTAGACCAGTCTTATCATTCAGCATATCAGTTTGCAATGTTATTCTTTTCTGCTGTAGTTAAGACTTTTGTTTTTTGTCCATATATATTTTTTAAAATTATTATATAAATATATATATATATATATATATATATATATATATATATATATATATACTGGTTCTGCTATAGAAACTGAAGAGATGTCTTGTATTCACGTCGGGTGTTTTTGTCAACTGCCCTCACCTTCAGCTCTGTTCCAGCAAAGCAGAGAGAGACTTCGATTGATTTATTCCTTGCTGTGTCAGGTCTAGGGTGTTCGGTATCACTGAAGTCGACATTCAGTTTTCCTAAGTACTTGCATTCATCTGTGTACTTTGGATTCTTATTTTCTGATGTATAAATATATACATCCGCACTCATCTGCCCCTGATCATACACGCAGTAGTCCATTGGCTGTGTCCACTCATTGGTTTTAACCTCCTGGCCTCTTTCTGCGTGTTTTTGAAATGCATTCCTTATATAGAATTTTCCATCATGTGTTTCAAATTTGAACTTCTCATCATAATTTCCAGGTACAAAATTCACGTTCATGCCAACTCCATATGTGTGACGTAGTACCCTGGATATCATGATATTGGGGTTGTGTCCGAACAGAACTGCCCCTTTCAGCACAGCAAGTTCTGGTGAATGTGGTCTAACAATGGGTATGTCTAGGTCTGCCAGGCCAGCTCTCAGTTGTTTGGTCACTAGATCTGATTCAGCAAAGCCTCCAACCAAAATGATAGCATCAATGGATTCAATATTATCCTGGGACAATGACTGATGATATACATCTCTGGCCTTTTCCAGTATTCCCGAGACAGGTTCTTGAAAGAATTCCAATAAAAGACTGGTATCAAACGTAAGTCTACCAGATGAGAAATTAACCTTTCCTCGGAACTTCCCTTCAAGCCGACTGAGATTTTCCTCTACCAGCATACCAGTTTTTTTCTCCCAGATGTCCTTCAAAGTTGATGGCATTTTGATAACCAGTCTTATAGACCCATTGTTCAGTCCCATAGATCTTTTTTTGTGCTCAAATTCCATCCAAAGTTCATGTTCATCTTGCTTATTATTCGAGGCGAATTCATTCCATATTGGCAAACCAGTGATCATTTGAAGCAACAAGGTGAATTTTTCATTTACTTTCATTCCGCCAGAATCATCACCATTTGCTTCATACATCTGCTTCATTGTACCATCAATTCCTATCTTCACAGTTGTTATCTCCACCGTGCCACCTGATTAAATGAGGCAAAATAATACAATAAATATTAGCAATAACATCTGCAAATGACTGATGAAAGACAAGATGGAGGGTTATTTCCTGAATCTGCTACTACAACTGCTACCAATCTGAATGCCACAATTAAGGACTATATGTGATGAAAGCATTTAAAATAAAAAGCACTTAGTGAAGCACTAAATGAAGATGTCACAAAAGAAATGAATGCAGTAACAATGATAACTTTCACGTGTTCTTACTAACACTAATCTGACCTGTATGCAAATAAATGCCAGAAGATACATTTTTGTGCTTAAGTTCCACATGATTTATCACATATAACAATTCTTCTACTCACCCCCGAGATCTACTACCATGATAGTTGACCCTGGAGCAGCCACATGTTTAAGTGTCCCATCGCTTCCTTGTATCTCCAACTGGTTGGCGGAAATTTGACTGCAGTAGATGGCAGCAGCCTCGGGCTCTAGTGCCAGAATCAGTTTATGGCTTAATATACCTGCCTATTAAAAAATATGTTATTCTCTTTAGAGGGAATGTTACTGGTACCTAGCCAATTTTGTGAACTATTCAAACAAAAATATTACTAGGGCTTGCTCCCATGGACATATTATAAGTTTTCCAATTAAAAAAAATGTTCTAGGTGCCAGTGATGTCAAATTATTTTAACTGTTTTAACTACTTTGCCTAAATCATTTGCCTAAATCATGACTTGTAGTGAAACTCCCCTACCATTATCTCCACCTTATTTGTCTTGGGAAATGCCACTATTAGCCAGAGCTGTGTTCGAAAACAGTTGGGATACATTATACCAAATTTTTACACGGGCATATGAAGTTTAGTAACTCTCCACCAAATCATGTCTACTGAAACTGGTTAATATGCAGATTTTGCCAATGAAAAGGCACAATATCCTTAAGAAAGTGACAGGACTGTTGACTGGGACAAAGTTCATTCATATTTTATTTCTCTTGAATTGAGCCATTAATATTGCGCCAAATATCTCTTTTCAATTATTCCACAAAACAGAGATGCTTTAAAACCATATTTGAGGAATCATTAAAAACAAAAAATATACAACGTAACATTTGGTATAAAATACAGTCTTGAACACATCAAATTTAGTAAATAATAATAATAATAATAATAATGAGGACTTTGTTTAGCGCCTTATCTTTAGAAGCTCTAAGCGCTTTACAACATTAGACAACACCTATAAGATAAAAAACATATATAATGACATAATTACAAAAACAAACACCATGAAATTAGAAAACATAAAAAACATGTTGAGAATATTTAAGGTAGGAAACATTAGGTCTTTAAATTTGTTCTTGCAGTCAAAATAAGTGAGTTTTGAGAGCACTCTCGAATGGGATCACCGTGTCTTTGTGTCTAAGTTCAGTGGGCAATTCATTCCACGATGCTGGGCCCTGATATGCAAAAGAACGCTGTAAATATGACTTTGTTTCCATAGTGGGAATAATGAGTATACGTTTGTCAGAAGTGGAGTGTAGGTATCTTGCTGTTGTGTACACATGGGTGAGGTCAGATAGGCATGTTGGACTGGAGTCCTACAGTGAAACGTAGCACAGAGAACAAATTTTGTGTTTGATTCTGGATTGAATGGATAGCCAGTGTAGGGTACAGAGCAGTGGGGAGGTGTAGGGTACAGAGCAGTGGGGAGGTGTGCTCTGATTGTCGTACTCTAAGTATGATCCAAGCAGCTGTGTTTTGAACTTTTTGAAGTTTCTGGAGTAGATATTGAGATGAACCAGACAGAATTGAGTTACGATAGTCCAGTCTTGAAAGTACTAATGAACACACAAGTGTTTCAGTGGCATCAACTGAAAGATATTTGCAAATTGAGCTGATGCGTCTCAGCTCAAGATATGCAGCCTTGCATATGTTCATGACATGTTAGTGCAATGTGAGAGTACTGTCTAGAGTAACACCTAGGTTTCATATTGATTGTGTGAATTTAATGTTGGTGTTGCTGATATTTATTGTTTGAGGTAAAGGATGTGAATGAGAAAGTCTTTGTGTTGTGATCAGAATGGCCTCAGTTTTATCATCATTCATCTGCAGCTTGTTACATGTCATCCATGATTTCACATCAGAAATGCACCTCTCTACACCTTGGATGGTAGCATCAACTTCAGTTGGGTGGCTAGATTTGTATATTTGGGTGTCATCAGCATTCAATTGGTGAGACTGGATGATGACCTATGACACTTGAGAGCGGCTGAGTGTACAGAATGAAGAGAACAGGTCCCTGTGGAACACCACAACATATTAGATCAACTGGGCTGCAGTGTATTCCATTTGCAGACACAGGTTGTGTCCTGTTGACCAGAAGCAGGACTTGAACCACAGTAAGGCTGTATCATGAATGCCAAATACATGCTGGAGATGGTGAAGTAATATATCATGGTCTATTGTGTCAAATGCTGCAGACAAATCAAGGAGGGTGAGGACTGTAATCTTTCCGCTATCCAAAGCAGAGAGAATGTCATTAACTACTTTTGGAAGAGTAGTTTCAGTACTGTGGCAAGGGCGATATGTAGATTGTACATTGCTAAAAAGACTGTTTGAATTCAGATGAGATACAAGCTGGGATAGACCAACCTTTTCTAAGATTTTTTATATGATTGGGCAGTAGTTCTTTAAATCGTTATGATCTAGTGTTGGTTTCTTCAGCAGAGGCTTTACAATGGCAGTTTTGAAAAATGATGTGAATTCCCGGATGAGAGAGAGGTATTAATAACATTAATTAGTGAATTAAATACTGGATCTAAGCACTCAAGCAGCAGTGATGTTGGAATTGGATCAAGTTCACATGACTTCGGTGCACTCTTCATCAGGATCTCATGCAACATGCAACATACGGCTTAATTTTATATCGTATAATCTTATTAATACACAATCAATTAAAACTGATTTTACCCAGAAACACCAGCATTTCCCTAAGGTCTTCAATGAACAAATAATATTTGCATCCTACTAAAATCGGAAAAAACATAGAAAAGCAAAATTGACAGAAAAGCGTGCGAATCTTAATGATAAGAAAGCAATCCTTTAATGTTTTTGACAAAAATATAATCCTTACATGTAATAACATAACATTCAACAGGTGCCTACATGGCGACTATTCCATGCACATGTTTCTGAATGGTCAGTACATAAATGTTTATCTGTAAGATATCGAAATTCCCCAGTGGTTGGTCTAATGTGTGCCATGTTTTAAGTATTAAGAGGAAATAAACTCTAGATGACAAGTTTGACCATTTACAAACGAAAAGAAATATTGATCTCTATCTTTATTCTTGTTTTTTTCTAAGTGTATTTCATAGATAGTTTAATGTCATATGAAATATTGTTTTTTCCTTAGAGAGAAATTCGCTGTAGGTTTATTAAGTTTTCTCTCAGATGGACGCCAATAATGAACATGCACATGCAATACCTTTTCTGACGCTTTCCTCATAAACTGTTTTGCCTGGTCATTCCAGATGGCAGGGACAGCCAAAACCCATCGGGTCTCGTTCTCTAGGTACGGTAATCCAGACACTTTTAGATGCTCAATGAAATGTTTCTTCATGTACTCAATAGCCTTGGAAAACACGACAATTGCCGGAAGGGTGTTCCCGCATGCAGATTCAAGAGGTGTTTCTTCCGATAAATCCTACAAAACATCCGAACTATAATAAATGGTCTTCACACATTGATCGGCAAAATGATGATTTATGACGGTGTTACGAAACACCCAAATCCACCCAAATCCACACCAAATCCACCCAAATCCACACCAAATCGCATTTTGTCTGTCGTCTCATCAATAAATTGCAACGGTACCTCCCCTGCCCCCATTTTTAATTTTTTTTTTTTAAAAACAAATCTTTTTCCACAAATCGAATTATTTTTTTATTGTGCAGGTTTACACAGTTCTATTGGGTTAGGTCTATTTAGACTGACGAGAAACCTATAAATTGGTATCATATTTGTCAAATTCGGTGGTTGTTTAAGATTGATATGACTTATTTGCCAGTATGGAAGACGTTCGTATAGGCAGGCATGAAGACGTACTTAATAAGATACATACACATATTATATACTGTTGTATAGTTTTAATTATATGCTTTAATTCTTCACTGTTCTATTTCTATACAAAATCAGAGCCACATGTTCAACAAAATATCTATTCTAAGGTCACGCTCAACCTTTCAACAACACGGATTGATATTTTGAGATTAAAGTCGAAAGATTGCACTAGGGTGTGGATTTGGTGTGGATTTGGGTGGATTTGGTGTGAATTTGGGTGAATTTGAGTGGATTTTGGTGGATTTAGGTGGATTTGGGTGTTTCGTAACACCCGATTTATGACAACCATTAGACCAAGGTTTTAACGTTTTTATTAAGTTCACACTTTTAAAAATATATTTCTGGCAACACTAATGATAGCTAAAATTCAAATCATAATGCCTTAGCATCAGGGATTCTGCATAAAAGGGTACATGTTTTTGCCTCCCTCCTCTGGGAATTCTAGGAAAGAATTAAATGTCATATGTACAAAATGTTTGACTGCAGGGAGAGTTCTTTCCGATGGTGGGGGTAGGATGAGGGTCATATCCGGAGAACATGTAAAGGTTTGAAGTTATTCTAATTACTTTCGAAACTGTTATTTACCTAAGTTTACAAAAGAATCGTCAAAGAGGACAAATTGGTGGAAATGGATGCGATAATACAGTGGTTCACCTGCGATGTAAATATTCATGTACTGTCTCCATGAAGATTTTATTTAAGTTTTTTCACTGCTTGAATCTACGATTAAATATAAATCTAAAATAAACAAATTGTTAACAAAATTTCAAGAAAGCTGTCTTTAAAAGCAACTTGGAAGCTTGTGGAGAACTTTAGACACAGTGTAATTGCAAATGTACTAAAGTTTCTCCAAATGAACGGTTATATCATTATAAATTAAAACCTTGCCATTATCTTTCAAGTACACGTACCAACAGAAATAATAGTGGTTTCGTAATTATGACGTATAAATATTAGAACTATCTTTCATGATATGAATTATGAACCATCAGAGACTAGAGTGGTTTTGTAAATATGAAGTAAAACTTTTGAATTATCTTGCCTTATAATGAATTACGTATCAATAAAGACTGGCCAATGCGGATATGTGAGAAAGCTTGTCAGTAGCTTCTCGTGGGTCGGTGGTTCTTTCTGGGGTTTTCCCGGGTTCTTCCTCCACCATTAATACTGGCCGCTATGAATAGCCAATCGTGTGCTGAAAAATTGCGTTAAACCCCACAACAACAACAACCAATAAAGACTACATTACATGCTCGCTGGGGGGCTCCGAGTGGCCGAGTGGTCTAAAGCGCTCTCCATTACGGATCACTGCCATCTCACCTCTGTCTGCACCGGTTCAAGTCTCGGATTCAGCCAATTTGGGTATGTGAGAAAGCTTGCCAGTAGCTTCTCGTGGGTCGGTGGTTCTTTCCGGGTCTTCCCGGGTTCTTCTTCCACCATTAATACTGGTTGTATAGCCTATCGTGTGCTGAAAAATGGCGTTAAACCCCATTACAACAACAATAACAACATGCTCGCTGAAATATGCATTTAAAGGTATCACGCACTGTAAAGAACACTAAACCATTTTATCTTATTACAACGAATTACCCACCCCAGACTGAAACAAATAACATGTAACAACGCAACAAAACATATGGTTAAACGTTGCCTCAACAATGTTTATGTATATTTAATTTACATTTGTGTGCTTGCCATTTATCTATGATTGAGATTAGCGGTTTTTTGTGTGGACCTGATGTTTGTTATGTGTTAAGTTATAGATAAGTTGTTTACTGATAGCTCAGTTCAAAGTCTAGCCTTATTTAAAAACTTATAATATTCTGGAAGCGAACTTGTAACCCACATCCGTTGCATTGTATTGTGTTTTAGGTCATGTGAAATTATTATAGAAGAATGAGCTAGACAAACTTATTCATTCCTCTTTTGCGTTCAGTCTGTGGAATCACTTACTTTTCTGTTCAGATACACTGTGGGAGGAATCATTTATTTAAAAGTTATTCACTGAAATTACAAAATGCTCATTTACGTTTTTGACTAAAACATTATTCTGGGATTATTATATATTCATTCAAAGACATATATTATAGCATAGTGATACAGCAAGACCTATTCAAGACTTTTGGTAGATCAGCGCATTCAGTACTGCAATTCATTCGAAACACTCTATACTTTTGGATCTGTGACTGTACTTTTAAGATTATTTGGGATTTAATTTACAATACTGTAAGTTCCTTTTAAATTATCACTTTGTAACTTAAATAAATAAATTATTTGTTAATTTTATTGTCTTGTTGGTTCCGCTTCTTTCGGTCATTTAGTTTAAGGACTATGGAGTCGTAACAAATGTCAAGCACTAATAGAACATTTTCGTCACTATTTTTACTGGACTGAGTATGAATATTTTTCAGGCAACTCGTTCAATATAATTGTAATTATTAATCAGTATTAAAATGTGGCTTTTTCTGTATCCTTCAAAAGAAGTGGAATAATGTTCTTTCTATGTCTAAATAATACAGTCTTTATCTGGTTTGTGATTTATATTATGTTTGTTTGAATTATACTAGTGTGAAGTGATAGGATAATTGCAACTTTCGAAACGCTCTTATACTCACAGCCAGAATGGAGAAAAAACGCTGCATTAATTTTATTTTCATTAAAAATTTACAAGTCCACTCAAATTGTAGAAAAATCGTTTGATAAATATTTTGCCCCAGCTAAAATAAACTGTATTCTTGTTTAGCTGTTTCATCACCATTGCGAAATAGATTTCGCTTGGGTATCTACATCCATACATTTACCTCACCTCTCTTTTGTAGAGCATCATCTTGAAGAAGCTGAAGAAGAACCATTTGAAGTAGTCCTCCCCCTTCTCATCTAAACTCGCAAATCTCTGTTGTGCCTCATAGCCAAAACTGTCTACGGACCCATCAGGTCCCAACAAAATGCAGGTTGGCGTCTTGTATGTGAGCATTGTGGGTGCTTGCCATTTGTTGAAATTTATTGTTGTTGACCTTTCGTTTACGTAGTCTGACCGGTGTTGAAAGGCGTAACCGGAGCTGAATGTTCCAAAATCTATGGCAACAACCAGCTTGGGAACATCTATGGTGTTCTGAATGGAAGATCAAAATCTGATATAAGCACCTCTAACACATCTCCTGCTAATCTACAACCTCTACTACTGTTACTATCCCATTAAACAAGGTGGAATCTAATTCTATTATGAAAAGCATATTTGCAAATTGAGTCAAGTTAGTGCTATATATACACACTGAGCCAGAATCTGATTTTCCCTTCTGACATTGTCCTCAAACTCAACTGAACATTGCTTCAGCTGTCACCTTATTTGAATGACCAAAGTAACCCCCTCCTGTGGCTGTTTTTTTCACACACACACACACACACACACATATATATATATATATATATATATATATATATATATATATATATATATATATATATATATATATATATATATAGTAGCAGGTTGCAACTCAGTAGCAACTTCACCTGAAATTACTAATATACTAAGTAATTTTATTGTTTTAAGTTATTGTGTCAGAAATTTCAAAGTAAATTATTCCTTCAAGTTCTAGAATTTCGTAAAATGATCCATTTGTTTTTATAACAGACAGTTGTCGCTTTGGTAAAGATTTACATTCATTCACATCGAAATACTCATACGTTCTTGTATGGTAAAACAACATCATAATAAAAGCACGGTATCAATTACTTCTCATACATAAATCAATAAATTGCGTCACATCAGTATATATTCCTAATTCCATTATACTAAACAATCTCACAGCAATCAGATATATTTCTTTACATTACAACTCATACAAAGTACACACATATTCAAATATAAATGCTCTGATATACCCATACATCCGTATTAACTAATCTTACACACTTCAACCATTTTCCAAATTCACAATCAAAGCATATGTAAAATGAAACATATCACATGAATAAATGCACTAGTTTACTATGAAGTAACCGACTAGCGAATGACAAAATTTAATTCTGACCACAAGCTAACAATCTATATAATTCTCTACATAATACGCAAGCTCATTTCTCAAATACGCGTGTAAATTAAACACTACAAAGGTAATTCTACCCACTAAACTATCCTAGTAATTAAGTATACATACTACACATAATTACAATCATAATGCCGTAACATTCTGCAAAATCGAGCAAATAACTTACAGACTTTTACGAAGCTTTGTCTTTCCTTAGAATATCCTCTCTAAGTTTTCCCCGCCAAATTACGAGTGGCTTTCTCGGAGTAATCCTATCTGCTCAGCATTCTTCCCAGGAGAACTAAATTTTCGCTTGCTAGTTAGAAGTTATAATTCGGATCGAAACTGTTACCATACCCTATGTCTCAATTCTGATTTGATGTCTCTTTGATTTGATCCAATCAAACTTAGCAGACAATGTCCTTCTCGCTGTCTGTCCACGTGGGGATGGAATTAGAATATGTCCCGGTCCTTGCGAGTTCCTCTAATCTTTGTAACACGTAGGTGGGAAGTCATTCGATCTAAAGCCTGTGCTGATCCAAGATGCCGGGTCGTCTCTTTGGTCATGGTAAGAGATTAACTCTACCCTGCAGCTTGTTCAGACATCAAACATGGCTTGTAATAATAATACCTTAGTTTATACACGACTTACAAACTGGTGCTGAGTAAACGTGGAAATTCCGATGAGTTACCCATATTTACACTTTAGTGGATGGATCAGATATTTCAGTTCTTGGAGTCAATGAATTTCAAACCACTGCATTAAATCAAAATCAAGTTGTTCAGATTTGAACACCGTTTCTACATGATCGATAAAAGCACACATCTGGACTGGACTGATAAATAAGCAATTTCCACTGCCGGTCTGCGTTTGTATAAATATATCATTTACGTCAAATACACCTGTAATGGCTTCTCTCTGGTACGTTGTCATACTTTCGATGCTACTTACAAAGTAACATTTTTGAAGGCAGTTTCTGCCACCATTTTCGGCCCATGTACAATGCACCGCTTTTACACGCTATTCATTAGTTGGCATTACATACTAATTAAGATAACCCATGACATCCAAAAGATGTCGCTAGGACAAAGCACTAAAATATTTGATCGACCTGCCATGGTATAGATAGGGTTAACATATCGGAGCCTTGGCTAGCGAAGATGGATCAATAATGTCAGAATGAAATAGCAGTTATGTTTGTTTGTTTTTGTGGTATTTTTTAGGTCCTATCCCGAGCTGTTAAATTGCAAACATTTACTTTCTCAGGACAGTGACATGAGACAAAATACTAGCTGATTCGGACCAAGGGTTATTCGGACCATTGATTGCAGGTTAGGACCATGTGAATTATTATACAATAAAGAAAAACAATAGAAAACACCTACCTATTTTATTTTAGCAATTATTCCTGTTTTTGGCATATCTTCACACAATTATTACAAGGCACCCCCCCCCCCCCCGAATTTACAATTATATTATTGTACTGAATTAAATCATGATATATGAAAGGACCCCGTTTCTATTATCTAGGTTTTATTTGGTATTTAGAAACGATCTTAATAGTGTTAGTACCTGTAATATTTCTCAGTAATGTAAAGGAATGAGCTCCTTTGAATATATTTTCCTATTAAATTTGCAATGCAAGATAAACAATTTTACACCATTTC
Organism: Sinohyriopsis cumingii; assembly: GCA_028554795.2. Lineage (NCBI taxonomy): Eukaryota > Metazoa > Mollusca > Bivalvia > Unionida > Unionidae > Sinohyriopsis > Sinohyriopsis cumingii. Next base: position 68,176,034 of record CM068834.1, on the reverse strand, counting down.
ACGTACAATCGGGATTTTGTTACTAAGGATTCTCAATTGCTCGACGTACCTTGGCGGGGAGGGAGAATGCAAACTATCATATTTTAAACAATTGTAAATATCACATTCACAGCAGGACGAAACTGAATATTTCACATGGCCCATTTCTGCCTGTAATATGGCCCGAATCAGCCTGCACCACCGTAAGAAACGTGTTCTGGAATGGTATTAAAATCCATAAGTATATAGATAAAATCCGTCTGTAGATCTTATGGGTCAGACCACAAAGTACATCCTTTCATTCACCGCTGAACTTTTTGGCACCCTGATGCCGCCCGCGTCATTCATATTTTCGGGATCGCAAAACTGTATATACCAGTACTCGTTACCGTATATAGTCGCTTACAAAACGAGTCCAACTCCAAACTGCACAGACCTAGACTTGCCATTGCAAAATGCGACTGCAGATACGGGTCTATGTAGTTTGTTAGGAGTAATCATTAGAGCAAACAACATAGGCTCTGATCTGCGGGAGCATTATGCTACGGCAGTTTGACTCAACCAATAACGAGTCCATACGGTATTTTTAGCTATCTTCCTGCCAGTCAGATTACTCTGATAAATGCAATATCGTCCGTTTCTGCTAAGGTGACATCTCTTTCGTGTGGTGCCATGTTACTACAGTGGATGTGCGCAGTTTAATGCAATACTCAGAGCATCTGCCGCAGCGTTACTTTACGTAATTTTAAAAGAAAATTGGTGGTGATTGCCTATCATATAAAATAGCGTAACTAATGGTTACTAACATATGACCCACTACATACACACATACATAAAAACATACATGCACGCCAGTTTTGCAAGTAATACATATAATGAGAGGGTGTATTTAACAATTAAACTTTCTAAATTAAAACTGGAGGCAGGTGTAATGAGCAAAATACTCACTGACAATACATCGAGGTTTAGGTACTGTCCTGCAGTATCTTCTGCTTGTTCTCTTCGTGAATGATCGTCCACCGGCAAATATCCTCCTATTGCGCTCCAAATATTTCCCATATTCGACAATATTAAAAACTGTTTCTTGTTTGATAAATTATTTAATTCAAGGTTTAGATCAATAAAATGTAGTTGCTTTTCAAAGTGAAAGTTCCCTATTCTGGGAATCCCGCTTACGATGGGATTGTCGAGTGTTTTTGATGGGGCGCCATAAGGGAAATTAATTTCAACAGCTTTCAAACAGTGAAGTAAATGGATCTCCAAATGTTTCATGCAAAAGTTATATATATATATATATATATATATATATATATATATATATATAATTATTATTAGAGTTTACTGACCTAATATTCCTGAACTTGTTTTTATTTAAAATACCTATGTGCTTTTTCACTACTGTAGTGCACCTGACTGCTTAGTAATGATGCATATAATAAACCTGAAATATTGTACCCCATTTATCTCAGCAGTTCAGCAGTTCAGTTAAAGTAACGGGAACGAAGCTACAGTTGATAAACAACTTTTATACTGTATTAAGAAGGGTTTTATTGCATAGCGTCACATCTATTTTTTTTAGAATATTAGAAGAGATAGGAACATAAATGAATTGCCACCTAGTTGTTATTGTAGGGTTTGACGCAATTTTCAACACAAGATAGGCTATACATGGTGGCCAGTTTAAATGGTGGAGGAAGACCAGGTAAAACCCCGGAAAGAACCACCGACACAGTTGAGTTATTCGGCCATGTATTTAAGCAGAATGCCAAACACTTTCGGAATTACAGAAATTGCCAAAGGTTATCTTCCACACCTTTTCAATACCGACGCGAATCAACATGTTTTGCTCCCGCATTTTCCCGACGTTCGCTATTAACTACCCCGATGGAATGCACACAGTAAAACCTCACCCATTAAACTGATTTGACTTTCAGGAAGACAGGTCAAATTATTGCCGATCCGATGCAGACATTTTACACTGTTGGTGTGGAAAATTTGGTCAATTCTTTCTAGATCACGTAGGCATCGATCCTTTCAAGGAGGCTTCAACCATCCTTAAAACACGTGGATTAATGTACCCATAAACGTTCATACCCGAGAACAAACTAGCCATCATACCCTTAAATTGAACCTCTTTGCCAGCCGTCGATGCGCTGGTTACATTACTTGTGTGAAAGTGAAGACAAATGGATCCAATATGCTAGAAATGGAAGAGAAAATAAAACTGGAAGTCTTTCGGTGGTTGGTTGGGATTAAGAAAACCCAAAAATTATCAACGACTTCCAGGAATGTTTATTTCATGTATACCCTCAACACAACCTGAAAAAGTTCTTTCTAAGAGTTCACCATGGAAGAGTTGCATGAGGGTAGTGTAGTGGGATACCCTTGCCTCAATATAAAAATACATTACAGCTCCCCCCTCCCGGGACACTCTAGCCTCAAGATTTTTAGCACACCCTGGGACACTCTAGCCTCAATAGGAATCGAACATGGAGAATATTGGGCCTGTATAGCGTCAAAGGAAACAATGTAGCAAGGGGCTGACCTCAATCTAGATCAAAGAGCGTGAAAAAACCTAGAACATTTGGCGGGACATAGACACATATAACTCATACAACATACAAACAATTATACAACCACCTAAGAAATTGTTTTGGCAAAAAGCAAATCTTTTCAAGGCAACTGCGTGGCCCTGGAAAGGGCCTTTGGGTTCTTCTTCTTCTATTTTCTCCAGTTCTTCCACCATTTCTTCACTTTCTAAATAATTCCTTTCTTCTTCTTCTTTTCCTTCTCTGGCATCCAGTCAGGATGTCTCATGGATCTCCTGCACCTTCATCCAGTTTTGATTTAGTTTCTCAAAGTTCTCTTTTTCCTTTTTGTGGTCTTTTTCGTTTCTCTCCTTTGCCCAGTTATCTTTAATCTTTTTTTTAACCTTTTCTTCCAGCACTTTTCTCATAATTTCTTCTCCTTTCTTTAGTTGATCTAGCCCCCACTTCACAAATGACCACTCTGTTAAATTCAACATATCTTCTAAAAAGCACCTGCCTTTCATGACATTATCAAGGGCCTCCTTCAAGGTTCCAGCTATCACATACGGAGGTTGAATGAAGCCTCTTGACTTTTCTACTTCCTCCTCTATCATGCCTTGTACCAGATCCCTGGTTACGTTCAGGCTGGTCACTTGATTTGTCACAAATCTTTGGCAACTGGATACCTCCATTCATGTTCCACTACATAGGCTCCATCCACCATCCAGTTCCAACTGTCTTTTAAGTTGTTGAACAAATCCATTGCATCTTCGTTTATTCAATGTTGAGTGGAACGACGAACGCTTTGACTTTATATGTATCAAGCACGGACATGAAGGAAAACATACATTACACTCACTTCACATATTATCTACTATCCACACACGGGAAAAAGAGGAAAAAAAATATACTATCCACACACGGTGAAAAAAACCCATAATATACTATCCACACACGGGAAGGAGAAACAAAAAACAACAAGCAAACCCAAATATACAATCCACACACGGGAAGGAGAAAAATAAAATTTTACTATCCGCACACGCGAAGGAGGAAAAAAAAAATTAAAACATATTATCCACACACGGGAAGGAGAAAAACCCAACCCAACTATACTATCCACACACGGGAAGAAGAAATAAAAAACCAGATTATAATATCCACATACGGGACTGAGAAGAAAAAAAAAAACCCAAAATATACAATCCAAACACTGAAAGGAGAAAATATACTATCCACACAGAAGGGAAAGGAAAAAAAACCCACAATGTCTACTAACCACACAAACGTACGCGAGCTTATACGAACACACACACACACACACATATATATATATATATATATATATATATATATATATATATATATATATATATATATATATATATATATATATATATATATATATATATATTAAGAAAGGAGTGAGTGTTTATAATCACACTATTCCACACTTATAACAATTGGCAACTTGAATAGTCTCTTTTCTACAAATTTGGGTAGCCCTGAGAAGGGATGTGTTTTTTAAAACTCCAAATACACCTTTCTAATTGTTGACACCTCCCAGGCCTGGCACCACAAACACAACGCCGACTCCAGTCGTTATCCCAATTGATTGTTGTGGTTGGGAGTGCAGACGGGACTTGAGTGGCTTCACTATCCCACTCCTGTTTGAAGGATAGTGAAGACTTGTTTCCTTCTTCTATTACACACTCGTGGATGCTACAACCTTCTTATTTCATTTTCTTTCTGGGGGATAACGGCTTTCGGTACTGGTGGTAGTGGCTGTTGTGGGTGTGGCTGTAGTTGACGTGGCAGTGCTGCTATTACTTGTGGAGGTGTACTGACCATTGGCTTCACATCACACACAGGTCTTAGCTTCAGGTGAGAAAGGATAGTGTCTTTCCGTTCCTTGTCCTCTTCTTTCTTTTCCCTCTCCGCCTCTACTATCCTAGCCCTTTCCTGGATTGTCTCCCTAGCCAGCTCGTCTGGGAGGCGTCTGGCATATTCCAGGTGTATCTTGAGTTCTAAGAGTTTCGTCTTCTGCTCATTCTTCGTAGTTCATGAATCAATGATGGGAAACCAGACTGACGAGCACTCCCTTTATATTTGTGAAGCACGGACGTGAAGAAAAACTTCTCGTTACCAAAACGTACGAGACCCATATTATCACCCCAAAAACATGAAACGCGCGGACCTAAAAGAAACAATCACTCACTTTTTACTTACAAACATTAATTGCAAACACAAACACATACAGATTATTTTTGACAAGGTACGGAAACGAAGTGCTTATATAGATACACTTCTAACAAGGTCAAACAAACGAAGTGCTTATAGACAGACTTCTTTTTTATAAAGTTAATAACATATAATTGGCAATTGAATTAGTATATCTTTTCTAGAGTATTGAGTAGCCATGAAAAGGGCTGTTTTTTTGTGGACAGGGAGTCATGGTAATCTTCTATCGTCTAAGATTGCATCCCCGTCTGGCGACAGGCTTTCCAACATGATAGGGCCTGCTTCTTCGGAAAGAGGAGAACTCTTTCATGTCTACACGGCAGTCGCCAAATTCTCTGTCTGGTTCCTACTGCTGATACTTTCTCTGCTCTGTCTGCTTCTGATGTCTGTACTTGTCTGTCCATTCTTCTTTCTCTTTCTTGATTCATTCCCTCTCTGAAGAGGTCTTCTATCAGGTCTTCGGTCACTTCCAACATTCTGACTTTCTCAATCTCTTCAGGCTTTTCCTGATACGATGCGAATTTACGTAAGCTGCGTTCAGCTTGGCTAGCCTTGAACACATCTTCATTGGAGGATGAGTCAACAATGGATGGTCAGACTGGAGACTGCCTTACTTTATATTGTTCAAGCGCGGACGCGATATAAAAACATCCCTAAAATATTTAGAGTCGCAACGCTAGGATTGTTTGATTTGATTAGAGAGAAGTCATGATAAAAATTGAAAAAAGCGACAGACACATTTTTTCTTCAAACCACAACATTTTTTCTTCTTCAAATAACTAACAACCAACAATTAACGATAAACAATAAAATACTCATTTTTCAAATAACAAACTATTTTTCACAAGGTTGACGACGTTGCGAAGTGAAGCTAGACTTCCACTGATGTAAGTCATTGCGCCATTAATTTACACTACCTTTCCTAGCTTAAGACAAAAGATAACCATAATGGTCACAACACCATCGATCTACTTTGCCATCTTTTCTAGAAGAGTGACAATCACTGCAAGTCACTAAATGTTCTAAAGAATATCCAAGACTCCGTTAATGAAGAAACTACACACGATATTGTCCACACACCATGGAATCGGTGTCTTGCAATTTCACATTATTGAATCTTGTCGTCTGGACATTTTTTCTGATAAAGTCGATGATAAAGTCTTCCAAAGATGGCAATCCATACGAATCAAAATACTCCACACAACCTTCTTTAGGAAAGTAGACGGCTACCCATTGGGTTCCTGGGAGATGACTGTCGTCCGTATTGATGACATCGAGATTGATGGTCTTGAGGTTTGCGATGAGGAAGTTCATCTTTACCACACACGACAGGATTCAAAGAAGCAGTATACGAACTGTGGTTCAAAAGGTATTAAAGTTCTCAGGTATCCATTGTTGGTATTGTTTTTTTTGTGTTTTTTTCCTTCACAGGTAATGATAAAATATCAATCCAATCATATCTTTCTGCTTGAAAATGTCTGAAAAGTAACCGTTTTTTCGTTTCGTCTCCGCACTCTGACCCAAGAGAGCTTCGATGTGATGGATCTCTATAGCAATCAGTGCAGGAGAGGAATGATTACACAAGTCTTTATACCACTGATGCAACACGGCTTCTTCCGGAATGAGACTCCAAGCTTCGTCCAAATACTCGTCCAATTTTTCTTCTTGACTTAGCATCAGACAGTTATTGTGTTGAATTTGACTGGGATGATCGTTTTGAGATCCATAGCAATCTTTCTTGATCAATTCCGTAATTTTATCAGCCAGCTGTTTGGCAAAACAGGAGACTAAATGTTGTTCTTGTTCTGGCCATCTGGACTTCATCACTATGTCCTTTTCATTTTTGTCTTTGGGTTCTGCTTCGACGGTATCCTCCCATTCCATTTCGAAAGATTCTCCACAAATTTAAAGAGGGATAACAGTCGTCCATAGCTTCTAATAGTCTAGAATGACTTCTCTCAAACTGTTGATTTCTACGGTATTGTCGAATTTGGCTTACAAGAGTACGTTCACAATCTCTGTTAGAGGTGTAGCAAACTGAAGTTCCACACGTATCTGACCAGTTTTATGGGGTGGAAATGTCTATCGTTGTTGTAGTGAAATCAAAAGCCCACAAAGTGTAAACTCTTGCATAATCGTCGTACGCAATACCGTGACTACTGCGTTGGTCCCGAGTTGTCCAGTGGCTTCGTACAGGGACAAGTACGATCTCAAGTAATTCTTGTCACCAAACTTAGATTCTAAGGGTCTGGTATACAAGGTCTTGCGATCGCGACTGACTTCGAGTTTGGACATGTCGAAGTGCTGAAAGTTGAAAGGAATTTTTGCTTGGCGCGCTCCGGTGAAGGCTTCATTTTCTACGATGCCAACAATTAAACGCTTGAGAAATTGTCCTTGGATCGCTGACCCTTGGAATGATGAAAGTTTTCACTTCGATGCGTCGTATCGGATACTTGGCGGTCGTTCTGCTCAAAGTGTGATTGATGTCGTTTCCTACTTTATATAGCACTTACACGCGTTGAACGTAGAGTCTGGCTTCTTGGATGGCAATTTTGTAAAATGTATCACCTGCAGCCATCAAATGGAAAGCGACACTGCTGAGATTCAGTCTCAGGCGGACATCCACGCCGTTCAGCTAATGTTTTTCTTGCAATCACATCTCCAAATGCAAACGATCAATCAGTTCTAATCTAAGGTTTGCTTTGACATTCTCTTTACGGTCTTTAAACCACACATTGATGTCATCTAGGACAATGAGCTTGCCTCGCGTGGCAGGTTTCCATACCACGCAGGCATCCATCATTTTCCTTTTGTCTCTATGATTTAATAATCAAATACGTCGAATTCTCAAACGGTTCTTCTTTTCTTATTATTCTAGCTTTATGAGTGTGAAGTACTCTGAAGGGGTGTGTTCGTCGTCTCTTTCAGCCTTGTTCTTGCTGTGGCGTCAGGGAAGTAGGAATGCCTGACTCGGTAGCGTCCAAGGCATTTTTACATTTATAGGCGTTTCTCGTCGGCACAAAATCTCTTTGCCTGTTTGCAGCAAGATATTTTTTCCTGCTCTCAAATAGCTTCTTTAGAGTTTTGTTTGTCGATGATGACAGTTTGGAGAAATTCTTTGTCGTGCGTCAAAGCGCCCTCTTTCAAGGCATGCAATCCTCGTGTCACCATCGGCTTGAACACAGGGGCCACTGAACAAAAGGCCGATTTCAACATATATCCTAAACCATGTCTTCGCTGTCGAGCGACGCCTCGGTACACTGAATACATGACTTACGAGTCGTTAGAGAATCGCTCTCGAAAATGGAGTTTTAGCGTGTATTTCCCTTTGGTGAATGAAATATTTTGTAACAGATCTCATTTTATAGTAATGTTGGCAGTGTCAAAATACAACTTACTGACGGGTAAATAATAAGGATGTACAAATTTGCGGTGAACGTGATAGGTGTTTCCACCTTTCTCGTCAGAGTTCGTGGCAGAATCCACTTTGAAAGGAATGACACGCAGTAACGGTACGGAGGTGTGTCCCACCACGTTGTACTCCACTACATCGGAATACACGAGAATCGAACTGAGTCCTTGGTTCATTTATACCGGGGATCGAAATAACTTTGTAAAAAAATCGTTATGAGAAATTACTGGTAATTCGTTTTTGTCTGATCATTGCCATCCTCATGTCCATGTCCCCACCCAAAATGTCAAACAATTCAGAACAAAATAAAATTGACAACACTTTACCCTCCGGAAATTTAATCAGCAGGCGACGAGCAACTATATGGTACTCAATGATGACACTTTTTCTGACACTCTCCAAAGCTTGAAGAAGCATGGCATTAAACCTGGAAGCAATCGTGCTCACCAAATCTTGACCGCTAAAATAGTAGCCTAGTGGAATTAAAATGTTATAGGTCCACTTTTGAGTTTGTGAATTATGTGTTCTCATTTTATAATGTACATTCATATTCAACTACTTTTACAGTTGCTCATTATGAACTTCGGCCGTTAACAGATTTTGATTTGAAAGGACATTTAGGACTTTTGTAGGGTGAATTATTTCCACTAAAGCCACTTCCTAATGGGCTTCGTGATCTTATTGGATAGCTTGAGGTAATTTGGCCGTGAAATAACACAAAATTTTATGGGTAAACACCTTCATGGAACTATCACTGGATAGCGTTAAGTAAAATTGGTTGTTGTTGTTCATAATTCCAGAGTTCTGCTGTCCGAGGGGTCACTGGAAGTGAGAGGAGTGTCTCAAAGAGGGTAATTTTGGTGGTTGTTTTTTTCGTGGTGACAGGACACAAGACTCCCATTGTAACCATTCGACGAGTATTTAAGGGAAGGATTGGGAAGAAGGTAAAATGGCCCACAATTGTTTGTATCCTTGTTGCAAACTCAAATTGACAATGGCCTCACCGGTGACACAATACACCACAAAGATTTGTCAGCAAAAGACGATTTGCATTTTAGGCACACGCTATCCACACCACACAAACAAGGGTTACTTTTGTAGATCTTGCAGAGAAGAACACAGTGAAGGATTAGTCACTGCAGCTTTAGCGGTAACTGAGGCTGTGTGCAAGGGCATGATGGTCACTTCTTTTTATAGTCGATGATTTGCGAAGCGTCGATCCAAGAGTCAAAACTGGGAGGATATCGTTTCCACCGTACATTGACTTCTTCTACACGACGTTTTCCCACTTTACGGGTTCTTCGTTCGAGAATGCTTTCGATGTCGTACACTTCGTCTTCTTTTTTGGTCACGCGTTGCAACTCGGGTAAGTAAAGCGTTCTTTTAATCACTTCTTCGTTCACGTACTCCAATTTATAGACGGCAGGATGACGGCCACGCACTCGTCCAGTGACTCGAAACAATTCGGTGGTCCAGTTGGGTAAATAACCTTTGTCAAAAGAACGTTTGGTTTTGCCAATGCGCTCAATCTCCTGCTGAAAATATTTCACCTTTCTTGGGGACAGTCACTGTCAGACACGTACCAAAGAGGCGCTCAAAAACGGTCACTTCGTCGTCGGAAGTCACTTCTTGGGGGGCACGTCCGATGCCCCGATGCTAAGATTTGTTGTACTCTTGAAGCAAGTGTGGTAAGATGTCGATGTATTTGAGAGTGTGTTGATGTGTAAAATATTTCCACATGCGTTCTTTCAAGGTGCGTTGAAAATATTCCACGATGCTAGCTTTGGTTTCCGGATTGTCGGTAGTGAAAAAATGAATGTCAAATTTCTTTAATTCTTTTTGGCAAGCTTGGTTCAGTAATTCACTGCTGGAAGTCAAAGGAATGACCAGGCATATTTGGAAAAGACGTCGATGACACAAAACAAATATTTGTAGCCATGATTGTAGGAGGCCAAATGAGAGATATCGGATAAATCGGCTTGCCATCGATGATCGGTGCCCTCCACTCGGGTGCGACTTTTGGAAAATTTTCGTCGAATGGGTTTGTGTAGAGTGTACATGGCTTGTTCTTGTAACCATCGCTGCAATTGAGATAAACAGCGATTTTTCAGTCGGGTTTTGGCAGCACGATACAATTCCTGAACTCCTTCGCAACCTGCATGATGGGATGGATCGTAATAACTGTTGGCTAACACCTTCTCCAGTTTTAATAAGTCACCCACTCTTCGCTGATGCTACTTTGGATGGCGAAATGTTTGTTTTGAAACTGCTTTACGCGTCCGATGTGACACAGGAATAAAAGTCGAAGGTAGTGATGGAGGTGGTAACGGGATGGCTGTGTCTGTCTTGACCTATGGGGGTGGTGTTGGTGATGGTGATTGACTTTGTATCAAGGCCTTGAAATCTTTCAGAGTGGGTAGACCTGTTTCGTCTAAAGCTTTCTAGTGAAAGAGTTGGAGTCGTTGCAAGAGTTGACCGTACTTTTGCGATGTTTCTCTTTCGGACAAATTGTTGCAATCCATCAACAATTGCAATTCGTGCTGTAAATGGGACATCTTGGTCATGAGGATTGGGAAGCAAATGCTGGTCTGTTTTTCTTGCCAACGATGGCATTCTATCCATCGTTTGTAAGGAACAAAAGCCTGGTTTCGTCCTTCCATTCGATTTCAATGGCTACGTCTCAGATATTTGGAATGTAGAGGTCTCTATTATCTTCTTTGTCCCTTTCTATCTTGCTCCCATGAGTCTTCCCAGCATTGTTCCCAATACTCCTTTCAGCAAGGGTCATGACAACAGGCGAAAAATTCCTCCGCGTTGTGCCAACATATTCTTCTTTTCAAGAATGGGTAACGAGTCGTTGTTTGGCCAAGCATTTTTTTTCTGGTGTTTAGACAATGGTATCGTGCCTTTCAAGACGTTCAAACAACATTCGCACACGGTATCGATGACATCTTTGGAGGCGCTTTGAAAGAGTTTTCTTCGCATGGGTGGAGAAGCTTCGAACAGGACGGACAACATGTCCACACATTGGACTAAACGAGGAGGTAGTCCTTTCCTTTTCTTTCCTTTGGGGTTAGAAGAGGGATGGCTTCTGGTGGGTGACGTCTTTGGGTGTTCAGGTGGACGAAAACACTGATTCCCATTGTTTTTCTCAAGTCATTTTTATACTGGAACATTTCGACACTGATTGACTTTACGTCGTATCAACTTGAAGACAGGCATCACGCGTCGTGAAGGGGTTCGCAACGGACTAAATCGGGACAGTTCTTGCTTGGACAAATCCAGTAAACTCTGTAACATGCCCGATCCCTCTTGGACTTTGATTTTGGGAGCAGGTACTTTGTGAGTAGTGCCACTGCAGCTAAAGAGAAGGAGGGTGTCACCGCTACAGGAGAAGTTTTTGGAGACGTGAGTTTCTATTGTTTCATCAAATGAGGAAGAACGGGTGTCAAATTGGGTTTGGCAGGCATCGCTAACAACGGGGAAGTGGAAGAACCTGAGGCTACTGCAGACGTGGTCACGGGCGCTGAAGATCGTGGTTTGCGAATGTAAGTGTCTCTCTTGCGGGTTTAAGCTGTTTACTAGGGGTTTTCTTTTTTGGGAACTTTTCTTTTTCTTTTTGTGTGGTATTGTTCTTCTTCAGGGGTTGTGACCTGGTCTTGACACCGTTGCTCTTTTTCTTCTCTGAGGTTGGTTTGGCGTTTTTGGGAGTAGCTTTTTTCTTGGGGATGACTTCGGTGGCATTATTATACCATTTTAAGAGGGAGCAAATGATGATACCTCCTACAGAACCACTACCTCCAGGTTTCGAAATGATTTGCTTTTTGGTTTGAGTGTAGATGATGAAATCGGCCAGTTGCATTAAGGCTACTTTGTTACTCTCAAAAAAGAGTTTGGCCTGGTGAAGAAGTGATTGTTGCCTTTTAGTAATTGAAGTGCTGTCTCCGTAAACCATTGTAAGACTTCTTTGAGACTGGCTTCTAACACACGAGCACGTATTTGTGGATTCTTTTCCACGACTGATGCCGTAAAAGGCTCGAATCAATTTGACGGGAAGATAAGACTGAAGGGACGTCGTGTGGAGACTGTATAAGACAGATCCAAAGTGTCAGAAATTTTTATAGACGTTTTTGGTAAGTCGACCACGAGAACGTGTAGAAGACAGGCCCTCCGTCTTGGCACGTGTGAAACAGATGGGTACGAAACGCAAATGATCGGGGGTGGTGGGTTTTAAATCCATGAGTAAATAAGCGTGTGGGGTTTGAGTGGTATCGTGGTACGCATGAGTCAGCCAAGGGGCTCCTAACTCTTTGGCTAAGACTTGCACTTGCTATTCATCTCTAGGGCTTTTAAACAAGACCACGTAATGAGCATTGAAACTGATGGTGCGATGGGCTCTACTTCGTTGAAACAAATTTTGGGTAATGTAAATGCAACTGACATTATGATGATGCCTTTTGTTCGTAAACAACTGTTCAATTTCTTCTTCGTCTTCTCCTAACATGCAGTCGAAGATAAGTAGATGGGTTTGACTGTGGTTAGACACTATACCGTCGTCTTCGCTAGGAATGCCTTCCACAAACACGATGGAATCTCCATTATTTTCTCACAGGAGGCTGTACTCCGATAGCCACTCTTTGCAACACAACACGATCCGTTGGGGTGGACGATCGATCAAATGATGTTTATGTTCGATCAAGCGTTTGACAAATTCGGTTTTGCCTGAACCACTAGGTTCGGCAATTAACATGTTAAAGGGATGGCGAAGATACAAAGCCTCCCAACTGTAAGTGTTCGTCGACGACTTTGAAAGTGGAGGAAGAGAGAGCAGATACGGTACAGGTAGCCATAGAGCACGGGCTATCACTTTTGACACGAAGACAGACAAGGCAAGAGTTTTTATACTTTTTTCATGACACGTTTTTCTGATTTTTTAAAGTGAAACAACACGAAAGACTAAAATACATTAAAGCCAAATGGTTCAGTACAGCGATAAAATACGCATCAAAACGATCAAAGTGGAATATAAACAAGTCACTGTACAACATGTTTTTGGTAACCACGATGTCCTAGGGACAATGTATTATGTTCTTTAAGTCTCTACATCGGGTACAGTCACTCAGGTGTCCTCCCGGAACGGTCTTTCGGGAATGTCTATGACAGTTCTGTCCTGAAGGGAGTGGTTGTTCTCATTGCCGGGTTCTTCTTATAGCACTGTCACTAATACAGGTTTAAAAGTTACCTTTTTTTGGACGTTTGAATTGAGGATCACAACTCACGGGCATAACTGGCCACTTCTTTGGTCCAAGCCTCGAAACCCCAATTGTTCCAGTCACGTTTATCTGTCCAATGAGGGTGTAAGTCACAAGCTACACACACATCGTCGTACACATCTTGAGTATCTAAAAGTTGAATAATCTTTTTTCTCCGTTGAGTTCGAGAAGTATCTAGATAAATACGCAAGACTTTTAACAGAATGAGTCTCTCGTGGACATTTTAAAGGGCCACTTTCATGTTTTATCAGGTGATAAGTACTGTTCGTAAAAAGTCCATAAGGAATCGGCTGGTAAGGAAATCCCAGAGAGGAAATCACTAAGACACACACCACACGACGATCCCGATTCAATGGGCACAGTTCTCGTAAAAAAGTGTTGGTGATCTTCTACTGTCTGAATACACTGGACAACAAATTTATACAAAAGTCATGTTACTGAAATAAAATTAGTCAATTCTTATCAATTTTTATGTGCTGAACACGAATATGACAGTCAAATTGCAAAATTGGCTCTAGTTTTTTTGTAATCTGCAAGAAATTAATGTTTACATAACGAAATGCATTCCAATAGTAAAAGGTCAACTGTAATAGCCTACCTATAAAAAATCAAGTCATTGACTACATCTTAGATTTCTTCGCCTGTCTCTTGTACAGCTGTTCGGGAGCATCTCTGAGGAGTGTCCAGCAGTAGTCAGCCAGCATTGTAGTGGACCATTTTCCCTGGTATCTTTGTTCCATTGTTGCGATATCTTGATGAAAACGTTCGCCGTGTTCATCACTAACAATACCACAGTTGCTAGGAAAGAAATCCAAATGGGAATGAAGGAAGTGAATCTTTAGAGACATATTGCAGCCAAGTTTCTTATACTTCATCAACATGTCTTCTACTAGTTCCTTATAGTTTTCTGCCCTAACATTTCCGAGGAAGTTTGTAGAAACTAGGCGAAAAGCATTCCATGCTTGTTTCGCGTCACCTTCCAGCAAGTTGTTGAACCGGTCATCTTTGAAAAGCTCTCGAATCTGAGGACCCACAAAAACTCCCTCTTTAATCTTTGCTTCGCTGAGTCGAGGGAATTTTTCATGCAGGTATCGGAATGCTGGCAAAGTCCGGTCAATGGCTTTCACGAAGTTCTTCATCAAACCTAGTTTGATGTGAAGGGGTGGTAGCAAGATTTTCTGAGCCTCAACCAGAGCTGGGTGTTGGATATTCTTCTCTCCAATGGCTACATTCTGCCTGTGAGTCCATTCCTTCCTCATGTAGTGCATTTCCCTTGCTCGGCTATCCCACTTGCATAAGAAACACATGTATTTTGTATATCCTTGCTGCAGTCCCATTAAAAGGGCAACTACCTTCAAATCACCACAGAGGTGCCAGCTGTACTTGTTATACTCAATGGAATTCAGTAGCTGCCTTAAGTTATCGTATGTCTCTTTCATGTGGACAGCATACGCTACTGGAATAGATGGAAGAATGTTTCCATTGTGCAAAAGCACAGCCTTGAGACTCAGTTTCGAAGAGTCCACAAATAGTCTCCATTCTTGTGGGTCATGAGTGATTTTTAAAGCATTCATGAGGCCCTCAATATCGGAACAGAATATCAGATTACTTTCCTTTCTGAAGAAAGGCTCCAATTGCTGGTGGCGCTTTCGATATGCAGTAATTGTGACATCTTCTTCTAGAAGATTCCATTGTTGGAGTCTTGATCCTAGCAATTCTGCCTTGTTCTTTGATAAGTCCAAATCACGAATCAGGTCATTTAGTTCTTCCTGTGTTATTCTGTGTGGGGTTGATGATGCACCACAGTGAAAATCTGGATCACTGCATGCTGATGGACCAGGAGAAGAACAGGTCGACTCACCTTTGTCTTCGTCAGATGAATCAAGAGAATATTCTGCTGGAGGTTCTGGAATAGGAAGTCCCTCACCATGTGGAACTGGTCTCAATGCAGACGGAATGTTTGGGTAGACTATTCTCGACTTCTTTCGCTTCGTTATTCCGCTGGAAAGAGGAGGAACCAAGCAGAAGTAACAGTCATTTAGGTGGTTGCTTGGCTCTCTCCACACCATTGGGACTGCAAACGGCATTGATGACCTTTTGCAATTCAACCACTGTGAAAGCTGTGTTGTACATGTAGCACAGCATATATGCGGAGCCCAAGGCTTGTCTTGGTCACCAACCTTGCATCCGAAGTAAAGATGATATGCCTTCTTCACTTGAGAATTGATACTTTTCTTCTGGTTGGCAAATGTCACTTCCCCACAAATATAGCAAAAATTGTCCGCGGTATTAACACACTTTCGAGGCATTACTGTTCTTTATTGTACGTAAATGGATAAAATAATAAGTTTTATGTAACAGTAGCTTGAACTGTCTCGCACAACGTCTAAAATATTTTAAATGCTGAACCTATCTGATTGGGCTTTATATAGTACACTGCTTACGTCAGCTTCAGCAGCCGCCTGGCATTAGTATAATAGGCCTACACATGTATAGTACACTGCTGACGTCAACTTACTTCAGCAGCCGCATGGCATTAGTATTGCATTGCATCAGAAAATGATGCAATCAACTGTGGATGATGTGAGCATGATGGTATTATGCAATGTTACATCATTATTCCGGATGTTGCTGCAGTCCTACTGGAGAAATTTACACAGTGAAACATAGAAAATGAGGTATATGAATATCTTCAAAACGAGAGCCAATACAAATTTTTCACGGTTATATTCGTGTTCGGCACACCAAAATACTACAGATTAGGGCCTTTTCAAGTCAGTAATGATTTCACTGTTGACCAGTGATATTGTCATTGATTTACTTCCACGGAATGTGTTGTGTCACGAGTGATAGAGGCCGAGGCATAGTAGCAAGCTTTTATACCCTCTTTGGTGTAAGGTAAAATGTGTACGTTTTGAACAGCATCGGTTTTATTTTAGTTCCGTACCAAAATTATTTTGTTACTAACTCACATACCACACGTCGTACAGAAGTTTCCTCCTGAACCAAGATTTCTTGGTGTAAATGATTTTGGTAATCCTCTAACTCGTCCGTTGGAATTCGGTGTATTATCACTTGTAAGTAGAATGAGGGGCATCCAAAACTTTATGAATATCACGCGATTCATCAATGTCTGACCAATGTAACGCTTTGAAATGAATCAGTGCTCTTGTATCCTTCAGGTACCAGTGGTTCCGAAATCGGTTTCTTGACGATACATGTGTTCTTTGCGTTGAACTTGTATTTTGACTAACTCTCGGTAAATGCGTTCTCTCAACTCCACATAGAAGCCACAAATGTTCTCTCGTAAAGTATCCATCCAGAGGTTACTGAGGTCGTCCCACTAAAGGTAGGTAGTGACAATCCAGAGACCATCGAGCATGTTCCAGGTCAGGCGAATCTTTCTGCTCCCAGTCGAGAAGTGACACACCACGAATGAAGCACTTGGCTTTATCACCTTCGCCCAAGCAGAAAAATCCGACTCTGGCTAATTCTTCGGGAGTTGGTCCTCCCAAATATTTAGGCCATTTTCCTTGGAACATTTGCAATCGACTTTCAAAGTTGCAGTATTCAGGCAAACGCACAGGGAACGAATATTCGTCTTCACAGGCTCGTTTCGATGAGGGTACGGTGAAATTCGCAGGAGTTTGTTCAGTTTTGTATAATATCCGTGGTGGTAGACGCATGGTCTCCTGTGGAGGTTGACATCCACCATAAAAACAGCAAACACTCCACGATAACGAGTGGCATCGCTTTCGCATCAGTCAGGTTTAACACGCACAGCATCACGTTCCATGGTAGGTAAGGTAGTAGTAGTCATAGCAAAGTTCCCATGATGTGGCACTGAATCGCTGATGTCACAGCGGACGGCATCGCTCTCATCGCAAAGCAAAGCATCTCCCTCAACTTGAGAATCACCAAACTTGAATGATGTCTGTTTAAATGGATTCATCTTTCTCGCTTGGTTGTGGTAGTTACAAAGAACTCTCAGTCTTTGACGTTGTCCCTTTTTATATGCTGACCAATATCAACATGTCCGTACGGCAAAGTGAAGTGGTTGGGAAGCCGTATTCGCTTCAGGTACATGATTTGATACATTTTTTCCAAAGGCCTACTGAAAATTTAGTGTGTGGATAAACGTACAATATTGTGCTGTTAGTAGGTGGTCACTTTAAAGTTTCCATCCTGTCGAGATTACAAAGCTTCTTTCAGTTTGCCAAAGTTCACCACTCATTGGTGCAATAATTGAGATTCAATTCTTTCACTTTACACTCCGTGTGCACTTCTTGTCTGTTCCGGTATTCGTAGCCGTAATATTTGGGGCCGCAACTAGGAAATCTTAGTTTCTTGTCGTTGGGATGCTCGTCAGTCCAGGCTCGTAAAGGTTCTCCTTCGATTTTAGGGTAACAGTGTCCCAGGCGAGCGATGTAGATGCAACTTTCCGTTTCAAAGTACAGAACGCGATCTCCTAACGGTTCTAATACTTCGTACAATTTTAAGCGAGCATGGGCTGTCACGTAAGCCACAATGATGATAAGGTTCGGACAAATACTCCGTCTTAGGTAAACACGGTCGTTGTGCCATTTTACCCTACACGCAATTTAACATCACTTTGGCAAACGATCACCTGCCTTCGATATTCTCCACGTGGCCTAAAGTGATGCCTTCCTGCTCCCAGTATTTCTCTTTGAATTTCTTTTGGTCTTCAGTAGTGTGGCATCAGGAAGGCTTCTTGTTTCAGTTTTAAAAAGGCATCCGCGTATTCTGAGAAAATTCCTTTCTACTTTGGTCACCGTTGTGGTACTTTTGTGTCTTGGGAAGGTGGTAAATTTCGTAAACTTTTAACAATTGGTATCCCAGATGCAAAGCTTTAAACAATTCTACGCTAACCCACGTTCCCGTCACGGAGCATTCTTTCTGGGAGTGCTGACAAGACTGGTCTTGATTGCACGTTTTAGCACAAGTACGGCAAAAGGGAAACATGAGTTGTCCTTGGCAATGGTGAGGTAAAACAGGATGGTACAATTCTGTGGGAGGCAAGACTTTGCACTTGATTAATCTTTCATATTGTCGAATGTTTTCCACTTAAATTTGTTCTGTCAGCAATTGTGGGTGCCCTGCGGAAAAGTGACAATATTTGCATACGTGTGTGGATACAGCTAACACACGTCCAAGTATTTGATTTCTTCTCCTTTCTCCTCGTCGGTTTAGTACAGCAAACAGGTGGCATTCGTCCGTCTTCCGTACAACCTGTCTGGTGGGTTCCGAGGTTTCACCAACTTGTAACTTTCAACCATACGTTTAAACTCGGGATCGGTTTTCAAACGGTGACAGTACTCGTGTTTCCGCATTTCCACCACTTGGTATCCTTACTGTTCTAACTTCAAGCCTCGCTGACAAGTGGCCTTGTACAAATCTTCCATGGTAGATTGTAAAAACTCAATTTAGTGTCACGTTGAGGGTAGCAGGGTGGACGTCAGTGAAATAAGCACCCGTTAAATTCTTGAACGATCTGAGGGGTCTCAGCCTTCCACCGAATGCGGTCCGATAGTCTTTTCTTCTCCACCGTTTCGGGCATGCTGGATCCATTTGTCTTCCTTGTCGCACAAGTAATGTAGCCAGCGTAGGGCTTTGACCGAGTTTCGACGTTTGACAAAGTTGTTTGTTTGAGGGCTGATGACAGCCAGGGTGTTTTCGGGCATGAATCTTTGACGGTACACTAAGGAACACGCGTTGGCAATGTTGCAGGCTTCTTTCAAAGCATCGATCTCTCCGTGTTCCATGAACAGTTCTCGAAATACTCCACAGCAACACCGTAAAATGTCCACTTCGGAACGACAATACTTTAATATTTCTTCCTGAAAGGCGAAGGAGTGCGACGCGTGAGTTTGGTACCAAGACTAGAAAGCTTCTCGTGGTTCGTTGCGCATATTGTCGTGGTCGTAGTGAGCCTCAGGCAAATGGTGTTGATTGGCTTCGGTATTAAAAAATTGCGGAAATAGCCTTTTGCCATTTCTGTCATTCGAAACATTTTAGGCATTCGACTCAAAGGCATAGCCAAGTAGCTCATCGAATCTTTGAACTGAACTCGGCCCACTTGTGCAGAAATGATTTTGGCTCCATTCAAAGTCACTTTAGGACGTTCGGTACTATCTTCCGTATATTATCTCAAAAGAAACTGTCCATCGTATCCCGAGAAATTGTGAGCCATTACCATGGCATGGCGATGATATTCTCCGTAATGTTCGATGTCCTCTTGGCTCTACGTCTCTTCGATGGGGTCGAAGATACATTGGGCGAAATCGGCTAGCGTATTAGGTCACCTACAGATTTTTCTCCGCTTCCAGGAATCTTGCTGCAATGAGGCAGTGACTAAAGATAGGTTCTTGGATGCACTTCTCGCACGCTCGATGAGCCAAGCAGAAATTAGAATGTGAATGCTAGTCTCTTGCATGCATTCGAAATCGGAAAAGATGAAATTGTTTTTCTTCAGGTCATCTTCTTTAAGTTGGGGATGGTATTTTTGGATATAGCATTCGTGTTCCAAGTCCACGATTTGGTGACAAATGGGACAACGTTTCTTTCCTGAACATATGTGCGCCTTGGCATTATTGCTAATTATGACTTGTCCACATGTAGGGCACAATCTCAGGAGTTGACAAACTCTTTTCTGCTGTGAACCTTGCGTCTTCAGAAGTTGCTGGTATCAGGCAGGGCTGACAAAGGTGAGCTGACAATCAGGGCAGTGCACTCGTTCTTGTCCTTCGTCCAGACAGGGCTGAGAACCCAAACATCATGAGCATTCCTAACCACAATTCTTGTGTTGTTCTCGATTGTTATAGCCATAGTCACATTTCTCACAGTAATAACCGTATTCTAGGAATGCAGTGATACTGGTAATGGCATCGAAATGATCATCGTGATACTAGACCTGAGTGTATTTTCCGTTTTTGAAATATTTGCCTCGAAACAACAGAGGTCCGCGCACTTCTTGAGGATGCACTTTCAAGGTGTATCGTGAAGCCAGGACGGCTTACAATGTTTGCATTTCAGGAATGCCGCAGGGTGTGTCTTTGGATAACCCTGCTTGCTGTAACAGGAGTTTTGCTTCTTTTCGTTGTTTGCCTCGATCCGATTGTCGTATAGTTTTCAATGCTCTTTTCCATTCTGCCGTGTCGTTCTCGTTGGCATACGTTCGTCCCACCACGATGGCACGGTCTGAAACATCTGGTCTTTAGGGTTGTTAATTCGGACGAGACTCGTTTTGATGCTGCGAAGGTCATCCACCAATATCACCTTTATGCGTCCAGTCCCTTTGGAAGAGAAATGTGGACCATGAACAGTGTCGCTTTTCTATCGATGATGTTAATCTTGTCTTTGGATTGTTACACGTGTCGAATCTTGTCGATGACTTTGGAAGGTATTTATTCTGCTGGGCACCTCGGTGATAAACCCTTCTGCTTTCTCCAGCAGTACTTTCGCCTTGAAATCTTTAAACTTGACTGTGTAAGTGTTTGCCGTAGTTCTAAATTCTCTAGAGGAGCGCTATTCCGTCTCTCGAATGGGATAGTACTTTTCAGGGTTTACTGTGGTGATCATTGGTTGGGTTTATGATCTCTTGGTCTCGATTCTAGCTCACTCATGTCATTTTCAAAATCAATTGCGTGAATTCGTGCCAAGACGTCAGCTACTGTACGAGGCGATAAATCACGTTTCTGCCTCTTACTTTCTTCTCCTTTCTCCACGACATGATGCTATCGTTTCATCTTGACTGAAAAAGTCAAACGATTACATTTTAAGCGCTATGGGTCCCTTTATATCCATGTCAGACCAGTGTATATATAAAGGGTCAGAGTCTTCCCTTCCAGTATTCATTTCACTCTCAAGCCGACCATAACGATGGAAGAGCCCACACAGATCGAACTTCAAGGCAGGTATCAGAAGAGAAAAAGTCAAGATACCTGTTATCATTGTCAAGAAAAAGGACATTGGCCTTAAGAAACAACAGGATCAAGAGGAAAAGAGGGGTAACGAACCGGAAGAAGAAGTACCCTCCACAAAGGAATAACCTAGGCACGTCGAGAAAGAGAAGAATAGAGATAGAGGAGAAAGTGAGGAAGAAGAAGAAGAAGAAAAACTGTGAAAGTGAAAAAATTAAATAAAATAAAAAACAATAGAGAGTGAACAAAAGACACAGAAGTCTATGAACTTTTTAAAGTGTTGTGTTGTGATATTAAATTGTAAAATTTGTACCAGACAGAAAAAGTAAGTGTCTTCTGTTCATGATTTTTTAGAATATGGACCTACTCTCAAGCACTCACTCACTCACTCACTCACTTACTCATACACACACACAAACACACTCGTACATCACACTCGTACATCATGGGTCAAAAAGAAGTTTTGAATTTTAATTGATTTTGGCAATTGAAATAATATCTCTTTTCAAGAAAAGTGGGTGGCCCTGAGAAGGACCATTTGGGTGTTTGTTTGTTTAAAAAACAAACTCAGGAATGGGACGTGATCAGCTTTAACTGCCTTAAACCTTTGTTTCGGTCAGATCCTACTTCTGAACTTGCTCCTGTCGATGATGATTTGGTAGAAATCACTAAAGTTGGTATCGCAGGCGTACTAACAGGGTTGGGAAGTTTGGCTCAGGGAAGGTCAATTTCTCTTGGGTCGTATTGAAGAAGTCTGATACATTTGTTTAGGACTCCTTAACTGTGCCAAAATGTCTAAGAGTACCGTTACCTTTTGACTTTCACCGTCCTCCTTCTCTCATCGACCTTGTTTCTTCTCTGCTTATTCTTCTTCTTGTAGTTTCCTTCTTCTTGCCTCTTCTTCTTGATGTTGTTGTTGAAGGAGAAAAGCTTGTGCTGCTTCTGTCTGCTGATGTAAAAGTTTCTCCAATTCTTCTTTCTGTCTCTGTTTAAAATTCTCGGCGTGTGGTAAAGAAGGGGAAGGTGGAAAACATACTGGTATCGGAGCAAATTCTTGAGAAGAAAAAAGAAAATCGACTAAATCCCAATTAAAATCGACCTCTTCTGGAAGTATGATTGCGTTGACTTTGATAGCTGCTGCTATGCCATCGCTTCTTGTCTCCACAGCTGCCGCACCCTAATTTATCGTCTTCTTAGTTTCCGTCATGTTTGAAAACTCTGTCGCATGGATTGACTGCGCAGAGACGCTAGCGCACCTATAAAGGAATGTGACGTGACAGGACGCTCTCTTCGGATTGGAAGACTGACTCCACACTGTGACTGAATTTTGTAACGCGTGTTAGGATTGGTGAAAAACTAAATCCTTTTCGATCCGCTCTTCCATTATAATTAACCCCGTTCATTTAATTCCTTTCACCTGTTCTCGTCTCAAGATATGGACAAACGTAGATTCATCAACCCTCGTATCGCCAATGCTGTTTCGTACGGACTTACCCGTGTATGTCAGATCATCATGGTCAATTATCCGGATCACCGATACAAGCGTTTGGAAAAGAAGAATTTATGCGGGGAGACAAGGCTGTTTGAAGAGAGTTCTCATCTACGGTCCAAATGCCAGAAGAAATTTGAGGAAGAGAAGAAGACTTATGTATGCCCTCTATGTTAAAGGAATGATGTTAACAGAAACCCAAAGGCCCTTTTCAGGACCAGTTATATGCCTCGAAAAGATTTGCTTCTTCGGCTATTTTTTTTGTCGGTTGTTTTGTTGTTTGTGTTTGTATGTTGCATGAGTTATATATGTCTATTTCACGCCAAACTTTCAAGTTTTTTCCCCGCCTCTTTGGTTCCAATTGAGGTCAGCCCTTGCTATATTGTTACCAATGTTCCGTACCGTGACGTCATCTCACCTGTTCCATTCCTATTTTCCTTATACAACAACCTCACTTTCCTTTGACGCTATACAGGCCCAATAGTCCCATGTTCGATTCCCTTTGAAGCTAGAGTGTCCCTAAGTGTTCTGAAAAACCCCAAGGCTAGAGTGTCGGGGGGGGGGGATTTGTAATGTATTTTCCCAATGAGGCTAGGGTATCCCACTACACTAAGTACGAGCGAACTTATCACCGATGTCTGTGGTTAGACAAAACCAAGGATTCAAAATCGTAGAAATGTTGGAAAACGAGTACAATCGGCATTTTAAAGCTGATTCAGAACTGAGACGCATTGCAGTAAGTTAGAATATATTGGGCATCGAACATGCGAATTAGATGATGAATCAACGCGACATGCTTGCTATACGACGAGAACGAATCTCAGGGAAATGAAATCATGTACATTGAATTGTGTTCGCTGTATCCATGATTGTTCAAATATGTTTGATTCTCTACAGGGCAACTCGAAATGCTGACAGAGCACATCGACGTGGAACATATTCGTTAATAAAAATGTGTGATCAAATGCACAATCGTAACCTCCGACTCGCTTGCACCACCCGGTCTTACCACATCAATGTCAAGGAAAACTGATGTTTCTTTCATGCCTTGTTTGTGCTGCAATGTTTAATCAAGACCACCTGTGTGACCACACAGAAGAAGAACATGCTTTGACAGGAACGTAGGTGAGAATAGAATTGGTACTCTGGATCTTAGACACTGACTGTTAAAGTCAACGAGATTTGCCACTTTCCTACCATAGAGATATTCTGAAAGGACGACGACTCTAATAAAGAAATTTTCTCAGGCTACGTCGACGAAATTCTCAATCTAAAAATAAGAAACGATATCCTTACATTCTTCTTATCGGACTCCAGAAGACGAAGAGAAATTCAAAGAACGGTACCTTTCAAAAGAAGAAATCATTTTCGAACACGTGGAAAGAACGAATGAAAAGGACAGTTATGTGGTATGTATGTCTATATGTTTGTTATTGTTGAATGTAAATTATAGTGATTATCTTTAACCAATGTATTGCAGAGTTAATGCTAAACAAAGGTATCTATTCTAATGTATTTAGAGTGCACGTAGATTGCAGAGAATGTATAAATAGATAAATAGATTTGGTCAGTTTCTAATAATAGACATGTTTTGAGTTTGGAGATATTTACTATTTACGGTTGGCTAATTAAAGTCAGGTGGCTGAGTATTGCGAAGTAAGTCAAGTGAATAGATATTAGGAAATTTTAGACTGAGTACTAAGGTCCGTCACGTAGCGTATATTGCGAAGTATAGTCGCAATACACTGTAGGAGGTGTATATAACGAGAGAACTGAAAAGTTAATTCATTCCTAATTTGGATTCATTCCTGTTTCTGATTCTTATTTCATATGGTCTTGTGTTAATATCAATCTGCATATGTATTTAATATTATGTATAGATATTATTTGAGAGGAAACAGATTATTCATTGGAACTACATCGTACTGATTAGGCTATTTTGAAACTATTGTGAATTATTTAAAGGGTTTCTGGAAAATTCCGTTTTGATACGACGGGACTGTTGACAGTTGATCTGAAATTCATTCAGAACATTTGATTCTTTTGAGCTTGAGGAGAACATTTCTGGATTATTTTGGATTTAATTCATAATGCTGTAAATTTTTTTTGATTACTTTGATAATTAAAGTATGTGTTAAGTTCCAGAAAACGTTTTGCTTCTTTATGCTACTTAGTTTTCGACCATGGAGTCGTAGCATATGTCAAATTGGCACGATGTCCGATGTCGCCCGAGACGGGCACGATGTCTGATATTGTCCAAAATGAACACGATATCCGATATTACCTAAGACGGACTATTTGGTAGATGATAGTCACTACTTTAATCTGGTGGACGTCAAAGGAAAAATCGGTGAAGTTTTGATCTTGGTGAATTATGAAGAAACGATTGAGTTTGCATCTCTCGACGCGTTTGAAAATATCATCACTGCAGCGTTCATAACTGTCAATGCTCGTTTAAAATTGTATGAATCCTTAGCACGTTTAGGAGATCGAGTTCTTTACTTTGACACTACAGTTGCATATACATTTAACACCCTTATAGGCAGGACCCAAAAATCGAAGGGGACAGTATAGGTGCATGGACGGATGAGCAACCAGAAGGGACTAACATTATTTTTTTTCCTACAGCAGCACCAAAAATTACGGACTCCAATAACGAGATCGACGGGAAGAAAGTCAAATGACTGACACTAAATTATCAATCGAGTCAAGTGGACTCCAAGTTCAAAGAATTGAAATTTCATGCGTTCTTGCCTGAATATTGCAATTATACCAGCCGGTTGAGCACGTTTCAAAAATGGCCTAAAGACAGCAATGTATTACCAACTCCTAACTATATACCTGGAGCAAGATTTGTCTACGTGGGTCAGGTAAGTGAAGTAATTGTTTCAATGTTGGTGTGATGATCCTTATGGATCTGTGTATCTATTTAGATTCAGCTATCCTGGAGCATATCAAATTGTGTCCGCACTGTCTTTACCTTTGTTTGGCTTTTTTGCATCGATCACAATACGGTACCTTAGGAACCGTAACGTTCTTCAGTATAAAAAAGCAAGACTTCCAAAGTTTCATTGTGAGTATATACGGCGACCTAGAAAGACGAATAATTCAACACTGCAGCGGAGTTAGGGACCCATCATTAATTCCAATGGAGGTTGGAGTCCAGTATAGGTTCATCGATACAGATAAACCCAACACATCACTTGAGTGAGGGACTCACTACAGACTTCTGTTCCAATGAGGAACTCTAGTGCAATGCTGTGCCTTGCGATTAGATCGATGCCGTACGCTGTGACATCATACATGCAGCACGGTCTTGCCGCTCCTCTACTACCAAAGAAAGCGATGCCGTTCGTGTTCGTGTACCTTACCGTTCTACTAGCGAAAGCTATCCAGCACGACCATTCTGTTTTACTGGTTAAAGTGATGATGCGCGTGTACCTACATGCGTATCTCATCCATGCACTTGCAAATCACTCTACATACCACCACTATTAACTCATCTAGATGAGTCGACCAAAGAAAGATATACGTTTCATGTGACTGTTCCTGCCTATTGTGACTTTTAAAGTCGATGCCAGACGACCAAAGGAAAATAGCTCAAGTATCTGATTGAACCTATTCACAACAAATTAGCCAGAGCTGGAGTTGTCTACTTGAGAGAAGGAAACAAATTACGGTGTTTTAGCTGTGGTGTGACGCCTCTACTTCTCAGAGTTCTTCTCTTCAATAATTACAAAAACACATCAACTATGGGTGTGGTTTGGAGAACGTGTGCTCAGATCATCCTTTTCTGACAAATCATTGTTGTGTATTATGTCAACGGAGTAGCCATTAAACATTTGAGTTTTAAATAAGGAGGCAAACCTTTGTGTATCGTTGTAATCAGCAGTGGTATCGGTTATCTTCTATCCAATCCTTCCTTGAACTATTATGCTGGTAGTTTCATGGCCCAAGTACCTCAAGCCATACAATAGGAACATGAAGGTCATTGGGAAGTAGCTTTGCTGCAAATCATTCATAAGGAAAAAGTCCTGAATATTAATGAATATCAAAAGACGTTTTTCGTCAATATCCTGAAC
Source organism: Sinohyriopsis cumingii (assembly GCA_028554795.2). NCBI lineage: Eukaryota > Metazoa > Mollusca > Bivalvia > Unionida > Unionidae > Sinohyriopsis > Sinohyriopsis cumingii. Next base: position 68,149,090 of record CM068834.1, on the reverse strand, counting down.
GAAAAAGTTCGGTTGGATAAAAATGATCCACTCGTCTACAAATTCAGCACGCCACAATCCTCAACAAGTGAGCACCTATACCATACACAACTATGTGGAGGATTAATTTAATGCTCAACATCTGGTTGGAACGATTGCATATATTTTCAACGAAGAGTTTAACAAAGTCCTGGAGGAAACTAGCAAAAGTGTAAAGATCGAGTACCATGAAAGTTCTCGTTGTCTTAGAATACATTTTAAGGATAGCAAAACACTTGCATTACGTTTGTCCGACTTTGTTTCTGTATTGGGTGGAATGACTACTCTTCGGGTTCCCAATAAATCAATTAACAACGAACGATTCTTTGAGTATCTTCGTTACCGTACGTAATCTCTTATAAGAGCAGTTCAGCTGCAAACTGCACAGACTTATATTGCGCTGGCAGATCTGGGTATGTGCTGTTTGTCAGGAGTAATTAGTAGAACAAGCAGCATAGACTGTGATCTGCATGGGTATTATGCTACGGCAGATCATGATCTTTATTGTTTGCAGTTTGACTCGACGTATAAGCAAGTATATACAGTACCTGTACAACTGAACGAAGAAATAAATTTGATACTTGTGTACTTTGATGAGTACAACGTAATGGAAACAACTGCTCGTTATTCAAAGTCGATCCTGTCATAGTCGCTCGATATAAAGGTGGATATGCATATCACCTTCACCATGAATTTGTACATTCTCATTATCTTTCTGTCATTAAATCGTATTTGGATGGGGTCAACATAGATGTACAAGGAGATCTGGAGCACAGTATTCCATTCTCGAAATGAAAAGTCACGATGAAACTATGTTTTCGAAAACAAGTCTCTAGCAAATTTTAAGCAGTTTATCCTGTTGACGAAGGAAACGCTCGATAAATAGGACATAATTTAGGAGATATGTTAAAATCAGCTTTTCAAACAGTAACACTGACCTTAAAGCCGAAGGTCACTAGAGGATTGCGTGCTTTAAAGATGTCCTTTCGACACAAAGAAAAGAATTTATTCTAAATATTTTCTCATGGACAAAGTCGCAAAGAATCCTTCCCGAGAGCAGGCAAATAGAGTTACTTCAGACTGGAAAAAAAAATCTTAAGATCGCCGAGACACAACAGTATATTTGCGTCACACTTTCTGGCCAAGGGCAAGGCCAAAATAGACATCAAAACACCTTCAAAGCTTAGAAACACGTTCAGAAGGAAATAAGAAAGACGAAGAACAGCCAGAGAATCGAACGTGTTTGATTGCTGACTGAAACAATATTATAGATCGAGATTCTTGCGAATTTTCGAAGTCAGTACTCGATCTGGTTGCCATTCCACCCATCATTCAAAATGACGATGCGAGAAAGCGAATGGGTAGAATTACATCCCGTCTCGCCTTTGATTAGCTAGCCCCTATCGAATATGAAATCAAAAAGACAAGATGAAGATTACTTCGATCTGAACAGCAGTCAGTTATACATAAAAGATAAAGCTGTTAAGGTGGACAGCACCAATCCATGCGCCGATGCCAGAGTAGCTCCCGTCAACAACTTCACGAATTCGTTGTTCAGCTAAGTATATTTGTACTTGAATAACAAATGTGTATGCAGCATGGATACTTATTTTTTTATTGAATGTACCTGGGAAATCTCTTGGCATACAGTAAAGAAGAATACATATCTATATGCTTCCATGGTGCGGAAACCTGTACGTTAGACAAGTTCACTGGAACATTTGATTATGGATTAGGATAAAGACCACAATGATGGACTTAACAACCATTGAAATAAAATCAAATAAGGGTGCAGCTTAGAACTAATGAATCATCTGCTTTAGGATACGTGCTCTTGAACATAGCGGATACATAACTGAGACAAAATAGAAGTCGAAACACTTTTTTGATGAGATAAGATAAATGGCGACGGTTTAATTGCCACCAGAGCCCTGGTCATACACTTCTAGAAAAGCTATAAATGACATGTCCATGGCTTTCGAGCAGAAACAAAAGAGTCTTCTGCGGTAGAACTTTATATAATAATAATAAGCATAATGTTAATTCTAGTAATATCTAATGTACTTTCGTCATCGTAGTAAGATTGCGTCAGGAAAATGAATTACAGTGTTTGTTTCGCGACAGGGAAAATATTTGTTCAAGCTGTCACGATCAATTTAAATGTTTTCAAATACGATGAGGGTACTTTTCGCCACTGAGTACTTTTTCTGGCGTTATTTCTTCTGGCTCGAGTATTGTAAATGTTTTCTTTTCTTCCGGGTTTTGTGAACCAGCGTGGACACCTGACGCCTTTATTATGTCTGCTACTGTCTCGTCAAAATCATCGAGTTCTGGTTACTGACTCTCAAGTTTTCTAAATGAGAATACTTTCTATGGGTGCTAGATGCCATCGCAGGTTTTTGGCAGCACGACGTTGTCATCGTTGATGTTTTAGTGAAAGCTGGAAGCGTCATGCCTGACGATATCAACATAGGTTCGAAACAATTACAAATTTTGTTACATGGCCAACAAGTGAAAATGAAGCAATAACAAAAGGATGTAAATGACAATATTTATTTCAGTTTTGGTGCTCAGTCAAGGCGAATCTTTGTTCAGATATCACTTGTAAAAACGTACACGCCAGTCATTATACAAAAGCCAGGGGGTTTCAAAATCACTAACAATATTAATTAACCAAATATTTTAAGTAGATAAAATTGATAGATGCAAAATGCTTTGAATCGAAAGCTTGCAGTGATAAGCAGTTTGGGTGTAACAATCGCAAACTCTGAAGTGACAAAAAAGTTGCACGTGGATACTAAGCGAACAAAAGATACGATTGGTCACATTCTTGCGGTGTTCTGATAATTGCAACGGTTTTGTGGTCTTAGCAACTTCAGAATATTGAGCCACGTACAAAACATATTTGTGGGTCACTTAACTGCAGGCGATGATCGGGCCATGGCGGGTGTTTCTAGTAATTTTTGGATTCAGATCAGTTGTCTAGTGACAGTTGCTATATTGCGCTTTCAGCTTAGTGGTAGATTTCTTGAAACCGAATATAACAACAATTGGCTTTTGCATGCGTCGTCTGTCAACGCCAACTGGATAATGCTTTATACGAGAACTGCAACACTAGGGTCGGCTTAGGCTACGTTGGACATTGCAAGTCCTGGAATGACAAACTATTCCTCTCCTTCTGTGACGTTGAATCCCTGTCTAAGTCATTTTCAGATTTTACATTGGATGAGCTTATGTAAAAAAACAGTTTGCAAAACAAAATGCATATAAGATGTTAGAGTTTGTGAGGATTGCGAGCGAACTTAACACGTTATTATTTGAAGAAAAACAAGATGAGGCAGATTTTGAGGATAGATCAGCCGCAGTACCATATTTTCAATTGGCGGGGTAAACGTATTGCATAAGGGTTTTTGGGAGGATCCAACTGGTAAAAAAATAGATGATCGCATAAGGAATCCGTTTCAGTAGCAAAACTGTGATGGACACAGCTGTGGGAAGATTTAGACGCGTATGCTGGCCTGAAAAGTTCGATAAGGAGTTCAATAGCCTCGCTAGAAAACCCGGACACGTTTGTAAAACTATAGTAAGCGAACTGGATCCGCATCCAGTATAATCAATTCTTGCCAGGCCACAAATAAAAATGGGACAAATTGAACGAAAACGAAGAAAAAGAAATCATAAATTGGATTATGCTTGCACTGACGAACGAACAAGTCTAGAATTCTTTTCTAATGATCTTGGTTTGGATTAGAATAACGCAGAAACGATTTTGCATATGCCAGCGCTACCTGATAATAAATCAGAGCAGTCGCATCAAGATGTAATATCAGATATGGTCAAAAACACTCCTGAATCGTGTCGTAAAATACAAAGATCACATCATATATTCCGTAAACGAGCTTGCTGCTACTCTTGCAAACATTGGATCATTAAAGATAAAACTATTTGTGTTATTTTTAGCGAAATGATTGCTAATATACACTATGGCGATTTTGATGATGCACCATCTCCAGATATAGGCATAATTACATTGATACGAACTTGTTTGATACGACGCCTTGTGTTGACTATTTGCTGAAACGTACTTCAGCTGATAAAAAATAAATTCGACATGTAGACATGGATTTAACAGGGGCGTTTTACTATGTTCTTATATGTGTTATACGATGAGGACAATTTAGTGATACAAACTTATCTGATTACAATGGTTAACATACGCCTAGCGTTATTGTGAAACTTGTCTTTGATATATATAGGAAGCAGATTACTCAGGATGTCCACAATGAATGTTGTCCCTTATTATTAAGGGAAGACTAGTCTATTCTAATACATATCTTATTGCATTAAGTATGCAGCACACAGAAACGAGGTTCGATTTGAGGTCTTTAGAAATAGCAAAGTAGACATTTTGAACAATTAACAGTTGAAAATAAATGATTTTAAAAGTCAGTTTAAATAGCGTTGCACCGCTCCGGTGGCCTAGTGGTTAAAGCAATTGCATCGAATGTGTGAGGTCGTTGGTTCGATCTGCGGCAGAGTCATACCAAAGACTTATAAAAATGGTACTAACAGCTGCCTCGCTCGGCGTTCAGCATTAAGAGGTTAGTGTTAAGACTGATCAGCCTAGTGTCAGGATAATGTCACTGGGTGGGACATCATTCTACATGTCTGCGGCATGATGCCCCAGCGCTAGACATCACAATAAACTGCCCCACTGCAGACATCGTAGCGATATGACTGAAAAAGTTTGAAAGCTACGTTAAAAATCCAAATCACATCACGTCACACACACTTAAATAGCCGTTAGAGCGAGAAGTATTCAGATTATGTCAAAGAATGTTTCCACATATCTAGAATGCATGCCAGGGAATTTTTACTTCAGTCTGATATAATTATGTTTTGATGAGATGCGCTTGCTCATTGTGTAAATTTGAATGAATGATTCATGAAGTCTATACAAATACAAACTGAACTATTTACCCTATTGTTACCTACTCTAAAATTTGCAACCAGCAAGACACGTATAATGGGTGAAGTTACTTTGCTCTGAGCGGAGAAAAGCGAAAACTAAATAGCGGTTTGAAGGAATCGATCATATAAGATATCTATACACTTAGAGAAATTGTGGCCACATGTTAAAGGATTATTGCTCACAATTTACAGGATGAAATGTCTGAAGTTCAGTTCTTCTCAGAGGAGAAGTGTTTCTCTATACAACTTGCACACACCTGCTCTCTATCTCTTCGATTCATTGTCAATAACGGCAATGCAATCGAGCCGAATGACTAGGGTCAAGGGGAATATGACACCAAATTAGCGATAAAAGAATGAGTTTACATTACTTTAGATTACTGAGCATCTGCAACTACGGTACATTTCAAATATCTGAAGAGTACTTCACTATCGCACGACCTCAATTACTTTCGGAGCTTCTAACTTTTAGTTTAGACCCATGGATGTTATTGGGTTTCCGTATAATTGAGATAGTTCAACAACATACTGATTTGACTTAAAAAAGACCAGACAATTCATCGTAAAAAGCGCTACGAATACTCTCCTTAGGATGGGCATGTGCTCCAAGAACTTTAGGGCTGCCTCCAGGGATTAACAGATCAGAATGGCTTTTCTGATATTTGTGATAAAGATCACGCACACAATACAAACAAACATGCACAACAACTTAGCATATATTACAATATTTATTGTTAAAGAAATAACAAAAGAACCATTCGCTACTTCATATGGCAATTCTAAAACAAGTGATAAAAAGTATAACCCCCTCCCCCGTAATACGTCTTCTAACTAGAGTAGAAACTGGATTGACAAATAGGCACAATTCGAAATAGATCTCAGTGAGTGTAGATTGTATGGTGGCATCAAACCAAGATTTGAATTAGTATTTCAATGACACTGAACCATATTTGAAAACGCTCATCTGTACAATAAATCGACTTTTTGGCTCTGTGAAATCTCAATAAATCGTAAGGAGTTATGAAACGACCAACTCAAGGGGGATCCAAAGTTGAGTACATGTTTTTCGTCGGTGAACAGTAAATTTCTACATAATGCTAAGCCCAAACCCAAGAAGTTCAGAGTCTCATACAACATTGCTACACATAGTGGACACATTCTTTTGAGACTCCTTTTTGCGCTATCGTTTTTTTTTGGAGGGCAGGGGGTGGGGTGGGGGCGGAAGTGATGAACAAGAGGTGTAGAGTGATTTACAGTAATATATTTGAAATACATCAGTATACGTAACACCACTTTCTTTAACTCATTAAGAAATATCAAGTGTCATTTCAGTAAACATAACAGTGTATACTAATGTAATAATGTAGATAGAAAAGAAAATCATTCATAAAGAGGTTGAAATTTATTGTTATTAATGATGACGGCGCTGACGTTACTTTCAATGCCCAAGTATAGCGTGAAATTTATTCCATAGCCAAGAAAAACGAGGCACAAAATACAAGGAAGTTTTTATTCAAAGTACATTTTCAATAAATTAACAGAACCATCTAAAGGCATTTCCCTAAACAATATTATCAACAAGAAAACATCCGGATTATTTAAAGCCTTTTAGCAGCGATTGGGTAATAAAGGGCAAATGTGCATGAAGATTTAGGTAGTAATAATAATGCAACGACCGCACCAAGTGTAATTCGCAATCAATTGTAATGCAGAAAGTCAATGAAAAACACATGTACCACAAGCCATACATGAGATATCGTTCTAATTACATTTCCACAAGACTGGGAATGATTGTGATGCATCATAATGATGTTAGGTCATGCTGTATACTTGAGAAAAATTTCATAAAATTATATATGTTGATTCAAATGTAAACCTCAGACAAAGGAAACCGTTCACATATATAGTCCCTTGTTGTGATCTTTTACCTTCAAGGTAAAAATCATTAATACTGCACACAACACACCGTTTAGCGATGATGCATGGCTGTGCAAACTGTCATTCAAATATATTTTGTGTTTCAACGTTTCAGCCCAGGCAGGAAAAGAAGCCAAGGAGTTTCATATTCTTTTTTATAAGACCTGGACTTCATGTATATATATATATATATATATATATATATATATATATATATATATATATATATATATATATATATATATATATATATCTGTGTGTGTGTGTTTGTGTGTGTCATTTCATTTCATTTAGATGTCTTCAGTGGTTAAAATATAATGTCTGAACAAAGAAAAATATTAATGGGTTACATGTTGCATTGTTTTGATCTTGAAATAGGTGGTGAGATGGAAACATGCGAATCACCGTCTATACATGACCTATGGCTGGATATATTCATACTAACATAGCTAGCGATTCCAAAGCCACGGCCGAGGCAAGGAAGCAGTAATTTTTTCTGTATGTGACCTTGACCTTTCAGCTGGGTAACTGCTTACAGTACACAACACACAATTTAGTAGTGAAATATATCTGGGTAAAATGTTATCCCAAAATTTAGCATTACAACATGTATGGGCTGTATAAAGAAATTTTAACTGACTAAGGACAGACGGATGGATGCAATTATCCCATAACATTATGTCGAACTAAAGATGGCGTATAATAATAGACCGCTTTTGAAGCATGCTTTTATTATATTTCAAATATTAATTAAGTTTCTTATTTCATAATTTCTACGATTCTACTATTCACAGTGCGAACACATACAACACGATTATATAACGTAGGTATTCAAGAGACACAAAGATAGAGAAATCCTATAGTGTCACACTGGTAAGGTAATATAGCCAAAAGTATAATTGCTGTTGAATGATGTATCTATTAAATAATTGCATTATATTTTCTGGAGCAGAATACGAAACTAAATGCAAAATAAATAAGTGATGTCAGCATAATTTCACCAAATAAGTTTGATACTAAGTTTAGGATTCAGAATTAAAACATCTGATTGGCCAGTCAATGGGTCAGACAACTTAAACTTCAGTCAAACAGTGAAATAGATTATATTCTAATGTCTGTGTCCAGACTTACGTTCTAGTAGCGAAATGCAGGCAAGGTTGCCACTGACAGCCAAACAAAATAACTCAGACACAAGGAGAAGGTTTTACTTTGTGCTTGTGTATTTATGATCACAAATATTCTAGTCAGCACCATGTTGGATATTTAAACTAAATTAATTGTGGCAGAGCTGAATCTTCTCACTTTCATCCAGTTAGTTACTCCTAGTTTTATATTACTAGCGTTACTATATTAAGGAACATGTCACAGACAGTTGTGAATATAAATAACTGTTAAGATTGTTGGAAATATGCTTTTATTTACATTTATTATAACTTACATGAACTCTTACATGAAATCATATTATCAAGTTAAAATCATAGTATCTTTTCCTCTTCTGTCATCGTACACTGAAATTATCATTCAAGAATTCTTTAAAATGCGTCAATATAACTTCGTTGGACTGTTTTAATATTACTTTTCAAACCATCAACGCTTTGAAGCACACCTTGCAAAGAAAGAGGTAAATTTGATAATGATTTACCATAAAGATTTACTTCACTCACTGACGAAACTTCGTCTAATTTAGGTCAATTCATGTTCATATAAGTATGATATTTGTTTGTATTAAGGAGTGGTAAGTGAAATTTTAGTTGAGGCGTTTTAGCTACTTACGATTATATCTAAATTTTACCAAAAAATAATCTCGGTTACACTATCATATGCTTTTCTAACAGGAGAGCATAAAATGCATTCAATTTATTGTCCATTTTCTTATGCAGATTAGAGATTTATACTTGCAGGCCATCCCAGTGAATTAAGAAAGCTTTCACAAACCTACACATAATGCTCCTTTTGTGACTGGCGGTGACAACGTTCGCTCTTTTTGGGTCCCAGATCCAGGTGCTGTCAAAAGGGACACTTTTAGCACTGATTCCTGCTACTAGAACAGTGTTTTATGAAAGTAACTGAATCATGCATGCAACAAATACAAATTCAGTATTATCGACAAATTATATTACATTCAAGATAAACTGTAAATTTAATTTAAGGACAAATGTCTTCAGTGAATTTGTATTGTCCACTTGTGCAGATGTAATGATCCTAGGAATTTATATTGTCCACTTTATACAGAGGTAATATTCGAATGAACAATGTGCTCTTTCTTGAAGTTGAATCTGATTTTATAAAAGATTTTGTGCTGCAAAAATATAAGGTGTAGATATCAACTAGCTCAAATTCTTGGAGCTAATTATGTCTTTAATTTTACATTATTATTCCTAGATCGAAAAAAAAAATTGTCCGGTATTTAGTGTTTGCGTATCCTGATTTCTTGCATGATCCTTTTCCTAGATCAACTTTAAACTTGCCCTGTATTCACGTTTGGTCGTTTTATCGATTGCACGCACCTTAAGTTCTGTCCCACCGAAGCACATGGAAACTTCTATTGACTTATTCCTCCTTGCATTAAACCTAGGGCGCTCGCCATCACGAAAGTCGACACACAGTTTTCCTACGTATTTACATTCATCTGTGTATGTTGGACCTTTATTTTCCGACGTATAAATATATACTTCGGTACTTATCTGTCCCCTCTCATCCACGCAGTAATCCACTGGGTTAGTCCACTCGTTAATTTTTACCTCCTGACCTCTTTCTACGTGTTTTCCGAAAACATTCCTCACATAGAAATTCCCATCTGGTGCTTCGAATTTGTATTCCTCGTTATATTTTTCCGGTACGAAATCCACGGTCATGCCAACTCCGTACGTATGGCGGAGCACTCTGCTTGTCATAATGTTTGGATTGTGACCAAAGAGAACGGCTCCTCCGAGCACAGCCAGTTCTGGGTTTTGGGGTCGGACCACAGGTATGGGAAGGTTCTCAAGACCAGATCTAACTCGTGTTGTCACCAGGTTTGATTGAGAGAAACCTCCGACCAAAATTACAGCGTCAATATGCCCACAAGTTGATGACTGTCTATGCGCACTTGTGACCTTATTCAGTATCCCGGTGATTGTATCTTCAAAGAATTCTTTTATTAGATCGACGTCAAAGCTAAGTCTACCGGATGCAAAACTGACCTTTCCTCGGAGCCGTCCTCCTAGACGACTGAGATTTTCATTCACCGGCCGATCGGATCTTCTTTCCCAGATGTCTTTCAGTGTGGATGGTAGTCTTATGACGAGCTTTTTCTTAGAATCATTTCCCACCCCAATCTCTCTTTTTCTTAACTCGAATTCCATGCTGAATTCATGCTCGTCTTGTGCCTCATTGGCGGCAAATTCTTCCCATATATGCAATCCAATGACATCATGCAGTAATGATACGAATTTCTCATTAACCTTCATTCCACCAGAGTCGTCGCCGTTTGACTCGTGTGCTTGCTTCATTGAACCATCCACTCCAATCTTCACAGTCGTTATATCTACTGTGCCACCTAGTAAAGCAACGCAATGAATTTTAATTTATTTTAGAAGTAAAAATAATTATAGTAGCGATAACGAGGATAACTAATGAATACAATTCTATTAAGAAAGAACAAAGTCAATAGTTACTAACGAACAAAGTCGGTGGCTTTGCGTCCAAAGTCTACCATTGTGAAGTCACAAAAATTGTAGCCATAACATTTTGTTGCAGTGATGTATAGGCATACAGAATTTAATTCCTTTATTTAAAATGGGATATAAATATAGAAACCCCATTTTTCATTTCACCGTGACCTCGAGCTGCACAGTCCTGAGCAGAATGTTTAAAAATAATTATGTTGACCTATAATTTTGACAGCAATCAATAAAACTTACGTTGACCTTGCGACCTTGACTATAATACCGTACATAAAATAAATGGCACATTCCTTATCAGTAATAGATATGTCTACCACGTTTCCTTGCTGTCTTCACGTGTAAATGTGTTGTAGTAATATAGTTGAAAGGAAAGAAACGTTGCTTGATGACTTCAGTATTGAATATATGACCTTACCGAACGCACAAGTGTCACAAGATTTGCCCCTCTAACTTTAATACCTTTACAGTGAATTAGTGAAGAAAAGTAATGATCCGGAGATTTTCATCCTAAACATAAGATCCAAGATAAATTGTTCGTATCTTGCGTAGTCTCTCTAGAGACATAAAGGACCCCCCCCCCCGCCTGCCCGCTTGCCTGCTCGGATCTCTATAAAAGTATTACCATCCCTATGGGGCACTCACTCACAAATGAAGCTAAACCAAGGACCGTCATGTTTACAATATCGTAAATATACGGCTTTAATGGCAGTGGTGAAAATATTTGCTGCAAAAATTACATATATCTGGATAATTAATGTAAGGGCAGATATGTTCATGGGGTGGGGTAGGGGACAAGGGCACGCCTTGTAATGATTATTCTTTTGCTAGTTTTGGTCGCCTTTTGATCTTTTCAGTCACACACTTTAGTCACAGAAAGACGCAAACAAAACTATGAAGTCGAAGGACTATACACTAATATATGCACGCAGAACGGTTTCAACTGGAAGGATACTTGATGAAGTTGTTTTCGGTTATTTCATCAGGAACATTTGTGATTAGAATGAATACTGCATCAGTTTGATGTTTGCTCACCTGTCAGTGATAATGTTTACGCACCAACTATATGTATTAATTGTAGACAAAAGTTACATCTAGTAAATTTGTTTCTTTCTGATGTCAATTGAGCCGTAACACGTCTTAATATTTACTTCCTTTTCATAAGAGTGTAAATTTATGACGCCAAGCATCTACTAAACCTTTCAGTGTGAATCAATCATTATAACTTTTTTAAAAGATTATAACCCTAATATTTTTTAAAATTCTGAAACAGCTGTTTTTTAGGCAAAGGGTATTTATGTTTATTTTACCACTCATGCCGAACATGTGCGTACAGTACGGCTGTGCAGTTAGTGTTAGCATATCTTTTCGGATGGAAGCATGTCGTTCCGAATTAGTACAAACTGTACCGTGCTTTTAGGCATGCTCATAAGACATCAAGAGATTATCGTGAATTCTCATAGAGAGTTTTCATGATCTCCTCGTGAGCTTTGGCTATTATTAATTCGCTTTTGCGCGCCTGTACCTTTTGTATAGAGCATGCTGCTGTTCAGACTCGGCCAGTAAGGAGGTTATAGCCTAGCTGATCGCTTTTAGGATCAAATCTTGTGGGTCTTTGTGTTTTGGGTATAGCGACATTACAAATCGTCTACAAGAAGCATGATATGAAAATTTAATTGATCTGGAGAGGTAGGAGGTTAGCTCCTCTGCGAAACACGCTCCTCCAATCTGTCGCCGTCGTACTTGCAAGAGCGATATGTCATAGAAGGCATCAGTTTACTTGCTATCACTAGATCTTAAAATAACACTGTCTTCAACATGTCCGCCTACGGAAGGCCATCGCCGACAAAACAAATTAAGTTAAAATAAAAACTGGAAATCTAACATCAAGCTGTTCGGTTTTCAGGCCGATTACTGTCACGCGACAAAGTGCGTCTATTTCAATATATTTCTGTTTTGTCTGTGCTATTTTCTTTTGCCGGCGAAACAAAAAGGATAAGGATGATACGTTACCCTAAGGTCACAACCACGGGATTTGTCATTATAGTAGCAATTGTTCCCATGACACTTCGAATGAAATGCTGTTGGATGTTGCTCCGACAGTTCATGCGTAATTAGTCCTAGATGGTCGAGGTTTGGATTAGGATAATTGGTGTGACCCAGTATAATGTGTCTGTCTGCTTTTCATTGTCGTACCACCTCGGTCTGAATGGGTACGTGTCAACATTAAAGTTGATGCATATACTCTCGCAGCAGTGTTTTCCATTCCTAGTCGACGTCGTGCACTTATTGTGCGAGCTGCTCCAATACTCCTTCGTCGACTTCTCGACTGGCAGGCGACACCAATGAATCGTATTCCCAGCCCATTTCTGGTCACTCTACCATGGATTTACATAAACATTGCCTTTTTATACAACGAATTCTAATTGCAAAAGCCGAATATGCCCAAGCTTGCGGAAAATTCGGATGGTTGTACTTTGAGATTGCGACGATTACACTGGGTCATGTCTCCAACGGCAAAACGAAAATGCAAAGCTAGCTGTAACGCTTTCGTGTAAGATGTTGGCGGAAACGACAGGCTGGTTACTGCTGGCAGCATATACTTGTATAACGCCGTTCTCATGGACTAAAATGGTTGCCCATAAACCGTCACCATGATTTATGTGGAAGTTAATGAAATGAAAACCGGTGCCCAGAGCGATAACCGTGTGATTGTTATTGTTGAGGGTAAAACCACCAGCGTTTAAAATAGTTTTGATGCTATCATTCGTCAAATACTCGACCTTAATGGAGCACCAGTTTCTACACTTGCCTTGGATGTGCAAGGAAAGCCTACTACGTGGCCGAGGGTTTTAACAGCTAGAGAGACACATAACCGGGGCGATGGCCCGAGAGGCATGTGCAGCGCGACTAGTAAAGACGCCAGGACCATATAGACTCGCAGTGCGCTTGTCATTAGTTGTTCTCACAGGTCCAGTGCAGAATTTTAATCTATTGGGCAACAGTGGACTCAAACACATTCACTATCGATTGTTTCTCATCTAAAATACATATCATGAACTTCTGAATGCTGCATTCACATAATCTACGCCAAAGTAGTTTGCTATATGAGATACCTTCTCACCCTTAGGTCTCAACACCTACAAGAATAGCTTGTAGCACGGTACTGTTTTTATCAATCAAGAATACACTAATTTGTGTTTATTTCCTTGATGGGAATATAAAGCAGCGGAACGTAGATTCACGCTTGGGTATTGACTGTTATATATGTGTGTGTGTATCTGCCTGCTCTGTAAAACCCTGATAATTCGAATCCGAAAATGGGGCTGGGATTGAGGAGGGGATTGGGGAAACGAGTGTCTTTAAGAAGAGCTGATAGTTTCGGTCAGTGAGCGTGTTTGTTCTAGCCCGCTGTCATTCCATGAACATCATCATGCATTACGTTTGGAGTGTTTCCATCGGGAACTTCAGTGCCTACTGGATTTCTTGGGGTCTGGCTCACAACAAATCTGTGGCTTCCAGGCGCAGCCAAACAAGCAGCCATCCCGGTCTGAACGAAATATCTCGGAGTTCTACCCGGGTATTAGGAAAAGACCCGACTAAAACATTAGTACGATATACATTATCAAAAAATGGTAGCGCCGCATTCATTTTACTTTAATTGCAATGAGAAACGAGCCCTTTGTGGTGTTTTTAGTTCGACGCATAAAGAGAGAGCACTGATAAAAGAACTGTTAATCTGCTCATAAATGTTTGTGAGGAAGTCAGAGGCGTAGCTATGATATTTTGCGCCCGGGGACGAACTTTAAAATTGGCGCCCCAGCCCCCTCCCCGTTTAATCTGCTGCGATCTTGTGACCGATTTATTACCCTTGTTTACTTATTATAATGTAACGTTGTAAGCCTCATTTTGGCGCCCCTGTACCTTGTCGCCCGGGGACATATGTACCCCCCTGCCCCCCTCCCCCCCCTCCGGACTACGCCTCTGGAGGAAGCACGCTTCGTTTCAAACCAAATTTAAGGATATAAAAAGGTATGAACTTGCTAATACTAGGACTCTGAATATGAGCTGACAGCTGAAAACTTTACACAGGGACCTAATGCTATACTGGCAAGGACAACGTTCAGTCTGGATAAGATCCAAGATAAGCAAGGCCAAATGACCGTCTTTAAGACCCCCTAACTGTTTCTATCAAACGTTGAAGACAGAATGACTGAGTATAACTTATAAAAGCCTTTATTAGTACACTTTTTTATCGACAGGTGCCGGTTTTGATACGATTATCACCTGGTAAAAGAAAAAAGCGAAACAAATCAATACAGTAATAAATACAATTTTCTTTTATTAAAGTTAAAAGTATAATGTCTTTGTTACATTTTTCCAGGTTATTCATTAATTATATCAAGGAGAATTCAACCAACGTCTTGTCATTATTTCAGTGTACTGCCCCTTAATCTTTATTATATCTTACTGCAATTCATTTTTATTATACTTTAGGGATTTTTCAAACAGTCTACCGTCGATGGAGGAAATATGCTATTTCCTTTGTCTGTAGCAAATACAGAGAAACTCAAGAAGAAAGTTAGATTTATGTTAAATATGTTCCCAATGAGCAGTCTGTTTATTACATCCTCTATATACTATTTTCAAGGTCGGGAGGGAGTTGATCTATGCAAAAATAATCGTTGTAATTGGTACAAGCAATCAATATTTTGTGAATAAAAGCTGATTTAAAGTCATATATGTTGTATACCAAATATTAAACCATATATTTCCTTGAGAATTAAACCTGTCATATTATTCTCGTCATGAATTTATATTTCTCTTATTAATATGACTGCATTAAGCTTTTAAGTTACTGAAATAGACACGTAAAAGGTTTAAATAAAATGAAATGACCGTTGAAATAAAGAACATTTCATTCACAAAAGAGATCATAACATCCACATTACTATTATACGTTTTGTGGACCGATAGGCCGAGTTTTTAATGGGCCCAATACGCTAATCGGCCGGCTATGCTAATGGCCGAGGGTTGGACTGAGAACGTAAATGACATAAAGTTATATTTTTATATATCTGGTAATACTATTGTTTGATAAAAAAATATAAGGCAGCATGAAATAAAGTCAATGAAAACGTGGAAAAATTATAGTAGAACTTTACAACTGTTTTACTGGCATATATGCTAATCATCTTGAACTCGAAGGGGCACTTGGCTACACTCTTACTTATAATATTCACTGCTCACCTCCGAGATCTACAATCATGACGGTGGACCCTGGAGCAGCCACATACTGGAGCTTCCCTTCCTCCCCCTGTATCTCCAACTGATTGGCTGAAATTTGACTGCAGTAGATGGCAGCTGCCTCTGGCTCTAGTGACAGCAACAACTTGTCACTAGGAATACCGGCCTGTAACGAAATATAAGGTACAATCAAGCGTACCCTTTTATCTTTTCATCAAATATATTTTCATATAGGTATAGTCCCAGAAATCTAGTGAAACGACTACATTCAAGTTACAGTGTTGAAAATCTTTGCCCAGTCCTCCCCTCCCCTTCTGAGGTCTTTAAGTTCTACGGGACAAACTTTATTTTTGTATGTACGTAATACCTAATATAACCATAAACCTTTGCTATGTGCTATGTTGCCAAAAAAAAATATATATCTCAAAATAAATTCTTTGAGAAAAAAAAGGATTTTTTATATTAATGTAAATGATGATATTGTGATAAAATAAATCTGAAACTCAAAAAGTATTGTAGTTTTCAAATTTGAACTTCAGACATGATGCAGTATTTACAGAGAGCTAATGCGATATAATACTGTTTGAGACGCAGATTCGATCCGAGTATTTGCTGACATAACGATGTAATACAAAGAGAGCTGATGTGATACAATACAGTTTGTAATTCAGACTTGATCCAGTTGCATCGTGAATGTACAAGTCGTGACGTCTCTAGGAGGTAATGAACAGGAATGACTGATTGATGAAGTAGAGAAAATATTAACATTAAGTCTATAAAACATATAAAAGGGACATACATCCTACTTTGTGTAACAAATAAAGTTTTGATCTATTTATTCTGGTGTTATAATTTAATCCCTTTTCATAATTAATATCTAATTGCAACATTCCCTATGTCTGTCTTTAGAACATACACTGTTATGCATATTTAATTTGTCTATCTGTGTGTGTTTTGCATAATCAGAAGCAATTCTCCCATTCACATACATGATAAATTATACACTATATGCATACATGTTTCTCAGTTGGTCTAGACCTAAATATGGTACGAATGAAAGGTAAAGCATCCAGGTTATTCATGTCAGGGCTCAGATACAATGTTTTGCAATCACGTGTCTAGATCAAATAGGGAACTGCACACTGGAACTGAACGATGATGTAATCAGGTAAATACCTTTTCTGCCGCTTTCCTCATAAACTGCTTTGCTTGGTCGTTCCATATAGCAGGGACTGTCAGGACCCACTGGGTTTGGTTCTCCATGTGCCGAAGTCCACATGTTTCCAGATTCTCAATGAAATGATTTTTCATGTACTCTATGGCTTTGGAAAATACCAGAATCGCTGGAAGACAAGCTCCGGACGCCGATTCAAGGGGAGTTCTCTCAGATAAATGCTATAAAGTAAATGTTATTGTAAAGCTCATTTATTCGTTAGGCCATTATCCCGTTGTTTAATATTAACTATTTGTTAGGCGATTATCCCGTTGTTTAATATTAACTATTTGTTAGGCCATTATCCCGTTGTTTAATATTAACTATTTGTTCACAAATAATGATTCAAGTAATGACACAGTTTCTGATCTTTTTACAGTTGCCTTGAATGAATTTACATGAAAATGAATGAATTCTTTTGAAAGTGATGTGCTAATCAAGGTTTCAGTTGGACCAAAGTAAACCATCCCAGAATTACATGACAATGTTCATGACAACGACAGTTAGTTTTAAACTATTTGATTATATGCGGTGAATAAAAAGATATTCATTGAAACTTATGTATGTGTATTTTATTTGTGCAGACATAACATGGTACTAACCTCTTTCCTGTAGAGCATCATCTTAAAAAAGCGAAAGAAAAACCATTTGTCATGGCCCTCTCCAACCTCCTCCTTTAGACTTGCAAATTTCATTTGTGCTTCATAACCAAAGCTGTCAAGAGACTGGTCAGGCTTAAGAAGAATACAAGTTGTCGTTTTGTATGTGCACAGTCCCCCGGTTTGCCATTTGGTGTTAAAATTTATTTTTGTACGGTCGTTTTCGAAATCTGACCGAAATTGGAAGGCGTAGCCAGAGCCATATGTTCCAAAATCTATGGCAACTACCAGCCTGGGGACATCAAAGTTGCTCTGAAAAAAGATTACATTTTGCATAAATATACTGGTAGATAGCACCATTGCGGTGTCCTGTCCGAAACTCAGCGAAAACAAGTACTATGCTTTGAGGGTAGCAAAGATATGAGGTTGTTTTCGTGATGTTTTAAACTGTTACTCTCAGTTAATCCACTCTTTTTGTTTTTGGTCAAATGCAATAAAAGAATGTTCTTGTAAGTAAAACACCTTGCTTTCTTCGTTTACATTAGTTATGATTATCATTATAAAAATATTAACCTAATAATAATAACTTCAAACGATAGTGATTGAATGTAAATGAGGAACAATGAATACAAAGTAAATTTGTGCTTATCAGATATGCATATTATCACTGCTGCAGTGCAAACCGAAAATTAAAAGAAAAAAATATTAAAAATTATGAATATTTGGAAAATTTAATAAGATATACACTGAATCATATTTGTCTCTCGATCAGTTTTTGATTCATCATGATTACAATGTATTTGTACCAAACGTCTCAAAATAAAACAATTAAAAATGTTTGCAAAATTGAATTGCTCTGATGGACTGAAAATCTAAGATTATAAGTATATAACATTAAAAACAAATTCAAATTGCATTGTGTATCTTGACTGCTAAGAAGATTTTTGGCATAAAATTCAAATACCAAAAGTTAACAGAAATGTGTTGCCAATGGAAATATTTCTGTAACAGCATGAAAATTTAATTGTAATCCACATATGGATAGGAATAAGCAACAAAAATTGTTTTGTCCACGTTGAGAGGCTTTTGCTAAATCTTGCTAACCAAGTCCACAATCCTAGAACCGCCGTCGCATAATGCAGTATAAATTAATACATTAGACCTGTCATTCTAGGAAAATATCATTACATATGAACATAAATACGCACATGTACGTACTCCTTCTTCAAGCACATGTTTATAAACAAATGTTTTGGGTTCATCTGTGCATTTTCAAATATTTTCATCATATCTACTTTCACCAATCTTCATTTGTTGCTCTCATACTATTGCTTATGTCCTTTTAGTGTACAATCATTTAAGTTAAACGTTTGCATCTTTGAACATTATTTACGCATGATTTCTCTATTGTTTAGTTTGGTTTGTCTAGTATGTATCTGAAAATATTATGATGGAAATAAAGAATGAATACAACACACACACACACACACACACACACACACACACACGAATAGATACAGTCATGAGCCAAGAGTTACAAATATATTGACACCATAAAACTTTATAGTTGTAGGTTTGTACTCTTATATGAGGTCATTCTTGTAAACACATTCATAGTTTCAAAGATAGTCAGATGTACTTTTATTGAAGTAATCATGTTGATGAGTTCAGTACAGGTAATGGGATTCCACCACAAGGGAAATTTAGTTGACCTAATTTCTGATTGCCTAGTTGCTAAAATACTTTCGCCTTACATATTGCGTCTCAGTTTTGAACACAAGGGATGGTTAACTGGAAATGCATTTTTCCTAGCATTATTATAAGTCTTAGAAGGGACAAAAAGTTGTGATCATTTAAGTGGATTTATGTTTATATTTCAATCACTCATCAGAATTACAAAATGCTCATACCTTTTGGAATTAGTAGCTGTTTGAATTACTGTGAATTCATTTAAAGACATTTTGGGATTATATAACTGTGATACTTTTAAGACCATCGGCACATCACCATAATAGTGTAAACTTCATTTGGATAATCACATTAACTCATTTTGGATAACTCGATACTTTTGGAAGTGTTATAGAACGTTTAGAACTATTTAGAATTTCATTCACTATATTGTAAGCAATTTTTTAAAATTTTGCTTTCTATTTTAGGGAAATAAGTTATATTTAGAACTTTACAAAACTTTGCGACTTAATGATGATGCTTGCCGAACAAAACAACGGACGTTCGCCATGGGCAGGCAAGTGGTCATCGTTTTTAATCTATTGTTGAGCCTTTATCCACACACTGGTCGAGTGTTATTCAGTCACTGGTACGCTGGTCGAGCGGTTATTCAGCCACCGGTTCGTCCTCAAAATCGCCGTGGGTGCCGGGGTCAAGTGTCTGCCCGACGTTGTTCAAGCGCACAACGGGAAGATAAGAAAACAAACAGCGCAAAGGCCCCATTTCTTCTGTTATATGCACCATCATGTAAAAGGCTTTTTGCTGGATATCTGTTTGTGTCGTACAGCCAATATTATATTTCATATCAGTATTTAGATGTGCAGTATCGATGTACAGAAAATTTATCTTTGCGATATTTCAAGTGATTTAAAAAATGTTTTAACTGTAAATGCTCGCATGCAATTTCTGCGAACTGCCTTCCATCCACAATGCTTGCTGTGCCGGTATGAAGTCTGTTTTTAATTCAAATAAAGGCTCTGTTATCTACGCGACGTTTAGCGATTGCAAGTGCTGAAACAGTAGGCTTGACCATCGTCCCAACCACAGCAAGCGTAACTTTCGATGTGGTGGCGATAGCAGCCTTCGGCTTAGCTGCCAGGACAGTGTTCTTAGTCCAGGCGTTGGGCTCAGCCTGGGTTTCAGCGGTGCGGCGGGGGCTAGGCTTGGCCAGAGCTTCTGCAGTCTCAAGAAGGTCAACTTCGTACTTCATTCGTGTTTGCATTTAGATACTGGGCACGGACAATTTTTCCAAGCATAAATATAGACTGAAATTATTGGATTTTGTCTCTCAAACTTTGGAATGTCAATAGCCTTCACCGGTAACTCGATTCCTGTAAAGCTAAACTCACCAATGTGTTCCTAGCGATTTTGTCGTGCAACTGACATTGTCTTCAGCCGTTACAATGCTTATTGAATGAACCATTCATAGGAGCGGTTGTCCTCAGTTATTATTAACAGGCACGAATGCATTTCAGTATCGGTTTGTAGCTGCCCCCACTTAGTGACCAGTATTTGGAAATAAACAAATCCAGAGCAATGCACCTCACAAGTTGCCATCCATAACCTTTTGATGTACATTTTTCTCTGTTTCCTGGATGTTTGCCCCAATATGCCTCTTCCATGTTGTCTGTCCATAGCAAAATCACGGATCCAGAGTGAAAGTTAGGCACTGTCTCTGTCTCTCCTTCATTGGTTGGTGTGCTCCTTTCTAGCTTATACATCCTTTACAGGGCGAACCTCCCCCTACCGATAGCTTTCACTGCCCTGATTTTAACCTTCATGGTTCTCAGAAACACCAACGCGTCGGCATCGTTAACCTAGCCAAATGGAACAGAGGTCAACATCCGTTCGCTTTAGCCAACTTAAACCCTGGCAAACGCTCGGTTCGCAGCGCTTCTTCAGCTACAGACGCGCGATGGTCGGCGCCCAAAGCAGCTCGCGTGGCGGTGCGCTGATCCAAAAATTTTGAAGGCAATCGTTTGTTCTTCTTTCTCTACCGTTCCAGCGCTTGCGAACAGGACTTCGTTTTCTACCGGATATACCTCTTACGGGGCATATCGTTGAGCAACGTGTGGGGCAGCTTGAGGGTTGACGCGATGACATGGGGGGGGGGGGCGGCATGCTGATCCAAAAGGTTTCGAAGGATAGCATCTGCTTTCTTTCTTTGCCTGTATTTCGGCAACATCGCCGAAAATGGCTTTTCGCATTGTCGTTGTTGCTTTTCACGACCTGGTGTGCAGATCAAGCCTCTCTCAACCATGTAATTACTTGGATGAGGCAGCAGAGTTAGGTATTTAACTTCTCTGCAAATTATAAGATAAACAACGTAATAGAGAAAGAAACTCTGAAAGCAGTTTCGAACTAAAATTTGACGGAAAAAGAGAATGCAAGACATAAGAGAAAGCTAACTTTTTTTTTTGCGAAATACCTTAACACCCATGATTAATTCCATAGCTCTACAGTGAATAAAAAGACCTATCATCTACACACACACACACACACACACACACACACACATATATATATATATATATATATATATATATATATATATATATATATATATATATATATATATATATATATAATATATATATATATATTACATACATACATCTCTCTCTCGATATATATATATATATATATATATATATATATATATATATATATATATATATATATATACAATGTCAATCAAATTTTGGCATGATTGTACTAAACTCCAAAGGCGGAGGAACATGTACAACTGACCCAGACAGCTACAGGGCTGTATCTCTGCTACCTGTTTTGTAGAGATTACTTGAAAAATAATGTACACATACTCCGAATACTCAACAGAAGCGCCTGCAAAAGGGATTGAGTTGCTAACGGCATTGTTTAACTTACATGTAGCTAATTTTGCTAACCTATAATTGAAATCAAACGTTGTCACATTTTTGGGACAGAAGGAAGACGTTTGACTCCGTACGTCACCAATGGCTTATTATACGACTCTTCCTACTGGGAGGTTCTGGCAAACTCTTCACTCTAATTAATTTATCAAGAATATCCATAGCACTGTAACTACAAACGGCACTACTTGACGGGCTTGTTAATTTTAGTATATAGACTAGATCAATTTTACAGCACAGCCCCCACCCACCCACCCCCGACGTCCTTTCTATACTGTATCTTTGTATTTGCACCGTACTGAAGGTGTTTTAGCCGTAGTGCTAATTTGGGTTGGCATATACCCGGTGTGCTGCTGTCATTGTGACGTTGACCTGGAAGAAGATAGTGGTCATCTCGTAGTGAGGAACCAAAACTTCGGGACCACCTGGTCAGCAGGGAACAAGAGGTTCTGCGGATCCATAGTCAGACCGTGAGGGGAGGACCATTCGTGGTGGCTCATTGACCATCCGGCGGTGCGGTGGGGCTGAACATCCCTTTTGGTTATAAATTTGACACCATAAGATGTCCCAATTTATATTAAATCAAGTATCACTTTTTGGGTGAAACCTTATTATTGCTTTGAAATTAACGTGTCATTGCTTGAGCGGTTGTTTTTTGTGCTTAATATTTGTTCAATTTCAATTCGTTTATTGTTGACAGATCGTTTCATATTACATCTTACAATTCGTTCCAGGTGGGAACCGATTCATTTTTCGTTGTATTTTTTCAGTTATCATTCAGTTTAGCTCGGTGCGTATCATTGTAAAAAAAAAGGCACTGGATCCGTTAATTAATTCGGCATAAAATTATGTTTGAGCCGTTAGTGCCGTAGAGTTTAATCAAAAGTGGAGTATTAGGTTCCCAGCAGAAATATCTCAATCTTCAATTGTCCATTTACTTTTTTGGTGTTCAAGACTGTGACGTAACAACCGCCGGAGCGATCCCCCGCAAATGCAATGGAGTGGTTAGGAAGGGGGTGGGATGGGGTGGGTGGGTGATGTGCGACCAGACCTGGTAGGGGCCAAAAATCTCATCAAGCAACTTTTTGTATTGCGAGGGGGCCCCATAATTATGTTCTGATGGGAGATGGGGTGGGGACAGAATTTCTTGCTACGATGCTGGATTAGGCAAGCGATTCGTCCATGACCCAAATATCTTGACCAAAAGATCGAGAGTACATCAAGTGAGGAACAGACTTACATCCAAGTTACTCTACATTTTCTCAAATGGAAGTATTTAGTCTGACTTATCTTTTAATGTGTCCCAAAAATGTATTTTATATAGTGTTCAAAACGCTTGGCAGTATAGTAGCATTTGCCCTGCCAACAAAGCAAGCTATGCCAATGTAGTTTCCGGTAAATCCTGACGTCATGTGACGTTTTCTGCATTTTTAATGCGTTTAACATACATAACAGTTATAATATTAACCTACATAACACATTACTCTTGTAGTCGTACAATTTGTTTCGTTTGGTGGGGTTTAAAGTCATTTTCAGCACATAATATACTATACATGACGTCCAGTATATCTTGATGAAGGAAGAACCCAAAAAGAATAATCGGCCCGTAGAACTTACTTGCAAGCTTACCCAAATGCCCGAGCCAGGACTCGGATTCACGCGGACAGATAATGATATTATAGACGATCGCCTTAGACCACTCGGTCACCCGGGACTTCCAAAATCACAGTCATGCACAAACAAGAATTCACAGACAGCAAGACAAAGGGTCAATTAATAAGCGGATGGATTTGAAAATAAAGAGCCCACAAAAGGTTAACAAACCTGCGATACATCCAAAGATACATTAGATAGAGGACAATCGGTGGGGATAAATACCTCATTCTCGGGCGCTGTATAAATGATGTCGTTCTCGTCAGTTTGTCCGAAATTCGAGGCCATATCCGTTGAAAGTAGCAAAATTAGGTCTTCAGAGATATGCAAGAAATGAAATCACATTCATTTCGTTCGGTTCTAGTTTCATATCTAATACGGGAATACCGCTGTTGCCATTTTTAGATATGAGTCACACGAACCGTAGGGCCTAAAGAAATTCATTATTTACATCGGATAGTTGCATCATTTTTTTTTACATAAGTATATACCAAAGCATGCCAGACTAGTCTACTACAATGGACTCATCATTTTAAAAAAAAAAAAGGAATGTTGTTAATAAGTAAGACATTTTCTTATGTGGGTTATAATCACAGCGAGAGGGTGCTATATATGTATATATAAGGTATTTTCGGAAACTCGCCCATAACTTTTAATTCGATCATTAGCTCTCATTCGGCAGCTGTGCACTTCCTTTTCTTGATCAGGTATGTTATAAATATGTACGGTACAGTGGCGTAACTATCTCACCACACATCCTCCCCTTACTGTCACTTAAGACCTGAGCGTCATACAGCACGGCTGCACCTGCTACCACGGTAGTTACGCCACTGGTCCGGTATGTTACTGTTCCCTTATATTTAGAAGATTATATGTGCGTGTGTGTACATGATATTTGTATTATCCAGGGAATCCGTGCATGCATAGATGTTAGAACTAAGTGTTGCACATCATTTGTATTTATTTGTTTTTACTAACGTTAACCCTGGTCATGTGATTGATGGTAGAACACTCAAAATGAACGTGTTTATCAACGTTCCAATTTTGGTCCATCCAGATAAGTGGGGGATTTGTTCAAGGCGAGTCGGTAGCATGGGAGCCAGGGGAAGGAGTTTAACAGCAAAGAGTGTGGATAGTAGTGCCTTGCGGGGGTCCCGAGTGGCTGAGTGGTCTAAAGCGCTCTCCGTTACGGATCACTACCATCTCACCTCTGTCTGCGTGGGTTCGAGTCCAGGAGTCGGCCAATGTGGGTATGTGAGAAAGCTTGCCAGGTGTTTCTCGTCGGTCGGTGGTTCGTTCCGGAGTTTTCCCGGTTTCTTCCTCCACCATTAATACTGGCCGCCATGTATATCCTATCTTGTGCTGAAAAATGGCGTTAAACCCTACAACAACAACAACAAGTAATGCCTTGCTGCACATTGTTTTCAAACATGATTCCCTTTCTCGGATCTTCAGCGATTTGTCTTAGCATACAGTGACATTATTCATGTACACCAGAGCAGTCTTATATACACAACCCAGGAATGAAATAATACAGGTCGCAACATGTTATTTCAATGATGGCCTTGACCAAAACATTCTTACTGTATTCAGATATCTTAATGGCTTAGACTAGCATAAACTGTGCGACTCTAAGAGGTAGAAACACGAAGAGTTTTTATATACGACTGCCTGAGATGCAAATGCACTCTTTAGTACCTATTCGCAAGGTATTTTTAAATATTTAGTTTTGTAATCAATTGCTTTAGATTTATTTCAGCCTCGGCATTACATATTTATAATATTTTTTAACCCATATCATATCATATTACGGCTGGAGAAACCCAACAGTTCATATAAAATGATAGCATTAAGTCACTATTTCCAAAATTTGGTTATCAGCGATTGTATTATCTGCAATGGGAAAATTTTACACAAGTCCAATATAAATTTTTTTATTTTATAATTTAAAACAAAGAAACCAAGTAATATTTGGGCATTTCCAAATCCGAATAAAGAAAATGTGAACAAACATTGTCTTCTATGTACGGAAAATAGTCGTCGATGACAAATTAGAGTTTGCCTAATTTTGATTTACTACTAAACTTAAGCATACGTCAGGATAATCCCAATATTAAACATATTCTAATGTTATTTATTTTTTAAAAAGAACAAAACGATCCAGACCTGCGATACATCCACGGATGCTATAATCAGAGGAAGAGGCCATCACCACCACCCCTCAACTGCTCGGAATAAAATACGTAATTCTCGGGTTCTATATAGTACATCTCGTCCTCATCTGTTTCTCCTAAAGTCGAAGTCATGTCCCTTGAAATTGCAAAAGTAGGTTTTCAGAGATGTGAAATAAATTAAAGCAGATTCGCTTCGTTTCAATTCAAGTTTCACTTCTAATACTGGAGTCCATCTGTTGCCGTATTTAAACTAGCTGTTACACATCCTAGGACGAGAGATTTTTTTTAAAAATATAAAGAAAAAGAGATAAAATTAGTTTTACAAAAAATTGGGATGAGCGAGCTTAAAAGAAAGTTTGAACATAAAATACAAAGAAAGTTAAAGAAAATTTGGGATGCTGCCGCGTGTTTCTAACGCGCGATCTCTTGGTTGGCAGTCGGGACAGAGACAAATGTGTGTGATTATATATAAGTTATGTACGAGTCACATGAACTGCAAAGAAATTCATACTGTATAAATAAATATACACCGATCCATGTCAGACTGGTCTGATGCTATTCACTGATATTTTTTTTTTTATATAGAATGTCATCAACATTTAATATATTCATATGTGGGTTATAATCACAGTGAGGGAGTCATATAGGTGTATACAGGCAATATTTTCTGAAACCCACTCTTAGCTTTTTGGTTGGATCCTTAGCTCTCATTCAGCATCTACGACTGCACGAGAATCCGATAATCGGTGATCAGGTATTTAATGAACATACCTTGTATATACTATTGTTCTCCTTTATTTGAAAGAAGATGTGTGTGCGTAGAGGCTTTATGGTCACCATGCTTTCTTAATATATTCTAAAGGGTCGTATTTGTAATCAGGACAGTTTTTAAAGTATAATTCCACTTCACGCGAAAATCAAAACATTCTTGCATTGATCGTGTATTAATTTCAGTATGTTTCAGCATATTTATTGTCAAAGATCCCAGTTCCTACAATGAAAACTATTAACCACAACGAAATTAAAATCAGGTGAAAAAACTACAGAGGTTGACAATACATGCAACCCAAAAATGTTTATGAACCTTTGTAATATTTTTTAAAAATAAATTTACTTCCTGCAATTAATTAGTAATTATAAAGACCATGATTTATTTATCATGAAATAGAGTAAGAAAACTGATATTTCTTCCTGATAATTTCTTGTATGACAAAATCGCAAAAAAATAAATTAAAAAAAATAAACAACTATTTCAGGGTATTTTTGTTAAAATACTGTAAATGAAAGTTCATTCAAGTTTCGCTTTTAATACGGGAATGACACTGTTGCTATTTTTAAATACGTACTAGTTTTCTGACCTGGAAATAAATTCATTATTTAGAACAGTTAGATGTAGTTTTCTGTGTAATTATTCAGCACTTTATATCCGCCTTGTTTGATACTATCGACTAATCATTTGTTAGAAGAAGGTTATTAATAAGACATTGCGTGGGTTACAATCACAGCGAGAGAGTCATACATGTGCATCAAGCGTTTTCGGAAACCCTCCCGTAGCTTTAATCGGTTCATTAGCTTCCAGCCAGAACCTGTATACTGCAGTCTCTACAGCTGCATGAAAATGCGGATATCGGTGATCAGGTATGTTGTGAATATGTACGGTATGTTACTGTTCTCCTGTTGTTAGAAGAATGAACTATGTTCGTGCGTGTGTGCGTGTGCGTGCGATCAAGTGAGTCAGTACGTGCGTGTATCACAGCTTAATGTTAATAACATTCATATGATTTTTTTATTTGGTAATGTGATTGATTGAAGTACACTAAAAATGGAGGTGTTTATCAACGTTCCAATTATGGTCGATAAACGTAAGTGGGAATTTGTTGAAGGCGAGTTGATATCATTGGAGCAATTGGAAAATGTTTATAACGGGAATGAGTGGATAATAATGCCTTGCTGCACATTGTTAACAGACGTTAATCCCTCTCTCGGATCTTTACCTATTTGTCATAGCCTACTGCCTCATTATTCATGTACACCAGAGCAATCTTATATGTGTTACTAAAAAAAGAAATATAATCAGGAAGGAAATAATACAGGCTGCAACATGTTATTTCAGTTATCATGTCGACCCTAACATTCATACTGCATTCAAAGATCGTATATCTTAAGCTTTCGTGGACTTGGATAACTGCTGAGTTAGAAACACATAAAAACTCGGTCATAAGACTGTTTGATATACAAATGCACTTTTCAGTAAACTCAGAACTATGTTATTTTGCACATTTAAGCAAAAACAGTACATGAGCAGCTGAACCACTGCTATGACGGTGCTTTTGGGATACGCCGAATGAGCCATCTCATCCCGTTCCCCCTTCTCTCTCTCGCATTGTAAAGTGCATAAAATGGAGAGAGGATGGATTATCACTGAAGTGGTGTCGCGACTTTTATTTCGTGTTTGAAGTCAAACACTGAATATTATCTGAGAGGTCGAGACTGCTTTGAAGAGTCGACCAGAACGTACCTATCAAAGATATTTTGCTGATTTTCTCAGAAGGGTATCAATATAGACAAATGTTCAAAACACTATGAAATACTGTTGTTTATATTTACCTTTGTATTGGTTATATCATGAATAAGTACATGACACATAAGGAACAGATTCAATGCAAAAAAGACTACCAAAGTTTAAGTTTTGACTGGCTATATTACTCTATCGTATTACGAATTCAGTGACACGATGATTCACCGAAGGCAGGCTCATAGGTGAGAAAAGAGAAAATTTTTATAAGTTTAATGTATATATTGTCGTTGGAATTTTCACAAATCAGTAATTAGTCTTGAACTTTGCTGATATTTTAAGATATCTATTCCTTTTTATTAGTTTTCTGTTGTAAACACATTTTAAAATTACTTGTCCATAAATTAAAGCATTGGTTCCCAAAGTGGGCGTACCACCCCCCTGGGAGCGGTGGGATTACCGAGGTGGGGGAGCACTAATGCTGAATAATGATTTTTATGTGGTAAGGTATGGGGCGCTGAGAATAACCACGGGGGCGGTGGCCGAAAACTTTTGGAAACCACTGAATTAAAGAAACATATTGTGTCTCTGCTCAGTTCAACACAGAAGGTAGAATTATAGAAAAATATCAGTCCGCCCATGCATGTGCAGTTGTGTTCTTTAAGCTTTTACTCGAATATTATCCCGAACATACAAGATTCTGGTTAGAAACATTGGTCTGTAATTAAGATCTGCTAACAGGCACTCATGCATTACAACTTTTGTCCTCTTTATTCGGTTTTCTAAAGACAGTGTAGAGAGTAGTTTGATAGTACGGGCCAAGATATATAATTATAAACGGGTACATATAATCGAAAAAATGTACAATA
The DNA here is from genome assembly GCA_028554795.2 of Sinohyriopsis cumingii. Lineage (NCBI taxonomy): Eukaryota > Metazoa > Mollusca > Bivalvia > Unionida > Unionidae > Sinohyriopsis > Sinohyriopsis cumingii. The sequence continues at coordinate 68,119,633 of CM068834.1, read as the reverse complement.
ACAATATACAGTATACTGTTTCTTTACATAATTTAAGTCAAATGCGAGGGCACTATAGTCCAAAAGACAAAACTATAGAAAAACAGCTCCCAAGAGAGAACGTAATACTCCATTTATTGTTTCAAAAACCTTAGTGAGTGAGAATAGTGCCCTCTGGAACAGGTGTTATTCCCATAGCCATGAATAGCATTGCGTAATCAAGTGGAAGTAATACTCTCCTTAAATAGCCAGGGGGGGGGGGGGCGCGGGTCAGCCGAATATTTTTTATGGGGGGGGGGATGACAGTCCTCTCGCCAAGGACCCGAATTTTGTTTTACTTGTTGCCAAAAGTTAATCCGAACCTTGTATGTAAGCCGGGGTTGTTTTGAAATATACTGGGTCAACCATTTTTTATAAAACTGAAGAGCCGCACACCCGCGATATGTACCGATCAATGTTAATTTGTGCATGGAAACCATTTTAAGCTCAAATGAAAAATACTGGCACTGATTACTCTTGACAGACCAATTGTAAATATACCATTTTAAGCTCAGTGGAAAATAATATTACTGATTACTCTTGACAGACCAATTTTAAATATCACGAAAAGGCTCAATGGAAAATGCTGCCACTGATGTCTCAGCTGAGTTCTGTGCCTTATTAGCATAATGAGGGATATTATTTAAATTTCATTTTAGTTCTGTTGTGTTGTGTCTTCTCTTGTTGTTCTCGCGAATCTCGAGACCCACCTGAATTTACTAATTTCAGCCACTCTGGGTTGATCAGTAATACGACTTTTATTTGTGAATAAATACATTCATTGCCAAATCAATAACATTTGCGTCTATTGAGGGTGTTTATAAAGTTAAATCGGTATATCAGATTATGTCAGAGATTGATTAAAACCAAGCCAAATATGTAGTTTAGCGATTTGATAAATATTCACTTACCAATAAAATTAATGAAAATATCTCTCTACAGGTATGGTGTTGTCAGGTCACTGAACTTAAATGCATCACGGGGGAATTCCATGTTATTTATTTTAGCTCAATTCACAGCGAGATCCGGGCGTTGTAAAGTTCACGGAGTACAAAAATACGGTACATTAATTACCTGTAAATTATTTTCATATTACTAAAATTTTATGATTACAATTCGGTTTTAGTCATGGCTTATTTTTAATGGAGATAATCTTTATCAACATTTATTGTGACCCCCCCCCCCCCAACCTCGCTTCGTTTATCGTAGTATCGTTTTAGCGCTCTGCATTTTCTACCACCACACTGAATATCAAGTTCAGAGTTGCCCCTCACACCCATCCCGCATTTCAAGCATGGTTTTGGCCCTTAACTCGACCGTCGAACACTTGCATAATGATATGCACAATACTCATTACAAGAAGGTTTTCAACAAGAGGTTCTCGATCCCATCATAAGCTAACTACAACTATTTTTTATTCGTGAGATTATTATATAATATTATGTGATAATGTTAAATTAGAGAAACACTTGCCTTAATTACATAATAGGTAGGTGGACTGTAGAAAAACCATTACAGGAACCATATTATAATCTCACTGGTGTTAGACCAGCTCTTGTTAAGTTACAAATTTACCAAGAAATTTGCGAAATCAGATTAAATCGTTAGAAACTACGAGAGAAGAGTTTGCAAGATTATCTATAATTAAACAAGCCGCAGCTAGTTTTGATTTTTATAGAGTAGACGATAAGACAAAACGCCCACCGTGTGATTTACAATTACAATGGCCAAGAAGGAGTTCAAGCGGGACGGTGCAGCTCATGTTCCGTCAACGTTCCGGATAGATCACGAGGGTATTTTCATTGATGCTGCAATGAATGACCAACATAGGGGGATGATTATTAATCGTTTAGCTGGTGATAAAAAGTATTTATTTATAATTAAATTTGATATCGAACACCATGGTGGAGATGGCCAAACATCGATAATCCGGGATAAACTCGACCCTGTTCAGCAAGTGGCCTGCATATCGCCATTGCAGATACAAATTCTGCGCCGGGAATGCTGACAGCATTGAAAGGCCGTATTATGAAAAGTCACATCATGTAACTGCTGTTGTTTATACACTTTATCGTTTAAAGGAGCCGGAGATTAATGCTCTTCAATCGATGCGAGGTTCAGCATCAGCCACTGGCGCGCCAAATTGTGTAACTTAGCGGGTCACAGAACATTTTATTAACGCCCCCGAGGAAATGGACTGACAGAATCAGAAATAAAAGATAAATGAATGGGCAGAGCATGCTAAAGAGATTGTAGCCCGCATGGAAGGCATCGCCGTGTTGGAAAAGTGATTTAAATTTCCGATAGTAGTAAAAACACTAACCAAGGACGTTTTGTACGATTACAGCAACTATCGTAGTAAAGGTGCCACGAAAGCAATAGTCGACCACAACGTACATACGTGGACGGCAACTTTAACAAAATTTTCCGCCGCCAAACCTACTAGATTTTTACCACGGTAATATTTTTGAGAAAATCTGTAATATTAGTGAGCGCGATCCTGTATAAGTGTGGCTGTTTCAGAGTGATCCAAAATCGGAATTGGGGTCTGATCAATTCGTGTTAACGATGGGTAAACTTTACCTAGAAGAATCTCTCCATGATCAAATGAAATAGGTGGCATTAAGATATACCATCGACGATTCACAAACAGACATAGATGGATTGCTGAAAAATTGTTTTACAATCTCGTCTGCGGCTGCTCGTGTAGCCGGAGACACAAATTCATGGCACCGAACACCAAGTATTAAATTAGAGCACGACGGACTTAAGAACACAAATTATAACCCTGCCTGTGTAATTTAAGTTGATATGGTGGCTTGTTACCCCGCTAGTGTTTTTGAAGCGGGTGAATGTGAACGGTATTTGTCACGATTTGGTCATCCAGCACATGAAATGAACAGAGTCGTAATAAACTCTCCGCTGACAGCAGTGTATCTAACTAGATTTGCCGAGATTGAATTAATTGAGATTTCAGCAAACATTCATCCGTTTATTGTTGCTTGGTTTGGTCGGCATTTTAATAAACAAGATACGGAGATAAACCTTCTAGACTGCTGTGCAAAGAATAAACGTGGTTGGACTCCATAAGTGCTATTGAGATATATGACTGATGCGAGGATATCGACATCGTTGCTAGAGATTACGGCGATAATTTCATATAGGCCACAAAAAACGATCTGGCTTCCAACGGATGGCGATATATCATTTGTAAAAGACATGAGCCAAAGACTTATTGGCAAATTTACCAGGGAGTCTCATCTGATAACAAACGCCTGTGTACAAGTTTAATTATAGACCAAGCAAAACTTGATTTTATAATCGCATGTACCGCAGCAAAAGGTGTATTAGCGTCCTTGGGAGTGTGTAAACTTACCAAATGGAACACTATCGGTACCATCGCTCGCTGCTACGACGGTGATTCACCCCAATTTACTTATCTTAGATCTTCGATGCTTGCATTTGCATCAATAAACCTGTTATCAATAATTATCCGATGTACAAATTCCGCTGTTAGAGTCAGCAGAGATTCATTTTAAATAAGTAAATCGAAAATAGATCTTTTAAAAAAATCTTTATATGATGCATATTGACTGCATTGTTCCATGGGGTCATTGGATAATAAAAACAATGAATGAATACGTAATTATTCAGAACTTGCAGATTATAAACCACATCGTGTGTATTATAGCAACAATAAATTATCACAACGGTCATCGGAACCATCGGTTCATGATCCCATTTCACGACATAAAACTTATTATTTTAGTGGTTCTGGCGAATTCTGTAAATAGCATGTGCGTTAGAATTATTTAGAAATTTCGATATGGAGGTGCTAACCCCAACTCACCGCCAGTACTTATCATGGCTTTTTTCGATGGAGCGGTGGTGCGTGGACTCCAACGCGAATGGGAAAGAAATATTAGATTCCTAAAATCATCATTTGGGACAAAATATGTACTGTGTCCAAAGAAATGTTAGAACTATTTATTTGCTGGTAAGAAATAAAACAAACGGCGATTTCAGATGTGTGGCGATCAAGGACAACCCCCTATGATTACAGGAGAATCACCACATAAGTCTGCGAGATCATATCGACGTTTACGAGGAAATGTAAATGGATCACAGGGCCAGTGAACAATCATTATGAGAGTTGAAAGCATTAATTAGACTTTAGCCTGACAAGATTCATTGTGAGATAATGCGCAGTACAATTCAACAAACGGCGATCGATGACTTCTGGAACTAAATGCATCCTAATGATCTTATAGTTGCATCCATTAAAATAATTTGCAATTCTCTTCAATGTAGACTGTTTGAGCTTCAGAAGGAAAGGTTTCCAACCTTGGCAGTTTCATTATTTTATCGTTCAGATGATACCCGTCAACATAATATTGACGCTGAGATTCCAGGAACGTCGATCCAGCAAACCGTCGTTCTTAATGATATCGTTGATGATCCCATGGAGATTGTTGAGCAGGCTACAGCTACTATGCTGGACTCTAGGATATGCAATAACAATTCACTCATCGCAGGGACTAACACTCTCAGATAATAATGTTTGGATTGTAGACAATTATGTTGAATGGTCAAATTTAGTGTACCTGGAAGTATCAAGAGTTACAAAAATCTCTCAACTGCGGAGAATTGTCCACGACAATTCAAAGATGGTTTATAATCAACTTCACTAAAATTCTAGGCAAGGTAAAGAAAAAATTAACTGGATATCCGCGAGATGACCAAACTTTTTTTTATATATAAACGCAATTTTGATCTTGATATTGAATTTATCACGACACTAAAACAGCAACTAAAATTAACTGCTGCTGCTGTAACACAGTAATGATGTGGGAATATTGTCCTCATAACGTACGACAAATTACCGTGGACAGAAACGAATGTAGTCTCTGCCACACAAGTAAAAATATCGTGCTGACATGTCTTGAGTGTAACCGACGTCGACGAGCTAGTGCCCTGCATATAAATGCAGGCCGCTAGCGCGACTCCAATCTGGTGGTAATTGTGTAGTTTTAGGTATTATTTAGGTATTACCTGCAGTTGTTCACGGACAAATCCATGTTGGGAAGCCGCCAAATCTAGTCTTTAGATTGCAGGCCTTCCTAAAGATCTTACCACTTTGGAAATTTTGTGTGGTTACACTTCAGATAGGATTGCTCTTTCTTTTTACAAACTTCAAGTTCAACAGATTCATATAAATATCCGAATTTCACGTTGCTGCCCAACCATGGTTTCATAGGCGAGTCGCGTCGCGTAGCTGGTATGTGACGGGTTTCATAGCAATTCCACGCGTGACTTCGTTGTTTAACGCGGTAACCTTGCAACCCATACATTAGATATGTCCTTGCTCAGTAATTCCTGGACGTACTGATGTCTAAACAATCGCTCAGCAAGTGCTCGATTAAATTGTTCAATGATTGTCTGATCCCAATGTATTGCGTCTGATTTTAACATTGAGTTGTTTCATCAGCGATGATACTGCATTAAGAACTTCTTTGCTAGGATCAATCATCAGCAATCGCGCCCATCGTAAAGGTCCATGCGAATAAATTCGTTCAAATGTGGCTCCGACTTCAGTTACTGTTTTAGTCGATAGCGGTTCCACTTCCTTGTACCTACTCACAACGTCGACGACCGTCAACGCGTATTTGCTAGTGCGACTTTGTCGTCGTCGTGCTGCGCCATTTACAATAGTGTCATGTGGCAAACTCAAGGTATCTGCATGATGAACATCATTATGCGTGCTGACATCAAACCGTCCATGTTTATTCGATTTAGGTGGTGTTAAATAAATTTGCCATATTGCCTGCTTAGACGACCAATCAGCGTTAACACCACACAATACACCTGTGGAATCGGCGAGTCTGTTAATCGCTGATACACCTTTCTAATATCCTCTTGGACTATAATAAATTGTCTCCATTATTATTATTACAGGACAATTAATTGCCCGCCCCTACGGCTAACTTATCATTCATTGCCGATCTTTTCATGGCGATGTCGTTCTTGCCGTTCTTTATTTTGATACGCGACACCATGAGGATGACACGATTAATAATAGATCGCAATTACATGACATTCGCCTTATTTTGGCTGATTTTTCCGTCACTCTGATATTAAGTCGTGTTTCAGGACCACAGTAATTATGTCCTGAATGTTTTCCCCGGGTTACTTAGCCTTGGGAGTTCCTGTTAATCTCCCGATTGCGTGAATAATGTCACTGCCGGTGTTTCTGGCGACCGTCGGTAACTCGTCACCGCCCAGAAACTAATATTTTTTGTGCCGCATTTTACATACTTTCATGTGCGTGCACGCCTCTTATTCCCTGTCGTTGTTGCTCTTAGCCCAGTTGCATCCATGACCTACTTGTATCGAACAAAATATAGACTCATGATTATAAATAATACATATTCATACAATATGAACGTGATTGACCTTTCAGCGACACAACACAAACACAGGCAGCCGTCAAAAATCATCCACGGTTACCTAACTGTACTAAAGAAAATATCATTAGTCCTTTTGGGTCTAGTAAAACTCAGTTGCTGCTCGACCTGATAATGAGGTGGCTGAAATGGGACAAACTTTATTAAATAGCGCTATCCCCAGACGACCAGCAATGTTATGATGTCATCAAGGAATTCAGTGAAGTTGCGAATGATCCCTTAGAACACGATACAGGTCTTGCTGAATTTATCACCGAGGTTGATGATGCACCGTTGCTCGATGTCCTTGATGGCAGTATTAATAATCTTGTGGTTTACGATGATGTCCCGGGTGACAAACAAACAAATCCACCAAACATATTTTCACGAGGCAGACACAAAGAAACAACAAAAAAAAACAAAAAAAAAAAAAAAAAAACAACAAAAACAAATCACAGATGTCATTTACGTTACACAGCGAGTACACTGAGATCCTCACAGTGATGTAAATTGTTGGTTATCATTAACAACGTTGATACAAAACACATACTGCAAAATATTCATCAGACTTGGGGTCCCGTCGACATGGACATAAATAAGTTCAGAAACGTCTTTGCACAAGCTCCGAGAACGCCATCTGCATTCATTATCCAGCAGCATTCATTGTAACGTTACGGTTCTCATGATGATCAGAGCATAATGTACCAGCTGACCGCGAATAATCATCGAAATAATCTTGTGAGGCTCGGTATCGCCATGGCAACGTCAATATTTTCGAGACATGATTCAATATTCTTTCTGTTATTGCTGTACGTCACACTGTTAAACAACAAATAACGCCATTGTTAACAAAACCAACTCGACCTCCAATTCCATATACTTTGACATCTGTTTTCAAAAGCCGCCTTTCGATCTCAATGAATGCCTCAGCGGATAGAAAATATCTGATTGTATCTTGGACTTGTAGCTCGATTCGTCCACATGCGTCAGGTACACGCGCATTATAAGAATCATACTGAAAATCACGCACCGATTCATATTTGAGGACTGGAGCGTCCATTTCAGATGCGGGATCAGATCCATGATTGAAAATGTTATTATATTATTATTTGTTTAAAACGACCGTCGACTCAGGCCACATCTCGCTATCAGACTTGCGGATGTATTTTTGCTTTCTCGCTGGCTTGTTATTTTGTTAGTGAATGCACGCCAGCTAATTTCTTTAGTTGTTCATTTTCCGCTTGATTTACTATTTTACTGATACTTTTTGCAATCACCTCGGTGCTGTCAGTTTTTGTGGCTGCAGTTTTCATCGTATTAATCGAGTGAGTCTGTCTGGGGTGGCAGAGAATGCCTATCAGTAGCGCAAATATCTTTATCACGAACAACTCCGATGGTTTTCATTCCTAATTGTTTTGTAATCGGGATCGCTTTTAGGGCTATCCGTCTGAATGAACATTGAACATCACAATCACATCTCCGTAAATAACTTTATTTACTGGTAATCGTGAATGATGACCCTGACTATCACAGGTCCGCGTTGAGTATTGTGTAAAATGTTGGGTTTTTGTGTGTGTTTATTATCGTTGATCTGATTGATCAGTCACTGTAGAAATCGTCAGTAATTTCGGCTAATAGTGCCCGATAAATGCTGCTATCCATGACACTAAAGGTAAATCATCACTGACAGATCACACCTGCTTCATTGATCATTTCGGGGGAATTACTGCCCGTCGTCTTCCACCAATCAACATTTCAACATCAGCGAGGACATTATTGGGCCAAAGTTTATCGTAAACCGGCGGCGAGGTTTGTTTTTTTACGACCATGATCGCGAGTGGCAAGGCCACTTCTGTTTGCTTCTTCGTAGAATTCTTCTTTTTTAATGCATGTTGGTCTAAATTGTGATGGCGATAATATATTTCCAGATAATGGAGCTCTCGCAGATTCTTTGACTTGTTTCTTAAAATGTTCAAAGCCACCCTTACGTTTACCCCGATTCGATTTATACAATTGAACTTTGTATACACAAATGGAACCAATTTTTTAATTCTGAAACATCAGCAGTTTCTGGGTCTAAAAAGTATCGCAATGGCTTTTCGAGAAGTATTTTAATGCCTGCTTCGGTAAATTCAGTGGGTAGTTTTTATAGTAGCTTTTGGGTCTGTTTCTAGCGCAGCAAGATCACTTATATGATCAATCTCATCACTAGTTTGGTCGATACACCCAATTACACCTTGTTTTTCTCACTGTTATTGTTGAGCAGCAGCTATTTCAGCTAGAATTTGTAATAGAATCTTTCTTAAAAATAGTTTCTTTTCTGCTATTTTCCAGAAGCTTTAGCGTTCTGTCCCAGCGACGGAAGAATACATTTAGTAGCCTCACTAACCGGTTTAAGCAATTCTGTTGCACCTTCTGTAAATTCCACTTGAGATTCCTGATGTCGTTATTGCTGTTTGACAGAATCACGGACGGGGAGATATTTCTTAATGGCCACTAGTCATTGTAGAGCTAATTTAGCTGTACGCGATTCCATAGTTACAGCAGATTCACTCATTATTATTACAACAGTGATTTAATTTAACATCACCAGTCAGCGGAGAGACAAAATTTCAGTGTACATAGTAATGTACCATATTTTTTTAACCCACTAACGACCCACCGGAAGCCCCTGCGAAAAATGCGTCGTATTCCTCTAACAGTATAAAATTCCCCAGTAACGTATCTATGGTTGAATGACCTATTCGCGGCTAAACTAACACATGTAGTTAGTAGCGTACAGACACTGGACTGCACAAATAAACACAAGACAATGCACGCACACATCGTAGTAACAAACCTTTACAAAAGGACAAGGTTATCGTATTGTTTTGCTCTAATAAGTAAACGTTCATATAAAATCCAAGAGTGCAATAAACTGTGTGCGGTAATATTTCAGTAACCACGTTTGTGATCACTTTGTGAGTCACTTGGTGGAGTATCAATAACCAGCCTCTTGACAGGCTGTTGAGAACAGATACAAATCACACATGGGGGGGGGGTAGCAGCTAGCGTTACTGATTTGTTACGTAGGCACCTTTATTCATCAATTTTCAAGTACTTTATTTTTACAGCGAGCTCATAGTGTAGAGGTTAGCGTGGTTGTAAGTTTGTTAAGGGGAACTTTGTTCGGATTCAAATCATGTGCGGACAATTTTTCGGCGTTTATATATATATATATATATATATATATTTATATATATATATACCGGTATATATATATATATATATATATATATATATATATATATATATATATATATATATATATATATTTATATATATATATATATATACCGGTGTATATATATATATATATATATACCGGTATATATATATATATATATATATATATATATATATATATATATATATATATATTGGCGGATAGCTGCAATCGGCTTAGAAGATGTTGAAACATCAGTTAACGGGTAATTGTAACGAACATAACTTGACCCAGGTGAACTTGCCTGCCCCTACCCCCACTGTGGTGTTCATTTTGCACACATGGGCTCACTTGGATGTAGATGTGTGTGTATGTGTATGTGTTCCTGATTACAAACTGAGAATTATAACAATAAATATAACAATTTCCTATGAAATAGTATATGAAAGTCATTCTACTAGGCGAGGTCATCTCCTTTTGCTAATTAACTTTTATATTTCTTTTGCACCACGACATCACATATGGGCCTTAGCTCTTGTCGCGCCTCAGTAAAATGGTTGGTCTGTGTGGATTTCATTTTGCCAATCAGGCTTACATACAAAGTTAGGATTGGCTTTTGGCGACAAAGAAATCAACATTTTTACAAGATCGGATTGTAGAATCGTGGCCTTGGCAGGAGCGGCTTGTCATCCCCCATCTGGTCACCCCCCTGCTACTAGATCATTGTAGTTAGCCAGTCGAAGCTGGAGAATCTTTCTTGTGATATAATAACTGTAGTTATTAACTTAACAATTAAATTAAGAAAATGAAAAGCACCTGGTCCAGAATTCACAAAAACTCTAAACTTTAGTGCACATTCAAACTTAAATTTTGATAGTTTACAATATATAAACCAAATGAAATACTTACGATTTCAAAGAAGTGACGCGTTTAAATTCACATGTTTGTGAAATATGTATTTTGCTTATATTGAAAAAATAAAACATGTCAGAGGTAATATGGACTTAACTGAGCATTCAAGGTAAGTATTTTTGTTATACAAAAGAAAGAACTTCTTTTTATAAGGCTGAGAGTTTAGAGAACACGTTTTCCCAGAAGTGCTCGTTAAGTATATGCTTGATTGTATAATTGCTTCCTAGAAGTATTTTTAAGTGTATGCTCGATTGTCTATGATTTACAGAAGTGTTCACAAGACAGGCTTGTTTGTATATGTTTCCCAGAAGTGTTCATTAAGTATAGGCTAGACTATGTTTTCCATAAGTGTCCATTAATTATAGGCTTGATTATACATGTTTCAGTACAGAATTGACACAGCCTAAATGAAAGAGATCCTTCTATGACACATTGTTTGTTAAAATGGTTGTATGGACACCCCCCTGTTTTGATCTCAACTCTCAGTTATGTTTTTACAGGAATTGGACGTCCGCAATGCTTTTATCACCCCTTTATCTTGGCCTATGGTTATGGAAGATCGTGTGGCAGATCGTGAATTTTCCAGTGAAGTAAGTTTGCACGTTTTATTTCAGATGGTGAATCTCATCTTTGGATTGGTCGCATTTCAAAGCAACCATGGCTAGCTTACAGCACTTAGCCGCACGATCAAGCAAACTTATGGGAGGGCCCTGCATTCATCGAACATCGGCATATGCATTAATATATGTGATTCTTATGATAACCTGTTGTTTTTTCCTTTGTTCCAAATTAGATTAAATCCATTTGTTGTTTTTTAAACTGTCTTACCTTTCATAGTAATTTCTATTAGAATACATAACTAGCAGCAAAGATGATAATTTCTTCATCATTTACTTTAAATATTTTTTATATTTGGTTTTTTTTTTGATAAACAGTTTGTATCCTTTCTCTCAGTATTCCACCGCCGCTTCTCCGACAATTCTGATCTTAGTTTCACAGGCACATGACATTGCTCCATAGACATTGGGTAGACGACAGTATGTTGCGTGTGCTGTCCCATTTTCGAAGGGGCGGAAGGTTATTTTTTAAAATGCAATAATACAACTCGTTTTAAATTAAATACTTATTTAGTATGGTACGCTTATAACGGCTTACACTAATAAACCAGTGTGCGTGAATACAGTAAATGTTTATTTTGAAAGAGAAGAAGACATATTAATTTTTATTTTATTTCGGCATGCACTATATTTGCCTTGGATGCAATTCTTGCACTATCTGTACAGTTCGTGACCTGACTAGGTTGTCCTCAGTACATGCAAGTGTTCATAACCTGGCTGGCATGTCCTCAATGAAGGTTCATACTCTGGCTGGCCCGTCCTTGATGTAGGTTTCAGGCGAAGGTTAGTAAACCATAGCATGCATGAACACTTATATAAGGTCTAATTTGGTTGTCGGTAATAGCACTCTTTCCTTATTTACAGACATAACTCTTTGCAGGTTTGATGTAGACCACAAAGAACAAAAACTATCAGTGAATACAGGATACAAATTAAATTAAATTTGATGGATTGGATGTAAAATTTAAAATGAAAGCAAAAGCAACATCTGGCTTATAACAGAAATATAATTTTAGCTTAAATAATCTTGTAGTTAAACGTGTGTCAGGCACATTTTCTTCTTTTAGTACACGGTGGGTGGAGCACCAGTCCTCCAACAGAAAACACGTTTCCTCACTAGTGTTAAAGTCCAGAACTATTATAAAACATTGCTACTTGGATTTTACAAAAGTCCAGCATTATTATAATGCCCTAGTACTTGAATTCTACAAGGCTCAAGTTGAACTCACCTATTTTTTAAAATTCCTATAACAACTTTTTTTTATGGCCCATTGAATTTATTTCTCTGAAAACTGCTGCACCTCTTTCATACTCGACCGGTCAAAGGGTTTGGATGATCAATACCTTTTATTCTTCATCCAGCTGAATACATGTCATTTTAACACACACAGACACATGCCATGTGACTATTATAATTACATACTGTACAGTTTCTAAATCAAACTAACGTGTGTAGCATAAACTATTTTGGATGCCAAAATATTCATATTGGATGATGAAAACTTATCTTACACTAAAGGGAGGTAGTTGTTTTTGTTTAATACTTTTAGTTATTTCTTTTATTTCAATTTTCTTTTTCCATATTTATACCTGGTGGCTAGGTTCTGTAAAATATAATTTATAAATAAGATGAAAATATACTCACCCAGGAAACCAGATATCATCCATTATTGAAACATTCAGCAGTAAAAACAAAGATGCAAAAGTACAGGAAATCAGGAGGGACTTATATTACTAGAACTGTTCAGTTGTCAACTCTCTCTCCTTATATACGCTCATAAGGCTATATACATCGCAATATTTTCATACTCGACTCATGTGGCAATACTTCCTACGTATCATTCTTCACAATATTTCACGTTGCAACAGAACCCATCTGACTGAACAATCGAATGAGAAATTACCCTAAACTTGACATTATGTTTATTGTTAACATTGCTTTTAATAGTTGTAAAGATCTATTTATAGCTTGAATGCAATAAATAGAGACCCTCCAAAATTGAAAACACAATATATACATAACATTATAAACAATAATATAGAATATCTTGAAAATGTGCATATTTTTTCTTAACGTTTGATACTATATACGTATAATGATAACTATAATGATAACTATAATGAGAACTATAATGATAACTATTCTTACAAATTGAAATGTATGGCAGCATATGTGTTTTGTTTGTTCACATATCATTATGCATTGCTAGTCCAGGGGAGAAATGTATAATAAGAGTTTAATGACAGTAACTATTACTACTGTCCTGGAGTAACTGGTCTTGAAGCACCTAAGCACTAACTTTCACCTCTTCTGAAATATACTCCAATCAGATTATAACACCTTGATTCGTTTGAAACATTAATTATTTTAGTAAATCATTAATACATTTAAAATGTCAGTTATATATTCCTTCATAATCTGCTTGGCATGCTTAGAACCCGATGATTCTTTGCAATAGCGTACTAAATGGAGGGGGTCGGACGCGGTAATGTTTCCTTTTCTTTGCACATTTATTTTTAAGTATTTCCTTTTATATATCTTTTCATGATGATAATACTAAAATTTTGTTTTCTACATAATTTTATATTTAGAAGTGATAGTTTAGATTTGAGGACCATCGTTAAATGTCACTCGCTTGATGTGACAACTTACTGTGAATTGGACCAATGCTTTAACGCACATCACACAGAAGTTTACAGATTGAATTACCATACTATGTCTTGTTTGAACACTTGAATTGGATTTCTAAATTGTTATATGCCCTTGTCTGTGAGATGGGATAGAATAAAGTTGCCAAATAAATTTGCCAAAATAATCAAAATGTCTAAGATGTGTGTGTGATTTGGATTTTAATGTAGCTTTAACAATTTTTCAGTCATATCGCTACAATGTCTGCAGTGTGGCAGTTTAGTACCATTTTTGTAAGTCTTTGGTACGACTCGGCTGGGTTCGAACCCATGACCTCCCGCTTCCAAGGCAGATGCTCTAACCACTAGGCCACCGGAGCGGTAAATGTCAAAAATAATGGGGTTAGAAGCCCATTTTTTAAGCTGTTCTCAACCTTCCTATTTCTAACATAGGGGGGTTTAAATGTTCAGAAAATTGTGACTTAAGTCATCACAGATTGAGGAAATATTAATATATATTGGACACTTGCAGCAAGTACAGAGCGTTGCAATCTGCTTTGAAAGATGGAAAGATCGAGTTAGAGGAAATGCAGGAAAGATGCCAAAAATTATCAGCTGAGAAGAAACAATTACATGATCAGATTGTTATGCTCGAAGAAAGCTCCAGACTGATACATGCTGAAAAAGAATTGCTCAGGCAAAGGTACAAATATATATCTCCTATAGGGTTTCCTCGCTTCTAGAATAGTCTTGAAAACTTTGAAAAAAGGGGTAAAATAACCTATCAGTTTCTTTATAGAGATTAATTCTGAAATATTATCAGACAAAATACAGAATGATTGAACAGGAGTTATGTAATCTTTGTTTCCCAAAATATCTTTGCCCACTAACATCAGTGTTAATGAGAGACTATTATAACTGAATGTAGTGATACCACCTTATGTTGTGTCGGTTGGTATCTTTAATAGGAGAACTAGACAGGAAGCTATATCTACTCTAGAAACTACACTGTAAGCCTGTTGTAATAATTCATAAGTCTTTTTGAATGTAAAAAAGTGAAACAAAATGTTTAGATAAAATAGAAAATGTTATCTCCAAATCTTTTTGGAATGTCACTGGAAATTATGTTTTGAAAAGTTAATAAATTCTTCTTTCTGGTTTCTTTTTCTAATAGTTTGCATTGAATATATTTAGTTCATAAATTGTCTGCCTTTAATATGTTTAATAAGATCTACGGTTTATAAAGTTTCAACGCTACATCAATATTTTTCTCTTAAAGCAACAAGAGGGACATGTTATATGTCTTATATCTTTGTTCCATACAACATACTTTATATTTCATTTTATTTTATTTTATTTTCACTGCAACGAAACCATTGCTATGGAATAAAAATAGATAGCTTTATCTTCGAGAGATTTTTCTTTTAGTGAAGAAAATTTGATTTCACCTTGGATACAATGTTTCCTCTATGAAGAAAGTTAACCTTGTTTCGTGGCGAAAATATAATTAAATTTGGAAATTTATTTGATCTGGGTGGAAATAAAATTACTTTTCCAATGAAGAACACCTCGTTTGGACACAATGCATATTATTTTCATTTTAATAAAATTGTTTTGTGAATTTTTCTGCTATTTTACCTGGAATGAAAAACGTATTCTCGCTTAGAATTGAAATATTTTATTTTGTAATGGAAATGGAACTTTGTTCGCAAGGCTAATGCATTTTATCTGCAAACAAAATTAATTTTAGACATAAAGAAAACACTTTCGGTCATAACTGAAATGATGTTCTCCATAATTAAAATTACTCCTTCAGTCGACTTTTGTAAGTGTATTTCCTGTTGATAACTTGACTCATTTCGGTAAAGTGATTCAAAGTAGAGGTGCAAAGAGTTTGATTTATTTTCTGTCAGGATCTTCTGGGTGTGTTAAGTCAATCCATATTTGGAGTCTTTTCTAGAAAGATATTGTTTGCATCAGTAATTTTGATATGGAATAATTTTAGGGTTTGTGTTAGCATCTCAACTTCATAGCGTATTATCATATTGTTTTTTTTTATCACAGCTTAGACTTTTGGGGAGTTTATCATGAGTTATACTGTTTGTTTGTTCTTTGACATTTCCTTTTCAAGTGATTAAGTGTAAAACAAACATGAATAGATAATGTTTAAATTATATATATATATATATATATATATATATATATATATATATATATATATATATATATATATATATATATATATATAGAGTAACATTGATCTATTTATCACTCTAGCAATATGAATCTCCCTGTACCTTGTGTTTATGACCATTAATAAGTGCTTATTAATCTGTATAAATCCACTGTAAAGATTACACTTAGCTTTTAGGTTAACATCTAAGAGATTTAATGGTCATCTATCGGTTTAAAAATTTATTGCCCTACCAGTTTCAGTGATAAAGAATATAGTGAACATTATTTGACTAACTGCCATTTATAGAAGCATGTAAATGGAACAGTCCTATTTCCAATACGTGTTTGTCTTTATTTCAGATTGGATGAAATGACAGCAAATATGGCACATATAATGACCAGAGAAAATAAAGGCGGATTTGAGTCTCCCTCTGATCCCTTCAATCCCACAAAAATAGCAACAAAATTTACAAAACTGTATGAAGAACAAGCCCTATCCATCATTGAAATGTTTGGTGACAAAGAAATCGAAGGGGTAGAATTCATCGCTAATATAATGCAGGTGAGAATTGATCATTTTGTATTAACTTCAATAAACTGAAATAGGTAATCAAGTTACTCATTAATTAATAAAGCTTGTAACAATGGTCACTTGCAGCGTAAAAATCCACTCGAGATTGTATTAGTGTGGAGCTGCCCATCCTTTAAAGGATAAGGGTGAAAGACTTTTGCTGGTGCATGACATGGATTTCGTTACTTTCTTTGGTTCAACAGTGTATGGTTGCCACAAAGAAAGCATTGTTAGAGTCTATTAGATGTAAAAGACATTGTGGGGTTTGCACGTATTGGGGTGGGGTTCTGCCAATATAAATTAATTAAATTATGATGAAAGTTCACCCTGGCTCGTGAGGTTAGAAAGTTAAATTAGTGACAAGGTAGATTTACAGCTCTGAGCCCCCAGTCAGCTATGCCGACGGTTAAATTATAGAGAACACGAAGATGACATTCAATCAATAACAATTTAATAAATTCGATAATTTAAAACGATAACTTCCAATCACTTGTCTTTCCCTCAACCAAGTGACAGCCTAATTCATCCCATGATTTACAGTGTGAGTTCGATTTTCCCCCTGTCCTTGCATCTACTCATCTCTTTCTTTCCCGCTAATTACTTCCTTCTTTCCATTCTTCTAACTCCTCCTTTGTCTCCATTTCCCTCCCTACTATCTCCTCCTCCAATTTCGCTCCCAGACTTCAACTTCTCCTTTCTTCTCCTTTCCTCCGTCTCTCTATCTGAGACTACGGGACCAACTGTACCTGGTCTGTCCCTCAAAGCTTCCTGACTTCTCTCCTTTCTTCTCCTTTCCTCCGTCTCTTTATCTGAGACTATGGGACCAAACTGTAACTGGTCTGTCCCTCAAAGCTTCCTTATTTGAAGCTCTCTACTTAGAATTTCCTGCTCTAAGATTTTCCCGCCAATAACGAATGGCTATTCAGAGTTACGCTAACCTCCACTCTGGGTAATTTCTCTCAGCGAACTAATTCTGGCCGGAAGACGCGGAGATATCATTCTACCCAAATCAACGTCTCTCCCCTATCTCGATCCTGATTGGGTGGCGCTGTGACCTTGTCCAATCGTCTTAGCGGCCAGTTCAACCTGTCTGTCTTTTTGCAGGGAAAAGAAGTTAAGACACTCCCACTTCTTCAGGCAACTTCTTTTGATCTTGGATAACATTTCCACACCTAGGTGATAATTGGCTATCTGTGGCTTCGCAACTCCTATGTCTGGCTCTCCACTTCTAGCTACGGCAATCTTACATAACGGATTAGTGCTAGCCTTCGGCAATGTTTAACATCAAACAATGGCCTGTCAGAATTACCTTGATTATACATGTTTCAAACTGGGGCTACTCTGGGTTGGGGTAAACATGACAGACATTATTATGATCATTTGCAAGTATTACTAATTAATTAAAAAATTGTATTCTTAAAAGCTCACCCTACAACTTATAATATTACAAGGTGATTTAGGATCGAAAAAAACTGGAACAGAGTCCAGCTAAAAGAATGATAAAATATGGTATAATCCGAAATAATGTAATGGTTTGAAAGGATTGATGACACTTTGTTGTAAATAATAAAAATACATGTTTTAGACAGTCGTGATGTTGGCATGTTGATAACACCTGAAGACAATTTCTCAAGCGTACATCATTCTCTGAATGTTTATATACTGTCTGAAATGACTGACAAACACCAGAAGCTAAAACATCTTTATGATGATACTGAAATTCAAGATGGTTACACAAATATAAATCTATAGTACCAACATAGATAAGTAATACAAAAATACCTTAAAATACACTGAATTGAAAAAAAGGGTTACCTCAACAGTCTACCTGTACAATATGTACACAGGTGACCTATAAAACATTTACCCTATTGAAGGGTCCGAATTAATGATGTGGGTGACCATTGGCAGGCAGATTTTACTTATAGAATAGAACATCTTTCTCCTTCCGGCCTACAAAGGATTTTTAACAAAATTTGTTATAGGCAGAGCAGCAGTTAAAATTATCATACATATTGCAGTTGTTGTATTAGCCATTATTAAACATTTTTCTTTAAACAGTTACTCAGTCTTTCAAGAAAATGGATATTTTCATCAAACAGTTTCACTGTCCTTTTGATGCTTTACCGAAAACCCTTTTCTAAATGCTCGTTGTATAACTCATTTCGTTGTTACACTTTCAGCATGCTTCAGATGTTATTGCAGCATGTTTTTTTTGTTTCTTTGGGTCTGTTATTCTACTGATCACAATTTTCAGCTCTTCAAATCTGTTCATCGTACATTTTCAAATCGACTACTGTTTGCTGGTTTATGAAATTCCAAACTTTACCATTTACATTGACTAGATAAATAATACAGTTACTTAACTAACTTTCAGCATTCTAGAGTCTTTCTTGTTCCATGCAGTTTTGATGATCATTACCACGAAAGATGATGATAAAAAAAATGGATTTTAAATGTATACCTATAACATACCTGTCACTTAGAAAGGCAGCAATGACAACCAGCATGCCATAGGCAATGTGTATCAAAGTTACGGAATGTCCCAGTGGTTTAGTACTTGGGTTTATCTTTAACTGTGGTTTTTATCATATTTGTCATGCATTAGATATATACAACTTGTATGATTGTAACATGTGTGAGGTCATTTGAAAAACTGATGGGGATAAATGTGATAAGTCATGAAGCTGCATATAAGTGAAAAACATCACATGGTTACCAGATTTATGATGTATGTCATATTCTGTGAAGTTTCCGTATATATATATATATATATATATATATATATATATATATATATATATATATGTATGTATATGTTCAAAGCTTTATTTAGAAAAACTAATTTTCTTTTCAGGAAAGTTATAAATTTTGCAGAAATAAGGCTCACATGCAAATATTGACACTTACCTCTACATTGCCACAAGAAGTTAACCATCAGGTATTTTATAATTATAGGTAACTGCATTTGTATGGGAAAATATGAACTAGTTTTTCCGATGGTATACAACACAACCATGGGAGTGCAGTATATCCATCCGACAAAACGAGTTCATATTTTCCCATACAAATGCAGTAACATTTTTATTATATGCTCATTTCCTTATTCTACCCAAGGCTTTATTATATAAACAAAAATACATTACATGAAATGAAGTAACTGAATCTGAGCTGTATTCCATACACAAGTGCAGATTCATCAGTACACAACAACATTGTTAATGCGCACATAACTCTGCCCAAATAAATTTGAACTTAGTCGCATGCTAGACATCACTTTTGAAAGAAAATGGCGTTTTGATTATTTAAAATTGAAATTTATAGTTATATTGTGAATGAATGCGCATTGCAACAACAATTCCATTTGGTCTGGAATGAATAGATTTTGGTATTTTTGTAAATTCTACAAAATTTTGTGATTATGGACTGGATTTATCTGTGTCAGTTCTACATGAAGTACATCTGATTTCAGCAGTGAGGGAGCAGCGTGTTGACATCTGCAAGTGTATTTCTGTTTTGTCATTTTTGTTTGAAATCTTAACGTGGGAAAAATATGAAGTCTTTCAACTGCAATTATCAAAAAGATGCTATGATGTATATAATGTTTATTTCATTTTGAGTGCAGTAAGGAGGATGTAATTGCACTTGGAATATAGTCCAAATTACAGTACAGTTTCGAAATGTGTAATCAAGCTTGAGAACACATGACATGGCTCATGTAATTTGAATTTGCAGAACCAAGAAAGTACATTTTGAGGAAATTCAAGATGTAAAACTAAGTATATTTTTGGCCAGTCTTATTACCAGCTAAAGAAGACAGTTTATGCCTTGTCACTTGCATGTTATTTGTAGGGACCCAGTAATTTTATGTCCTGTCTGGCATCTATCAGTAGCTTAATTCCAAAACATGGAATGTGGAAAAGCAGCTGGTATGTGGCAGTCCACAAAACATCAGCTTTAGTTCATTCAGAGACAAATTTAATCAACCAAAACATAAAGCGTCTACTACAAGAGTGTACATGATTTGTTACAAAGTAGTTCCAAATACACTATTGGGCACACATGTGAGTGCAGTATAGTAAAATATTGCACAATTCTGACAATGTAAACTTAACGGAGTCAAAATGAGCATATAATAAATAGTAAGATTTGTTTAAATGGTTTGTCACACTAGTTTCCCAGTCTCCAGTTCATGTATCAAGCACATGTTTAACAGCATAACTTTTCCCACCTTGGTATAAATGTACATATAACATGTTTTAGATAGAATTAATAAAGCTGAACTTCCACTGTATAATTTGAGTTATTTAAAATCAATATCCTCTTTGGTGAATTACATGGGAATACTTCATGTGGTCTTGAATTTAGTACTTTATATTTATCTGCATTTCAACTTAATATAAAATTACAATATGATCATAATTCATAATAATACCATGTGACACTTTACTCATGTTTTGTCAGGTCATAGTTATCTTATTGTTATTTATATACAAATATTTGTTTTCTTTTTAGGAAGATGAAAATGCTGATAATGGATCACTCATTTTTTCGCAGGTGCTTGATGCTAAGTTTCAGATAAGTTTTGTGAACATAGTTTTTAAATATGCTTTAATTGGACAGACCTATTTTGCCCTTTAATTTTCCTTGGTTTCAGAGTTTCTATGGATTTTTTAGCTTCAGATTATGTAACATATTTCACATGACAAATGTGCCAACAGTAAGATACATACTTTCAAATTCACATGTAATTTTATTTTATTGAACCATGAAGCTCTGGTTTTGAAAGTAAATGAAGGAATCTCTTGTAAAGTTTTATTTAATGATGGTGTACTAAACTCAGTCCTGTTTTTCACATCGGAAAAAACTCACTCTAAATTGAATTGAAAATGTATAAGCAAAAGCTTTGTATTTAGTAAACAGATTAAATACAGATTTTATGGGTGGCACTATGTGTATGGAACTGACCTTCCATAATTTTCAACAAACCTACAGTTTTTTATTCCAATTTTGAAACCAATAATATGAGTGTATGTATTTTCTATAATTAGATTTTGACAGACACCGAGATAAATGACCTGTACCTTCTGAGATGGAAAACAGCCAAGTCGGAAACATTTAGAGACCAGATAAGAAAGGTAGGAAATCAGCTATGGAGCCTTGGTAAAAACACATACACACACACACACGTTTCTTAAATACATTAGCTGAATACTTCCAGATCTTATTCATATTTGACAATGATTTTAACTTTTCAATTGCATACACAGTGTCAAGAAAGCAGCCTGGAGCTGTCATCCATATGCTATGGACTTCATCAGCAGACTGATTTAATATCTGCTGACTGTTAACATCATTTAATGGGATGGTGAGCGATGTTAAGAGATTGTCCCAGATATGTTGCAGGTTGCTTTTTCTATATTGTTTGTGTATGTGATTGAAAAGTTAAAAGTTATTGTCAAATATGAATAATAACACTACATAGTTAAGCTTTCACCAAAGTACCATTGCTTGTCTTTATTTGTACTGTGGTTCTCAGGTTCTCATTTGTGTGTAATATGCTCCAGAACTAACTACTTATTGTGTTAGATGTATTTATATTGTAATAATTAATCCATTGCCTGATTCCTAGTTTGGAAGACTACACACACACACACACACACATTTAGAGGTCTAATCATGCTAGTTGAAGTGATTCAGTTTTTTACATTTCATACCCTGCCTGTTTGTATACAATAACAGAGTTAAGGCAGTACATAAAGTTATATAACAGTTTGCTTAGGTTTCTGAAAAGAAGAGAGTTTAATTTGTTAATATACATGTACAAAAACATAAACATAGAAGCAGTAGAATGATGACATGCTTTGATAGTTTCATTGTTGATGAGTACTCTATTTTACATAAGTCAAATTTTATCTGTACTCTCTAATAATTATAAAATAGTTTATTTAGGCAAGATATATTTTATACATAGATTTATTTGCAGTTATTTAACTCCTCTTGTATAATTTCCCCGTCTGGTATTAGTCTTTGAGGTAAATTTTGTTACAAGGGAACATTCAGGCAATCTGATCTGTTTTATTGCTTTTTTTTTAAAGGATTTTAAAACTTTCGCTACAAATAATATTGATGATGGGATCAAACTTAAATTTCAAGAAAATCAAGCTAAAAACATCTTGATGAGCTTTATCTGTGATTGTGCTGACATCTCATGGTTGATTGCCACTTGCCATCCTCCCTTGAAAATGAGGTTTGACGTGAAACACAAGATGTATGAGGGATGGATACAGCGCAACTTCAGAAAATACACGACCAAAACAGCAGTGGCTATGCACAATTACCCTAAGGGATTTATAGTCTGTGTTGCTTGGCCTGTGCTTGTCTCAAGTGATGATAGTCTATTACATCAAAGAGGAGAAGTAATAACCATTGATTAATCCCAAGATAATCTGAGGTATGGAACTTGTTTTAAAATGGATGGATGGATGGATGGATGGACGATAGATATATAGATAGATAGATAGATAAATGGACAGACAGACAGACAGAGAGATAGCACCAGCATAAACTGAAAATTTCTAACTAGCAAACATTTATTTGAACATTTGACAAAATAAGCACAACAAATTGACACTGAAACAAAAAAGGAAGTTTGAGACTGCCCTAGGTAGAGGTTGTAACTTATAGTGGCCCTTATTTGATAAACTGTTAGTTTTAATTGCATGCAGTCCCTTGCATACAAGTACCCTTTTGGTAATAAAGGTTGACTAAATATCTCAGGTCGGAAATTTTCAGAGTGTTGGTCGATGCAAAATGTATTTGAATCTCCCCCAACTGCATACCCTTAATGTTCTGCCTCCATGGTTGTCCTTGGATAGGTAGGTATCGTCGAAGGTGATACATTTTATTAACCCATGAACTCTTTATTAATATAAACCTCCCACTAAAATTCAGATAGGGATTGAAAATGTGAACTAGTTCACTGTCTAATCTTGCTAGTGAATCTGCTGCTGCAAAAGAAAATTGTATTTATGTTATTTCTTACTTTCTTTATCCCTCTGTTTTTTTTTTCCAGATAGAGAGCTGCACACAAATCAGAACAGATGCTTGTGACTATGAAGCAGCAAGCTTGTTGTACCAATATTGTAGTAATGATATTAAATAAGTAATACTACCAGTAAGCTGGTTATGTGTAATACTGGATGTCCACAAACTGAAATCCTTCAATGGAATATAGCAAATATCTTGATACAATATCTTGATACAATATAGTGAAAAATATAAATCATTATCTCAAGGACAAAAAGCATTGGAGATGGACAGTTTGTGAAAATGCATTTTGTATCCTGAATGACTTTGTGTCACCTATTTTTACAGCATTGTGTGGATTATATGATGTATCATATACTGTATTCCCTGACGCAAGATTAAATACCTGTGCTACCAGGTAACTGGAAAGAGAATCAGAAAGTACCACAAGTATCATTTTGTTTTCATTAAGACCCCCCCCCCCAACTTCCCTGCAAGAATAAAAACAAAGCAAACCCCAAAAAATCAAGACCCCTCCCCCCCAAAAAAACCCCAAAGAACACTGGGAGTGTTGTCATCTGCATATCCAAGTATATCCTTTGAACACATTAATGGGTGGATGGGTGGAATTACAATCTTGCTAAGTCCTTTCACAGTATTCTGAGGAAGAAAAACTGGCTCAAAACCCTTCACCTATTTGCTTACAAACAATCCAAATATCTTAGGCAAAAGTCCCAAGTCAACAAAATTTAAGGGGTTATCTCCCTTAGATCACAATGCCATTTATACACAATACAATTTAGCATCTTTAGTCATACAAGATACTGAATTGGCTGTTAATACCAGATGTACTTGAATTAAATAAGACTCTGACAAATCTCAGTTAAACTGATAATTTATATTAACTTATTGAGAGCTTAGGGGTTAGACTTAAATGAATGCTTGAGATAGAGAGGTAGTTTCATTTAGAGGGCAGGTAGATAAAATATAAACTTAAACAGATAAATAGGTGAGGATAGATAGAACCAGCATAAATTAAAATCTAAACTTTGCTTTCTGAGAAACTTCGAAAAATATAGTGTAAATAATGACAACAATCACACTGAATAGAAAATAGATTGCCAAGTCAGGATATACCTATTATTTCTACTGTTAGTTAATCCAGGGGAGACAATATGGTGGCCAAAATTGCTGCCTCTTTCCTATCAGTGCCTCGTTGATATCAAAGTTAGTCCAAATAACTGTCTAGGTGAAACATTCCAAGAATGTGGAGAATAAAAATCAGCACATGCCACCACCCCCAGCTTTTTACTTATATATTTTAAATGCCTGCTTCCTGTGCTGACTTTGCACATGCATGCAGTTTCCCTCTGGTAGCCGAGTTTAAGGGTGCTTCTCTGGCTAACTCAACTCAGCTGCAGTCTCCCAAGATATGACCAAATGAGTGGTCATGTGTCCACTCACACACCAAAATAATTGTAAAGTTTGTTTTGGGGTTGGGAAAATTGTTCTCCAGTCCTTAAACAAACCTCACAAGTTCTGTTGGATATTAAGCACCTGCAATAGGTCATTATTTACCTAAGTTGTACTGAATTTTGAAAGACTGAAAACTCTTCATTGTTACACCTTATGAAAACACTGGATAGGACACTGAGTTTTAAAATATTGGGGGATGCTTCTTGTTGAATAGATGCCACATTGGGTGTGGTCTCTCTGGAATTATCTGCCACCTTTAGTGCCAATTCTTTGAATCCGATTGACTGAAAACAAGACATTGAATAAATTTATGCATTGTGCACACCTGAAATGTGCTTTATATTCAATAGCACAAGTTTAATTTTGGACAAACTAATTTGAGCACTAGTTATTTCCTTACATCGCTGTCAATGAGTCAGATGCAATGAGACCAGCACTATTGAAAACATATCCTGAACCTTGAGATAAAAGATACCAGCACTAAAAGCACACTAGAAACCCCAACATGTATATACCTTGCAGACTCTTTCATTACAATTAGATGATTATGATTTACTATGATATCAAGCCAAACATTTGTGTATTTTCATGCTATGAGATACTTAATCGTATGTATTAGCTTAGTAGCTCCAGTGGGATCATTGACCATCTTCTATAAAAGCTCTGCATAGTCTTATTAGCTGACAGCAAAAGTAAGAAATCCCATTAAAGACTGTAAGGGTTATAGCGTGAATCTTGTCTCATTTAACAAGTCTTCTGTTTTGTTTAGATTTAAAAGTGTTTTCCCTTCAAATCGTATGACCACAATTATTGTGTCAAATTCTATATCTAAAAGAACCAATTACAGGAATGGCTCCCGTATGAAATAATTAGGCGGATTCCACCTGGAACTTAAAGGAGACTAGAAATCAAAATTTTCCTTTTACGTATGTAATTCTCTACAGATTTTAATTCGACTGCAATGTTTATAAATTAAATATCGTAAGCGGGTAGTGATTATATTGCGTGGAAGATACCACGATTCCGTAAATTGCCGAGTTTTTCCGAGTTTTGATGAGACGACAGATCACGTGGTACCGTGACGCTATACTAGCGAGTCCTCGAATACAAACATAAACATTGGCGAGCGAGACAGACAGGAGACCAGATTTGGGTTGTACATTCAAAAGTTGAATCTGCAGTCTGATATAATAGTTTATGTACTGTACTGGTAAGTGCTAAAAGAAATTTGTTAGGCACAGGCCCCGGGCTGGTGATTTAAATAAACTAAAGTCCTGAATGAAATTCGACAAGCCCGGACAGTTCATACCTGTCAACTCTCAAGCCGGGAGAAAAACCTCCTGATTTTCGGGGTATTTCCTCTTCTACCTCCCGATCTCGTAATATCTCTCAATTTTGCGCAGCGAAGTCCCGATTATTACATTATGTCTGTCAATTTTCATTTGTCAGAAGGAAAAAAACCAAACTCAAACCATTTTTAAATATAACGTATGCAATCCACAGTCTAAACTGCCACACTGCAGACATCGTAGCGATATGACTGAAAAATTGTTAAAGCTACGTTAAAAATTCAAATCACACGCACACACATCTAAACCGGCACTGGACGAAATAATTAATATCATACAACAGTTTTTTTCTTCTTCAGTAAATAGAACGTGAAGATTAAACATTATTCAAGTAAATTTCAGATTTTTTAAACAACTACAACAGTACTATAGTATTAAAAAAAATTAAAAGAATAAAATTGTCACCAATTAGTTTAAATGAATGATCACTTTGAAATTTTCTCTGCAAACAAAATCGCATCTCCATTTCCGCCAAAGAAACTCGGCCAGTTAACACCTGACCATCCTCTACCGAATATGAAAAGTTTAATTATCATGATTAAATTACAAAGAATAAAACAAAATATACCATGCAGTATATGTAGGCCTAAATAACTAATTCTGAATAAATATTTTATTCAGCAAACTGTTACAGGCATTAAGACTTAAACCTAAGGAAATAAGGTGGGGCATAAAACGTGAGAAAAACAGTTGCCACAAGTACGGTAACTTGTGACTGCAGATTTGAACTGTTAAAATGAAGTCCATGGCATCGTAAGTAACAACAAAATAGGCATCGTTTATTTGGTAATCAATTGCTGGTGCTTACGCATACACACACTGTCGAACATGGTTTCTTTGAAGTATGTCCGAAGGGAAGTCCTTTTCACAAGATCAATGCAAGGATAAGGATTATGTTCATTAGTCACACCGGCTTTATCGTTTGCGTACTTAAATCAAAACTTTAGCTATTTTGCAATTTAGCCAGAACTGACCAGAATATGCAAAAGGGGCTTGTCATGGGGGAATAATAAGGCGTATCACAGGGAGAAAAGGCACGTCAAATGGGCGGTCGCACATTGGGGCAAGGGGGGGGGGTTCAGTAAACCCCCCCCTCGTTCTATTGTCAGACAGTTAATGTAAAACTTTTACCTCTTTTTTTAATCGCTGCTTTTTAACTGCCCAAGGAATAGTTTTATATCAGTTCCAATTATTACAGATTACCGTTTATGCATACTACATGTCTACAATGCATTTTTTAAAAATTTTTAATTTTTATAAGATTATTGAAAATTGTGTTTTCTCGAAACACGACAGCTTTAGACTATTATTTTTAGCAAAGCTTCCATTTGATTAAAATCAAATCTAAATTTCACCTAGGACAGTGTCGATTTGATTTAGATTGTGCCGTGTTAAGGCATGTATGTCAACATCTTGAAAATACATTTACTCATTTCACCAGCGCAATCAAAGTTTCCTCAGGCAAACAATTTTTGTTTCGACAAGCCTGACAGGCACCTCACTTTGAATACAGGATGGGCCGGAACTGAAACCAGAAGGAGCCCAGGGTGTCGGGCTATCAGATTTGTTTTTAGCACAGCTGTTTTTAGATAAAAGATATGTGGATTGATTGTTGCATTTTGTGGTCACTTACTCGTCCTTCTGCCTATTTTCGTAACTCACACATTTAACACTTTTCCCAGGATTTAAAATGTCCAAAGGTATGTCTGGAACAGCGCCAACTTTTAGTCTAGGCCTAGCATTTGCGTATCTTTGAGCTGCTATTTTTTCATGATCCCTCTCGTAACATTCCTTTGAGAAATGTAACGATCACATAGTGCTGTATGGTGTTGCTTTGAAATCGA
Source organism: Sinohyriopsis cumingii (assembly GCA_028554795.2). NCBI lineage: Eukaryota > Metazoa > Mollusca > Bivalvia > Unionida > Unionidae > Sinohyriopsis > Sinohyriopsis cumingii. Next base: position 68,091,366 of record CM068834.1, on the reverse strand, counting down.
CTCGTTTGTAATAATGTACCCATTCTTTCATTATGCCTTTATCTTTCGTAAAAGATTTTTTTAAAATTTATGTCAACAGGCTTTTCTTAATGTTCTATTACACCCGTAAGCAACGCAAAACGGTATTGTCTTTTACTCTGGCAACTCCCACTTGGGCTGCTGGAGTCGCTACTATGACGTCACATCCCGAAAGTAACCGAATAGGCGCGGAAATTTTGCATACGAGGTCACGGAAATTCAGCTCCTAGAAGATAGGCCAATATTTAAATATTGGCATTACGGTCGCAGATGATACTTCAGAATAAGGTTTTCAGCTATAGTACTTTTATTATTATTCTATATTGCCATTGGTTTCTGGTCTCCTTTAAGCAGACTCCAGGCGGAATCTGCCTAAAATGTTAAAAATCTGGTTAATACAAAGGCGGACATGGAAAATTTGAGAAATCAAAGATGAATCCATCTAGAGTCCGTCTAGCTCTAAGATGGACTTTTTGTCAAATTCCTGTTTTCATGCACACTTAAATATCACCATGGTTAATAAAGTCCTGTTTAATTCATATCCATTATTTCTTTGAAACCTGCTGAAATGTCTGAAACACCAATATTATATACACTTTACTGTCTCTAATATAACTTTTATTCCTTTCTGTAACGATCACCAAGATATGCGTTGACTATGCTGTATATTCACCCCAAATATATATATATTGCTATGCCAGTCTCACAATTTTATCTTATCTATATGTTCAGCACAATTATTAAAATGTTGCGTACATGTACCTTGTTTCCAATGATTAAGTTGCCTTGAGACGGTCCTTCGTTGAAAGCACATGTCGGCTTAGAATGAGATCGACCGACACTCATTTCATCCACTGTGATGATTATTTCAACTCGTCACTATGTTTCGAGTAACTTTTGATACTTATGTATTACTAAATGAAGATATTGTATGTTTCCTTGTTTCCAGTGTATTTTAATCAAATATTGCCTCCTGGAACGTGTTCTGCTAGGCTTGTAACGGGGCCATTGTTCTCAGCATTCAATGTTGCTGAGAGCGAGGTGGTAGCGTTCCCGTTTCTAACCCGAATCGGAGATACTCGAGTGTCCTCATTGTTTGCTTTTGTAAACATCCGAGATTCTCCAAGGTTACAGAGAGTATAAATAAGCTCCCCCTCCCCCGGACGGGAGGGAAACTGACATTATTGAACCGTCTGTCTCCTTTCGGACCAAAATTAAAAAATTCTAAATCCAAATTTTTATCAGTCATGACTAATTTTATTCGGGTAAAAACCATCTCTGAAAGTGTTATATTATTGCAATATCTAAATTCGGATTTGCCCAGATTTTGATTTATTCAAATTTCGGATTTGTCTAAAAATTCGGAATTGCCCACATTTTCATTTGAAGGTTTTATTTTATAGAGAGTTTCTATAAATAAGGTTAGTACAGTTCTCCACCAATAAGATTATACTTTCATGTTATAAAAACATAATCTTCATTTTTTTTTAAAAAGTAGTTTATAAAACATTTATGCTAAAATCATTATTTCTTAACGTATAAATGAAAAATGGTGTATTAAAAATAATTTTGTTTGCTTATGTTGTATAGTAAATGTACGTCATGAAGTATTATTATTGTGTATGTCAATGCAATTGCGATCTTGTATTAGAAAAAGGAAATAAGTGAACACAATAAAATGTAAAACATAATTTATTCTGTATTTATTTACATTATAAATAGTACACATTTCTTCATTCTTCTCAATAATCTCCTCTGTCCTTTTAGTTTTTTATTGTTCAAAAATATAAATACAAACACCACAATCAAAATGCTACATTCATTTCACCTCGAGCCAGTATCAGGTGAACCCAGAATATGTTATGAATGAAAGAACCGTAGCAAACAGTCGTAAATTTTTTTACATATATATATATACCATCTTACCAGCAATAGGGGATAGAATTTGTAATATTTTACAGTCCTGTGGAATGGATAACAAAGTGTATGTTTGGCTGTGACAATGAAAAAACAATGTCTAAAGGTTGTGGAAGAGCTATACAGAAGCAATAGCTGAGCACCAAATCGCAGGGGTATTTTTTAGATAAACTATGTCATTTTTAAATATGAACTTACAATTTTCAAATGCACAAGAAAACTCATACTTTGTAGATGAGAGTTTGTTTCAAGAGATTGACATGCAATGATTCATGTGCGACAATAGTTGTGAATGTATACAAATTCTTGGATTGTAATCCCAAATATTAAAATTGGATTGCGCATTATATTTCGTTCTTGTCAACATAATCATATTGCAGCATTATTTCATGACCAATTGCATGTTAAAATAGTGAACTCTAGGTGTTATGTTCATTTTATGAATTGAAAATTTTTTCATTTTAGTGGAGAATTTGTTCCAATTTAAACTGCCTTAATTTCTTTGTTTTTTTTTCGTCATTTTGTACGCCTTCAATATCGAATTATTTTTGCTATAGATGTGATTTTGGGGCCCTGGATGGCCAAGTCCTATAAGACGCTCGCCGTTACAGATCACTTGCACATGTCACCTGTGTCCACTTGAGTTCGAGTCTTGGCTCAACCAATGTGGGTTTGCAAGATAGCTTGCCAGTAGCTTTACACGGATCTTCTTCCACCAGATATACTGGCTGCCAAGTATAGCTTACCATGTGCTGACAAATAGTATTTAAATCTCACAGAACCAAAACAACTAAATGCGATTTTATGAAACCACCATTCCATCTGTTTCTCATCAGCTTAGTTCACCTTGTTGAGAGGAATTTGTATATGCATGTTTCGTCCATTTATATGACAGGTTTATGTGCTTAATAGGTGTGAGAACAGGGAGTTTCTGTTGTCAAGCTCAGTCAGAGGCGTAGCTATGATATTTTGCGCCCGGGGACGAACTATAAAATTGGCGCCCCAGCCCCCTCCCCGTTTAATCACATTTTTGAATATTACCCTTGTTTACTTATTATAATGTAACGTTGTAAGCCTCATTTTGGTGCCCCTGTACCTTGGCGCCCGGGGACATATGTACCCCCCTGCCCCCCCCAGCTACGCCTCTGTGCTCAGTGAGAATAATCCTTTGTTTTCTCCAGTTAGTTTCCTAATTAGACATCCCTGTTGGAGAAGACTACACAGTTGAGGTATATATCATGGTGATAACATAGATATATAGTTTGAATTATTAATTAGAATATACCAGGAAAACAAATTTGTTTCCAATTGACGATTGCGAGAGTTCTGATGTAATAAAATGGAAAATAGTTAAGAAAGTTAACATCTAATTGTAATCATTATGGAATATCAGAGTGAGTATGCAACAAAAAATCTTCCTGAAAATGTTAGATTTGTAGTAATCTTTAAAAGCATAAGATCATACCTGTGGCAATTAGGGATGAAAACTTGGATCAAATTAAAATAAGACCCATATAAACTTTTAATGAAAGTCTGCTTTTTAACTTGTTTTCATTGAAGTCGCATGTAAGCACCTTAATACTATAGATCAGTTTTATGACAATAGATTTAACTCTATGTAATAGAAAATAAGTTAAACCAACAATTTAAGTAGACTTCAAGAATTTTTTTTCCCTTGAATAAAAAAGTGAAAATTCAAACCACAGTTTCGTGAATAAAACTCCAAAAAGTCCTAAATGTTCTAACAAAGGTTCAACAGTACATAATCTTCTGCTTGAATATCATGATGTAACACAACGGTGTAATGCAGAATGACTTTGAATAAGTTCTCAATTTCCAAAATAGTGTTTTATTCTAAAAAGTCAATTGGCACTCTACACTTCCAAAAAATAATTTAAATAAATAATTCCTGTCAAATTGTATCTAGACACACCTAAATACGCTGACCTTAGATTCCCAAGACATTTGTGCAATAGGAATGAATTTGTTATATACACACACACACACATACATACATACATACATACATATATATATATATATATATATATATATATATATATATATATATATATATATATATATATATATATATATATTCACTTGATCTGCATTACATTTGATGTGAAAACACCACTGACTAGTAAAGTCAAGAAAACACCATATATATACTTCTTAGAATTATGACAAAAGTCGGGTAGGTACAGCCAGTAATTATAGACATAAATTAAACACACAATAAAAATATATGTAGCAAGCAGCCGTACAATGGATTTGTTAATTTTTTTTTGTTTGTTGTGTATCTCATACAAACTAGTACCACATCGTCATCTGCGATTGCTTTCTTTGGATATCCTTTTGAAGTGTATCATAGTTCTCTTAATCTGTATATATTGTTTACTTTGTATCTGATTTTTTAATTTTGCATCTGTTTTTTAAACACAGGATTATTTTATGTTTTCTTTCAGAAAATCATTGTTTTAACTTGCCAATGATGTATTGAGCTATATGTGTGATTTTATACATGTATGTTGATGAAACAACTATTCGATGTTGTTATTTTTTTATTTTTTTAAATCCTAGCTTTTAAAATAAGATGCTGAATAAAATATCTTGCTTTGCATTATGACATGGATAGGAAATTTGTTAAAGTTTTCTGCTAAAAAGCCAAAGTTAAGCCTCATTAGGAAAATGTATTTTGGTGTGAGTTAATAATCTTTAATTAGTTGTGGAAATGATTTAGTACTTTATAAGTCTACTTGTAAGATTTTACCAAATTGATCTTTACAAAACACTTAAGTTTCTTTGATTACTGTTATTCATTGCCTGATTGCCAATTATTATTTCTTCCACACATTGGCAGTCACATGGCCAAGTCATACAAATTGATTACGTTCCAGTACATTATGAATGACTTTTACCTTGATGTTTTGTATTCACCATTATTCAGTACATCAGTACTCTCACTTCCAAGCTTTTGTTTTTAAACATTTCTCAATATGTAGGATTATAGCAAGTTGTTGCTATCAGAAAGTTTAATTGAGAGATGTGAGAGATGATGATCACTTAACTGAAAACATTCACGGGTCCTGCAATGTAATTTTAGCTGTACATATTGAAAACATATTCCAGTTTTTATTCATAATATGTCTAGATAAAATGTTCATCGGATTATCAAGCAAATAGTTAAATCATGATTCAGATCAAGAAGTATCAAGAATACCAAATAATGATAATACAATATATCTCCTTCAGTAAGGACCTGACACTTGTGAAAGAAACCTGATACATTTGAAAGAAACGATAAAGAAGTTTTTGTAAACATGACAATCTATTTTAGATTGTTAAGTATATTTGATTTAATTTTTATATCTGATTTAATTGTTTGTAAGTTTTAAAACCTTTCTATTTTTATATTTCATTATGTCAAAATAATGTAGTTCTGTTTATTAGGAATTCGATACTTTTCCATAAAATAGTTTGACCTTGACTGTTTGTTTTAGTGGGCACGTGGGGCTGACCTGGTTCCCGACCTTGATTCGGGATAGGTAGCGGTCACGTCAACAAGTTCTTTTTTTATTTATTTTTGTTGTGGGACTAATAAGAGTGAGATCGAGGATGTATTGAATCCATGACCCTAGACTTATAAATAGTTTTTAGTGAGGTAAATACTTTTATTCTCGGAGTAAAATTAATGATTCTTATCAAGGACATACAGGGGCTACGTGATTTTTTAAAATATACGTAAACATGACCACGTGACCCTTATCCGGGGAGTAAAATTCAAGTTTTAAACCATCGTTTTAGAGAAACAATCACAGTTGGGCTTTTACACTGGAAAGTGTCTGTTGTATCTTTTGAAGTTATTTCGAATTATTTGGATTTCAAAGGAGTAATTCTTTTTTTCCTGGAAATATACGAGTGCTCATACGAAATTCTTGAACAAAGACATCTCTTATAATTTTTTTTTAAGGATTTCCAAAACCGGAGTGATATTTCTTGTATCTACAAGGAATTGTAGACTTCAACACAATACAGGTTAGATCATACGTCATCGCCTTCCATCTTGGATTCCTCGTCTGGACATGAACTTGAAATCATTAGAACATTTTATTATTAGGACTTCTAAACTTTTATTCTTGGATTATTCTTAGATTATTTTTTGGATTTGATTCTTAAAGCCGTAAGTTCACATGTTTTTATTTTTATCGTATTTTTCCAGGGAAATAAATTATATTTTTCAAAGCTTATTGTTTTTACTCTTTCTTGTGTTACTGTTTATTCGAACCTAAGCACGTAACATCAGAAGATAGAGATGCTGTTCACATACGTGAAATATAGTAGTTGAATTATAATTTTTTAAAATCTTTTCTGTGTGCATCATTTTAACAGCATTGTTTCCTTAGTCTTTAACAAAGTTTCTAGAATTGATTGCAAACATTTGTAAACATTTAATTACACAGTTTGGTTCTATGTAAACTAAAAACGCAAAGAACGCGTGACTTGATTTGAGGTAGAAGCAAATTCCTGCTGATTTGTGTTTTCCTGTTTTTATTGAACACTGTGTACTTTAAAAATTACAATATAGAACAAAAATATTCTTAGTTTTTATTGATAGTTCATACATAGACCGATATAATCCTTTCTTGGCATTAGGTGTATCGTGTTAGTTATTTTGCTACCTAATATTTTATGTTCAAGTAATTTATTTCAGAATAAAATACTGAGAACCTTCTTATAAAATTATTTTTTTCTCTCTGTTCTGTTGAGATGAGGTTAATTTCGACAAATCCTTTCTCCCATAATGTTGCATTTTGTTACTGTTTTCAACAAATATTATTAACAATACTTCACTGGTTTATACTCTTTTTGTTATTCTGACTGGTGTTATATGTTTCTGTACAGGATTATATACATTATTACAGAAATTAAATTCAATTTCAGTTTTATATCGTGCATATTTACTGGACATTTATCAAACCAATGTTTATATATATATATATATATATATATATATATATATATATATATATATATATATATATATATATATATATATATATATATATATATATATGCTTACCATTTGAAAAGAGGCAATTGTCACCAGAATATTCTGTTCAAAACACTATTAATTTTGGATATAACGAGGTGCCACCCGTGTTTTCGTGACTCGCAATATGTCGGCCTATGATGCGTACAGCTCTGAAAAGATGTAATGTTTATTAATCGGGCTATGTAAATGAAATACATTACTTTGGATTGTTTCTGTCAGTATTTTGGTAAAGTAATTAGGTCAGGTTTATAGCTGGTTTTACAAAATTCAACATAACAATGCCAATAAATGGCAAGAGATATTAGGCAAACTAAACTGATCGTGTAAAATATAAAAGTTCAACATTTAATAAAAAAGCTTTTATGTTGAAGGGGAAAACAATTACTAAAAAATTTATAAACTATACGCCGGGGAATTTCTTGAGAATCTCGTTAAGGCGGCAAGTTCACATTTTGGATAGCAGACGATTTTGTACGTGTGTGACAGCTTCTTGCAAAATTGGAAACTTGGATAAAGATGCAGTCGTGATCAAAGGTAAACATTCCATCTTTTAAATAAAGTATTTATTTGTATGATTCTAAAAGATAAATATTGAATAGGATTACAAGTTGATAAGGTCTGGAGTGTGTCTTCATGTTGACATAATAAATCACATTTTCAGATACATTTGGAATATAAATGTGGGATATTTTTGTACACTTTATGAATACCACTTTCCTTAATTAAAAGACGATCGTTCTTTCTTGATACAAATCGGATTTTCGACCAAAAACAACACGTGATCAGGTTTATAGAAATGACGTATAGTTGCGCAGAATTACCCGACTTTATAAAAATATGATTTCGTTATGCATCAGAATCAAGTATAAACCCACAAAAAGATCATAATAAAAGACCACAAAAATATAGCGATTTTATTATTATATATGTTGATCTTTTGATGGATTTATACTAAATTCTGGTGCATACCGAAATCATTTGTTATCAGTATTTTGTATTTTAAGGCAGACTTGTACATTTGGTATTTCTTTTTACTGGTCTAATCCTTCAATATTTAGAGTTAACTAATTAAATAATTGTTAAAAGTATTTTGCATTTCTATATATTTTATTTTCAGTATAATGTTTGTTCAGTATATTTATTGGTAATAGCCAGTAGGTATAATGATTAAATTATTGCATAATAGGTAGATAAAGATGAATTTTTGCTGAAACCAAATGTTTCCCCTTATTATTTTCTGTCAATATCATTCAGTTTCTTGAAGAAAAAAAAAATAAAACTGATTTTCCAGTTTTGAATTTATATTCACTTTTTAGTTTATTAAATGAGTCTGTTATCTTTCTTGCAATAATGTCTTCTTTTTGTTTGATAAATAGTTATTTTATATTGTATTCTAGTGTGAAAAATAAAAATACCCTGTAATTTCCTTGTTTCGAATATTGCAATTTTGAAATCGAGCATAGACACAGCAGTTTTTCTTCATTTAACGTTCAATTTACAGTTTTACTCCTTTTTTTTTTTGCAGTTAAAACTTAGTTTGAAAGCTTTTTCTGACTGGATCACGAGCCTCTTTGTACACAATTTTTCATGTTCACAAGTAATTATTTTTAGCTTGTATTTTCTCATATATGAGCGTTCCATCACTATAATACCAATTAGCTTTCATGATATTTGCACAATTATTACATCGTTTGTAGTGCGTATTTCGATGTTCCATTTGATCAACGTGCTAGATTTCATCACAATTGTAACAAGCAGTTTATTCATTCGTTGTCAATACATTTTTGATAAATGAATATTATGATGTTATTTCAAACGTGCGGATGTCAGAAAGGTATACCGGTATAACAGTATAACGTAAATGCCATAAATTTCTATAAATTAAAGAATTGAAACATTACACAATATATAGGTACCATACTTGCATAGTAGGTGTGAAGCATATGGACATAATTGAATACACTTAATTATTATACGCTTCATTTTTGTTTCCGTTAACCTTACATCGTCAGAATCGTGTAATATTTTACGATATTGCACACCTTCATATTACACTAACCTGCACGACACGTGTGCCCAATAGTGTAGTAGGAACTACTTTGTAAACAAATCATGTACGCTCACGCAGTAGACTCTGTACGTTTGGGTTAATTATATATGTTTCTGAATTAATTAAAGCACGTTTTTCGTGGACTGACACATACCAGCTGGGTTGCAATATTCCGCGTAACTTTTTTGATACAATGTTTCTGATTTAGGCTAGCGATAGACGCCAGCCAGGTCATACACTTGCTGGGAACCTACAAATAATATACAAGTGACAAGGAATAACGTTCTCTTCTTTAGCTGGTGATAAGAATGGCAAAAATATACTTACAGTTTTACATCCTGAATTTCTTTAAAATGTACTTTCTTGGTTCTGCAAATCCGAGCCTTTTCGAAATTGTATTGTAATTTTAACTATGTTCCAAGTGTAATTACATCCTCCTTACTGCACTCAAAATGATATTTTTAAATACTTCATAGCGTCTTTTTGATAATTACGACTGAAATACTCAATATTTTTCCACATTATGATTCCAAACATTCAATAGCAGAACAGAAACACACTTGCAGATGTTAAGACAGATAAATCCAGACATTATCACGAAAGTTAGCAGAATCGACAAAAGTACCAAGATCCATAAATTCCAGACTAAATGGAAAAGTTGTTGTAATGCGCAGCCTTTCACAATATGACTATCAGTTTCAATTTTAAGTAGACTAAAACGCCATTTTCTTTAGAAAGTGATGTCTGGCGCGCGACTGAGTTCAAATTTATCTGGGCAGAGTTATGTGCACATTAATAGTTTTGATGTTGTGTACTGATGATTCTCCGCTTGTGTATTTAGTTTGGAATACAACATAAATTCAGTTACATTGTTTCATTGTTGTGTATTTTTTGTTTATATAATTAAGACTTAGGTAGAATAAGAAAATGAGCATATAATAAAAAGGTTACTGCATTTGTATGTGAAAACGTGAACTCTTTATGTCGGATGGATATACTTCACTCCCAAGGTCGTGCAGTATATCCATCCGAAAAAACTCGTTCATATTTTCCCATACAATGCAGTAACTACAAATATAGCATTCACATCGAAAATTGACCTCGGTCTACCCAGTTTGCTGAATAAATGTAAAGAATATTGACACTTGCTGGCTTCATATTACAACATTTAGAGAATTGGTTACGAGCTTATTAACATGTACCTAATGGCAATGATACACGATGAACACTGGACCTATGCAGGGGTCAGATAAGTGTTCAATGTATAGTTTAAAAGACATTAAATATATTAAAATATAAATTAAAGAATCCACGAGATGCATGTTCCATTTAATATTTATTGTGCAAATAAAATTATCTTTGACATAAATGGGAAAATCTCGTTACTGCGCACTGCATCAGGCGCGAGCTCGCTAATTTGCCTCGACGGTTAGGCCAGAAGAGAGACTTGGGGAGAGTTTATAGCGTTTTGAGGAGTGTCCGATACCTATATGTGGATCCAAAAGTGACTGATATGAGATATATGTCGATCCTGAAAAACCGTGCTTGTGAGGTATATTCCGTATTATTTCTGTGATCAGAATATCAGTCGATAATCCATGCATGCAGTAGGAACTGGGTGCGAAATATATGAACATCATAATGGAATACATTTCGGTACTGTCACACATTTGGAAGTTGCTTTGAAGTGTATGGACATAATAATTGAATATACTTAGATACTGACACAATTGGGGGTTGGGTGGGGTGGGCTTATATATATATATATATATATATATATATATATATATATATATATATATATATATATATACACAAACACACACATAGGTAAAACCTGTTATAACGCGATGCGCCGGGTCCAAATAATAATATCGCAATACAGGCAGGATCGCGTTAACTAATTTAAAAAAACTAAACTCCTCCCATAGAAAATCTGCATCGAAATTTCGATGTCAGCAATATTAATTAAATTCTTGATCATATATCGTTTGTTTTGTTCGCCGGGTTTCGCCAGACATCAAATATAACACTGAAATATGTTTTAGAAAATTTCGGAACTTAAGGCAACATTAAACACAGTGCTAAAATTAAACATGTGCTTGCAATACGAGAGCATATATTTATGATATTAAAAAGAGAGGTCACCTTAAATTAAAAAATGAAAGCCATGCTGCTATCGCGTTATAAGCAGAATCGCGTGATAATGGGTTCTACCTACACACACAGATATATATATATATATATATATATATATATATATATATATATATATATATATATATATATATATATATATATATATATATATATATATTCATTCACGATGTTGGCATTTTTTTTAAAATCTGCCCGTTTTGATTATTGCTACTACAGTTTCATTGCCAGGGTGGATAGGATCGCTGCAATTCATATCTCCAAAACAGTTTTGCTACCACTATTGAATGCAACACACAAAAAGCTCAAGACAAGTTTGGGTATAACTCCTCAGATCACGAGTTTGCAAACTAGCGACTTTCAAAATAACTCTCAGAACAATTTATCATAAAATATCAGTATACGGTCCTATCGCTGCAGAATACGGGAAGGTATCATCATAAAAGAGGGAAATCAGGTTCCACTTATTGATAAGATCACTCCAAATTTGCATACCTTTCTTGCAATATGCAGGTGATGATGTAACTCCCTTACAAATGATGATGCTTGCAGTAAATAGTCTGCAATAATCTCATGCCTTGTAAATATCCATTTAAACCCGAGGAAAGCACTTTAATGTGTTGATTTATTGTGAGATATTCGTTCAAAAGGTTTCTAATTATCTCTATTTTCTGATTTCGGATGCATGTTTATGGTATCTAAAAGTACTCATTAATATATGCTAAACATGTATTCAGGCCAAGAGTTTTATGAGGAGCAAGTGGAATCCTCAACGGAGTGAAAAGCATCGTCACAATAATAATTGTTCTATGATTTATATAGCGAGGGTAATGAGTTATAAGGAAGTTGTTCAATAAGTAAACGCAAAATTTAGTTTGTCGTAATTTTTCACTGCAATCGAACTCTCAGCTTCCGACAGTTTGGTGATGAACGAGATTCACACAACAGACGTACATAATACTTATTCTATTTAATCCTATTTAAATCAGCTAAAAGCATTAAATATGTCAAATTTGAAAAACCATGGACCTGTACATGCTGCCTTAGTAATTATTTTCATGGCATCAACAATCGTGACATATTTTAAAGCGAATTCCTGTTTATCAAAGAAACTTTTAAGGCTTGGGGTTCTTGATTATTATAAGAGGTTGACAGATCAACAAACGAGTATCAATTTCTTTGAGTATTTACTGGTAACTATTTCTAATGAATTTACTCTTTACATGGGATAAGGAGGAGAATGAAAAGGTTCTATCACAAAACCCTTTTTTCTTGGTGTCAGTAAGTTCTTGAAACATACATGATTTTGATCGAACAGATAATAAAGTGTGACATTCAAACATTCGTAAAGTTCTCTCTGATCACCAGTATGAACACCTTAACTCAGCCGTTTATTTAATCGGTCAAAAACTATACCAGCATGATCATGGAGGTCTTGTTCAAGCCGGTCAATATTGTTATGGGTAGTGGCAGTCATAAACATGGAATAAACTTTTTCTTTTGTATATTATCCATTGCTGAACCATGGACAGGTAATAATTAACGCTTCTTATTACCTGTTTAGGTTTGACCTGGAGCCTTAAACAGTGTTCATTCTTAACATTCTGGTAAAATGTGATCAAACTTTGGCTAATCTTGCATTAATTACTTACATATATGCAATACTACAATTAGGCCTGTGACAATTTGTCTCATTGAAATTGTTGCATATTTGTTTTCCATTAAACGTCATTACCGAACAGTCATATAGATCCATGGTAATGCGACTGGTAATGTTAGAATTCTAAGATTTTGCATTTTTCTTTGCTGGTTTGCCCCTTTGTGACATTGCCACACTAGTTAGACAGAAATCACTTTAGTGTAGGATGCTGTTGTGATGAATGCAAGCTTCTGTTTTCCTAATGGAGAAAATATAAAGAAATTACTCGGCATCCAGGGAAGACCATTCAGTGACAATATTGTTTTATAATAGAACTGGGCAGATTTGCGAGAAAAGGCATAGTGGTACTAATAAAACTCTGTTCAACAATATTTCTGAAATAGCTCAATAATAAAGGCAAATTGTGCATGCAATTCATAATGGGGTAGACCTAGCAAAGAATATTTTTCTTTCGTATTTGGAGAAGGCGGCCTGAACCTCAAATATAGTTACTGTGCTAACAAAACGTGTCTTTCACTTTCACCTCAGTCCGCTTACCACCCTGGTCAATAATTTGTTTTGGGAGCAAAATGCATTCCAAAGATCAGAAAAGAGGAAAGATTTTTTCAGTTCCGGTTCATAATCATCAACCAGGCTAGATATAGCTGTTTCGAATGTATTGTATATTGGAATAATGTATTAGCTTCGTCGTCTGTATTTGTTTTGTTTATTACGTCCATCATGTTTTACTCTTCTTTACTCTGCTAGCTGAATGACATTTTACTATATGCCGCTGATACGAATTCACCAGGACAGGCACAGAGTGACAGGAGGAAGCAGTCAACACGAGGAAGCTCACAAAAATGTAGGGCAGACAGTGTTAGGACGCACCACCAGAACCATGACTGTTGACCGGTGAAAACATTAGCTGTACTGACGAATAATGTGGCACCATGGAAATTCTAAGGGAAGGCGTAACACGAGGCAGTCTGCTAAACAAGGGAGGCGTAAGTCCAGTGACGCTACCTAGAAACAAACCATGGAAGTCCTCATATGCCGGAGCAGCTACCAGCTTTCCGGAAGATGCCTGTTCCACAATAGCAGTCACAGAGAACAACACAGAAAAGAAAGATTGCTAACATTGCCTGAATGTATTTGGTTCTCATTTTGGCTCAAGTACCAATTTTGATAATATCTTTATCTTAATAACTTAATTTGATCCGTTTGATTACCGCCATCAATTTTTTTACTTTTAATATCTTTTTATGCGTGATACAAACTACGTATAAGTCACTTTGACTTCGCTTATTGGTATTTATTAGTTTATTATACGTACACTTTGTGCACAAAATTCCAACTTTATTCCTGAATGAATCAGTTTTGAAATGTTTGACTTAATATAGTGGATCAATTGCACAGGTCGTTTACACACTATTAGTATTATTTATGCCCATTAAAGTCAGAAAAACGAACCGTGATCTGCAATTTTATAATAGATCATAACACAATGTCTAATTTGTTTTACTGAAACTCAGCTTAATCCGATTTGACTCCCTGACAGCTACATGATCAAGTTATTTCCTAGAGGTGGTATTGATGTCATTGTTCTTTGCAAATAATACCATTTTCTCTTGCCTCACGCTCTCAACCTGCTTCAATTTCACACCTACATATTTTTCACACGCTCAAGCAACTTTAAAACTGCAGAAAAGGTTAGTCTAATTCTTTTGCCTTTATCGTCCACCACCTAGTCGAAAAAATAAATTCACAGATTCTTTAGTTTTGGAACAATTCCCGACCTTCTTGAATTTTGAAATTCCACCAATAGCGGTTTAATGATTCTACGAGATTTCAGCTTCCATTACGACTGCTTACAAACCTATGTGTGTCAAAAGTCTTAGATTATATTCAAATTTTCAAGCTGGCACAGTCTGTCTGCACACCAACCCAAAGACGTGGCCACATTTTAGATTGGATTGTGTATAGTTCTGAAGAGGATATTTTGAGATCCACTATAGTCCCCATGAACTTGCATCAGACCACCTATGCATCATATGCCTCTTTGGTCTGTCTCTCCTTGAACCACCATATGTTTACTCTTGGAAACGTAACATTAGGTCCATTAACAGAACTCAACTAATCAACGAGATTAGTTCATACCTGGCAAATGTATAAAATCCTGCTGCTAAAGAACTCCACATTTGATTGCGTTCAAGACTCGATAAGTATACCTGTACATCCTCGAATCGAGTCTCGGTGGAGAAAGTTGCAACAGTAGAGGCGACAAGTTGCGTGCCGCCAAGAGGGAACGCCGTAAGACCGAGAGAAAGTAGATGTCATCTGGTCTAACAGTACATAAACAGATTTATGAAGCTGCCAAAAGGAATGTTACTAATATAGTTCATGCAGCAAAATCCACCAAAATCAATACAAAAGCACGCAGGGTACCGGTTGCAAAAAGCTTTTCTGCATCACGGACAAATTATTGGCGAGGAACAAATCTACTCCACTTCCAACCGCAGTCCGGGATATATTCTCTTTTGATAAGTAAATTGACGGTTCTTTTCTGTCAACCAGACGTCATTGTCATCCGATAAAACATATCATCCCAAAACATGGAAATAAAGAAGCAGAGGAAGAGAAAAACATTTGCTAAATTATTCTAGGTCAAATACAATATCTACATCTGAAACACATCTTGCAGGTGTGTAAAGTTCTCAGTATGGATGTAAACACTATTGACGCTGTGTTTAATATAATCTTCCATCCAGTCTTTTGGATAGGCTCAGTAGGACAAGACATTTACAGTGAGTCATGTTTTTTTTTTAAGATGTACTGGTTGGCAATGACATCATGTCTTGGTGGGTACCCAGTGTCAACACAAAGAGTCCCATCATGAGCCCATAGATGGATGCATTGTGCACCGTTTAAACTTCACTTAAGCAATCAATTTATCAGTTTAATTAGAGCCTACTTTAGTGGTACAATGCTTTCTTCCAGCTCCGAAAAAGAAAACGATTCACAATATATTTTTATTTCACCAGTACACATTTTTATCATTCTTTTTATTTAGTTTTCAATATTTTCACATCCTTAAATAACGGCATCTTGTTTGCCGCATAGAGATAACTCATGCTCGTAAAATATTCCTCCTCATTTAGGTCAGTTATTTATATATTGCAGTAGGTTCTAAAATTAGTTGTCTAATTGTAAACATAATCTGCAATGAAATTAGGAAGATTGGACGAAATATATTTATATTTTGGGATCCTAATAATACTAGCTCTGTGCCATTTGATAGATAACTAGTAAGATGATCTATACCATAAACCTATCTTTAGGGTCAGTGACCTCAATTGGTGACATATATATCGATCTCTGATATGAATTATTATACCAGTCAATAAAATCAGGTAATATATTATACAATTGTCTGATTTAAATTTTAGTTAAATATTTCCATATTCTTCTTTTAATAGTTCGATTAAACCTTTATATTACACTTTTGTGTCAGACTAGGCATAAATGTATTCTATATTTTCTTTAATTAATTTAATTATTTAATCCTTATGTGATAAAACGCATTACCTTCATAACTATAAATACAAATTGAAAACCGTGGAGGGTCATTTGGTGAAGTAGTGTTATTTTGAATAATAGACAATACCGGTTAGCGATAGAAAATGACCCAGTACAAACGTTTTCTATACTACTAACGTTCACTTTTTCTGTTTGGTGTGAGAACAGTATAGGCGTATTTCGCCCAACCGCTACCACCCTCATTATTAACTATTAATACTACAATTACTACTACTACTACTACCAAAAAACTACTACTATTACTACTGCTACTACTAGTACTACTACTACTACTTTGATGCTTCGTTCGACTCAAAACAGCCTTGACGTTTGAAACCGAAAGTAGAGATTCCGGGATTCCCGTACTTCTGATTTAGTTCACTTCATAAGGGAGCAGATGGCAAAGGTAACAACATCATGAGACTAGCTATTAACCATCAATATAGAAAGTAAAGTGCTACAGATTCATGTAAGTAAATATTCACATTGATTTCTTATCCATTGATTGATTTGATGCGTGTAGATAGTACTAAATTTAGCCACACGTGTACCAAAATGAATGGGTACGCGTGTGGGGTCTAGAGAAATTAGGACTTCAAATCAGGACAAACCATCTCTCTCTGTGCTTCTATGTCTGTCTTTCCGTCTCTGTCTCTGTCTGTTTTTGTCTCTGTATCTCTCTCTCTGATGCTTTGTGCTTTTGCTTTTCGATCAGGTGCAAGTATCACAAGAGAAAGGGCTAAACAAGCCAAGAAAGGGTCGTCTCTCAGAGGAAAGGTTGAAGAAATCCAATCGTTTTTTGTCCCTTAAACCTCCATTTACCATTTCATATTTTCACGGTTGAGCCCCGATTTTGTTCTAATGAATGCATATAATTTCCCAGGCATAAGAGATACATCATGTAGTAAGAAATGTTGCGTTTAGTCATTTTTGTCTCTAGTGGAGTAATTCCACCCACTCCCTTGACATACTTAGCCCCTAAGTGACCATTGCATGTAAATTTTGTCCGCGGGGGTGCAAGCACTCCATGCACACTCTTGTGACTTGAGTCATGCAGTCATGGGCACAGGGGCTCGTATTGTTGCTTAAATTGACCTGTCATATATGTACTATATAATAACTACAAAGGAGGACACTTGTCTCCTTGCTCGCGCGACATATCTAAGAATAAACACCGATGTTTCCTCCCTTGTAGTTATTATATAGTACATGTATGACAGATTAATTGTAAACAACGATACGAGCCCCTGTGGTTATGGGCGGGTAGTCTCTGCAGTGATTGTAGAAATAGAAAAGCCTATGGTAGTGATCAATATACAAACTGCGAGTTAATGTGTTTTTGATCGATAAGTAGTTGTATGCATGAAAAATATTTCCTGATGATTGTAATGAAACTCCAATGAATGAATGTACTGTTTTTTATCAATAGTTTCTAAAGAGAGGGTTGCATTACTATAAATAAAAGCTCTGTATTGATTTGTCTTCATCGCAATACTACTACACAGTTTAGTATAGTTTCTATAACATCAGTAGTGTATGGGGCAACTTTAGCGTCATTGATATTAACGTCAAAATTGGCTCTAATGGGAATTTAACATGGGAATGTCTCTTGGAGTCAGTGGGAATTGAACATTGTTTGGCGTCATGGGGTTTATAGGGTCAAAACATTTTATTGGGTGAAATTTATTTCTAGGGACAAAGGGTTAATAGGGACAAACATAGACATACAGAAAGAAACAACTACTCATCTAAACACACAGTAAAGAAGACAGAGATGTTCCAAAGAAAGTCTCACAGATAGAATACAGAGTCCAATAAGAAAAGTCAATTGTATGGGTAAATTGTTTTTATTCAATTATATGCATCGGCTTTGTGGCCTGTGCTAGGGTCTAAGCACTATTCATTTAATATAATAAACATTTGGACATGAAACAAACCTATTTACAAGTTATTTAGTTCTTGGTTATAGTAAACTTCTTTTTAAAACTAAAGTTCACCCACTTCATATACAACATATTTACATTCCATAAAATAATGCCATTTTCTTTCACGCTACATTAAATGTTCATTTTTTAAGAAAAGCCAAAGCAAGTAACAAACAATAAAATATGACAAAGTTCATGTTTCTCTCTATATCAGTCACACACGTTGTTTAAAATATGGTTATCTACCACTTGTGTCCCAGCGTAGATGTTTCCCATCCCGTACTCCCTTTCAGTCGTAAATCTGCTGTTATGTTCATCGTGCTAGGTACATCTATCGGTAAGCTGATCAAGTGCAGTCACTGTCGTCTTCCATTGGAGGTACAAAGTATGCCATATGAATGGTCACTTTTTCATCGATGATGTCACATTTTTCTCTCATCGTCTGCATGTCTTCAATAGCCCTTAAAAGTTTGGAAGAAGTTTATTCTGCAGGTGTACTAAACATAAAACATACAGGAGAGTTCAGTCTGTCGTGATATAAAGATAGGCTCAAACGACGTCGATCTTTGACGTGGCACTGATGTTTGAGTTCCTCTAACAGGGAGTCAAATAAGTCCATATTGAAACCTGCTGCTTCCTCGGCTGGAATGTCAGACGTGAAGTCTTTAAATTTCACCGTGTAGGTGTATTTTGTCGTCCTAAATGTTCTCGAAATCGTTGTCTGAGTCATTTGGATGCTAAAATACTCTTTTAGGTCTACTCAATCCCTTTCCTTCTTAGACGCACTTTGATGTGACGGTTTGGTGGTGGTGATAGAGGCCAATGATGCTTGTTTCTTCTCTTTTTTCATGTGTAGAGTGATTTATATTTCGCGGCGCTTACCCTCGCAATGAAGTGTCGTTCTTGGAAGCCGTTCCCTTTTATTCTGGGTGATATCAGCGTGTCCATAAGATAAAGTCTTGTAGTCTGGAAGTTGTACTAGTTGCACATAGTTTTCCATGGCGTTAGTAAATAAACAACTAAGATGTGGTACGACATTGGTGATGTCATCGTGAGGCACAGCATCGCACTCGAGTTTCTTATTGGAATTGTGTCTCTCACTCGATTCTTGCTGTGTCGAAGTCATCCTTCTCGTTAGTGGCTATAGTCTTGGAACCAATTTTTTATTACAGTGTGTCCGTACGGTAAAGTGAAGTGGTTGGGAAGTCGCATTCGCTTCTGGCACAATACACTTTTTCCAAAAGGTCGATTGATGATTTGGTGTGTGACTAAACGTACAATCTTGTTCTATTCTCGGTGGTCACTTTAAAGCCTGTCCAGACAACAAGGCTTCTTTCAATACGCCAAAGGCACCAGTCGACTGTTCTGATAATTGAGAGTCGATCCTTTCACTTTACGCTCCGTCGCACTATTCCTTGTGGGTCCCGGTATAGGTAGCCGTAATATTTAGGACGTGATCTCGTAACAGTTCTAAAGCTTAGTAAAATTTTAAGCGAGCATGGGCTGTCACATAAGCCGCATTGATGACATTTTCAAATTCGTCGGCTTCTACAAAGACCAGTTCTTCCTTGTAATTGACTAAGATCAAGTTCTCACGAAGATTTTTTATTGTTGTAACGGTATTTATGTTGTTTAGTCTGTTGCTGCGAAAGATAAAAGCGTCAGATATTAATCCAACAGTGCACATTCCTGAACAAATTCCATGCAGGTTTTGTTTTGTTGTAGTTCCATGCGATGGAAAAACAGAGATGCCAGTCTCTCATCGTTCCCACAGTGCAAGCTTGTTAAACGCAGTTAAGGTATTTATCAGACAGATGAAAGTCACAGCCAAATGGATTCGACGGAAGCTAGATTCACTAGGAAAAGCAATTAAGACGGATGTAAACGTCCATGAAATCTATTCAGCCACTCATTGCTGGATTTTTGAAAAGCTTTTTACTTTCAGCGATGACACAATTAAAGATCACTGTCATATTTCTGTTGCGTTCAGAGCTGCGTCACGCTATGCGTGTAATTCGCAACTACAAATTTACCCCAATAAAACAAAAATCCCTGTAATGTTTTATAACCTGCGTGGGTACCATGGCTACTTAATAATGCAAGCAGTAACCACAGTATCAGACCTACCGACAAGCGTGATCCCCAACAACATGGATAAATATACGACTTCTTAGATGGAACAATTGCAGTTCATCGATACATTACGGTTTATTAATTCGTCATTGGACATGTTAGTAAACAATCAGACGAGAGAAAACATCAAAATCACTCGTCAATATAGTCCACGGGGTACAAGCACCCCTAATACAAACCTACTGATGAAAAAGGCATGTTCCCTTACGAGTACATGAACGACTGAAACAAATTTGATCAAACTTATTTGTCACCGATCGAAGCATTTTATTCATCGTTGTCACGTGAAGGTATTTCAGAAAATGATTACAAACACACAAAGAAAGTGTGGACAGCATTCGAGAGGAAAAACCTGAGCGACTGTCATGATTTGCATCTACCCACTCACGCATTGATGCTCGCTTGTTTGAGAAATGTCTTGATACTGCATTTCATCACTGGGTATGGGTTGGGATGCATTGTTGTCCAAAACAGAAATTCTGAGCTGGAATTGCTCGCTGAAATTGGTCAGCATGTATTTCTCGAGTAACCACTTCGTGGCGCAATATCCATGTCAAGTCAAAGATACACTCATGCCCACGACCCCAACACGGATGGGTATGACCCCACTGGCCCCATCAGTTACAACAGGTGTCTAGAATCTAGATCCCAATAATCGTTATACATGGTGGATTTCGATGGATCAATACTGCACATATTAATCTGTGAAATCATGTGAGCAATCACAACATCCACGGTGTTTACAGATTGCATTGAAGTTAATCTGGGATATCCTGAACACTTACGTGACGAACACAACAATTATCAGTTGGCCTCAGAAGAGGTTTCTGTGCTCGGTAAGTGATTGTCCACGCATCAGTGCGCGATCGTTAATGAGTCCGGCTGCAAATACTGAATGCTCTAAACTGGTACCAAGACTTATAACGAAGCACAATTATGGACTACAAGTACAAAATCTGTAGTTGTATCTGCGATTGGGTATGCGTGTAACCAAAATCCATCAAATTTTATCAACAAGCTTGGAAGGCCCCGTCCATTCAGATGAATACGGACCTTGCACAAAGGCCACCAGTGACTTTGAAAAGGACTTTTTACAAAGCCTTGAACAATGCGGTGTTTGAGAAAACCACGGAGAAACTGCGAAAACGAACCCGAGTCGATCTTATTCGTGATAGTGACCAAGACAAACTTCAAAGTCTCATTGAGGACCCATATTTTGAAACCTGAAAAGTCTTTGATGGTGGACCTTTTGCCCCTCGCAGTAAAATAATCAAACCTCAAACTGACAAAACCAATCCTTATTGGTTCTCTCGTGCTGGACTTGTCAAGGCTGCTCATGTACGAAGTTACTATGACAAGATTAAACCGTTTCATCAGGATCGGGTCAAGATGCTATACACCGACACGAATTCGTTGTTGATGCATATCACCAACGATGATGTGTACGCGGACATGGCACAATCAAGTTTGGTCAAAGAATTTTAAAGGAGCGAGTATCCGAAAGAAAATCGCCTGTTTAGTAGCACCAATATAAAGGTGGTTGGCATGTTTAAAGATGAATGCCCCGGTAAGCTAAGTGATGAGTGTGTGGAACCGCTACCCAAAATATATTCGATTATGGCTTGACCCCAGAGCTCTGGCAATAGCATAAAAAGCTAAAGGTGTTCCTCAGGTGATTATAAAGAATGATTACAAACACGAACTGTACCTGGAATGTCTCCGAGACCGTCGTGAGTTTTCACACACGGCTAATGTCATCCATTCCAAGAAACATTGTATGGGATTATAACAATGCACCAAAGTGAGTTTGTTCTCACTCGATACCAAGAGATGGAGACTCTTTGATGGAATCACCACTTACGCGTTTCGTCATCGTACTATTGTGAACCAACTTACGATTGATACTGGTTAACGTGTCAAAACAAATCCTGGTGGTAGTTCCGTATTTGCTGCAGATACTTGCAATACCTCTCATACAAGTGCATGGCTAGGAGGTTTTGTAGCGCCAGGTGATGATATTGGAGTATGAATCCGTTCCGAAATTGTACATACGTATATGAACCATACTGGGTCGGTGGCACGACGTTGTTGTCAGCCTTCCAGCTCTCTAGGTGCGTACGAGTACCCGAACAGACTTGTCTTCGAGTGGTTGTAACGATGAAATTATGATGTGATTGGAGGTGGGGTCTCTCGTGACAGTCTTTTGTCGAATCGCATTGGCTGGTTTTAATCCAGTCATGCGTACGATTTTAATATATGAGTGATGCTATGACTAGTGGTAGTCGTGTTACCCATTCCTGAGACCGCTCTGGCCTCATCAACAATTCCTGTGCGTGCTGATGATCGAATAACCATTCTGCAAGAGTACGATTAAATCATTTCACAATAACATGGTCACGATGTATACTGACGTGTCCGACAAGTACTCGCAAATGGCATTTGAGCAGCATCACATCCACCGATCCGAGAGATTATTTGCCATGATCCACTCATAACAACCTTGGGCGTCCGCCGCTTCGTATCTGTTGGTTACTTCGACAATAATGAGCACGTATTTGTAGGTGCGTATTTTACCTTTGTCGATCATGGACACGATCGTGTGGAGGAAATGACAAATATTCCTGATAGACCTCATTAGGTGTTTGAACATCACCTACCTATTTACTCCATGGTGTCTATGATAACGTTGTTGATGCGGAAGCAATATTATCTCCTCCGGTGACCTTTTGAATCGTTTGCCGCTTTCCTGAAAATCGTGAACTACTTTGCTCCATGTTGAACACAAGTTCCAGTAATCGCTGATCGTCCATTATGTGTTTGAACTTGAGTTGGATTGGCAGTACGTGTTTTGGCGCGACATCGCTTGCGCTAAGAAGACATGATCGTATTATACGATAGATAATTATTCCATGGCATCATGGCAAAAAAAAAATCAAAGATTTTTTGGTCTCAGATTAATCTGCACAAGCAACATCAAAATCGTCTATGCATGGTGATGGAACGGTGTTTCCAAACTCCGTTCGTGCAGTAATCATTGGCGAAAATCAACTGGTGCTGAATATGGATTTACGATGTTTACGTTATGATCGGTTGTACGTGATTGCGCCATCGGCTGATGATCATTCGTGTTATGATGTTTTCAAAGATGTTCAAAAAACATTGAGAAGTGGAAACAACACTAAGAAAACTTTGTCGTCCACCGGCGATATCTTTTGCACCTGTTATGTATATTTGATTGAATTATATCTGATTTAATATATATGTATTTCGTTTGAATTGTTTGTCAGTTTATTTTAATTTTATTTTTCATTACATAATATTGTAATGTAAATTTATTCACTACAGATAATATTTTGTTTAGAAAATAGTTTGACCTTGACTGTTAGTTTATAAACACCAGGTGTTGATCCTAATCCTGACCTTGTTTCAGAATTTGTAGCAACCTTCGTAAACAAGTTCAGTTTTATTTTAAAATGACTGATTGTTTCCAAGGTCCTGATGGGACCTTGTCTTTAAGATATAAACACTTTATTTTCTTTTTTATTTCTTAGAGTAAAAATAATTGGTTTTCGTCTGTGCCACACTGAGTAAACGTGAGCTGTAACAAGTACTTCCTTCTATAAACCTCTAGATGATCACGTGACCTTTGTTTGCGTTTTAGAAAGTTCATCTAACCCATGTTTTGGAGATTTAATCAGTAGAAGTTAGGCCGTTAAAGTGTTCGTTTTATTTTGTGCTGTTTGTAGTTACTTCAAATTACTTGGTTTGGAGTTATTTCAGATTACTTGGATTCAAAAGGATTCATTCTGTTTTATTTCTGGAAAATACGTGTGCTCATGTAATATTGTGGAATAAAGACAGTTTAAAAAAATAAAAATGTATTCAGCTATCAGAAACCGGAGTGTTACTTCTTATTTCTACAAGGAACTGTAGACTTCAACACTGCATATTGTAGCATACGAGATCGTCTTCCATCTTGGATTCTTCGTCGGGATTTGAACGTGAAATCAATAGAACATTTTGTTATTAGGGCTACAAAAATTGTATTCTCGGATTATTTTTGGATCATTTTTGTATTTGATTCTATAAATCCGTAAGTTCTTATTTATTTTAATTTTTAATTTTTTTCCCAGGGAAATAAGTTATTGTATTTTTTAAAGCTTGTTGTTTTCACTCTTTCTTGTGTTACTGTTTATTCGAGCCTAAACAAGTGACATAATACACCATTAACGAAGCCCCTACCATTGACGATTTGGATGCAAAGGAAACAATCTAGCGGTATACGACAATGTGTTGTTTGAAAATCACGTCAATCCCGCACAAATATTTCCACTGTTTTGTCACAAGAACTTCATCTATTTGACTCAGTGATACACCCGTGTTCCTAAAGTGATTCTTGACAGCTGTAATATGCTGATGACATTGGTGGCATTGACTATCATGGTCTTGAAAATATTAATTGGAATTAGTGTGCCGCCATCCACAAGTGTGATTCATTTCTTGATTTGTTTGCACGGATTACATGTACTTCGGACCCGTAGAGTTTTCAAACCAGTGATTTCACTGTATCGTCGAATCGCGTGAGAAAATGGTATACGGGTTTGGATACGAATGTGTCTCATGCACCAATTCATCAATCACAAATACACAGTTTTATATTAAAAAATCCGGCCGTGATACCAGAGAAAAGCATGAAAGTAATTCCGTAAATCGCTCTTGAACAGGAAGAATTGATGCGGAATATGAAAGAAGGCCGCAAAAGTCAAATATATGAGTTGGGAGGCCTAACAGGAACAGAAGAAGAATCTGGTCGAGGTCGTATGATAGCAAAACGTATCAAAGATATCAAGAAAGCAACAAGAGGAACCACAGAAACTATCGTGCGTTTGCTAGAGGCAGATGAGGATGTTAACGAAGACGTTGAAGAAGCTGCTAATGAACTTTATAAAGACCTTAAAGAGGCACTTGCCAGAAGTCCAGACGTGCCTCCGGAACAGAAGTTAGAATTAAAACCACCGCCCCAATTTCTTAACAAAGAAGCTCGCAAGGCAAGCTTTACAAGTCCAGTACGTTTTGCTCTTAACAGACCTCTCAAATGGAGAAACTACATGATATAACTACCATCTAAGAGAAATCCTAAACACATGGATATATAATAGTCTAAAATGGTATTAAGGGAGTTGTCTTGAAACAAACAAGCAACCGGTATGTGGGCTCATTTGGATCAAATACTGAATGCATATAGGGGTGAATAATTTGAATAAGGCGAAGCGTCATGGAGAGACTTGTTTTCAACGTTCACTACCCCAGCAGAAATTGCTAAGTCAACACGCAGAAACCCAAAGTCATAGGTCACATAAACATTGGCCATTCATCGTAGCACACGAAGAAGAACAACGTAAATTTCAAGAATTTACAAACTGCTACTACAACATGCTAACCCGAATTTAGCACAAAGGAAGAAGACTTAGTGCCGCATAGACAACAGGTAAGAAGATTTTATATGCAGAAACAACAACGTGCTGTACCTGTGCCTCCTCCATTAGCAGAACCCCAAAAAATGAAACGGTGGAACCAAATCTGTATGGAACCAAATTTTCTCAAACGCTGACGCATAGCCACTACTTCTCGAAGAATTTCTAAATCAACCTGTAGATTCTGAGAGATTAAAATCCATCCGATGGAAGAAAGAATAAAAAGTACGATGAATTTA
The DNA here is from genome assembly GCA_028554795.2 of Sinohyriopsis cumingii. Classification (NCBI taxonomy): domain Eukaryota; kingdom Metazoa; phylum Mollusca; class Bivalvia; order Unionida; family Unionidae; genus Sinohyriopsis; species Sinohyriopsis cumingii. The sequence continues at coordinate 68,065,179 of CM068834.1, read as the reverse complement.
TAGTCGAACAACTGAAAACTATAGAAATCTGAAGAATATCAGGCAAACAAGGAAAGAGCCGTGGTAGTGGATTGTGCGACCCTAACGACCCTGTGGATCGATTGGAAATACTTGCAGGATCAGACTGTGCAGGTAACAATGTATCTGAAGTCATCAATTAAGCCACATCAATTTGTTAGCGATTGCTGACAAAATATCTTATGGACAGAGACATATATCGGGCTCTGACACACGAACTTGTAAATATGTAAATATTCGTTCACTGATTATGAGTACTGACAAGATTGAGACGAAGCGTGTGGCACGTGAATTATATGCATGGAGAAATGCAACAGGTGGTGGTTATAAATACAGCCCAGAGCGTAACCTCGATGATAACCATCTGAGCATTTAGTGTAATGTTTGTCTGAACCTGTGACCGCTGATGACTCACGCACACTTGAAATCGCACTTGCATCGCTGCGAGCGTCTTATTGTTGACCTAATATTCGATAACAATCCTTTGCTGGTCTGCCCGTAAATAACTCATTTGTGTTTTCAGCAGACACTAGTGCGAACTAGCATACTATTGAAATTTCCTCTGGCGCGTACGACATAGAATCGATCAATGAAGAAATTCGACGAAGAATTTCGACTTTGACTGGTAAAGACATTACAATTTCTGTACGTGTCCATGAATCCACTCAGTTCTGTCATTGCCATAAAATCTGGTATGCATATTTAATTTGCCTTGTTTGCTTGTTAGTGTTTTAAAGTGTTTTTAAAATTTCACTATAAGTTATTGTAATGTAACATTGTATGTTGGATTTAATCTTGTTCAAAATCTATTTCATTTTCAACTTGACCTGAATTTTATATATATATATATTTTGTAAGCAACTAATACATAGCTAAAATATTCCATATATGTATGGGTTTAATATTGGGCTGATTATTAATAGAGGTAAACATATGCATTTGGGTCTGGATTAAGTAGGTTTATTGGAATTCCCCTATAAATATACCTAGCTTACCGTACATAATCAGCATTTTGTATTATAAATTTAGTAACAGTCCTTCTAATTATAACTAAGATTTTATTTTGTAAACATCTGGAAAGTTCCATATTGAAATATTCCATTAGAAAACAAAGATTTTATTAGAAAATGCTATTTGCGACTTGAGGTCAGGTAGAGTACTATATAATCTTGTCAACGGAAATAATATTTTTTTTCGGCTGTAAGCTCTTAGCAGAATCAATTGTAATATTGTTGTTTCCAGAAATTTATTTGCTCCGGAATTTATTCAAATTATTTATTTACTGGAAATATAGAAAGCTCATCAAAAATAGCATTCTTGGAAAAAGAGACTTGAATTTTTAGTGAAATTTCAAAAATCGATTTAATTCCTAGATTTAATTATTGTAATCCGACGAAAGACTCTTGGTACATCACCACGATACGGGCCACGACAGGCACATCACCACTTTCAGCGTTGGATTTAATTCGGATTTCCACTAACCTTTATGAAGAAGTTTAATTATTCGATTGTATTCAAAAGATTATTTTGGGAGTTAAATCGCAATTGCGTAAGTTCTTTTTTTAAGATAACAGAGCCGTCTTAAATCTCAACATATGGGTTGATGTTGCACGGTCATCAATACGATCGGTTTTACGTTGGTCTAGCAACATTCCAGATGACAAACGACTTTTACGTGTGGGATATCATATCGCGCATGACATTGTGAGAGTTACTTTAACAACCCAGGTTAACCTAACATGTAACGTCATCAGTGGTAGGTATGAAATCAGGTCTGAAACGACAGACGTATTTGTTTAGGGCTTTATTCTCTCTGGATTTGCAACAGCCGTGAAACCAGGTATTTTATATTGATCACGCACGCAGCACCTGTGTATGTTCCATGCCATAATAATCGGCTGACCCATATTCGTTTTTCCTTTGTAGATCAAGGTGGACACTTGATAGATCTGAGGCTTGAAACATTAATGATACAACTGTACAATAGCAATCGTCCTGAATTTAATGTTAATGATAATGGTAACAATAGCAATTGCAGTGATGCCTGTACATGTGAAATCTGTTCGTGTTATTAATGCGAGAAAACCTGTGTTCGTCATATATTATGGAACTGTCCATGGTGATTTTTCTCGTGAATTATTTACAGGCACGACAAAAGACATCACCAATAGCTAAACAAGTTTCATTGTGAGTCGTAGATAGTATTAAAATGTCGCTGTGGATCGAATAAAACAACTGGGCATTTCAGTCAATTCGAGACAGATTACGGCGATTCGTAACACGATCACCATTGGAGGCAGTTCTAATTACACTACCGTCGACTGAATTAATGTCACCTTCAGTTAGTAAAATTATTAACGGGACCGCTCAGCAGCCAATGTCGTAATTGCAAAGAAAATCAATAATGTTCAGTATCTGTATCAGAGTTCCTTGATCCAGCATTTGATATGGGTGCGTCTGCGTTAGTGAATCGAAGCAAGAGCGATTTCCTGTATTATTCTGATACAGCTAGAGACCCCAGTCAATTAAAAATAGAATTGCCAATATAAGACACGTCTATGCTTTATCTTCCAGGCGAGGCATTAAAAATTGATGGAAAACTGGTACAGAATGATAGTACCGATTATCCCGCTAATACCACAATGAGATTTGTTAAAAATGGCATCTTGATGTTGTTTAACAATGCACGTCATTCCACCGACGGAAAGGAAATCGAATCCATTTCGGACAACGTTGATGTGACCACAACAGTTATTGAACTTGCCAGATATAGCGATGATTACACGAGAACAACTGGTCCAACAATGGTGCTAATCTTGGATACTTCTGATAATCTGAAATCCTCAACAATACTAAATTAGATGACCTAAAACATACACCAACCCCGCCAAAGATGCATATGTGCAAGCTATAGTTGTGGGCCCTAACGGTATATCTAATAGTGGATTTGCCAAGTATCAATGACAACTTCGGGGGACCTCGTTAAGAATTCGTGTACAATTCCTCTTAGTCACATATCTGGATTTTGCAGAGATGTTCGTGAGGTTATTTTTGGAGCTAAACACAGTTACATAAACCCGCAAAAATAACTCCAACGGCGAAATTTGGAGTGGTGCCTGTGCCGCTGATGGTAGAGTTGTATTAAAAACAATAACATTGTGGCTGTTGTGTTATCCCATTCACTTTCTACAAAATCACGTTGGCTGTCATTTATGCAGTCGGGAACCAGGTCAACGCTGCCGTTTATCGCTTCTACCACAGACACCCACACACCAACTGCTCTTGCGGAATAATTTACATGGTAAATAAATACCCAGCATGATCTTAAACGTGTTTGCGGCGTTTCAAGTTACAAATCGAGACAATGTCAGAATCAAGAAAAATTATATTTGACGATTTATAAGTGACCGAGGTTTCCTTGCCATTAAACGGTTGTGAAAAACCTTCTAAAGAATTCCGGTCTAACTTTACAATCAATCATAGGGCAACTGAATATCACAATCTGTGATCGTATATGGACCGGCATCAAAACATTGACACTGGTTTGCAGATTTCCTAACATGACACTATGACACTGTACCCAGTTTATTACTTATCACTGAACACTTGGAGTTGTTTAAGAATAGATTTTCTCACTGTATATAAATAATGGGATCTTATCGCGGTGTTGTGAAAGCAGAATTTACTGACGAGGTTTTGGATCAGCTGGCAGCCTCTGTTAACATTGATGATAATTTTGTTCCACTTGCTGACAAATATCTGCTCTGGAATTTTATTACGACACCCTTGTACACAAAAAATATAATGATGTGATGAGCATCAAACAGAAATTGATAATTGGGACCATCCTGATGTACTAACAGAACTCGAGGCAAGCATGGAATCATCGCAAATGAACGTGAAAATTCTGAATCGTTGACTGTAGCACCAGGTGTAAGAATACTCCGGGATTGTTTCTATAATGGCGAAGTAGCAAAATAATTTGTTTTGGTGTAATATTGTATTAGCAAGTCGTGCCAAATGGTGTTTTGTTGTGATATTGTATTAGAGATTCGTGCATGTGTTTGTTCGTGTGTGTTTTAGGATTTTTATCGTAGCTTTCACAATTTTAGTCATATCGGTACGGTGTCTAAAATGTAGCAGTTTAAAAGTTTATAGTGATGTCTAGCGCTGGGGCATCATGCAGCATTCATGTATCATCTTGTCCCACCCGGTCACATTATCCTGACGCCAGGCCGTCTAGTCCTAACACTAATCTATTAACGCTGAGCGCCAAGCGAGACAGCTGCTAGTACCATTTTATAAGTATTTAATAGGACTTGGCCTGGGTTCAAACATGCGATCTCCCGCATCCGAGGAGGACACTTCAACCACTTAGGCAACGGTCAGATTTGTGCCAAAAGATGTGTTGGTGTGATTTGTATTTGAGAATCGTGCTAAATGATTTTCACATTTAGCTTGAATGGAATTGTGAAGTGAAAGAAAATGAAGAAAAAAAAAGACGTTGTTAACCTTCTTATTAATTCTACATTAACAATTTTAACAGTTTTTCATGCTAGTCGTTTTCTCATTGCATTGTACATGACATGTATTTGTCCGTTTGTTCTGTCGGCTAGTCCCTCTATTACGAGTTGTCGTTATGAACAAAATCTCACGAAGTTAGTATTGATATTGATTTTGGAGTAGCCATCTGAAAAAAGGGAATCATCCTTGACTTTCCGACCTGTGGTCCTTGTTAGAAAGTCATGGATCAGATTAATAAAAACTGTAATTAAGGTGGTAAAAAAGGAAGATGGATCATACTAGTGACGAACTTTGTATTATAACCCTGGGTCACTGTGGTGCGGGTAGGAATGAGTAAGTCAGGTGGGGGTGATGAGAGGGATATCCATCTATAATAATAATAATAATAATAATAGTAATAATAATAATAATAATAATAATAGCAGTTGTATATTCATAGGATATGCAGCTCGTTTAGAATCAATCAATCTTACCTGTTGTCCTCACACAAATAGAACTCTTGCCTAATACAGTGTCTGATATGCATGTATGTAATCCTGTGATGGTTTTGTTTTAGTAACTAGAATGTTAAATGTGTATTAATATTTGCATATGTACACACGCACGCTTACCAGAAACGTTGCATAGTTATTATTATCCATTTTCACCAGAACAAATTTACTTATTGCAGTGAACGATTTAACTATCTTTTATAATTATATACACGGTTTCTACATACGAGCTGGCTAAAATTGTGAGGCAAGAAGATATAACAAAGTAAGTTAGATATCTTATGTTCCCAACCATTTTACTCGGTTGAGATGTTAATCCTGAAGTATCGTTTACTAAATTCGAAATAGCAGACTACTGTAAATTAGGTTATTGTGACCGGGACCCTTTCTTTTTGAATACGATAATTATTACATGACTTGATAGCTAATTCGTAAGATATGGCTATAGGATCCGTAAGACATGGCTAAGGGATTCGTAAGACATGGCTAAGGGATCAATCACATTTATAAGTGTCATTTTCATTAAAATATATAACTGACTTTAGCCAGCTGTGGACTTAGTCGTATTTGTTAAACACTATGTTTCTATGTTTTGGGAACTCTTTATAAGCATGCATTTCAATTTAAAGCTTATATAAAAATACAGTAAGAATAAGTTATGTTTTATGTTTAGTTAACTTTTGTAAATGTGTGGATTGATATTAATTCCTTAGTCGCTATTCATTTTAGTGTTTAAATCTTAACGAAGTGCTCCATCTCTAAATGAAATACGTATTTTTATTAGTAACATAGCTTGTGATCTCAGTTTCACGCAACACTGTAAGTTTGTTTAACTAGCACTATTGAAATTATAACAGTTGAAACATTAAGGGATGCTTCAGTAAGTAAAATATACCATAGAACCAATCGGTTATGGATTTCATAATTAATTTAGTTTGGCTGGTTTGTGAATGTAAGTTTAGTTCTCAGACCTAATAGTTTGAATGTATATATATATTTATTTATAATCTTTGCAGATGCAAAGTAGAAAGGACAACAATGGGTTGTCGTTGCTGCTGTGTTTCGAAAGAAGGAAGAAACAGTGGAAATGTATGTACATTATTACATCAAGATCCCTACATTAAAATGTGACCAGAAAAGTAAAAAACATATTTTGATAAATACTTAAGATTTGAATGAACTTTTACGTGATTAAGATATTCCTGAGTGCATTTAAGTGTAAGTATTTACTGCTTGTTTATGAATAGAAGGAAGATCGGACATTTGCAAGTTTTATTTTAGAGACACGAATGAAACTAAGCGAAAGATATAATAGATGTATCTAGGAATCGTTTATGTGTTCAGTATGAACCTAAAGGAAATGTGTCGATTGATAAGACCAGTCTGATAATTAAGACAATCTTGTCTAACAATCTGATGACATTGTATTCCAGTTCATTTGAAGATATTGATATCCTGCATACAGTGTAAGGTCTAGCAAGAGTTTCTATTTATCACTGAATTCAACGTAATATGACTGTATTTACAATGGCCAGTTGGTAATAATTTATTTTATATATGAATTCAAAGTTTCTTTTTGCAACATCATTTACATTTTTGAACATCGACAATGAAGATTTTAAACGGATATATCATCTATCTGAGACCGTATCTTGCGAAAACGCCTATTTACTTTCACAAGAGAGAAACTGTACCACGTAACAAATATGAACCTACAATCCATGCAATTCTAGCATTTATGAACGAGTAATCCCAAGAGTAGAGTATAAAGCTTTATAAATAAATTGATGTTCCTTTGAAACTAAGACGCTATTAACTTGAAGATCAGTTTTTGTACTCTTGAGTGGCTAAAACTACATTGTGAGATTTAAACTTTAAATGATAAATATATACAGCATTTAGATGCCATATTCCGCCTTACTTTGTACGATGAGGATGGCCATCATTATTTGATTTCTACTCTCAAGTGTTCGCAGAGTTACATGTTTAAGCATACCTCGTAATAAACAAACTGGTTAAACAAGTATTTAGTGATAATATTTCCATATTTCTGTCTAAATTTTAACGCAAAAAAAAGCATTTTTCAAACGTTGAAAGGGAAGACTTTCTTATTCTGTTCAGTGTTTGCATGCAATTTAATCTGGTAGGGTTCTGATGGAAGAAATGAGAACGGAGTTGCTGAAAGTTCTAGTCAGGGAATGAATGGTCTTGGTGACACTGGGCCTCTGTTACAGAACGCAGATTTAACAACAGAGGTAGGTGAACTATAATAACTTCTTCCACGTTCCGTTTCTAATTTACTTTTTTTTACAATTTTCGTTTCAGTCTAAAAAATTTTTTTTATAATCGTTCTCATTCCCCCCTCTTCTACTCAAATCTCTTTGATGGTGCAATTCGTGTTCAAATTATTGGACTGAGTAAGATCCAGTGCTAACACATTTATCATCTTAGTACTTATGCTTATAATGGGAATATTTTCGTTGCCCCAGTGCACCCGTCGTTCCGCCAATGAAAAAGATATCATTCTTATCTCCTACATTCAGCTTGACGAATTTTATTGAAACTTTGTATGTTATCTGCATGGTTGGCATATAATGGCGATAAAGTTTATCTTTTTCCCTCTGGTCTCCTGTTTGGTGAAGTTCCTTGACAAAATTGATGCTAATGAAACTCTGTAGGCTAAATATTTGTATGATGCAGATGCACAATAAGGTTTTCCTTACCATCTGGTCCAATGGTGGGAAGATTGTCTTTAAAATTGATGGTATTTTATAATTGTACCATAGATCAAGGGATTTAAAGATCATAAACTAAAATTAAATGCACAATGTACTTGGTAGGCCATTTAAAAAATTCAGAACAAGGAAAACTAATGTACACAATGAATATGCTTTGAGTTACAGACATCCAAAGTATATGCAACTATTTATACATAATTTGTCAGGTTATGATTGTTAAATGCTTGTCAAAACATTTGTTCAAAGCTATTATATTTAGGAAGTGACAATCATACCAAATGTTGGTGAAAATAAATTGTGTCTAGCAAGTATAACATAACAATATATTATGACCGCTCCGGTGGCCTGGTGGTAAGAGCATCCGCCGCGGAAGCGGGAGGTCGTGGGTTTGATCCCCGGCCGAGTCATATCAAAAACTTACAAAAATGGTACTAACAGCTGCCTCTCTAGGCGCTCAGCATTAAGAGGTTAGTGTTGGGACTGGTCGGCCTGGTGTCAGGATAATGTGACTGGGTGGGACATCATGCTACATGTCTGCAGCATGATGCCCCAGTGCTAGACATTACTATAAACTGCCACACTGCATATATCGTAGCGATATGACTGAAAAATTGTTAAAGCTACGTTAAAAATCATAATCACATACACTCACACGATATATTTCAAATGAATATCAGGGAAGTCGCTGTAAAGAGGACAGTCATAGTGCATGATAGCTTCGGGTTGTTGAAAATCGTTAAACAACTTGGAAAGAATATTAGGATGGAAAATACGCGGTAACCATGAAACATTTTGAAAGCTTGAAACATAAATGTTTGAGGAAAAATATTATTATTATTATTTATTATTCAAAATGTTCTTACAAAACTAAATTACCTCTTTTTTAAAGTGTCGGAAGACCATGGACAACGGTGGAGATCAAAAATTATTTACAAGATGTAATTGAACATTTCAAATTGAAATATCCTGGTGACGTATGTGACTACTACTTGAATATAAATATTTTGATGTCTTGCGATATGTATGGAGACTTTAGAAATGTTTGTGTGAAATGTTAAAAACGAAATCTAGAACATTATTACATAGCACCGAGTCTAGCTTTTGATGCTAGTTTGAAATTAAATAAAGTAGAATCAAATTTCCTACGAACTAAAACTGGATCCTAATGATAGAACCAAGAACTGGAACAGGAATTTGAATGACATAAAAAAGATATGTTCAGTCAATTCATACATAAAACATTGGCGATGAAGTATAAATAACTGATAATGCGGAGGACGTAGGTCACGGTCAAGACCATTCATTATGTACGCAGATTCTACCAATTCTATCTGAGGGCGAATGTTTCAATAAGTGTCTGCTAAGATCTGTATAGCTGCAATTAAATAAAAAAATCAAAGTCATCAAAGACAATCTAATGTATTGAAGTGTTTCTTGATAGCTTGACCATAATGGTATCTTCATCTATTGTACCTTAGATTCTTTGATAACATTTATCGATTGGTGATAATTTAATTTCCTTAACCTTGTAAAAGAATCCACTATTTTGTGCTAATAAATATCTTTTCTTAAATACTCTAGCTCCATTGTTTGCACAAAACTTGTATTGCTTTCGTGAGTTATCATTATCTAGATTTTAATAAGTTACTCTTGATTCATAAACCGATAACTATCCAAAATATTTTTACTATTCGTTTGACAAATTTTGTTTACTGCCTTCGTTCGTCAGCATCGTTTTTGGTCTTAAGTATTCATATACATTTTCTGTGTTGTATCGTAAACATTCAAACACTGTATATAATGCAGGCTCCATATCTGTAAACAATAAACTCAGAATAATCTTCTGTTATGTAAGTATGGTTTGCTATCATCATTGATGGCTTTGCCGTCGTTTGCATTCGTGTCTCGAACATCCTGCCTGTCTTTTATCCTGATGATGACGTAAGTCAATGAGACGCAGAGCTTGAAGCGTTAGTATAATTTAATACGTTTTGATGCGGTTTGGCAGACGGAAGACTGTTGTGTTCAACTCATTTCCTGAGAAGAATGTATTTGCGAAAACCATTTTCGTCAATGACAAATGACCATGTCTAGTCATCTGTACCAGTTCTAGCATTGAAGTTACCAAACACAATGAGCTTGTCTGCCTTCAGTAGTTGTACAATAACAGACTCCAGGTTCTTATAAAATTTGTCCTAGATCAAATCTGGGTTGGTCATGGTGGATGCATATATGTTGATGATACTTGCATGTCTTTTTTCAGACAATGGATGTCTCATATGTATTATCTGTCATTCACGCCATATGGGAACTTTGTGTACCGCTAATTAGCTATGATTTGCTGGCATATCCAACAGTAGCTTCACATCACTCTATTTCGCTTCACCTACTCCATAAAATGTGCGTTAGGAACTTTCTTCAGTGACTTTACCTTCCTCAGCTGAGCTAGTGTTATTAAATGCTGCTATCTGTATGTTGAATCTGGCCAATTCTCCACTAACTATAGCTGTTCGTTCGTCTCGATGGTCTATCTGCCAATACGCTGTCCATTAGAGTGCGTACATTCCAGGCACTGATGGCAAACTGCATCAACTTTGTCTTCTTTTAAGATACGTTTTCGACCGCTAATTTGTGATTCCCATTAATTGCGGTATTCTGATCAGGGTTAAGAGAAAGCAGGCACTGTCTAGAGCGCCTTTTCTAGCCCCTTTCTCGTTTTAAAATTATAATTACACTAGGAAAAATATGAAGTAACAATTTGTGTTTACCTGAATTTTCAATTGGAGAATATGTGATAGTAGTACGATACAATTATTTTGACTACAATGGTACATTTTGTAAACAAAGGTACAGAAATGGAATTGCTTCATTCTATGATCGCAATACAAGAGAGGAAATTATTGCTGTTGCAGTTATATACTTGTTCCTCGAAGGTTGAGTTGAAATAAGTATTGATAATCCATAAAAATGGAAGGGAAAATGATATTGAAAAGTATGTATCTGCAGCAATGAGAATAATAATGGTTAGCGCAGAAGGATTAATAGATACGTTTAATCATAGGGATATAAATTAGTTCACAGTTTACAGAATCAACGAGAAACAAAACACACTGAAATTAGAAATATTAGTGTTAATATGCTGATAAATTACACACGGATGATAAATCTTTATGGCTAGAATTTGGCGTCACACATGCTAATAGATTACATATAGGAGTACGTAAATTAGCAAACATATAACAAAAAATGCACACGTACGTGCAACTAAGCGGAAATGTGGATTGTGTCAGATCCTCAGGTAAACATTTAGAACAGCAATTTCTTTTTTGAGACAATTACCATTGAAATAAATTAACAAGGCTTTACCTTTTTTAAGAAAGCGCAACACGTGCCATATAAATTGTAAAGTTGAGCAAGAAGGTTGTGTTATATGCAGTTTCGAAAGTAACAAACAATACCAAAATTGGAAATTATCAGCAACACATTACTTATCCTTAACATTGTAAATGAGACAATTTTATAAAATAGTTGATTATGTTTCAGAGACAAGAAACATGGATATTGTCATAAAATTGAATTTCGAGTACATTTGTAAACAAGAAGTAAAATATAACAATATATTAAAAATGAATGTAAATTAGCATGCGAATTCAAAAATATCAGGCTAGTTGTAGATTATAGTTTAGTTATTTTGCCATTATTGTTTAAATCAAAGACAGTAAACATAATACAAATTTCCCATTCTTTTTGCGCAAGACATTTTCAAGTATTATTACAGTAAGTCTATAAAACCACGAAAATCAAAACCCCATCATAAAAAAAACCAAATCACTTAAAATGGGAGGCATTTCTTTGTTTCACGGAGGAAAACAGAAATCAATGTATTACAAGCAATCAAGTTTTCGAACTAGTTCTTAAATCTGATATCTTCTTTATAAAAGTTAGAGAAACCAAAAACAGTTTTATTCTCACATATATCACATATATCATATATCTGCTGTTTAAATAACGTTAGGTATTTGATAAAGCCGTTACTGACATTATGTTTTGTTTTACAAATTGTGGAATGACAAAGATTGTATTAGGTTTAATTGCAACCTAATATAAGAACTTTGTATTATCCAATATTTAATTACGATAAGACCTGTAACATACGTGGCTTTTTAGAAGTAACAATATAATTGCAATTGATTGTGGTGGTAAATAAAGTAAATGATTGGAATTACACATGTATGCCACGAAACTAATATCTTGTTTCTGATATCTGATTGTGCAAATGTAGAAGACGCAAGAAAGAGAAGAAAAAAGGCAACCAGCCTAAACAAGTTAGCATTCAGTGGTAGACATAACGGAATATCCGTTAGGGTGATAGTGCAAAACTTTATATCTGTCATAAAAGATATTAGTAAAAATGTTGTGTTTATAGTTGTCTTTTATTCAAAAGAGTAAACATCGATGGAAGATGTTTTCATTGCAAATGATTTAGTAGCTGTAGTCATTGTAGATGATATAGTTGTTAAATTGAAAGGAAACAAAATGTATAAACTGTTAATAAGGCATGAATTGCCTTTCCAATATGAACTTTATACAAATTAAGAATATTACATGTCTTCGAAATCATCAGCTAAAATATTGTACATCTCTATATCTGTCAGTTCAGCAAATTATCTTTGGCATCTACGAACCATAGATTTCTATAATTAAAACGTTAACTCCACCATGAAATACTTCTTTCTTCAAGAAGTTTTGAATTTTGTTTATCAGATTCATAGTTGCTTGTGCGTTCTTTTAGTCGTCTTCTTCGGGTTAGTCTCGAAGTTGTAAAGTGTACGTAATTTACAAACGTAGTTTTTAGATATTTTTCCTTTTTGTCTTTGTTAACTAATTCAGCCCTGGAGGTTTTTGTCGTTTTCGCCTGAAATGCGATAAGGAAACACATTTTCGGGGCCTTTTCTGAATACATCCTAAAACATTGACATTCAACAGATTTTCCATTAGCCTAATGCCTAGTTGTATTAAAAACATTGTTTTCCTTTAATTATTTTGCTTGCGCATGAGCAGAAGGGTACGATTTTAAAATTTGTTTTTGCTTAACGAACCCATGATTTTCGTATCGAGACAACTCTTTATTCCAAATGCCCACCTTATCATACTTTTTGGAAAGGTTCACCTGTCTGTGTGCAGTTCAGACCGGTCTGCCTTAGATCTGAGGCAAAAAGATCTAATATTCGGACACAAAATCGGATTCCGACCACGGTCGAATTGTGTGTGAAAAAAAACGGGTCCAAAAATTAGGTTTTTCCCTCTATATTTTGTAGTGCAACTAGAACGTCCAGCTTATTTGGTATCATTGTAGAGCTATATCTGTCTGCTTTGTTGTAATACCACCCACTTTGGTGTATCTTAAATGACCTTGATGCTGCAGAGCTCGGAAATAGGGTACGGCCTCGTCATGCCTACAGGGGGGACTGGGGCTAAATGAGTTGATATTTAATTTTCACTTTGTACTCTTTTGCACTTTTTCCTTCCTTATGTCTGTATAGTTACGTTTTCGGCATTGTTTCCAATTCCTATATATAGCTGTCTCAGAGTCTCTCAACAATGTTTGTTTTCCCACTAGTGACCTTTCTACGATGCTGTCCACCATATTGATTATTTATTGTAATGCTATTGTTTAGATTCACTTTCCTGTGATAAACAAAGCGCAAACTATTTATTTTATCCCATAAACATCTCTTGTAATGATATGACTGTAATGCATCCTTATTTAATGTAGTACTGAACAACTCATTATGCTTGGATTTAAACACACTCATCTATTGGTGATTTATATTATGTTTAAATAGGCAACCTTTCTTAATTTATTGCACTAATTCATTTGTCAGTAGTGACCTTTTAATACAATTACATACTTCTTTTCATCAATATCAGTTCTAAGAATATATTGATTATTTCTAAGACCACATAATTTGTTCATTAGTGCCCATTTAGTTCGCGTTTAAAAAGTTGCGGTAGGTGGTTTTATTTTGTTTCTATAATCCAATGTTTAACAATATGGCATATATTAGTAGAATTATACTGATTCTTATTATCATTAGTACACATAATTTTAGCGGCATTTCTTGGTCTATGATACGTGTCTGCAGTCGATTGGTAATTCTGGTGTTTATGCAGTCTGTTTCTCCATGAACTACAGGTCATAATGTCGATTTCATGCAGAGACAACATACTGATGTTCTGTGTTGTTTTTGTTTTTTTATTGTCTATCGTGTACTCGGGCTTTGTTTAAAGGCTTTTATTAACTCCATAATGCTTTAAACCTCACAAAGCTATGCAAAAGTATTTAAATAAAATGTTGTTTATGGTCGAATTAAATAAATTTATAACGATTATGTCAGAATATTGTTAGCAAATATTGGGTCTTAAGAAAATGAATAATTAAGACTTTCTTTGAAATGAATAGTTTGTATCTATAATTTTTAAGTAAATATACACTGTAATCGTAACTGTTTGATCAAACATCAACATAATTCCACAAGTAATCATGTTTCGTACTTACGTTAGATTCACAATGGTTGTCAAAGCATCAATTTGCGTGTTTCTGAATCTATTTGCCAATATTCATATTACATTATGTAAAAGAAAGAACATTACTGAATGTAAAGACTTACTGATAATGAATTTTCTTTTATATATAATATTGCTAGTACAGCTAATAATGTAGGAATGTTTCGAATGAATTTGTAAGTTAGCGTTGTATGCCTAAGCGCACAACTACTAAACTACTAGTAAAATGATTTAATAATTACAATGACTTCATCAAAATATCAGTGCAGTATATCTTTAAACGTAGAATTTGTTTATGACATTATTTTTATTTTCAGCAGCGTGGGTACAAAACCTTTAATGGTCAGCACTCTCAAGATGTAATAGAAGGTTTGCTTAAACAGCAGTCTGAAGATAATGATGAGAAACAAAGACTTCTTGCTGAAAATATGAAATTAATAAAAGCAAACGAAACGCTAAATCAACAACTATTACAAGAAAGGGGAAATACAGAAGAGGTTAGAGCCGCATTAGAAGAAGCTAGAAAAAAGTAAGTACAGGAAGTTTAGGTTTAATAAATCAGAGTGAAAGAATAATGATTTTGAACAGTTGCCAATCACTAGTAAAGTTTTGCAAAGCTTGGTGACTTCATATTGCGACGTACGGATCGAACAAATTATAATCATCTATCAATAAAACCTTATTATCAATGAGTACCTAGATTATTACAGTTTTAATTAGGGCCAAGGAGTTTGTTCCCATCGATAGCCCGTGAGCTAGAAACCATGACATTGTTCGTGCTCGCAAACGGGTATATTAGGAGTGAATATGGTTACTTCCGGTCCGTTATCTTTGCTGAACTTAGTGTTAACCTCGCATACACTTTCATCATTATGACGAAATTTGATGACCAGAAACAAGGTCGCCAAGACAGCTGTGAAAAGTCAAACATGATTATGGTCAGAGTATACCCAAAATGCATCCTGGCTTACATCTATGAAAATGAAATAATGGAAGTTTAGTTAGACTTAAAGGTTCTACAAATATGACTAGAAGTATGACTAGAAGTATTGCACATGCTGTTTTCTTTCATTCTGTTGTAATACTTGCATATATGTATGACGTTTGTTAAAGGGAAAGTTATATGTGCACTTCGTTAGAAAGTTCTGCTCCTTTCAAGATACGCCTTGAATGTATAAGTTATATCTACGAAATTATTGTAAAGTTAAAGTTAGATCATCAATGTCAAAGACCTTGACGCGTAGTGAAAATGTCTTTAAATGTCATATCTGCATGGTCTATGACTCTCAACTGACATAAGTCACATATCTATACATTGTTTCATGACAAGTATTTGGACTTTGTACAAAGGGTTATATACATTGTTTCATGACAAGTGTTAGGACTTTGTACAAAGGGTTATATACATTGTTTCATGACAAGTATTTGGACTTTGTACAAAGGGTTATATACATTGTTTCATGACAAGTATTTGGACTTTGTACAAAGGGTTATATACATTGTTTCATGACAAGTATTTGGACTTTGTACAAAGGGTTATTAAAAACTTTTTGATAATTATATAATCCTTTAGTCTAACGTTCTGCTACAGCTCTATGGCCTTCAGCAAATTAATAGAATGAAGGCCAAACTATCAGGGTTCCTTGAACCCATAAAAGCCTGGGGGAGGTGGCACCATGCCCTTTCCCAGGAACAACTAACAGCTGCAGTGCAGTCAGAATAAAAGTGGCGCATGCACAATTGTGCGCACGCCACTATAAATAAACTCAACAACAACAACAACAGAATGAAGCAAAACCATCAAATTTAGTAAACCAACAAAATAATTGAATTTCCTAAATTACAAGGGGAAACCTTAAGAAGAACGTACAGTATTGTGAATTAAATCCCACATAATCCTAAGTGTTCTGTCACAGGTTCAAAATTTAGAGTGTTCCGACTGAATTTAAAAAATGTTGAATATGCTGATATAGTATTGCTGTATCACAATGACATAATGCATAATGCCTTTACATGAATCCTCGATAATCCCAAAGCAAAGTTTTAGTCTAAACTTAACAGATCATTTTTT
Organism: Sinohyriopsis cumingii; assembly: GCA_028554795.2. Lineage (NCBI taxonomy): Eukaryota > Metazoa > Mollusca > Bivalvia > Unionida > Unionidae > Sinohyriopsis > Sinohyriopsis cumingii. The sequence continues at coordinate 68,048,770 of CM068834.1, read as the reverse complement.
AATTCCAGTGATTGATTTAATAAATACTTCGTCTCAATTTATAACTGAATGCAACTAAAAGTGATTCTAGCAGGCTGATGTTAAAATAGGAATACATACTTTTGTTTATCAGAACATTATATAAAAATCTAAGACACAATCAGATAACCAGGATATGAGTCATTGGTTCCAAACTTTTAATGGTCAAAAGGCCATGTCAACATGTTTACAAATATTATCTTAAAGTACAACCCGCAAACATGGACAAAACTTATCTACCTAAACGTTTGTTTACACCTGACCATTAGCTTTGACTATATGTTACAATCATGTATACAAACTAAGCACACAATACGGACATACATAGCAACTCATCTTCAGAGCATCCTTCATTTGAAGTTAAATCATGCCATAAACCATTTTTTGGCTGCAAAATGTATTTATTATATGTGGCCTTATATGTTTCATTGTCTTGTACTTCAGATGCTAATGTTTACAAGGTTACTTATTGCCTACATGGCTGCACTGATTTCAAGACTTTAAGAATCTTTTCGTGCTTAAGCACAGAATCTTATTCTAGACTATTCTAACTAATAAAAATACTGAATTTGTTGAGTCCGAGTAAGTTTTTATTGCTAGTTTGGGGTGACGTTTTTTTTATTGCAAATGTTGAGTGAGGTTTTACGAATGACGAAACTGATGCCTGATTATATAATACTCATACATTACCAAATTAGATCTCAGAGCTTTGACCTGAGTCTGTGAATGGGCATGAGACTGTTTTCATACTTCCAGGGCCTAGTTTCTTTTCTTAATTTGTTTACTTGTATTTAAAGTTATGTTACTACTATTTCATGACTGTTATCAGAACACCTCTGGAAGTACAATAGTACAATAGCCTGTCATTTAAACAGAATGTTTAAATCGGTACAGTGATCAAGAGATCAATTGCGTAAATGATTTGCGTGACGGATATGAAAGAGTTATGTAAATGTCAACGTTATGAAAGGTGTGAAGTCGTAAAGGGAGAGCCTCAGTGATCTTTTTGGGGGCCCAAGTTGATTATCATTTACCCCCATTTAGATTTAGAGCATTCAAATGGTCGTTTTTGTATTGGTGACATAAGTCTAAAGAACCAATACTTGATTGCTCTCTCTTGTATGCAGATGTCGACAGAGTATATAAGTGTGTTGGGAAGCGGTAGTTGAAAATACTTAATGCAAAGACGTATTGCTATATCCACTGTACAAAGACGATAATGATGTAGTCATTTCATGGGAGGTTTGAAGCTAAAGGATGTCAACTGCATAAAAAAGCCCATATGGCTGGAAAGTATTCTCAGTTTGTCTGATTAGGCCATTATATCCAATGAAATGAAAAATTGACTTTTACAAAGTACGCTTGAATACAACTTTGTAAATGTGTCAATAACATGTACTCTCTGTCTGTCTGTCTCTGTTTCTCTCTCTCTCTCTAGCTGTCTATCTATCTATCTATCTATCTATCTATATATATATATATATATATATATATATATATATATATATATATATATATATATCTATATATATATAAGTATCGTGAAATTTAGTATTTCTTTTTAAATGTATATGGCCACTTATGTTAGTGAGTAAAATAATCTTCAACATTCTAAGAAGAAAATCATAGACAAGTGACTCGTTCTGATTGTACTAAACTTCGTCAACAAACGTCCGATTTACGATCTCGTGTGACTTCTTTAGTGTTCCTTCCTTGTTTCGTGTCATGCTTGCATGTCTCTATATTGTAATAAATATTTCGGCAAGAGACTTTCGCTGTCGTACGAACGTAACCGTTTCCATTTAATTAATGAACACTGTATTCATGCAAAATGACTGATATAGTTTAATTTCAGTTCCATAGTAAGACTTAATGATTAGTGTTTAGAGGCAGTTTTGATTTTTCGTTTCAGTTTTGTACTCAGTTACAATAATTAATACATGCTTCTTTTTGTGGAAAGTATCGTTATAGATTTCTCAAATGATCCGACGTTTTCTTCGCTTCCATAAACGTTTGAATATACCACTTGCTAATTGAAATATTCCGTATAAATTTGATCGTCCACTGTGCATAGTTTTCATCTTTCAGTGGTATCTCACATCGACATAGAGATGAAACTTTTATTTTATGGATATATCTTTTTGTTAGAATTGACGAAGACACTAGAGCGATGTCTCACGTAATGGAGCTGAGGAATACCGGTGGACACGAGGCTGCCAATAATCCATTCTCACCATCAAAGCTAGGAGCTAGATTGAAAAGTGTATATGAGGATCAAGGGCTTCCATTACTGGAATATTTTGATGATGAAGTTGAAGGTGCTAAATTTGTGTCAAACTGGATTAAGGTAAATGATTTAAGAATAATTACTAGAGAAGCTAAAGCTCAGAACATTAAAGCTAAATAATTATTTTATGATAAATGTCTATTGTATTTGACGAACACAACGGTTTTCGACGTGAGGGTGAACAGTTTAACCACATTCAATTAATTTGATATTCTCTAGAAAGCGTGTATAAGAGATCACGGAAAATGTTTGTTTATGATAAATCCTGCTCACAGTCACATGGAAGCATGTATGGCCGTGTATCTGTGTATGCATGCACACATATAGATATATAGGTTAATAGCTATGTAGGTGTTAGAGTTGGCTAGGTTTGCTCATTTCGTGCATGAACGGCATATACGTAGACGGTTTATAGAGAGTTGTCAATGATCCTTGTCCGAGAGAGAGGTCCATATTTCTATTATATTATACATTGATGTAATAGAATAAAGTTAGCTATTTATTAACAAAACTTCCCAGGTGATATTTCCATATATTTGTCGAGAAAGATAATATTCTGTATAAAGCAAAACGTTTTGAAAGTTTGAGTGTGTGCGATTTGGAATTCTAACGTAGCTTTGACAATGTTCAAGCATATCACTGATATCTGCTGTGTACCAGTTTATAGTGATGTCTAGCACTGGTGCATCTTGCCATTGACATGTAGCATGATGGCCAACCCAGTCACATTATCCTGACCCCAGGACGACCAGTCCTAACACTAACCTCTTAATACTGAGCGCCAAACGGGACAGATGTTAATTCCATTTTTATAATTCATTGGTTTGACTCGACCGGGGATAGAACCCACGACGTCCCGCATCCGAGGTGGACGCTCTAACCACTAGGCCACTGGAGTGCTCATTTGAAAGTCTGAAGCTATTTTAGGCATATCAGTAATAGAATAGTGTTTAAACCCTTTTATCCATAGTATATATATCCTCAAAGAAATTTACCGGACTTCAATTGTTGTTAATTACATCCAATATTCTATATACGAAAAAGCAACAAGGTTTTAGAATAATTATAGCTTTTTAAATACTTTGAATTTGTCCATGAGATTACAAAAGAAATTCATACTTGAGACGAAACCCTTAAAAGTGTTCTCCGAACCCGGTGTTTAAAGTGCTTTTTATATTCCCTGCCTCAGACTTTTATACATGTGTGCACAAAACGTTACCAGTGCTGACCATAGCTCGAAAATTCTTTGTTTGTTCTGACTATGTAGAAAACGCAGACAAGAGACGAGCGCCTCAGCAATTAAACTTTATGGTTAGTGTTACCATTACCCCAAAGTTTTAGTTCGGTACATTAACTGATGTTGCACATGTGTCTTTAGAAACGTCTCATGTTTGTTAACATTGTTTACAATGATGAACCAAGCTTTCTCGATATGCCGGCGAGACATGCAGTAAATGAAGTCCTAAAATGTCAGCTTATACAGTTTAAATATAGTGTATTAGGATACCAAAGTTTCACTTGAATAAAGAAATAATTGTGGGAGATATTTGAATTTTATAACATGCAATACAAAACGTTACAACTGCTCAGGTGGCATAAGTGGTTAGATCATCTGCGCGAGCTAGCAGCTGCCTCGCTTGGCGCTCAGCATTAAGAGGTTAGTGTTAGGACTGGTCAGCCTGGTGTCAGGTTAATGTGACTGGGTGGGTCATGGTGCTACATATCTGCGGCATGATGCCCTAGTGTTAGACATTACTATAAGCTGCCACAATGCAGATATCTTAGCGATGACTGAAAAATTATTAAAGCTAAGATAAAAATCCAATTTACACACACACACACACACACACACACACACAAAACAGTAATACTGCACATAATGCGGAACCAGGTTTTATGATTAAGCAGGAATTCAAAACATAAAAGCGTATAAGCTGTAGACCCATAGTAATATATAGTATTCTAAACATTCAGCTGAATCCATCAGGTAATGTTGAAGATGTAACTTTCAAACCTTTAACGAAAAACTTTGACATTGCTCACCTAGATGCACCGAAGCATTTTTTAAGCTTATAAAAAATTCATGAAACTATACTTAAATTTTCTCACCCATGCGACAGAGAAATTTAGCTGTTTTGCTAACCAAACTTTTCTCATCTCAGTCTAGTCATCTCAGACACGTCGTCTCAGTCAAGGTGTCAACGAGCACAGAACTACGTTTGAAAAAAGAAAACATTGTCGTCGTCTGCTTTGCCTGACGTAGTTGTTCTAAAATCAAACATCAACCAATATATAACAAAAAACATAGTAACCTAAGGTCAATCGATCTTTGAGAACACACCATACAAAACATTTCGAGAGAGAGTCACACATGCACACGATGTTGAGCTATTTGGTATTTTGGTTGTTAGTTTCGCACATCATAGTCAATTTTATCCTATATGCAGGCCTAACTCTGTAAATTTTCAGGTCAGCGTCATTAAATGTAGCTAAAGCCACCGAACTAGTTTTAAATACTTCGTGTGAAACAGATTATTTACTGTTAGCTACATTTAATGACGCTGACCTGAAAATTGACTGTACTAAAGATAAGATAAACTTCTAATGCTGTGTGGAATGAACTATGACAATAAACACTGATTCATGCACATAGACTACGCATACACACTTCATAGCCTCGTGGAGAGACAAACAATATAACTCCTTGACAGCAATTTCCTTGTCTTGGTCCAAAATCCCAACAAAGATTATATTAATCAAGAGACACTCAGGCTATATACATTACCGGCCACAACAATCCCAAACTCTCGCAAAAACTACAGAAAACTTTGTAACAACCAGAAATGTGTGATGTCAAACAGGCTTTGTTCTAATTTTGTTACACATCTGAAATTGTGCCCCAGTTGAATCAAACATATACCTACAATCTTTAATGACACATAACGCACTTATCAGCCAGAGGGAATCATTTATCCGTCCACACATTAACCCATAAGCAAATTTCACTGTAGCACTTGCCATATTTCCAAGACAGAAAAATAAATTTTCAAAGAAACTGTGAACTTGAAAGTTCAGCACATGGTTATCCGCTAGGGTTCGTATTTGGAGTGTCTTTCATGCATTGGGGTAATTTTACAATCAATATTAATTACAACACAAGTATGTCACAAAACAGTTTCACATCCTCCTAAGAAAAGGAGAGTTATATACGATAGTGACACATATCTCCAATTACCCTTGAATAATCTAATGCAGCATGTTATTCTTCGTTACAGCTTGTACTACGTATAACTGCGTTAGAAATGTGTACCCAGTATCGTTTCAATATTTACAATATAAGTTTTCAAAATTGGAACTGATGAAAATGAAACATTATCTTGTAATAAATATTAATTATTTATTTTTAATTTCGGATAACATCCATACATTAAATGTGATAATACCTCATTACTATGCCACGTTTTATGTTGTTGTTTTTCTTTGCTCACGCGTATAAACTGTGTACTTCGGATGCAACGGTCAAACCACATCCCTCATTAACATATTTGTATTAATGAAGCACATGTATACATTTAGATGTAAATTATATTACACTAGTGAAGAATTCTTGTTACTTTAAAGGAAAATATTTGGTGAGAAAAATAATCAGCGTTGGGGTTTGGACAGAGACAAGGAACTCCCAGCCGCGGGGTTACATTATATTTCTCCCCACTCGGCAAGCCTCGTGAGGAGACAAATTATGTAACCCCTTGACTGAGATTTCCTTGTCTCGGTCCAAACCCCAACATAGATTCTGTATATCCCATATTTTCACTTGAATACAGTAATTGATGTAGAAGATATTTAACTTTACCTACAGCGTTGCTGATAATTGGTTACTATATCTGGTAAGACACAAATTACATTTATGCAAGTTCGTAGTGTCTCTCTGTATTTCAGAGCTGCTATGACGTTTGCAAGAGGAAAGCAGATTCCCAAATGACAAACTTTTGTCTCCTTGATGGAATGAAACTGGAAAATGTAGACCAGGTTAATTTATTTTTTGCATCAATAAACTCTAATGACATCACTCAATTTCCCCAAACAGTTCTAATAAAACCATCAACCATGCATAGACCTAGTGTAATATAACAATACATGTTTTGCAACTACGTTGCTTTCTAAGCTTGTTATTTTATATACTTCTGTTGTGTTTTGTTTTGTTGAACTTTATGCATGAAATTTAAATTAGTCTTGGAAACTCACTGAACATATTGACGTTTGTTTTAGAAAAACCTTTTTATTGACCAAACTGAAAATTATATCAATAAATGCATGAAGATGAAACTAGAAAAAACATAATTACAAATATGGTTGTAAACCTAATGAACATAATAATAAAAAAGAAAAACACCAAAGCAGTTAGGAAATTTAGAACATTCGTCATGAACTAAAATACATTATTCCAACACTATAAAATATAATTAATGGAAGACGCTTATAGCACAACTCGTATCAAGAGCATAGAAACGAAAGTACACTCTAATACAAATATTATGCAAACAGTAATTGAAATAATAGTATGAGACTCATTTTCGCCAAACATATAACTTTAAAAATATGTGTAAGAAATTTCTGAGGAATTGTATACAGGATTCGGAATAAATTTTCTTATGCACAAACGTGAAACATTCTGATCTGAAATGTATAGGATTAGAACTTTAGTCAAGACAACATAGTTTTCGAATTCACTAACTATGGTCATAGAAGATGTAAAATTTGTTTGTTTGCCATTGTTTTTATTTATATTTTCGAGAGGAACTCTTTGCAGTATAGATAACAAACTGACGTATTTGTATCGTGATGGCACCAATCATTATTCTAGGTAATACTAAGCAACAACACTGGATTATCATCATCGAATTGTTTCTTAACTTTGATATGACGATGATTACTATGAAGTAATTGCATACGAGCTGAATGTTTCATATACAATTGACACATATATTATTTATTACAAACATCATCTAGAACTCTGTTTTTTGATCACAGGGTGACGAGAATTGGATCAAAAGTCAAGTGAGAATGGTAGGTATGGTGAATTGCAAATATTACGTTTTCTTTTTGTGACTTTACAAACGTTTCCTTAACTTAAGCTTAAATGATGAGGTAGGTCTTAAAGATATGCCAGATAAATGAATAATTTTCTAAATGTAGATAACCTACAAAGTGTTTCTCGATGTAGTTTTAGGAGGTGCCTTTGATTTTCTAATCCTCCGTGACACGAATATGTTTAGATACACGTGCATTAGCAAAAGAATTGTAATTGTGAGCGGTGGATCGAAGAAAACAACAAACAAAACCCAGACAAAAAATTAATTAGCACATCAATAAATTCGAATTACAGCAATCATAGTAAATACACTGACTCTACATATTATGGATTACATATATTTTCTGTAAATTAAAGATACCCCCAAGACCTAGACCATTCATATATTTATCAAACGAAAAACAACCTCAAGCCCGATGATCAAACACTAATATTTTTATTTTGCATTGACAGGAGTATAAACAGACTAAGGTATAGAAGAAACACAAACGAATACAATAATCAATAAGTTACTCATCACTGTGTGACGGGAAAACTTGGCCAATAATTACATCATTCATTTTCTTATCTTAAGTGTGCTATTAAAGTCAAACTTAAATAGCGCATATGCTACATGTGATTTGATATTTCCGTACATCATTTTGGTACATAGAATTTGCTCACGCACAGTAAATGAAACAAACTTTTATTACATTAAGGCGTTATGCTATAACTGCAGAAAAGATTGTTTTAACCTTCTTAATTAACTATTTATTTCTGTTTTAAAAAAATGAGTTTATTCGGAAGCGACTTCATTAATTGTTGTATATTCCAAACAGGATTAACAGTGAAATGTACGATAAGATTTGTAGATAATGTTAGCTTCATATGACAGACATTAGACAGCTGCATTACAATGAGTGACGAACCAGTCATATATAATGTCGTAACATTTACGTGTAAAAGACTTTGTTTCATTTACTGCCTGTAAATATTTACTAAAACCGGCGAATGTTTAAACAACACGCTTGTAGCTTTAATTGATACAGGAACTATTGGTTTTAGTTGCTATAGAAGATTTTTTAATAGGATTTTAATGTTAATTCTTTTCCAGAGTATGTATATGTGATTTCCATATAGATTGATGCTTCGTTAGGAGAAAGACAAAATTTTCGAGAATTGCAGGTTACACAACTTTAAACATCAGGTTGATTTACTGAAAATGTAGGCTTTTAAAAACATAAGTATAAACCTTTAAACAACATATTTGCTAACGGAATCCTTGATTAGTAATATTTCGTTTTGTATGCCACTGCATTTTTCATTATGCACTGTAGATCGTACCACAACATTCCATGCGTATGTTCAGGAAGTACGTCTGGTTCCTTTATCGAGTCTTTTCTTCGTTTACATATACGTGACAATAGAAACAATATCACAGTTCTATGGATATTTTTTAAAACTGTCACATCTATTCACCAAAGACATGTTTTATAAATTGAATTCTCTTGTAGAACGTACATCACTTAAAAAACAACCGGAAGTAGAGCAAGGTTGTAACGCGGAACATCAAACGACCTATGCCAGTAAATGATTACTTTATATGTTCAAGCAATGAACAAGTTAAACGAATGTAAGAAAATCTGTTTGGAAATACCTAATGACGTTAATGAAAAGCAGCAAGTCTCGTCACTTTGGAACCACGACAGTACTATTGGTTGCATGTTAGAAGCAGTTTTGTAGACTCCATTACGTATCCGTGATCATTTTAAGGAATACCCTCTAGTACAAGACAAAATCAGCAGACATTGATGCTTTATCTCAGTTCCCAAAATCAAAGAAAAGAAAAAAGATAAACATAAAAAGTACTAATTAAAAAGGAAAATTAAAATATAATTACAAGGGTATAAAACCATCTAAGCCAGAGCTATTGTGTACATTTAAAAAATAACAAATATTGCAGAAACTTAAACCGGTACGGGCAGTTAGATATAAGGCCTGCGTCAAGTGCAAGGATGTGTTTAAGAAACAGCCGTGATCAAAACCTTTCATAGAGCTCAATACTTGTCTGAGACAAAAAATCTATAATTATATCCTAGAAACTTTCAGAAATTAAAACATACGGAGAGCCTAAAAAAGATCACTAAAATATGTCAAGATGAGAAACAAAGCATCAAAATGTCAAAAAGATACATTTTTCACTAGAAGGAAAATAATTTTAGAAGATTTAATGCTAGTCAGTCTCAAGAACAAAATAAGAAAGGAAAGCGATCCGAACTTTTAGAGTTTAAATTGTTAAATATACCAATAGATTGACATTCTATTTTAATGCGTACCTATAAATAATTAAATAAATACGGTAATAGATTTTGATTTATCATGACTGATATGGATACATTATGCATTACTGCAAAAAGGTTCAACTTTTACATTGGCATGAAACAGAACATCAAATTGTATTAATAACGACCATCTGAGGGGCTTGTTGTATTTACCAGAAATGAAGAATACCATACCCTGAATTACCAACATTGAATTAAGCGGCACATCTATTGAAGAGTTTTATGGATGAAGATAGACATTCTGTTCATTCAACAAAGACAAAAAAGACACAAAGTCTGTCATGGTATACAAAAGAATAAGGCAACTCTGAGATGTAGAAAGATTATGTAATCACAAGGAAAATTATCTTGATAAGAGTTTACGAAGATCGAACAATCGCGATATGCATTGCATCCCAATAAGCGGGTTTTTATTCTCTATGCAAGTCATCAAGTGCTTATTGGTTGTTACTTTAGGGACATGTGATATAGCTAAAGGAAAACTTTAAACCCATTCAGTATTTGTTCCATCTGTTATATTCCACTGTATCATTTTCTTCTTTCATTGCAAATAGATTCAAACTTATCGCAAAGAGCTGTTACCACTCATTGTTTAGTCCTTCTGATTGAACCACTTATTTCATTTTCTTAATTCCATAAAACGCTATCCTTTAAATGACAGTTCACTGATAATTGAAAACAAAACTCATAATCCACATATATGCAAAATGTATAATGATTTCTGGTTTATATTTCTAGATTCTGTGAAACATTATTCCCATTAAAGGATTTAGTTAATTGTATGGTAATGCTATGCAATTGAATGTGTTTTAAATCCGTTAAAATGTTAAAATGGTAAATGTTAGGTATTTTGCTTTATAAAATGAATATAGCTGATTGATCGTCTGCATGAATTGCTACTATACCTTTGGTGAATGCACTTTGACAGAAGTCTACATGAAAATTTGTGTCAAGGAGTATATGATTTTCGTTGTCACCTATGTTGGTCCAGAACTGTTTTACCAGCTTGTACTCTTTTAAGTTGTATATGTTTTTAGCTTTTCGAAATATATCGAAAACTTCATAATTTTCAACGATATCTCTGTAAATCTCTGCTTGACTTAATACTTTACTCAGGACAGGATTTATGTTTAGGTAAGCTTACGCATTTTCTATGAATACCATTTTGGGGTTCAAATCTTTTGTTTCTTTTAGATTTGCTGCCTTCTTACACTTTCTTTTCGTAGTTAAGAAACTTTCATATGCCGTGCTTAGTTTAAATCCTATATTTTCCAATAACAGTTTGTATTCATATATCACGTTAATAAAACCTTAATCTCTCTAAAGGTCAAATTTCAATGCTCATTGTTACTGCTATTTGCGCAGTGGAGGGGCGAACTTTTGGTATGTGCACTCTGAAGATATATGTATTTGACACATCAGTTAAATCAATGGAAGAATAATTTTTACCGGTTTGCAACTAATGAATAATTAATTTTATAAGTTTTATTTCATAAGTACATAGCTTTTATCATTCCTTCCATTGAACTTTAAAATCTTTTAAGCTTTGCATTTTTGTCGTGTTGTTTACGTGTTTATATATACAAGTTCTTCGTACAATACGCCCAATATATATTAACTACCTCCAATTGGCTTAAAAAGTACTTGAGTATTTTTAAATTTTTGTTCATTTTAATATCTTCCTACAAATTATTCAGCTACTGCTTTCAAGGCCATCTAAAACGAGATAGAAACGTCGAGATAATACGCTAATCCTGATGCATTGTAATTTGGAGGTACGACAGCCATCATTTTAAAAGTATTACTTTAAACAAAATATATGCAAACTTTACCATTTATATGGTTAGATATAAGCACCGTCTGTTTCTGGTATGTACATTATCAGTAAAGTTGTACTGTAACTTTTTATTTATTTGTTCATTTACCAATTACGCCAATTTTATTTCTTCAGTATCATCTTAATTTCAAAGATGTTGGTGCTTATTTTCAAGTAAAAATCATGAACGTAATATATAAATCTGCATCTTTTCGAACAATTGCAGGATGGCGTATTTATACTTTGAGTAGACAAATACAACATTCTAATTCTCTGGTATGTTATATTGATACACAACTATCTTTGACCATAATTTTAATCAGATCAAGCCTGTGAACAATGATACAATATACGTTATATCTGGTCACTGACATTGTTGCTTTAATAGTAAATGCTTTTAATAGTATATCACCTATCTAAAAGCTGATGTGTTTCTCACAACACAGCTTTATGCCATTATGTGTGATTTTTTGTCTTTTTAAAATGTGCTCACCTCCAATGTGCAATCAAGCTTCGTTCTTTCTATGGCGAACTCGCTACACTTCAAAATATATTTTTGTTAGAGTTTCACAAAGACGATCTATTTCTCGCAGTACACGAAACATTGTTCTTTTCAGTAACAATTGTACCATCATATGCGTGGATGCAATATGTATTGTCATGCTAATGCTGATTGATTTTTTTGTGAGTTTGTCCTCATTTCTGTCTTTTTCTCGAAACCCTGTACTCAAAGAAGGACATCTGGTTTGAAGATTCTTAGAAACAATTGATAAGCTCATATTTGAAGCAATCTTAGCTACACAACGGCAGCAGTAGTTAAGTGGGGTACATTAGCGACAATGGGAATTAGCATTACAGAGACCCCTGGGTCAGATTAGCGACAAGGGAAATTTAACATGGTGAAAAATCGTGGGTCAGATTAGCGACAAGGGAAATTAACATGGAGAAAAATCGTGGGTCACTCTAGCGACAAAGGGAATTTAACATGGAACTATAGTGTGGGTCTGTCTAGCGACAAGGGGAAATTAACATGGGGAATAGAGTTTGGGCTTTTGGGATTTTTTTAAAAATTTTTTTAAATTTAAATTTAAATTTAAATTTAAATTTTAAAAAAGGGTAGGCAATGGAAAGGCTATCTCTTTTCGAGAAATATGGCTGGCCCTGAAAAGGGCCTTTGGGTTTATGTTAATGTATTCATTAACATAAATGGTACCGCATTGGTCTTCTTCTTGTCCTTAGGCTACGTCTCACTGTTGGTCCGTAAATCAGCACTCTTTTCAGGCATCCTTGTCTTTCAACGTAGATCCTACGTATCCACAGGCTGGTGTTTGTCCTGTGGACAACGGTCCACTTGGCTCGGACATACATGAGCATGTCCATCCGGAACATCATGGAAGACACAAGCGTAGAAGATTGCACATCGGTCCACATCTTGAAGCGACGAGAACAAGTGAATCAATGCAGTGAACTGCGCTTATTTATAGGTACAGGAAGGATTGAAACGGATTGAATTCATTTACCAATCCGAACACGCGTTACAAAATTCAGTCAGCTCGCATCCAATCCGAAGAGAGCAGTCTGTGACGTCACGTGGTCTATATAGATTCGTTAGCGCTTGTGTGCAGTCAATCTATGCGACAGTGATTCAACATGACGGAAACTCAGAAAACGATCCATTGGGGTGCACCAGCAGGGGAGACTGCCCAAGGGAACCCGGACTTACTTTCAGAAGAGGTACATTGGGATTTTGTGGATTTTCTTACCTCGCAATAATTTGTTCCGGAACCTTCGTTACCTACTTCATTACCGCAAGTGGAGAATTTTAGACAGAGACAGAAAGAAGAATTGGAGAAATTTATGCAACGACAAAAGGAAGCGGAACAAGCTTTTCTCCTACAGCAACAGCAACAGCAAGAAGAAGAGGTAAGAAAAAAACAACAGCAACAACAGCAAGAAGAAGTAGCAGCAAAGAAACAAGAGGGTGAAAATCAAACGGCTACGGTACTGTTGGACATTTTAGCGGAGTTAAGAAGTCTGAAACAAATGTATCAGACTTCTTTATCACGACCGAAGAGAATACGACCTTCCCGAGCTAAACACGCCAACCCTGTGACTAAGCCTGTCGTACCACCCTTAGTGATTTCAACCCAATCATCAGAAGTAGGCCTTGGCCGTGGCAAAGGCTTAAGGCAGTTAAAGTTGATTGGTTAAACTCACCCCTACACCAAAATAAAAAGGCCCTTTTCAGGGCCACCCACATTTCTCGAAAAGAAATACAATTTCAATTTGCCAATAACTCAAGAATAAACCCCACCCATTTTACCTTATAGTACGTGTCTGTGTATGAGTGCGTGAGTGTAGCTTCTTATTTTAAAATCAGAACTCAAAGACACTTACCTTATATCATTCATGTATTCTTTTATCCATTTTTTTACAATCCAATTCACAATTCACCACAGAACACTTTAATTAAAAGTTCATTGACTTCTTCTTTCTCCTTGTTTAGTCTCTCTGTTTTTTTAATTTCTTCACCGTTTTTTTTCCTCATTTTCTTCCCTTCTTCTTTTCTTCTCCTGTTTCTTTGCTTCTTGTAAATAGAATTGTCTTCTTTCTTCCTCTTCTTCCTCTGAAGAATCCCTCTCTTCTTTCGAAGAATCCCTCTCTTCTTCCGAAGAATCCCTCTCTTCTTCTGAAAAATCCTTCTTTTCTTCTGACTCCTCTTGTTTCTTTTTTGGGCAATCTGGAGACCAATGTCCTTTTTCTTGACAATAATAACAGGTATCTTGACTTTTGTCTTTTTTAGCCCCTGTTTTTTTTGTTTTTTTGACGGTCTGGACACTCTGAAGACCAATGCCCTTTCTTCTGACAGATATAGCAAGTATCTTGACTTTTATCTCGAAAGGAAGGAGAGTAGTCCGTGGGCTGGTCTGAAGAGAATTTTCTAATGACCCCTCGCAAAGCTCTGACGAAACGTTACATCTGGGTAGTCTCTTCCATTGTTGTGCTCAGCTTGAGAGTGAAATGAATAGTGAAAGGACAAGACACACACCCTTTTTATATAAGCTGGTTTGCCAGGACTATAAATTAGTCTATGGTGTTTAAACTTGAGTCATTTGACGTTTTGCACTCAAGATGAAACGATCCCATTCATTCGAGAAGAAAGAAGAAGAAGAAAGTAAGAGGCAGAAACGTGATCTATCGCCTCGTACCAGGGCTGAAATCTTGGCACAAATTCATGCCAGTGATTTTGAAGAGGACATGAGTGAACCAGATTCCGAACCCTCTAAACCAAGTTCACCACCCTTAGTCAACCCTGAAAAGTACTATTCCATTCGAGAGACGGAAAAGCGCTCCTCTAGAAAATTTAGAACCACGGCTTACACCTACACGGTGAAGTTTAAAGATTTCAAGGCCGACGTACCCTTGGAGAAAGCAGAAGGGTTTATCACCGAGATGTGGGATTCTTTGCTCACCGCACTCAAGCGACAATGTCAAGCCAAAGAAGACGATCGCTTGACACTATCCATAGATCACGACGGTTTGAAATCCCCTGTTTGGATCGAGTTTAGCAGACCCGCAGAACTGACCCCTTCCAAAGTCATGGACAAGATACAACAGGTGCAACAATCTAATGACCAGTTTGACATCACCGATGGTAAAGCCACACTGAAAATGGCCCACGTCTCTCCTCCTCAAGGAACTGGATGCAAAAAGATGTTATTGGTGGACGACCTTCGCAACACCAAAAAGAGTCTCGTCCGAATTAACAACCCTCAAGACCAGATGTGTTTAGCCCGTGCCATCGTGGTGGGACGAACCTATGCCAACAAGAACGACACGGTAGAATGGAAAAGAACCTGGAAAACTATTCAACGATGCGATCGAGCCAAACAACGAAATGAAGCAGAACTCCTGTTGCAACAAGCCGGACTGTCCAAAGACACACCCTGTGGCATTCCTGAGATGCAAAAATTGCAAGATGCCCTAGCTCCACGCTACACCTTGAAAGTGCACCCTCAAGAAATGCGTGGAACTCTGTTGTTTCGAGGCCAAGATTTTAAGGACGGAAAATACATTCATGTCTATCATCACGATGACCATTTCGATACCATTACCAGTATCACTGGATTCCTGGGATACAGTTATTATTGTGAGAAATGTGACTATGGTTATAACAATCGAGAGCAACACAAGCATTGTGGAATGAAATGCCCAGGATGTTTGGCCTCTCCACCCTGTCTGAGCGAAGGACCAGTGCCTTGTTCGACTTGTTTGCGCACGTTTGTCAGTCCTACCTGTTACCAACAACATTTGAAAACACAAGGTTCACAGAAGAAATGTGCTTGTCAACTCCTGAGATTGTGCCCTACCTGTGGACAAGGCATACTTACCAATAATGCCAAGGCACACGTATGTCGAGGAAAGAAAAAATGTCACATTTGTCACCACATCGTGGACTTGGAACACCAATGCTACGTGCAAAAATACCAACCCCCACCAGAGGAAGAGGACGGTCACAAGAAGAAAGGCAATTTCATCTTTTTCGATTTCGAATGCATGCAAGAGACCGGCATTCACATTCCTAATTTCTGCGTGGCTCATCGAGCGTGCGAGAAGTGCATTCAAGAACCTATCTTCAGTCATTGCCCTCACTGCAGCAAGATTCCTGGAGGACGTGAAAAAATCTTTCGAGGACCAAACACGTTAGCCGATTTTGCCCGATGGGTCTTAAACCCCATCGACAAGACGTGGAGCCAAGAGGACATCGAACGTTACGGAGATTGTCATCGTCATGCCACGGTGATGGCTCACAATTTCTCCGGATACGATGGACAGTTTCTTTTGAGGTACTATACGGAACATGGCACCGAACGTCCTAAAGTGATTTTGAACGGAGTCAAAATCATTTTCATGCAAGTGGGACAAGTACAGTTTAAAGATTCGATGAGTTACTTAGCCATGCCTTTGAGTCGAATGCCTAAAACGTTTGGAATGACAGAAATGGCTAAAGGGTACTTTCCACACTTTTTCAATACGGAAGCCAATCAACATGCCGTTCTACCCCATTTGCCTGAGGCTCACTATTACGACCCCGACAACATGCGTACCGAACAACGAGAAGCTTTCTACGCTTGGTACCAGGCTCATGCCTCTGACCCCTTCGACTTTCAGGAAGAAATGTTAAAGTATTGTCGTTCCGACGTGGACATTTTACGGCGTTGCTGTGGAAAATTTCGAGAACTGTTCATGGAACACGGAGGGGTCGATCCTTTGAAAGAATCTTGCACCATTGCCAAAGCGTGTTCCTTAGTGTACCGCCAACGATTCATGCCTGAAAACACCGTGGCTGTCATCAGTCCTCAAACGACCCACTATGTCAAGCGTCAATACTCGGTCAAAGCCCTACGTTGGTTACATTACTTGTACGACAAGGAAGAGAAATGGATTCAGCATGCCCGCAACGGAGGAGGCTAAAAGACCATCGGAACGTATTCGGTCGATGGCTGGGACTTAGAAAACCCCAAGATCGTGTACGAGTTTAACGGTTGCTTATTTCACGGATGTCCCGTCTGCTACCCTGACCGTGACACTAAAAATCAGTTTTTGCAACGAACCATGGAAGACTTGTACCAGGACACTTGTCAGCGACGCCTAAAGTTAGAACAGCAAGGATACCAAGTGGTGGAAATGTGGGAACACGAGTACGATCACCGTTTGAAAACCGATCCCGAGTTTAAACGCCTCGTGGAAAGTTACCAGTTCATGGACCCGTTGAACCCGAGGGATAGTTTGTACGGAGGAAGGACCAATGCCACCTGTTTGCTGTACCAAGCCGACGAAGAGAAAGGAGAAGAAATCAAATACTTGGACGTGTGTTCGCTGTATCCCTACGTGTGCAAATATTGTCGCTTTCCTGTAGGGCACCCGCAATTGTTCACGGAACACATCGACCTGAAAAACATTCGACAATACGAAGGCTTGATCAAGTGTAAAGTTTTGCCTCCCACGAACCTATACCATCCCGTCTTACCTCACCATTGTCAAGGCAAACTGATGTTTCCCTTGTGCCGTACTTGTGCCGAAACGTGCAACCAGGACCAACCTTGCCATCACAGCCAGGAAGAACGTGCCTTGACGGGAACCTGGGTCAGCGTGGAATTGTTCAAAGCTCTGGACATGGGATACCAACTGTTAGAAGTGTACGAAATTTGCCACTTTCCCAAGACACAACAGTACCACAAGGGTGACCCTACTCAGAAAGGCATTTTCGCCGACTACGTGGATGCCTTTTTGAAACTGAAACAAGAAGCCAGCGGCTATCCTTCCTGGTGTCACACTCCCGAAGACCAAATACAATTCAAAGAGAAATACTATGCACAAGAAGGCATCTCTTTAGACCACATCGAAAAAAACGAAGGCAGGCGATCGTTTTGCCAAAGTGATGTTAAATTGCTTGTGGGGTAAAATGGCACAACGACCGTGTTTACCCAAGACGGAATATTTGACAGAACCTTCCCGCTACTTCCAGATGATTCACGACAAAACCAAATACATGAAACACGTGGACGTCGTTCGAGAGGATTTGATCTTGGTCAATTACGAAGAAGATCTGGACTTTGTACAAGACGACCCTTTTGGAAATGTCATCATTGCGGCTTACGTGACAGCTCATGCTCGCTTAAAATTGTACGAAGCTTTAGAACTGTTAGAAGAACGCGTCCTGTACTTTGACACGGACAGTTGCATTTACATCCATCACCCGATTCAACAGCACCCTGACATCGAAGGAGACCGTTTAGGAGCCTGGACAGACGAGCATCCCGACGACAAGATTCTAAGTTTCGTCAGTGGTGGTCCCAAAAATTACGGCTACGAATACCGGGACAAACAAGGAGAAGTGCACACGACGTGCAAAGTGAAAGGACTGACTCTGAATCATCGTACCAGTCGAGTGGTCAACTTTGGGGTATTGAAAGAAGCCTTGCAATCGGGAGAGGATGGAAACTTTAAAGTGACCACCTATCAACCGAACAAGATTGTACGTTTACCCACTCACCACATCGTCAGTCGACCCTTGGAAAAAGTCTATCAAATTGTATACCAGAAGCGAGTGCGACTTCCCAACCACTTCACCTTACCGTACGGTCACGTCGGTATTGGTCTGTATATGAAAAGGAACCCTAGGCAAGATCGATAGTTCATTGTTCATTGAAGTAACTTACCATGTCGTTGACGAAGAAGAAACCAGATTGGTTAGGAGTCAAATGTTGGACATCACCGAGACCAGGGTTTTGAGGCTTGGACACAAGAGGTGGCCCAGTATGCACGAGAGTTATTCAAGGAAAAAAGTTACTTTTCAACCTGCGTTAGTGACGGTGCCAGAAGAACCCGTCACCCAGGACAGGACTGTCGTGGACAGGCCTGAAAGACCCTTTCGGGAGGACACTTGTGTGACCTTACCGCCTACTATAGAACTGGTTAGAACTTTACCCAAAACATGTTGTACAGACACTTGTGTTTATTCCACGTTCATGGTTATCATGTGCCTTTTATTCTTGTACTTAAGCCTTTGGCTTTTATGTATTTTTGTCTTTCGTATTCATGTTTGAAACATTCAATAAACGTGTTCTGAAAAAGTATATAAACTCTTGTCTTGTTTGTTTTTCGTGTCACAAGTGACATTTCTCACACCATGGCTACCTCTGCTGTCTCTGCTCCCTCTTCCTCTACTGTCAAAGTTATCGACGAACACTTAGATCGTGCCAGTTGGGAGGCTTTGTATCTTCGCCATCCCTTTAACATGCTCATTGCTGGACCTAGCGGTTCGGGCAAAACCGAATTCGTCAAACGTTTGATCGAACATAAACATCATTTGATCGATCGACCCCCTCAACAAATCGTGTGGTGTTACAAAGAGTGGCAATCGGCGTACAGCCTCTTGCGAGAAAGTCAAGGCGATTCCATCGTGTTTGTGGAAGGCATTCCTAAAGAAGACGACGGCATCGTCTCTGACTCCCGTCTAACCCATTTGGTCATTTTCGACGACATGTTAGGAGAAGACGAAGAAGAAATTAAACTGTGGTTCACGCGCAAAGGGCATCACCGTAATGCCAGTGTCGTTTACATCACCCAAAATTTGTTTCAACAAAGTAAAGCCCATCGCACCATCAGTCTCAATGCGCATTACGTGGTCTTGTTTAAAAGCCCTCGAGATAAATCGCAAGTGCAAGTCTTAGCCAAACAGTTAGGAACGCCTTGGCTGACTCAGGCGTACGACGATGCCACTCAAACTCCACACGCCTATTTACTCGTCGATTTGAAACCTACGACTCCCGAGGATTTGCGATTTCGTACCCACTTGTTTCACCACTGGTGCCAAGACGGAGGGCCTGTCCTGTACACGTCTCCGTCCTCGACTTCATTTCACTCCCCATAAAAAATCTATAAAAACCTCAGACCCTTTTTCGTCTGTCTCACTATCAGTGCGAACATGACGTCCCTTCAGTCGCATCTTCCCGTCAAATTGATTCGTGCCTTGTATGGCATCAGTCGAGAAAAAGATCCACAAACACGAGCTCGTGTCTTAGAAGCTAGTCTCAAAGAAGTCTTACGATGGTTCACGGTGACGGCACGTCAATTACTCCAAGGAATCATTCAGATTCCTCATCAAACCAAACGCTTTTTCGATCGAAACAAAGTCGCTTTGGTCCAACGGGCCGATCCCCGCATCGACACTCAAACCAAAAAACAAATCATTTTGAAACCTGGAGGGAGCGGTACTCTAGGAGGGGTCATCATTCGCTCACTCTTAAGATGGGATCCTAATGCCCCCAAAGTTATACCCAAGACAAAAGTCCAACGAAGCCCCAAGAAGAAAAAGACCAGGTCCCCAAGGAGAACTTCTCCAGTGGCAGGACCCTCCTCTGACCAGACACCACCCCGGAAAAAGAAAAGAAGCCCCCAGAAAAAGAAAAGTCCACAGAAAACTAGTCGCAAGAGAGGCACTTCGGCCAGGACGCAACCTTACACTCGCAAACCACGACCTGCCACGGCGGTGACTGCGTCTCCGGCAGCTTCACGTTTGTCCACTTCTCCGTTAATGACACCCAGAACTGAAGAGTACTTGGAGACGTTGATGACACCAAGAACTTCTCCGTTGATGACCCCCAAAAGAACTTCCCCAGTGGCAGGACCTTCCAATTTAGTGGCAGTGGCTGCTGCTCACAAAGTACCTTCTCCCAAAATCAAAGTTCAAGAAAGATCGGGCATGTTACAAAGTTTACTGGATTTGTCCAAGCAAGAACTGGCTCGATTTAGTCCGTTGCGTACCCCTGCACGACGTGTCATGCCTGTCCTCAAACTGATACGACGTAAAGACAATCAGTGGCGACGCGTTCCAGTATAAAAAAGGCCTGTGACCAAGTCGGGTATCAGTGTTTTTTCGGTGCTCCTGAAGACTCAAAGATGTCACCCTCCAGAAAACCCCAAGGAAAGAAAAGGAAAGGACTGCCACCACGTTTAGCCAAACATGGGGACATGTTATCTGTCCTGTCCAAAGCTTCTCCACCCCTACGAAAAAAACTCATTCAAACGGCCTCCAAAGAGGTCATCGATACCATGTGCGAATGTTGTTTGAACGTTTTGAAAGGCACGATCCCTTTGTCCAAACACCAGAAACAATGCTTAAGCAAACATCGTCACGTTCTTCGCCAAATGGTTCGAAAGAAAATTCCCATTCGTCAAAAAAAGAAGATGTTAGTGCAACGTGGAGGTATTTTACCTCTCTTGTTAGGCCCCATACTGAAAGGAGTCTTGGGAACCATGTTGGGAGGACTGGTGGGAGCAAGATAAAAAGGCCTTCGGAAGTCCCAAGATCTCAGAATCGACCGCTGACAACCCCATGGAAGGACGAAAACTAGCTTTAGTGCCTTACAAACGATGGATGGAATACCATCGGTGGCAAGAACAACGCACCCCGCATTTACCTCCCAATCCCCATTTGAGCGAGATGTCCCAGTTACAACACGAATTGCAGTCCTTGATGGATCGCCAAGATTTGTCCGAAACAGAAAAATCGCAAAAGTACGGTCAACTCTTGCAACGACTGCAACTCTTTCACCAGAAAGCTTTAGACGAAACAGCTCTACCCCCTCTGAAAGATTTTAAGACCTTGATGAAAAGTCCAGCACCATCACCAGTACCAGTACCAGTACCAGTACCACCAGTACCCGTGACCAAGACAGAAAAAGGAGAAGAAGAGGAAGGGTTTCAAACTCCACCAGAAAAAGTACGCAAGTTAACAACACCACCTACCTCCAGAATTGGATGGATTAAAAAGATGATGGCCACCCCTTCTTCCTCACAAGAGAAAAAGAAAGTGAAGACAGAAGTGAAGACAGAAGTGAAACAAGAACCGATATCCCCCGCTCAGACATCCTTCTCCTCTTCGACGCCTATTGCTGGCCGCACACGCAAAGCATTGCAATCCAAGAAAATACCCCAAGAGAAAAAGAGTAGCATCCTCCAAGAGTGGGTGTCTTATTAACACACCAACCAACACAAAAAAAATGGAAAAAGTCTTAGCCAGCATTTACTACGATCCCTCGCATCCTGCAGGTTACGCAGGAGTTCAAAAATTGTATCGTGCTACCAAAACTCGACTGAAAAGTCTCCGTTTACCTCAAGTGCAACGATGGTTACAAGAACAAGCTACCTACACTTTACACAAACCCATTCGACGCAAGTTTGCCAGAAGTCGCACCCGAGTGGAAGGCATCGATCATCAATGGCAAGCCGATTTAGCCGATGTCTCTCATTTGGCCAGCTACAATCGTGGCTACAAATATTTGTTTTGTGTCATCGACGTCTTTTCCAAATTTGCCTGGGTCGTGCCCTTGACTTCCAAATCGAGCAGCGAGTTAGTGCGAGCCCTGCAACGAGTGTTGAAACAAAGCGGTCGTCACCCTCTTCGATGGCAAACGGACAAAGGTACCGAATTTCTGAACCAAGCTTTCCAAAAAGAATTAAAGAAACGTGACATTCATTTTTTTACCACCGAGAATCCCGAAACCAAAGCCAGCATCGTGGAACGTTTTCAACGCACTTTGAAAGAACGCATGTGGAAATATTTTACGCATCACCACACTCTGAAGTACATCGACATCTTACCGCACCTGGTGCAAGCGTACAACCAATCTTACCATCGAAGCATCGGACGTGCCCCGCAAGACGTGACTCCCGAGAACGAAGTGTTGGTGTTTGAGCGCCTGTTTGGTACGTCCCCGACGAGGGCTGTTCCCAAGAAAAGTGGAGAGTTGGCCGTAGGAGATTGGGTGCGCATTGGCAAAACCAAACGCACTTTCGACAAAGGTTACTTACCTAACTGGACGACCGAATTGTTTCGCGTCACTGGACGAGTGCATGGCCGTCATCCTGCCGTCTATAAATTGGAAGACATGAACGGAGAAGTGCTCAAAGGAACGTTTTATTTGCCCGAGTTACAACGTGTGACCAAAAAAGAAGACGACGTGTACGACATCGAAAGCATTCTCGAACGCAGAACCCGTAAAGTGGGCAAACGACGTGTCAAAGAAGTCAAAGTACGTTGGAAAGGATATCCACCCAGTTTTGATTCTTGGATCGACGCTTCGCAAGTCATCGACTATAAAAAGAAGTGACCATCATGCCTTTTCACACAGCAGACGCAGCTACGTCGACCACTCCTCCTTCCCCTAGTTCTTCTGTGCAAGATTTACAAAAACAACCCTTGTGGGTGTGGTGTGGAGAACGTGTGCCTAAAACGCAAATCGTCTTTTTCTGCCAAATCTTCGTGGTGTATTGTGTCATCGGGGCAGCCATCGCCAATTTGAGTTTGCAACAAGGAGACAAACAATTGTGGACCATTTTATTGAGCAGTTGCATCGGTTACCTGCTTCCTAATCCCTCCCTGAAATTCACCTCGAACGGGAACCCCGGGAACCTTGTGTCCAGTGCCAGTGCCAGTCACCACTTCAATCACAACCAGAACCCCATTTTAGACGGAGACACGCCTCTGACGTCCAGTAACCCCTCGGACAGCCACAGAACTCTGGAATTATGAGTCACCAAAACCAATTTTACTTAACTTTACCCAGTGACAGTTCCATGGAGGTGTTTCCCAAGAACACTTTGTGCTGTTACACGGCCAAATTACCTCAGGCCATCCAGTTAGATCACGAAGCCCATTGGGAAGTGGCTTTAGTAGAAATGATTCACCCGACCCAAGTCCTCAATGTCCTTCCCAATCAAAATTTTTTTGATGTGGAAGTTCATGACGAGCAAATGCAACAGTGGATGGATAGCAATGTCAAATATGACAAGAAAACCCGTACACAAAAGTACACCACCTATCACTTGTTCATTCCCCCAGGCTATTATTTTAGTGGTCAACATTTGGTCAGCACCATAACCTCCAGGTTTAATGTCGTGTTTCTGAAAGCTTTGGAGCATGTCAACAAAAATGTCACCATGGAGTACCACAAAGCAGCTCGTCGCTTCTTGATGAAATTTGAACGAAGTAAAATCGTGTCCATTTTATTTTGTCCTGAATTGTTTGACATGTTGGGCGGAGACATGGACATGAGAAAGGCCATGCTCAAGAAAAACGAATTACCCATCGTTTACGACAACGAGTCTTTTAGGAAGTTATTTCGTGCCCCGGTAGAACTGAACCAAGGACTGAATTTGATGTTCGTGTATTCCGATGTGGTGGAGTACAACGTGGTGGGACACACCTCCGTACCGTTACTGCGTGTCATTCCTTTCAAAGTGGATTCTGCCACGAACGCTGACGAGGAAGGTGGAAACACTTACCACGTCCACCGCGAATTTGTCCATCCTCACTATTTGCCTGTCAGTAAGTCGTATTTGGACACGGTCAACATTGCTATAAAAGGAGATCTGGGACAAAATATTCCATTCACCAAAGGAAAAGTCACGGTGAAACTCCATTTTCGAAAACGGTTCTCTCACGACTCGTAAGTAAGTCATGTATCCAGTGTACCGAGGGGTTGCTCGACAGCGAGGACACGGTTTAGGAGACATGTTAAAATCGGCCTTTCGTTCGGTGGCCCCGGTGTTGAAACCGATGGTGACACGCGGATTGCACGCCTTGAAAGATGTGGCACTGACGCAAGGCAAAGAATTTCTCCAAAATGTCATCATCGACAAACAAAACCCTAAAGAAGCCTTCATGAGGGCAGGCAAAAATGTCTTGCTGCAAACGGGCAAAGACATTTTAGGCCAACGAGAAACACCTATAAATGCCCTGCACGCTAACGAGTCAGGCATTCAGCAAGGACAAGGCAGAAAGAGACGACGAAGAAAACACCCTTTCACCAGACTTCAAGCGAGAAAGGCCAAGAAAAGAAGAACCGTTCGAGACTTAGACGTTTTCGATTATTGAGAAAAGAGACAAAAAAAAAATGATGCACCGAGAATCTTGCGCTTGTTCCAAGACGGAACTGGATCTGTTTGCCATGCCCCCTACCATGATGACCATGCAAGAATCCCAGTGGGTGGAATTTCACCCCGTCTCCTCACTGACCGATTCCGCTCCCATCGAGTTTGAAATCAAAGGACAGCCCGAAGATTACATCGATCTGAATAGCAGTTACTTGTACCTGAAAGTCAAAATTCTAGATAAGACTGGAGGTGCTATAGACGATGAAGCAGTAGCTCCCGTCAACAATTTCATGCATTCCTTGTTCAGTGGAGTGGACTTGTACTTGAATAACAAACTGGTCAGTAGCAGCATGGATACTTACCCTTATCGTGCCTACCTGGAAAATCTCTTGACGTACGGAATAGATGCCAAGAACACTCATCTCAATGCCTGTGTGGTATGGGAAGCTGACGAACCTACCAAGTTTGAAATATTGGAAACTGATGAAAAGAAAGACAACAATGATGGATTTGTAGAACGAAGAAAGAGAATCACGGGAGCCGACACAAGTTTAGAACTGATGGATCGTTTGCATTTGGACGTGTGGTTGCAAGAAAAGTATTTGCTGAACGGGGTGGATGTCCGCCTGAGACTGAATCGTAGCAGTGCCGCTTTCCATTTGATGGCTGATAGTGACGGTTACAAAACCAAAATCCTAGAAGCCAGACTCTACGTACGCCGTGTGGAAGTGTTACCTAAAGTGGGAAACGACATCAGTCAGACGTTGAGTAGAACGACCGCCAAGTATCCCATACGACGCGTGGAAGTGAAAACCTTCACCATTCCCAAGGGACAGCGATCCATGATCGAAGATCATCTGTTCCAAGGACAGTTACCCAAACGTTTGATCGTTGGTATCGTCGAGAATACAGCCTTCAACGGAGCTGTCGAAAAAAATCCTTTCTACTTTCAACACTTTGGCGTGTCCAAAATCGAAGTCAGTCGCGATGGCAAGACCTTGTGTACCCGACCTTTCGAACCTGACTTTACCAAGAAGAATTACTTGAGATCGTACTTGTCCCTGTACGAAGCCACCGGACAGTTAGGAACCAATACCAGTCACGGTATTACGTACGAGGATTATGCAGGAGGCTACGCTTTGTGGGCTTTCGATTTCACTCCAGACCAAGGCAGCGACGAGGGACATTTCCACCCTATAAAATCCGGCCAGATTCGTGTGGAAATTCAGTTTAAAGACCGAGACCCTGATGAAACGGTGAACGTCATCCTGTATGCAGAATTCGATAATACCATAGAAATCAACAGTTTGAGAGAAGTCATCCTAGATTACTAGAAACCATGGAAGACTGTTATCCCTCTTTACCTAGTGGAGAAACTTTTAGTGTTGGATTATTGTTAAAAAATGTTAGAGTTCTTGTTGTTTAGTGTTAAGTGATTTTTGAATTAAAAAATGTTGTGTTTTGAAAAAAATTGTTTGATGTTATATTGTTGGATTATTGTTAAAAATGTTAGAGTTGTTGTTTAGTGTTAAGTGATTTTTGAATAAAAAATGTTGTGTTTTGAAAAAAATGCCTTTGTCTTTTGTTTAGCTATAAGAATGTTGGATTGATGCTCTTTCATTTCTTACTATCCCTCTCATGACACTCACTAAACGTTGCGACTCAAAAACCGTGTGGGGGATGTTTTCCTTCACGTCCGCGCTTTAACTTTAAGAACCGGGTTGTTTCCAGTCTAACCATCCATTGTCGACTCATCCTCCTAAGAAGATGTGCTCCAAACTAGCTAAACTCAACGAAGCCTACGTGAATTTGCATAGGGTCAGACACAGTCTGATACCGAAGCCAGAAGAAATAGAGAATGTGAGAATGTTAAAAATCACTGAAGACCTGATAGAAGAGCTCTTCAGAGAAGAAATGAACAGGGAAAAAGAAGAATGGACAGAGAAGTACAGACTTCAGAGACAGCAGCAACAACAACAACAAGAGCAGCAGCAGCAGCAACCTGAACCTGACAGAGGCTTTGTCGATTGCCGTATCGACACCAAAGAGTTCTTCTTTTCTTTCCGAAGAAGCAGACCTATCGCCAGAAAGTCTATCCTCAGAGGACATCGCATTCTTAGAAACTAAAAAAAGAATGCCATAGCAAACAAAAAAACAGCCCTTTTCAGGGCTACCCCAATACTCTAGAAAAGAAATAACGATCGATTTGCCAATGTGTGTAGGTAGAGTAGTGTGAAAATAAACACTAACTCTTTTTTAAAAAATGTGAGGGTATGTGTTTGTGTGTTAGTAAGTGCTTAAGTAAGTTGGTATGAATAGTAGATTAAAATCATGTTTTTTTGGTGTTTGAGGTGTATATTTGGAGTTAGATTGGATTGCTTTGCGTATGTGGATAGTCTAATGAAGTGATTTATAAAAAATTTTAAAATAGTGATGGGTAGCATAAAAAAGTGAGTGAGTGTTTCTTTTAGGTCCGCGCGTTGTTGTTTTTGGTCATGATGTAGGTAACATCAATTTTATGTTTTTTTAGGGGGATGTTTTCCTTCACGTCCGCGCTTTCACTATAAATTGAAACTCGCTGGGCAGTCTAGCTACCCTTGTTGATTGATCAACACCAAAAATGAACACGAGACTGTCTAAACTGTTGGAACTTCATGTGCATCTGGAATATGCCAGGCGCCTGTTGAATGAACTGGCCGCGGAAGCCATTGTGGAGGAGGGAAGGATAAGAGAGGAGGAGGAAAGAAGAAAAAAAGAAGAGGAGGAGAGAAGATATAAAGAAGAAGAGGAAAGAAGATACAAAGAGGAGGAGAGAAGAAACAAAGAAGAGGAGGAGGAGAAGGAAAAGAAGAGAAGAAGAATACATTTCAGAATCCCAGAGAGCGAAAATTGGGATTCTGAAGCGACATATCCTGCCTCTGCTCTCTCCCCCAAAAAAGTAAAAAGTAACTGGGGGATAAGATGTGTATGTGGCGCCAGGCCTGGAAGGTGCCACCATTAACCAGGTGTCCATGAAGTTCCAAAAAAACAGCCCTTTTCAGGGCTACCCAATACTCTAGAAAAGAAATAACCATCAATTTGCCAATGTGTAGGTAGAGTAGTGTGAATATAAACACTAACTCTTTTTTAAGATAGTGTGAGGGTATGTGTTTGTGTGTTTGTGTTTGTGTGTTTGTGTTTGTACCCGCTCACGTACGATTGTGTGGATAGTAGATTATGGATTTGTTTATTGTTTCTTAGCGTATGTGTTTGTGTTTGTGTGTTTGTGTTTGTACCCGCTCACGTACGATTGTGTGAATAGTAGATTATGGATTTGTTTATTGTTTCTTAGCGTATGTGTTTGTGTTTGTGTGTTTGTGTTTGTACCCGCTCACGTACGATTGTGTGGATAGTAGATTATGGATTTGTTTATTGTTTCTTAGCGTATGTGTTTGTGTGTTTGTGTTTGTGTGTTTGTGTTTGTACCCGCTCACGTACGATTGTGTGAATAGTAGATTATGGATTTGTTTATTGTTCTTAGCGTATGTGAAGAGTATAGTTTGGGTTTTGTAAGCGCTCACGTAAGATTGTGTGGATAGTAGATTATGGATTTTGTTTATTGTTTCTTAGCGTATGTGGAGAGTATAGTTTGGGTTTTTATTATATGAAATGAGAAAGTATAGTTTGGGTTTTATTATATGAAATGAAAAAGTAGGGGGATGTTTTCCTTCACGTTCGCGCGTTGTTTGGTCATGATCTAGGTAAGATCAATTTTACGTTTTAGGGGGATGTTTTCCTTCACGTACGCGCTTTAAGTATAAGAACCCACAGTATTCGTCGTTCAAACCATTCTGCAAAGAATAAAAAAAGAAGATGGCTTCTAACCAAATGGACAAAATACAAACATTACAAGACGTTTTAGACAACTTAGGAATGATGGAGCAGATGTTAATAAGACTGGTTGAAGACCATTATTCCTATAGTCCCCATCGTGTAAAGATGGAAATTAATAACTTAAAAAAGGTAAAGGACAAGATTAGTGGTGTCATGAAAGAGATAAAGGAGGAGAAGGAGGATGAAGAGGAAAGAATAAGAATAAGCAAATGGAACGAAAAGATTGAAAAAGAAGAAGAAAATGAGAAGAGGAAGAAAGAAGAGGAGGAAGAGAAGAAGAAGAAAGAAGAGCAGGAGAAAAAGAAAGAGAAGAAGAGAAAGAGTGTTGGAGATAAAATAAGAACTTGGTGGAGAAAAAGAAGAAATTAGAAGCAGAAGAAGAAGAAAACCCAAAGGCCCTTTTCAGGGCCAGCCATATTTCTCGAAAAGAGATAGCCTTTCCATTGCCTACCCTTTTTTAAAATTTAAATTTAAATTTAAATTTAAAAAAATTTTAAAAAAATCCCAAAAGCCCAAACTCTATTCCCCATGTTAATTTCCCCTTGTCGCTAGACAGACCCACACTATAGTTCCATGTTAAATTCCCTTTGTCGCTAGAGTGACCCACGATTTTTCTCCATGTTAATTTCCCTTGTCGCTAATCTGACCCACGATTTTTCACCATGTTAAATTTCCCTTGTCGCTAATCTGACCCAGGGGTCTCTGTAATGCTAATTCCCATTGTCGCTAATGTACCCCACTTAACTACTGGCAGCTATAGGGAACCCTAGCTGATGTGACATGTTTGTCGAAAGCTACCCGTAGATTATACACGCCATTTACAAAAGTCATGACGACTAGTATTTCCCTTACTGTTATGCATTCTGCACTTAATGAAATGCCAAGATCATCTTGAAACTGAAATGCTTAGGATTTGTCTATTGCTTCTAAATTAAGTCCTAGTATTTGTATATATACCCTGTTTGCAAGCTGTAAGATAAACAAGTACGTTCTTTCTGTGTACAGATTTAATGAATGCAAAGTGTGACACAATGAGCTAGTCTACGTACAAATTTTTTTTGTAAAATATAGTTTATGATTTTAATTTCAAAGAGCGACTAAAATTAAAGTTCTAAAATGTTCAGATACTATGATTTTCACAACAACCTCTAGAAAGATAAAGTCTTCTAAATAAATATAAATATAATGACTATAAGATAAACTAAATATGAATAATACTAAAAATCTGTAAAATATATGTATAGCAAAACAATGGTAAATAACATATTACCATAATACGGAAGTGTAAGATCTATGTGCAGTTTGTTTCACGTTGCCGGAACCTGGTAAGCATAAGAACGTTGTCTGTATGGCTTTTAACAATGGGAACAATGAGAATACGAGTTTCGGAAGAGGAGCGTAAATTTATAGATGGAGTGTACACATAAGTGATGTCCGATAGGTATATTGGACTGGAACCAGTCAGCTAAATGTACCATAGTGGACGGATTTTGTGTTTCATTCTGTATCAAACGGGTAGCCAGTGAAGGTTACATAGGTTGGGGGAAGTGTGCTCAGTTCTTCTTACTCTAAGGATGATCCAAACAGCCGTGTTTTGAACTTTTAAAGCTTTTGTAGTAGATACTGAGACGAACCAGACAGAAATAAATTTTATAACAGTCCAATCTTGAAAGTACTGAGGAACACGTGTATTAGTGGCATCACCGTACCGTACCACTACTGATTCGTTCAATCATTCATTGTGATTTCCAGTTTCGTTTGTTTCCGTACTATTTCGTAATGTACCGTTTCATATCATTTCAATATTGTTTGCCAGCTATTTGCCTTCTGTAGTTACTGAAATTGGATTTCTGCATTGACTCGGATCTTACACAGCTAATAGAACACTCGTAAAATCTGTTAAAACAGTCACGAGTTCTGAATACCGGGAATAACCGTTGAAATCGTTCCTGTGAAACAAGGTCACCGTATCATTTATTACCTCTATGTACAATTCCAACTACCTTCCAAATTTGCATCGTGTACTCTTGGCACTCTTTTTTACAAGTTACTTATAATACCGTTTAAGGTAACATAAAATTAAAATAATTCCTCGACTTATTGTGACGGAATTGAGTGTAAGAAAAAATATTTATATTCTATATGAACTAAATTGTAGATGGGTTTCGTTGCAGCGAATAGCTTCGTGCCGGGGCGTATAGTAATAATCCTTAGCGATTCCGAAAGACTGATTCCTGTGCACTCACTTAAATACGCACAAAAAGCGACGATAACGGAGAACCTGTGTAGCTCGAATTCCCTGTACCTACACGATATTTTTTTCTCGGTATGGTCACATTACAGATGAATCATGTCAGAAACGATGGGGGGTGGGTGGGTAGGGTAGCAGTGTGGTCGTCAGTGTGTAGTTGTTTAACCAGGATACTGAGGTCAATAGTGATATTAGTTCCAGGGTAGGGGTACCACAGGTTTTTATTCCTTAAACGTTTATAGGTAACGGACAGTAGTCAAACAACTATAGTTTTTCAGCCTGATATCTGAAGCTCTTTGAAATAATCTGATGATATTTACTATATTTACCGGGGCCCCGAGTGTCCGAGTGGTCTAAAGCGCTCTTCGTTACGGATCACTGCCATCTCACCTCTGTCTGCGGCGGTTCGAGTCAAAGATTCAGCCAATGTGGGCATGTGAGAAAGCTTGCCAGTAGCTTCTCGTGGGTCGGTGGTTCTTTCCGGGGTTTTCCGGGTTCTTCCTCCACCATTAATACTGGCCGCCATGTATAGCCTATCGTGCTGAAAAATGGCGTTAAACCCCACAACAACAACAACAACAACTATATTTACCCCATGACCAGAGGATGTGAACAATATCGTAAACAAGGACACATCATTACAGTCAAATGTCACAGGCCATCATTAGTTGTCCGTTTTGTGTACCATGCAAATAAATGTCCTGAAGCAATGGGACAAAACTTTATGTGCACGCACGTATTCACTGGCACCACAGTCTTGTCGTATTTCGAAAGATCATATATTTCATCATTTGGCAGTCGTGGTTCAAATTAGTAGTTGTATTTTCTTGCTTTTGTCTAGCACACTGTGTTGTATCAGCATATACGATATACACTTGGCGGTGTAGATATTAGGTTTGATCCATTACCATTTAGGTAACTAGAGACCCGAGAGAAATCCATCGACCTTAGAATGGCAATCACTTTCTCTTTCACGTGCATGAACTGGGAAATGAACTCTAAACCAAAGATGTGCAAAACCACTGTCTAATCGTTATAATATCTTACCCCGATCCATTTGTTGCAAATATTAGGTTAAATAAAAGGGAAATATTTTATCAGCGAGCTAGTCTTCTTTCAATGATACCTGATTCAAATTTTTTCATAGAGAAGCTTTTCTCTTGATATTTGTTGCAAGTTCTAGCTGGCAAAATTCTTAGCGTACTAGATGTCAAACTAATATGTTATCTTTTATTTATTTACAGATGATGCGCGAAGATGAGTTCGAGTACATGTATTATCTTCGATGGAAAACTGCAACATCGAAAGGAGCAATTGACCGCGTCAAGCAGGTTTGAATCGTTTAAACATTAACGGCCTTCATGCATGCTCTACGTAAAATAACCCCAAAGAAGCTTATATATTGTCCTTTGCATATGATACGATTGCCATAACGTTTTATTCTCCTGGCTGTAATTATTCAGGCTAACTTTACAAGAACAGAGCTAACTAATATGCCCGTATTGAGCATTGTCTGTAGGAATCACACAATCATTCCTATTACTTCCGAAAATTATTGCTTTGAAGTGTAAAGTCGGTTTTCATATGTCCGTGCCACATAAACACTTTTTATATTACCTCTACCTATGTCCTCCAGGAAGTGCGGACAGTTGACAGTAAATGGTGAAATTTCACTATGTGCAAATTTAAATTATCTCTTTGAAATATCAATATGCAGGTTTTAGATTTGTAGAGAAAATAATATGCTAAAGCTGTATTTTTAATAGTATTACAGCAATTGACAAAACAGGTAAACTTGGTATTATTAAAGAAAATAATTGTTTTTCAGGAACTCTCGGGCACATTTTCATTTAATGACGACAAATATTCCGATTTATACGCAGACGAAACCAAGATAGCTGCAGTAAAATCGTTTCTTCAGATGTGTACTGAAACCTGCTGGTTAATTGCCACGTGTTGGCCCGCGTTACACCTACAATTTGATGTCGAGAATCTGAAGTATGAGTCATGGATCAAGAAAGCTTTTAGAGTGTTTACAACTCAGAACAAAGTACAGTCACTTGATACTCTTCCAGGTCATATCGTAGCAGTTGTATGTCCAGCTTTGCTAACAGCTGATGATAGTATCATCATGCAGGGAGAAGTTATTAGGATCGACTAGTAATGACTGGCTCTTAGCTCAAACAGATTGAGCGTAGTCTGTATAAATTATCTGAGGATAAGAATTTCAAACGTTTTCTCTAAGTCTGTACTAAGAATGATCAATTATTTACTTTCATTTACGAGATACTAAATACATGGTATAATTCATTCTACGATGGTTTTATGATGTTAATACCAAGCACATCTATAGGGTCATTTACAGTACTTTATAATCAAACGATATATACACAAATACTGCTTACAGAAATGCGGCAATAGCTAAAATTATTAAATTCCTACTCATATATGAGGTAGTTAAAAAAAATTATATGAGCGGAAGAAAGAGAAATCAAGAATGTTTGTGAATTAATAAACTCTGTTCTCTTCATGTCTATTCGAACTGATACATTTTCAGATTGTTAGAATTAAATTAAAAAAATTCAAGTTATATTTCCATTTTCATTCGTTATAATAGACACAAAAACACAATGGTGAAAAATGTTTGTCATATATCTATCTATCTATCTATCTATCTCTCTCTCTCTCTCTCTCTCTCTCTCTCTCTCTCTCTCTCTCTCTATATATATATATATATATATATATATATATATATATATATATATATATATATATATATATTGATGTGTAGAACACTTATTCTTGTGAGCAAGAGTACTGGATTTGTCCTTAGTTCTCTTACTTACAAACACGTACACGACGTTGTTTCCAGTTTGGAAAATAGTTATTGACCTTGTTTGATTTATTGTATCTTAATTTAAAGATATTTCTTTACATTTGGGTGTTGAGTACATTGATTCTTTTCCATAATCTTTTGTTTCGCTTGTTTCAATTAAAGGTACTATACACGCCTACTAATAAACTTCGGAATGTCATATACGATGGGTTGTTTTCAGGCTACTTTTGATGGTGGTATCAGTACGTATGAACACAGTTATAAAATCTAGAGATCAGGACCAATAAAAGCTTGTTGAAGTATTATTTTGTAATTCTTTGGGTAAGATATGGTGATTGATTCTTTCCATTACAAAAATGATGGAGAAGATAAACAATTAACACTGAAAGGTAATAAATGTTTTGCAATAAATGTATGAGATACACATCTGTAATATGCCTATAGTATAATAATAATTTATCAATCGAAAACTTGTTAACAACTTGGCCTAAATGCTCCTCACGACCATTGTTGTCGTTGAGTGATAAAAGTCTCTACATATTAAATGAGTGATGCTCCTTAAAAAAGGTGATAGGTTATCCGACAAGTACAACTTCAAGCATGGTGACATCAATTTAAAACTGCATTTATGTTTTTATATCATCAGGTTGATTTACCAGTTAAAGGACAGTTTTTAAAGTTACGCAAATGTCTCTCGGTTTCTCGGGGGCCCCGAGTGGCCGAGTGGTCTAAAGCGCTCTCCGTTACGGATCACTGCCATCTCACCTCTGTCTGCGTGGGTTCGAGTCTCGGATTCAGCCAATGTGGGTATGTGAGAAAGCTTTCCATTAGCTTCTCGTGGGTCGGTGGTTCTTTCTGGGGTTTTCCCGGGTTCTTCATCCACCATTAATACTGGCCGCCATGTATAGCCTATCGTGTGCTGAAAAATGGCGTTAAACCCTACAACAACAACAACTCTCGGTTTCTCGATATGCATGTAGCCTACATACAGTTGATCATTTGGACAAATGAGTCTTACAGTGCATGGATCACGTGTTGGTTTGTTTGGAACCGCTAATAGTATTCAGAGTTCGCTCAACAAAACTATAGAATATCCAGTATTATTAAATCATATGAAAGTACTTCATGAAGTCGCAAATATCTTAATGACGTGGCAAAAACAAACGCGTTCGAGGCATCGAACGGTTTTCATTCATTTCACTACATTATGCTGCAGTAATATTAAATGAAAACATTACATTTCATCATATGTGTACTCATTTCAAAAGGAATTTATGTCAATCATTAATCAAGTCATTTTCAAGTTTTATTTGAAAGGAGCACCCGTGAAGATCATGCATGTTTTATGTCTTGGTTCTATTCTATTGAATCGATGATTGTAACGTAATCGAGCCATCACCCTTTGAGACTGAATGGGATTTGATAGGTAACAAACACATGTGAGTGACAATGGAAAAAAATAAATTATCCTCACGTACTAATAATTATAAAATAAGAAACAGGACACTGAAATAAATAAAAGAGTGCATAGTATGAACCCAGTGTAAAACAACGGAGAAGAACAAATAAATAATTATTGGGAATATTCACCGACTGACATTAGCTTAGTCAAACACTACCGTGCCTCTTGTCTCTATAGTCAACCAATGTACTGACATTTGTCTTTATAGTCAAACACTATACTGACATTTCTCGTACATATGGCAAATGTTTACTTAAACATTTCATATTATACTCTTGGCCCGCTTTCTCGGCTCTGTCACTTTAACTACCCAGGCCCTCCAATGCGCGCAGGAGTTGGTACTTCTGGTGGTCTTTATATCTCCTCACTACAGCGGCCTCTAGCTACATCTAGTTAGCCCGCACCCAGTTAACCACACCTAGTTAGCTCAATATGAGAAAACAACTTTCCAAATAATCTGCTTTCTGATCATCATTCAGATTAATAACATCTGAGAGTTTCAATCTTTTTTTTGGGGGGGGGGGGGCACCAGACAGATGCCCCCGCTACTTAACCAAAGTAAAAAGTGTTTTTATGTGCTTTTGTGTCCCCCTTATGTATTGTTTTGTTTGTATGTTTATAAACAGAATTTCGCTCAAAAATTTTCATTGAATTTTTGACGGGGTATTTAGAGTCCCTAATGTTATTTATAGGATTGTTCATCCGATTAGGTTTTTATCACCTTGCTTGGAGTTCCTTTCCTAATTTTCTTTGACCTTGGCTAGAGGTATCCTATATCCCATGTATGTTATTTGTGTGTGTGCTATATGTTGTGAATGCTATATATGTCTTCATGTGGGGATAACCTTCTATTTCAAATTCTTTCCCAGTTGTCCTATGATCCTTATTATTGGATCCAATTTGATTTTTATTTAATGTGATTAAGTAATTATTTTGTTGTTTTTGAATTTTGGCGAAGTAACGGTGTGATAATGGTTTTACAGGAAAAAATTTCTTATTGTATTGGTGTCTGCTATATTGTGTGTCGTTCTTCGCACATACATTTATTAGATAGGGTCAGCTGTGTTCGAGTGGGCTCCATATTTCCTTTATTTATTATACTTGACCCACCTCGAATTTGTCTGCCTTTAGTTATTTATTATTTCATTGCCAAAAATCTTTCCGAAATTGTTTTAGTTTCCCACTACGGGAATATGCTGTGTTAGTATTATATATATATATATATATATATATATATATATATATATATATATATATATATATATATATATATATATATATATATATAGAGAGAGAGAGAGAGAGAGAGAGAGAGAGAGAGAGAGAGTCCTTGTTTCTTTGTTTTGTATGTAGTGAATTCACCCATGGGTTTGTTTTTCTTAGACTCTTCCATGGGCCTGTTCACTTCGCGTGGCGCCGTGTGACATAGCTCCATGGCGTCCTTGTCTCGTACTTTCCCCATAGGTGGTCCCTGACCCCCCTGTTTAGTCATTCAGACATAGATTACTAGTATACTTATGAAACTTTTATTTCATAACATATTAAATTTATATTTCTTAAATAGTAATTGTATTAAATTTCCTATTTAGTGGTAAATATAATTAATTAATTAAAACTACCCTAGGGTGGGGTGGGGCAATGTCCCTTTTGGGTAACTATCCCCCAAGGGTAGTCTCATTGCCTCCACCCCTCCCCCTTTTGTCACTGTCCACTCCTGCTATTTGCCTATAACTATTATTTGGCCACAGGCCCTCATTGTTGTGATAATGTATTCTGATGACGCGTACAGTGTTTTTTTTTTTTAAATTAAAAGTACCGTCTATATATAATATGTTTTGTTTCCTATAGTTTTCATTTTTGCATATTTCCGCTATAATCCTTACTCTATTATCTCTAGTTTTTTCACATTGTGTCACTGTGTGCTCTTTACTGAAGGGCCCGTGTTTACACAGTGGACATTTAGGCGATGCTCTGACTATACACCGTCTCACTGCAACCTCTCCTGTCAACCATGCATTATGCATGTATTTGAAGCAGAGGCTTTGCATTTTTAGGGAGCTTAGTTCGACCCAGTGCCCCCATGCTCTGTTCCAATTAACATGTATGTTTTCTTGTTCTATTTTACTTTTTATTTTCTTTGTAATATCCAACCTTATCCACTTATAAGTTAATTTGTCATCTAGAGCCCATAAATCTTTTTATCTCTGTATTTTTGCAATAATTCTTTTATATTTCTAAATTTTCGGGGTACTTCCATTTTTTTTAGTGAGTTTGTTATTTTTATATATGTCTAATCTATTTCTTATCGTAAACCCATACCAATATATATATAAATCCATTCCCACGGTGACTTGGGTTCTGCTTGTATTTTGTTAAATCTGTGTAGAATATTTGAGCATTTTAGTAGTATGGGACTAGGTAAAGCTAGCCCCTCCCCTTCCCTGGCCCTATATAGAGTTTCTTTATTAATGTAATGCATTTTAAAATCCCAAATGTAGTCTATTATTTTAGTATCAATTATATTTAGTGTAGCATTACTAATATCTGTAGATTTTAAAATATAATTAATATTAGCATACATATACGTTTTGGCCACTTGGGCCCGTTCCATGAGGCATAACGGCGTTAGTGCCCAGATCTTCACATTTTTTTCAATTTCTTCTTTCATTTTTTTTACAGTTTTCCTTCTCATCGCCTACTCCAAAATAGATACCTAATGGTTTGACCTTTTCTCTGATTAGATGTGGGGTAATCCTGAGTGATTTTCCCGCCAGTTCCCTATTTTTAGGATTTCCGTTTTATCATGATTGATTTGGGATCCTGATGCTTTTCCAAATTTTTCGAATTCCTTGATGAAGTGTTTAAAGGAATTTGGATCTCTTATAAAGTTGGTGCAATCATCAGTATGTTGCAGCATTTTTACCTCTTCTTTTATATTTGGAACTTTTATACCTTCTATATCTTTGTTAAATTTTATGCTTATACTTAGAATTTCAATTGCTATTATGTATAATAGCATAGCTAGTGGGCAACCTTGCCTAGCCGATCTTTTGATGTCAAATTTACCTGTCTTTGCTCCATTTACCTGCACTTTTTAGGTTATTTTATTATACAGGATTTTAGTCCATTTCTGGAAATTGTATCCAAAACCAAATTTATCTAGCACTTTTTGTATATAGTTATGCTCCAATCTGTCAAAAGCTTTTTCCTGATCAAAAAGTACTATGGCACCGTTTTGGCCATTTTCATTTATGTATTCTATATTTGTTTTAATACTCAATATATTATTTTCGCTCCACATGTCTGGTTATTATTTATAATTTTTCCCATTCCTTTCTTGATTCTTTCCGCTAGTAACTTACTTAAAATTTTATAGTCCATGTTTAGGAGGGAGATGGGCGTCCAATTTTTCAAATCTTCCCTATCTCCTTTCCCTTTGTATATTAATATTATAATCCCTTCCCTCATACTTTCTGTCATTGTTTCATTTCTAAGCAAATATTGTGGTATGACCATTCTAATATGGGCAACAACTCACCACAGAATTTCATATAGAAGTCTGGGGTGAGTCCATCTCCACCTGGGGATTTTCCATTAGTGAAAGATTGGATGCTTTTCATAATTTCTTCTTGCGAGATGAAATTATCTCATAAGTCTTTATGTTCTGCTGATATCATCTCGCATTTAATCTCTTCTAGATATTCCTCTATTGTACCATCTACAATTTCCTGTGATGTATATAGTTGGATATAAAAATCTTTAATGTGGTGTAAGATTTAGTTCGCTTGTTTCCATTTATTTTCAGGCTGTCAAAAGTCCCCCCCCCCCTCCTTATTTCCTCGCGTTTGTATAAACCCTCCGCTTTTTTATATAGTTGAGTGTACTTTCCTGTTCTTATTTCTCTACCCCTCTTTCCTTCGTCTATTATTTTATTTAATCTATCTTTGAGTTGTCTGTCTAATACTGCTGAGTTGTTTTTCTTAAGTTGTAGTTCAATTGCTTCCTTCTCCAATTTCATTTTTTTACTTCTTATTTGTGAAATTTTAATTGCTATGTTTTTAAATTTTTGTTTTAAATGGTCCCATTCCCTAATTATATCCCTATTTCCAATACAAATTCTGGATCTTCTAGTATCCTGTTATTAAGCTTCCAGCTCCCTTTGCCCCAAATGCTTTTGTTTTTAAGTTCTAATCTTATATATACAAGATTATGGTCTGAAACTTTAAAATCGGTAATCCCTGCTTCTCTCTATATTTTTTCATCATAATTAGTGCATAAAAATTTATCTAATCTACTACCCTTGTTAGTTTTATATTCAAATGTAAATTCTTGCCTTGGCATATTTAAATATCTATATACGTCTGTAAATTTGTTTTTTTTCATGAAGTTTTCTATTTCCGGTTTGAACCTAATGTCATTTGTTGTTAATCCCCCTGCTCTATCTATATTATCCCCAACCCAGTTAAAATCCCCACCTAGTATTACATTTTACACAGAGTATATTTCTAAGTATTTTGTTAATTTTCCCAAAAATTCTTGTTTGTGATATTTATTTGCAGGCATGTATAAGTTTATGAAATGTGTGTTCTCAATTACTATGTGTGGCAATCTACCTTTAAAATATTTACCTTCATCTATCCTTTCCCAGTTTATCCCCCTTTTGTTTTTTTATTAAAGTAGCCACTCACCCTTTTATATCCTTCCATTCGTAATCATTTGTTATTAAAATCCCGTTTAGTTGATCCTCGCATAAGGCTTTTAAATCATTAGTAAAATCATTATGTGTCTCCTGTATAAATAATATGTCATAAATCAAATCATTTCCAAATTTTGAGAGTTTATCCTTATTGATCCCATTTACATTTATTGACAAAACTTTTGTCTCCTCCAGGTTGCCGCAGTAATGGTTATCGTTAAACTTCTTTTTATATTATTGTTCTAGAGTGTATATTTCCCAAAAGTGGTTTTAGAATTTATTTTAATTTGTTACTATTTGGGGGCACTGGTCTCCCCCCCCCCCAGAAATGCTATTGAGAGTGGTTTCTTCCCCCGTTGTAATACTTTCTGTCTTATTTGTTTCCTTTATTGTGTTTTCTATTGTGTTGTCAGTCATTTTCGTGTCTTGTGTGTCCTGTGTGTCACTTTCGTATTCTGTTCCCGTTTCAAATTTTTCGTCTTCGTCGTCGTCCTCGTCATCATTTTCATGTTCGCTTTCTATTTCGCTTTCTAACTCGCTTTCCTCTTTTCCTCCTTCTGCTCTTTTCTTTTTGAGTTGGGTTTTTAGCATCATGGTCTCGTTTTTTTCGTGGGCTGTGTTCGGTGTGTGGTTACTGTTGCACTCTCCCTCTTTCTCTTGGGGTGATTCCAATCCTGAATCAGCTTTCCTTTTTTTCCTATTCCATTTTGGTAAAGGAGTGGATGCTAACGGTTTTATTCCTAACAGGTCATTGTCTCCCTTCTCTGTTAGACTTTCTCTTTCCTCTTGTATATCCTCCTCTCGTAGCCCATCAAATCTGTTTCTTAGTGTCAATGGGTCTTCTTTGGCCGGGGTTTTCGACTTTCCCGTTTTATTTGGACTCAAAATGTGTTCTCATTCTAATTTTTGTGTGTATCCTCTCTGATCTCAGTCAAATCAATTGTCGGTAGGGAGTTTACTATCTTATTTTCGTCCTCATTGTTGTTATTTCCGTTGTTTCCGTTCTTTTCTTTTTCTGATCTAATTTGTTTTATCAGGGTTATTATCTGGTCTTGTGGGTCCATAGTTTGGAAGTTTGTCGGTGTAGCAACATTGCTTGCGTACGTGGCTGTATTTGGTGCTGCGGTCGCTGTTGTTGGACAGGAGCACTCTCTAGGTCCATGGCCTGTTTGAAAACATCTTGGGCACTTTCTATCATGCTCTGAGCCCCGATACCAGGTTTTTAAATCTTAATCCAAGTACATAAAAGTACATCGGAATTTTTTTTGCATCTTCTTTAGCCACGTAGATTACTCTGACACCAGATTTTATTGGGGCAAAGCCCCATATTGTTGCTATTTTATGGGTTATTACTTTGGCATGGAACTTTGTCTCTACTTTCTGCACTACTTCTTCCGTTGTTACTTCAAGTGGGAGACCCATAATGTGTACTTCAATTGCCCTACTTCTCAGTTTTGGGCTTGTAATATAACTTTTAGGACTATTTGGGATTTAATACACAGTACTGTAATTTTGTTTTAAATTTTCACTTAGTGCTCTAGGAGAAAATTATTTGTTGAGTTTTGCAAAACATGGTAGTTTTTGCTCTTTTGTCTTAGTTTAAGACTATAGAGTCGTAACAATATGTTGGCTACGAAACATGGCATGACAACAAAGTTGGCTTCACGTAGGGTGTTATGCAGCAAGGTGTGTATCATACGCGATCTGTTAAGCAATATATACTTTCCTAATAAAAATAAAATGCACCGTCCTCTTAACAAAATATAACAAGCAAGAACTTGGCTTGATTTATGGACCTAGGCTGCTTATAATATGGAGTGAAAAATGTATGAAGCATTTATATAAATTATTTACATTCGTAAAACCGAGAATTATGGAATAAAGCATAGAGAAGCATACTATTTTGCTGTATAATTTCAAATATTTTCAAAAATATGTATATTGATAGTGTTTCGAATACTCTAGGTTAAGTCGAATAAATGTATCCTCGACCTGTCATGGTTCGTGCCCATGACGTTAATTTTAACGTTCATCTTATAATAATTGCGTGGAACTAATAAAAATCGTTTTAGAAAGTGTTCAACTATATCTGCTCAATGTATTCAACATTTGAACAAATGTTTATAAACTCGCGAAATTCCTTGACAGCTACCGTTTTCTCCTAGCGTGCCAAAAATTTGTCTATTTCTGGAAGTACTTCCATGGTTCGTGCCCCAGACAATAAGTTACACGTGACGTAATATTGGAATGTGACAATTAGGCCAAGGAGTATAATTTGATCGTTTATGATGTTCCTTGTTAATAATATTTGTGTACAAAATATATTGCATGCCTTTCACGCTATATTAATTGCAATACAACATTTATAAATAATGATAAAAACAATATAAAAAAATAATATGATAAATGATGTAAGAAGTGCATCTTATTGTAACCTTTGCTTTTGTATTAATAAAAATGTCTCATTTGGGTTCCCCGCTAATATAAACGTAGAGAAAACCAATGTGAACAGCGGCTCTGACTTGAACAGCTAACATTCCCCCCAAGGCCACAAACATGTGACAAGCATGGCATTAGTTCAACTGAACATTTCCAATAGGTTTTCTTTCATTTGAATTGCAGTGCTATTTTGAAAATTTTATTTGTTGAATATTTCTTAATCAGCACTTAAAATCACTGTCAGCGAAAAATACTGACCCAGCTGATGACATCAGGATCTCAAAACAAATGCGTAAGGTCACGAGAAAGAAGGAACACGAATCAAGGACGGTCATGTTATATCGAAAGCTTGAAAATGTTTTACATGTTCTACTATCCTTTACTGGCACATGCATCTGTAATTATATCACTTGTCACTAAGCCTTTTGTAAAACCTTTAAACTATACAAGAACTGAATTGTGCGCGATTACACAATTATTGCCT
The DNA here is from genome assembly GCA_028554795.2 of Sinohyriopsis cumingii. Taxonomy (NCBI): domain Eukaryota; kingdom Metazoa; phylum Mollusca; class Bivalvia; order Unionida; family Unionidae; genus Sinohyriopsis; species Sinohyriopsis cumingii. Next base: position 68,005,752 of record CM068834.1, on the reverse strand, counting down.
TATGTGCTTTGAAATATTAGAGATTCTTTTATTAGACTTAGTTGTTTAGACTAACTGAGAAATATATTTTAAGTTCACCAAGAATTATATTTGACTTACGCAAACAAAATATAAAGGTGAACCTCAGTACAGCGTGTAACACCATACTACAAATGCTTCGAAAATAATGTTATTTTATAGACAACGTTTCTGCAAAAAGCATTTATTCCTGAGACTAACTTGATCAATACAATGCGTTGTATCTGCGTAAAGATTTGTATTATGTTGCTGAATATATAGCCATTCCACCAAACAATTTACTCGGATTTCTGTCTTAAAGTGTGTACTGCATGCCTTCCAGCAGATTATTTAACCGGGAGGTGGAGAGGGGATGGACGAAACAGTCGCCCGTTCGCCAGAGGTCTTGGGGCGCCAAAAGGAAAGACATGCATAAGATGGTGTTGATTATTATTTGTGAACTCACTTGCTGGTAAGAGGGGGCATTTACCAACTCCCAAGAATCTTCTCCCATCTTCGGCTCTTCGGGCCTCAAATTTTGGCATTTTGGACATTCATTGTCGCCCTTTGAGCCTTGGATGTCATTGACCCCGGGCGCCATTTACCCTTCATATGCTACTGATGCTTTCTATCTGAAAATATAAAATTGCATGCCATGTTTATTCAAACTCTTTGACTTTTATCCATCATTTTCTCGTTGTGCATAATTTACGTTTTAAATTTTGAATCTACCATGAGAATAATCTATCCTAAGAAAAGAGTAACCACTTTAACACGGGTTCTATCAGCATGTGTAGAAATCCTCCTAGTTGAGCGAGCATCTTTTTCTTTTGACTGATGGGTATTTTCTTATTGGCAAAGAACGTTCCCATGTCTTCCTGATTGTTGGTTCTGTATCTTGGTAAATGGCACTGTTCCTTTTAAAATATTCAAATAACATTCACATACAGTATTAATGATTTCTATACTGCCTTTCCTCGGGAGAAATTACAGTTAGTATCACCTTTGAGATCTTCAGTACTCAAGACACAAGACGTCGTATTATTTTCAAAAAGCTGTAAGAAATGAAAATAAAACTATTGCAAGGTATGAGCTTTAATATATTTACATTAAACGAATTTAACTGTAAAACTAAAACAATCTGCACATGTCAAAGGCTCGTTATGTCTTGTACACACTTGTAAAATTCAGGAATGAATTGAAGTCCATTATGTGATTCCATACTTTGAAACGCTCTAATGAATTAATTTCCATCATATGCCTTCATACTTATAAATATTGATAGGGTACTTCCCAATAAACATCTTTACCGTGACTAAACGAAGATTTTGTAGAATTTGTTATTAAAAGAATGTGAATAATATCACAAACACAGAGGAGTTTAGATGAATCTAACACAAAAAGGGAGTGTCACGTGCACTGGCAGGACACATGGCAGTGTGTATCGTCAACTGTCACAATATCAGAACTGACTGTCATCTTCAGTTGACATCCAAAGCAGAAATTAAATCTATGAATCATTAATGATAATTTACAAAGTTACTCACCCTCTGGTGGGCTTCATACTCAACGAACTGAGCTTTGAAAGCGTTTTCACGTTTCTGCCTGAACGTGTCATAACTGAAAAAAAAAAAAACAGATCTTGCGCAGGAGAGTTTATATTCAGGGGGAATAAATTTCACGGTACATTTGTCTGGAAACTGTTCCAACGGTAACGGCACAATTTCTTTGGGTGCTTTCTAAATGATATGTTTTCTTGTCCGAGCATTAGATTTAGTCAGTACTGGCAAGACATCACAATGTTAAACTAAAAGAGAAGTTAGTCCTTTTTCCCTTCTTTGAAGACAGTATCCTTGGAGATCGTTGGCGTGAACATCGGGGTGATGCGTTCGTTTCTCGAGCAACAATACTGAAGTGAAACTTATCACACACGTCCTATTTATGCTGGAATTCATCCCTATTAATTGTCGGCACATCAACTTAACTACTGGCAGAACTCGACGATAAGATTGAAATATCTTATCGTCAAGTGGTGCCAATAGTTAAGTGAGTTCTTGTCTGGATAATTCCAGTAGCCTTTGTAACACACTTGTTCCGTCTTGTACTTTTGTATTAGGAGACGCCACGTTTGTTTGATGAAACAGCCTTCACTAGAGCAATAGACAAAATAGACGCAGTAATCGCCGGAGAAAGAGTTCATTTAGAAATGGGTCTCCTTGTCTTCATTAAATCAGGAAACACTGGTATTAAATCAGGTTTGGTAGGCATCTTGATGGACAAAGTAGGCGTAAGAGTGATAGGAGAAACTGACAACGAGCGGCGAAATTTTCCTGGGTATGTGTCCGTTCTAGTGGCAATGCCTCCATATCAGGCCAGATATATTTCTTTATGGGGAGCTTTTCTTCTTAGTAGAGTGTGAACTTGCTTCATCGCACCACCACCCTCTCTCTTGTGTTTGGTTTGCTGCTTTGTGGGAATTTGGCCTGTATTGTCTCGGCTTTATGAGCTATTTTGTCTGCGTCTTCTCCTAACGTATCAGCGAAGTAAAGTCAGACAGGACCCAATCATCTTCATAAGGAATTATTTCTACAAAAAATATTAATTCACATTTACTTTATTGGAGTAACGCGTAAGCTGATTGCCACTCGTTGTAATACCACTCATTATGTTGCGGGGAAAGTTCGAACAGTTGTAAATTGTGTTCATTCAAACGTTTTGTATATTCGGTTTTGCCTTAACTACTGAGTCCAGCAGTCATCATTTTAAAGGGATGGTGAAGATATAGTGCCTCCTAACGTTTCGTCTATCAATCTGAGAACTGAGGAAGCCCATATAGCAATTGTATTTAGATTTCTGAGTTATCTATTCTCTGTGGAATTCATTGGACTAACCTCTCTGTGAATGTAATATCCTTGTTGTTTTCTATCAGTACTTAACTGCTACTACTACTTCTTCTACTACCATTACAATTATTGGATTCGTAATAATACTTCCTCTATTTTCGGTGTATTTGATTTGGATTTTTAACGTATATTTAACAATTTTTCAATCATATCGCTACGATGTCTGCAGTGTGGCAGTTTATATTATGTCTAGCACTGGGGCATCATGCCGCAGACATACAGCATGATGTCCCAGCCAGTTACATTACATTATCCTGACACCAGGCCGATCAGGCCTAACACTAACCTCTTATTGCTGAGCGCCAACGATGCAGCTATTAGTACCATTTTTATAAGTCTTTGGTATGACTCGGTCGGGGATCGAACCCATGACCTGCCGCAACCGAGGATGTTCTTCTAGCACTATTTCTAAAATAGAACCTAATTGCATGTTTATTTCTGGCTTTTTGTTCAGTGATTCTGAGTCAACTTAATTTCTGTGATCAGTCACACTCAAATATGTTTGGGCATAAATAGCCACGTCTTGTATCCAAGCATCCAACTGAAAACGTTTCAAGTCACGTACATCTTTCAAATTGTAAACCGTTTGATTTAACGACTGACTAGCTATATACACTTCTTGGTAAGTGTGAATCGTGGATAAAGTATGAGAAATGTCTTCCTCTAACATAGATATATATAGAACGTGTCTTCGTTATTATTCGTAAGACTGTTAATGAAATGCATCTGTTGTGGACAGATAATTTTTCATCGGTAATGTCTTTCCCTCGTGTACTGTCCATAATTTTTCAAAACGAATCTTCTGGTAAACGAACTATGAAAAAGAGATTATTAGCACACACACCACACGTCGTACAAAATGCAATGGAATCGTGTTGTTTTGTGGAATCAGTTCTTCTGACATTAATTCGTTACCTACTAAGTCCTGAAAACTATCACTGACACATTTCCACGGAATGTTTTGCAACACTGATGACAGCGTTTTATCTATATAGTGTTTTGTGTTTGCAATAGTTTTATCCCGAGAATCAGTCGTCTTATACAGTAAAAGTAGAATAGTTTTAACGTCGATGAGTGATTTCTTCTTTGCGTTTCACTTGAATCTTGGCAAGCTATCTGTAAACGCGTTCTCAGCTCCAAAGGTAGTTTCTGAATATGCTTTTCTGAACTAGTTATTCTAATCATTCACAAGAATGGCTATGGTTTACCTCATCTATTTTCACCTTTGCCAGATGGAAGAAGTTGGTAAAAATTCTCGAAGAAATTCATTTATTAGCATGCCACTGGTTGTGAATGAGTTTCGCATTGACGCAATACTTCTTTGTAAATTGTTTGCATTTCTGTGTGTTTTATACCTTTTCTTGGACTTTGTTCTATGGAATTCTGAGTTTCACTGCAACACTGTAGACAGAAGTCGTGATATTGAAATTCTTACAGGAGTCATGTAGTCATCGATCAATGTCTGACCACTTAAGCTTTTCATAGCAGTCAGGTACCATTGGTTATAATGACTATGTCATAAAGAATGCAAGCGTTCCTTGGGTTTCACTTGAATCTTAAAAAAATCACTGTAATGACTTCTCGTAACGTCAAAGGTAAACAATAAATACTCAGTTTTAAAGTATCCTCGATGATCATTGTTGGACCGCACAAAGGAAGGTTTTGACAGTGCATGGACCATATTGGATGCTACAGTTATAATATACTTTTATGCTCCCATTCGAAAAGTGTCACACCAGAGCTGAACTAATATATTTTATCTCTTTCTTTCAAGCAGACAAACCCAGCTCTGGTTACAGGTTCGTGACTTGTACGTTTCATTGTACATCTTGAATCGACTTTGAAAATGACAATAGCCAGGCAAAAACAAAGGAACGTGTTTTCTTCTTTGATTTGTAAACATCGGAAGGCCCATAATGTTAATTGTGTCAAGATAGAGGAACACTCGCTAACATATTGTCAGGATGCCAGGTTGCATTGGCCAAAGGTCGCTACAGATGGAGACATTAATAAGGACTGAGGGAGATGATTGATATCATTGAAAGAGAAAGGTGAAACTTGAGATTCCAAAGAAAACAAGTCACCAGTTTATCAAGTTTGTTAAAGCGGGATAACAAAAGTCCGCAGCGGCATAGAATGCTGGACTGTTACGAAGTAATGTTAAGGGAGATGTCGGTCGACGTAGGCAGGAAACGAGTTTAATGACGTCACTTCGGTCTTACATTGTCTGGTCACCAGCTGAAAAGAAATTGATCCTGATGGAACTTACTGTGCCGTGGGAATAGAGACCAGAAGAAGCTTATGAGAGAAAGAGGACGAAGTACCAAGAGTCTTGCAGGGGCAGAGGATGGAAAACTTTGTTATTCCTTGTGGAAGTTGGTTGTAGGGATTTTACAGCCCAGTCAGTATGGAGGATGCCCAGTAGACTGGGAATAAAACGAAGGGCACGCAAGACAGTTGTGGAAGCAGTGGGCAAGACCGCAAAGAAATCGCCTATTTGGTTCTGGCTCAGATGAACGCAAAATATGACGGCCATCAAAGACTGGCAGTACATTATCACTGCTGCCGCCCCGCCATCTGGAGGATGTTTTCAGATGAGGGTCGGAACATACGTAGAAAGATGGGCACTCGGTTGATGACGTTTGTGGAAAGCTGTTCTACCAACTCTATATCGACACAATATGGTTAATGATGGAGAAGTGTCCCAAGCATGTTAAACAATGAGAGATTTTATGGAACAATTACACGCTATAAAATAAGGTCCAAGGTCGCGAGCACCTCAACCAGCCACTGGAAAACAGTTTCAAGCTGAATCTGAATATGCAGAGAATACATGGATATAGCATATGCAAAACAAAACAGCAACAACAGAAACAATCTTTTTAAGACATGCAGTATGTGCACCCTAATGGGACGAGTTAACTGTGCCTTCAAGAGTAAAACGTACACGAAAAAAATGTGAGGAGCAAACAAAACATACAAGGGAACAATGAGAAGAAACAGAGAAAGAGCGACACGACCCAGTGCAAAAGTGGATAAAGCAATAACCTGTGCTTGAATATCGCACATCGAAACACAAATCTGGACTGATAAACAAACAAATAAGAAGGTGACATAATCTACAAACAAAACAATAAAGGAGAAGGCCATGGCGGATTGTGTGACACTAACACCATCGCGGATCAGTTGGAAACACTTATGGTATCAGTTCATTCATGTACCAACGTACCAGAAATCATTGATGAAAGTCTCATCGATTTGTCAGCAGTTGCCTACCAATGGCATCATAGATAGAGAAAACATATCGTGATGATGCATAAACTTGTTGAAGACATCATTGATTTATACAACACTGTTGATGAGTTCTAAAACGCTTAGCATGATGGGTAAAATTAATACTGCAATGCAGCGTGTTGTTGCAGACAACTCCGAACGTTACCATGATGATTGTTACCTGAATTTTATGCAAATATTTCTTCACCAGTTACTACTGGTGAATCGCGCAAACTCAAAATTGCGAAATCAGCGGTAGTTATGAAGCATCAGCTTCGACAACGCGAACGTGGCACTGTTATAGATTGTTTGGTTTTGCCCGTAGTAAGGCTACGGGAGATCTAATGTCGATTATCCCCACAAGTGCGTATCTTCATGCAGCAATCTGCAACAATCCCCGGTTAACAAATCTTCATTTAACCGTTGTGGATCAGAACGGGCACACGCTGGGCCTCCCGGTGTAACTTTGACAAAAAAAGTGTAGATTAGAGATCGACCTGATATTTAAATATTAAAAGTGTGAGTGGATGTGTAAAACCCGTGCGTGTTCTTAACGCAAGGAAACCTCTTGATACAACATGTTATGAAGATAGCCTTGGTGATGTTGTTCAGTGATTTCTTTACAGGTGCAAGAAATATGCTTCCTGGATTGTCTTTACGCGCTGCACCGATCGATAAACAAGTTGCAATGCGAGTCGTTAATAGCTTCAAAAATGTTGCTGAGGATCGGTTGAAAAATCTGATATTTCAACGGTTCAATCGATTTGAGATTGACCACGACGATTAGTGACTCGATAAACAGGGGTGGTTCCAGCTACAATACCATCAACAGCAACAATGTCAGCAGTGGTATGTAAAATCATTAATGAATCCGGTCACCGACAACTGTCAGACTCGGTGACTGGAAATCTGGCTATGGGAAGTGGAACACAATTGCCTTGCAAAATGTATCAAGTTCAGTTCAACGATGTATTTGATCCCGCGTTTGACATAAATGCACGAGATCGAATCGTGCAAAAGTATCCATATTACTCGCATGAGACTAACGACACAAACAAAGAAGAGTGGTAGAATTTCAGGTTCATCTCGTTATTGTCTTCTATGTGAAGCATTTTTGGGAGTCCAACGAAAACTTGTACAATCCGACAATAATCAATATGGTGCCAAAGTCAAAGCTGGATTTGTCAACAGTGACATGATGGCTTTGTTCAATAGTGCATGTTATCTGAATTATCGAAAGGAAATATAAGCAATTCTTAACAACGTCGCCGTTGCTACAACACTTCTCTGACTCGCCTGTTACAGTGACAATTATGTAAGATCTGCGGGCCCATCAATGATGCTCGTCAAAGATACAAGCGAACGTCCTGATCATATCAAATACACCATTGATGCAGCCAGCAACAACGCAGTCACCGGAGATAATCCAAATTTCAACGGCGGATTCGCGCGAAGCCGAGCTCAGCTTAACATCTGCGAGGCGGTTTCCTGCGCAATACCGCTCTCAAGCATATTCGGGCTTTTTAGAGACTTTCGCAAGGTTATTTGTGTGGCCAAACACACAGTCGTGTTAAAATGGAACAGTAACGTCAATACTGCTATTAACCTTGATAATACCGCCATTTTTGAGATGTCTTTATGCGGAAAGATCCCAGAGCCAAAGGCTCTCAGTCGATGATTCCATGTACAAGAGAAACCGGCGTCGTTAACCTGGATTCATCAACAGTAAATGGAAGGTACTGGGTCTCATTCGTGGTAACACTCAATCATCTTTTATATTTTGACTCAGATAAACTTGTACGACAGTAGTGAAGTGGGACGATCTAGGGACAATGGGAAAATACATTACAGACCCCCCCGGGACTGTCTAGGGACAAGATTTATAGGGACAATGGGAAAATACATTACAGACCCCCCTTGGGACTGTCTAGGGACAATGGGAAATTGAACATGGGAAATTTAACATGGGTGGGACTATACAGGGACAAAAAGTATTAAGTAGCAAGTAGGGAAGGTGACGTCACAGGACTGAGCAAAGGTAGAGATGGATATAACACAATATACAACAGATATTTTTTGAAGAGGTTAGGCAAGAAAGTCAATTTCTTTTCGAGATCAATGAGGGGCCCTGAGAAGGGTCTTTGTCTTCTTCTTCTTCTTCTTCTACTTTCTCCATTTTTTCCACCAGCTCCTGACTTTCTCCATTATTCCTTTCTTCTTCTCCTTTTTTAGAGACTCTGGCATCCATTCGGGATGGCCCATGGCTCTAAATTTCTCTTGGATCTTGATCCAGTTCTTATTCAGTTGGTCAAAGTCTAATTTCATCTTTCTATTCTCTTCTACCTTTCTTTCTTTTGGCCATTTTTCTTTGATGTTATTCACCTCTTGGGTCAGCACTTTTCTCATCTTTTCTTCTGCATTTATCAGCTGGTCTAAACCACCACTCCGTCCCATACAATATTTTTTTTCTAAGAAGCACCTGACTTGGATGACATTCTCAAGTGCTTCCTTTAAACTTTCCACTCTCACATAAGGTGGGTCAATCAATCCTCTAATTCTTTCCACTTCTTCCTCAATCATTCCTTGTACCAGGTCTCTAGATATTTTCAAACTTGTCACATAATCTTCACTTCCATCATACTTGAATTCCTTTTCTAACTTTTCCATTACGTATATTCCATCTATTACCTCTCTCAAGTTGTTAAATAACTCCGTCACGGCCACCATCTTCGTTTTCTTTATTCCGTAGAACGGCGCGAATAACGAACGCTGTGAGTTTTATATCTAAAGCACGGATGTGAAGAAAAACATCCCCTAATTTTCTCTTCTCGTGTTATCTGTTATCCACACAGTAATGAGGAAACAAATAACTAACCACATAATCTACTATCCACACACGGGAAGCAGCAAAAACATACAACAATCTACTATCCACACACGGGTAGCAGCAAAAACATAACCAAATATACTATCCACACACGGGACGCAGCAAAAACATAACCAAAATATACTATCCACACACGGGAAGAAGCAAAATCAAACCCAAATATACTATCCACACACGGGAAGCAGCAAAAACATAACCCAAATATACTATCCACACACGGGAAGCAGCAAAGCTTGCCTGCGAATTATGCTTTCTTATAACTCTTAGCGAATATTTGATCAGCAGGTCGATCTGTGCTGATTCTTCCATCTTCTTGATCGTTTGAGAGTTGAATGAATACTGTTCGGACTCTAAGACACTCTCCCCATATAAGGGACCTGCTGCGTGTGGAACCTAGTCAAATGAAATTTTGCAATAAGATGAAACGATTTCATTGAGAAAGTAAGAGACAACGATGTGCCGTATCGCCTCACACACGAGCTGAAGAGTTAGCTCAAATCCGTGCCAGCAATCTCGAAGACGACCTAAGTGAGCTTGAATCAACGCTCACCACTTATGCCACAAAACCAAGAGTCTTGATTCACGCCAAAAGAAATTCGTTCCGTCCATAAAAATATTACCACATTTGAGAAACGCAAAAATAAACTTCCAAAATATTGAGAACGACGGCTTACATCTACAACGTGAAATGTTAAGAGCTCGAGTAGTGTGTAAAACTTAGCCAAATTAATTTTTTATAATGAATACGAAACGATCTATTTTCCAAGGAGAAAGCAAACACCATGGCGATCCGTGTCAAACACCACTTTTCAAAATGTGTTGGTAGAGATTTGTGCTAGCGATTTTGAAGATGATAAAATTATCTCATATTAAAAACCATTTCCATCCACTACAGAATGAGATTCAGAGATTGAGAGAACAACGGTGGTAAATCCAGTAGGATTACAGAACCAACACGACCAGTGAAGAAATAAATTTGTTTGGTACCTCATGAAGACTATGTTTTACAATCTAGTAGACCCAAAAGTGACTTGCAGAAAAATTTAGAACGATGACATACACCTACACGGTTACATTAAATGGTTTACGACAATGGTTGCTATTTCTTTGTTATTAAATGTTCGTACAAACGATATGTGCGTAAGCGAAAGCTAACACACACTCGCACGCACACGCATACAAGTGTTACTGCATTGGGTGACAGTAGAACGGGCAGTACTTTAGTCTGGAGTGTTTTGAGAGATGGACAGACTGACTGCTTCACAGTTGCTTAACATATCTCAGATTTAAGATATGTCCTGTGTTTCACAGCACGCGCTACAAACAATGTTGCAAAGTTTTCACAAATCTAAGGGCGGGGAAGAAAACAGCACCATAACGCTCCTTGTTCTATCCACAGTCTAAACTGAGAGAAAATAGGTCGAATATTATTACATATTTTCTGAACGTATGTTTTGGTTTTAAAATTCAGAGCTAACCATGGGCAGCGTTTATACAGTGCAATTTCCCATGGGTCATTCTTGAAAAAGCCTTCTGTTTGTTTCCTTTCTTGAAAAACGTTAGATCTAATGTTAGAATTTTTTCCGTGACACATTGTAGTGCCAAAATAAAGAGAAATCTACGATGCCTGAATTGTACAAGCTCGTCAACTCAAGATTTTTTCATCCAACAATTTACTGATTTACAATTTGTAAGGATGTAAGTGTTTGAAGAAAAATTACAGGACAAACGGAACAGTTCACATAAATAGGGTGACTACTGATCACAATTTTCGAGAGGTATCTTCAAACAGGCACATATACCATTAGGATTTCAATCAAAACTACAATGACGGAGAGAAAGTGTTATTCCTACTGTAGAACATATCAAGACACTTACGTTTGTTTTTACAGTATATTTTTCCTTAAGAAAAATTCAAAGAAACACATAATCCACTTAGACAATCACAACCATAGAAAAAATACACCATTATTAAATATCACCCGAGTGAACTGAAGATTATGGAAACTAAAAATTCCTTCTTTTTTGATAACGTGGATGTAAAGTTCTCACAGAATAGTTCATCCAAATATGCTGTGATGTATTTGACTATAAAACTGACACAATTTCCGTGGGATCGCCCAGGATACGATTGTTCTTGCGTTAGTTTTACTTTATTCATTATTTTATAAATCGCCTAGCAGTGAGACGCGACCTATCTCGACACTGTGTGAAGAGCTACTGAAGTCGATTTGAAGTGAACGCGGTAAGAAAATAAGTCTAGCCAATGAAATCGTTTATGATGAGTGATGCATTGTTTTGTTCCTAGTTAGTGTGGCAAAATAATGCCTACGCTCTTGCGTTGTTACCATTGCAGTACAGACTGACTGGAGTGTGAACTTGGAATCCTGTGTTGTGTATTGTACCATTTCTTGTTACCACATCAACTGCTGAAAGGTGACAGTACTGGTTCACGTTCTGAAACTGTCTATTTCTCTTTTACCTCACTTAAACATTTTGACATACACACTCACATCGGCAGAGTCAGAAGTGTTACAATATTGAGTAGCATGGTTTTTTGTTTGTTTCTGTTTTTAAAAATTGTAACTCTGGGGTTTTTATGAAGTAAATATACTAAAGTGCAGTGAACCTCAAAGATGATAACCCAGGCTGTTTGTCTATTGATGCGTTTATTTACTTAAGAAGAAATATGACCTCTAAAACACAAAGATATACGGCAAGCATGATTAGAATGAACACAACGACAGCTAACTGTAGAAACAAAGGGTGTCTTTTCTTTCACGTCCGTGTAACTTCTAGTTTCAATTCTCTTTCAAGACAAACTTGTAACCTTTTGTAGGGCTTGAAATAAAAAACTGAACATACTTAAGCAGTTTGCTCTAGATATTTCCTTTTGCAGCAACAGTTGTTGTTGTGGGGTTTAACGCCATTTTTCAGCACAAGATAGGCTATACATGGCGGCCAGTATTAATGGTGGAGGAAGAACCCGGGAAAGCCCCGGAAAGAACCACCGACCCTCGAGAAACTACTGGCAAGCTTTCTCACATACCCACATTGGCTGAATCTTAGACTCGAACCGCCGCAGACAGAGGTGAGATGGCAGTGATCCGTAACGAAGAGCGCTTTAGACCACTCGGCCACTCGGGGCCCCCTGCAGCAACAGACTATACAGCATAAATACTATTACAACAATAGAAAGCCTTAAATCCTCTAGGAAAAAGAAATACATAAATAAATAGAATTAAAGATTAACGATGATTAACCAACAATACTGAATTTAACAAAGGCAATGACACGTGAAGAAATGTCTCTTACTTTGGAAAGGTAGGCGAATGTAATCTGCCATGCACCATCAACTTGAAAAAATTATAAACAGAGAGAAACCTGAATTCAAAATTCATTTTCTTTCCCAAAATTGTTTCTGTTTCTTTTTTCTTTTTGGGGACAGATCTCAGCACTAATATAGAGTGGAAAAGGGAAAATACACATAAAAACTTTGATATTTCTGAGAGAAAAAAATGAGGGGATATTCCGACATTCTTAACCACCTATATATGCTTGGACTTGTCAGTGGGATATCCACAAGACAAGAAGTACAGAATTCTGGTCACGCTGCAAGTGTGTGCTTGTTTTGGAAAATGGTAAAAATTGGATATACAATTTTCTCATGACACTTATAAAATGAAGAGTCTGTGCAAGTGTCAAAAGTCAAAGTCATATAACTTTTGTATTTTGTACCGCTTGTAAAGATTTCCACTTTAGAAAATGTGAAGTATCACAAGTTATTATCACAAACAGAAGTGGAACATAGGGGCTGCAAGAAAAAAAAACAGACAGTTGGTGTCATCAAGAGTGCTAGAGACGGTACTGTGCCGTTAGGTCACGTACGTTTTCCAGAAAACCACGGAAAAGAAGCCTAGAATACTCATCGGGATGCTTGCGTGGTATGGAAAGCTCATACAGCGGGTGAGAACACGGTTAACGACACAGTCCTGACATCAGATGACGATCCTCACAATGTGGGGTTTAATGACCGTCGTAAGAAAATTCTGCAAGGACGTAGTTTAGAACTGTTGGATCGTTCGCATTTGTACATGTGGTTACAAGAAAAGTATTTGCTGAATGGAGTGGATATCCGCCTGAGACTGAATCGTAGCAGTGCCGTATTCCATTTGATGACCAATGCCAACGAATACAAAACTATCATCCAAAAAGCCAGGCTCTTCGTGCGTTGTGTGGAAGTGTTACCTAAAGTGGAAATGACATCAGTCACACTTTGAGCAGAACGACCCCGAAGTATCCGATACGAAGAGTTGAAGTGAAAACGTTCACTATTCCTGCTGGACAGCGATCCATGATCGAAGATCATCTATTCCAAGGACAATTAACCTAACGTTTGATCATTTGGTATCGTCAAGAATTCAGCCTTCAATGGACTTCACAACGAAAACCCTTTCCAGTGTCAACATTACAACGTAGCCAAAATCGAAGTCAGTCGCGATGGCAAGACACTCTGTACCAGACCAGTAAAGTATGGGGCCACCGTAGGGATAATGGGACTTTAATGTTAAAACAGGGTATATCGACTATAGGGACTATGTAAATTTAACATGGGATCACAGGATATCGACTATAGGGACTATGTAAATTTAACATGGGAGCACAGGATATCCACTATGGGGACAATGGAAATTGAACATGGTGGGACTGTCAAGGGACAATGGGAATTGAACATGGTGGGACTGTCAAGGGACAATGGGAATTGAACATGGGGAATTTTAACTTGGGTGGGACTAAAGAGGGACAATGGACTGGGACTGTCTAGGGACAATGGAAACTGAACATGGGAGATTTATATAACACAGACAATAGACAGCAGACAAAACACTGATACAACAAAAATTTTTTATAGGAGTTTAGGCAAGAAAGTCAGTTTCTTTTCGAGAACTATGAATGGCCCTGAAAAGGGCCTTTGGGTTTATGTTAACCTTATTCCATGTTAACATAGAGGGCATCGCTTAGGTCTTCTTTTTTTCTTCAAACTGCGTCTCACTTCTGGTCCGTAAATTAAAACCCTCTTTAAACAGCCTTGCTTCTCCACGTAGATTCTTCTCGTCCAAGCGCTTGTATCTGTCATCCTGACAATAGTCCACGATGATCGGACATACGTGGGTAAGTCCGTACGGAACAGCATTGAAGAGACTAGAGGAGAGGATTCCACGTTGGTCCACATCTTGGTGACGAGAACAGGTGAAGGAATGCAGCCAACTGCGGTTATTTATAGGGGAAGGGAAGATCGAAACAGATTGAGTTGGTTGACCAATCCAAACACGCGTTAAAAAATTAATTAGTCATCACTCGTCCAATCCGAATAGAGTAGTCTGTGACGTCACATTCCCTATATAAAGCTTCTAGCGTCTGTGCGCAGTCAATCCATGCGACACAGTTTTCAAACATGACGGAAACTCAGAAGACGTTGAATTAGGGTGCACCGGCGGTGGAAACGAAAAGCAATGTAATAGCATCGACTACCCAAGTCAACCCGGACTTACTTCCAGAAGAGGTGAATTTGAATTGGAATTTTGTGGATTTTCTTACCTCGCAAGAATTTGTTCCGGAACCAGTACCTTCGCCACCTTCTCCTTCTTTACCACACATGGAGAAATTTAAACAGAGTCAGACAGAAGAACTGGAGAAATTTATACAGCAGCAAATGGAAGCAGAACAAGCTTTTCTCCTACAGCAAGATGAAGAGGTAAGAAAGAAACAACAAGAAGAAGCAGCAAAGAAACAAGGGGGTGAATGTCAAACGGTCGCGGTACTGTTAAACATTTTAGCGGAGTTAAGAAGTCTGAAACAAATGTATCAGACTTCCTTATTACGACCGAAGAGAAAAAGACCTTCCCCAGCTAAACAACCCAACCCTGTGACTAAACCTACCATACCAGCCTTATTGATTTTTACCAAATTATCATCGACAGTACGCAGTCCAGAAGTAGGCCTTGGCCGTGGCAAAGGCTTAAGGCAATTAAAGTTGATTGTTTAAACCAACAAATATCCCAAAGGCCCTTTTCAGGGCCACCCATTTCTCTCGAAAAGAGATACTATTTCAATTGCCAACATCAACTAAAACTCCAAAAGCCTTTTTATACCCCTATTCTGTGTGTGTGTGGGTGGGTGGGTGGGTGGGTGTGGGTGTGTATGTGTGAGTGCATGAGTGTAGGTTCTTATTGTAAAAATCACAACCAAGAGACACTTACGTTTTATGCTTGGTGTATTCTGGTACAAATTTTTACAATTCAATTCACAGCATATCACTATAAAATGTTCATAGGCTTCTTCTATGTCTGTCTTCACTCTCTCTGTTTTTTGAATTTCTTCACTTTCACAGTTTTTTCCTCCACTTCTTCCTCACTTTCTCCCCTTCTTATTTTCTTCTCCTGTTTATCTTTCTGCACGTGTCTTGCTTCTTCCTTGGGGGAGGTTACCTCTTCTTCTTCCTCTTCATAATCCCTTTCTTTTTCTTCTTGCTCCTTTTCATTCTTAGGGCATTCTGAAGACCAATGTCCTTTTTCTTGACAATGATAACAGGTATCTTGACTTTTGTCTCCTCTAACCCCTGTGTTGTTTTCTCGACGGTCTGGTCACTCTGAAGACCAATGCCCTTTCTTCTTACAGATATTGCAAGTATCTTGACTTTTATCTCGAAAGGAGGGTGAGTAGTCCGTTGGCTTGTCTGAAGAAAATTTTCTGATGACAACTCGCAAAGCAGTGATGAAAAGTTCGATCTGTGTAGGTTATTCCATCGTTCTGCTCAGTTTGAGAGTGAAATGAATGGTGGAAGGCAAGTCACACACCCTTTATATATATACGCTGGTCTGTCATGGATATAAAGTGACCCATGGTGTTTAACGTGTAGTCATTTGACTTTTTGCAGTCAAGATGTAACGATCGAATCAATTCGAGAAGAAAGAAAAAGAAAGTAAGAGGCAGAAACGTGATCTATCGCCTTGTACCGTAGCTGAAGTCCTGGCACAAATTCATGCCAGTGATTTTGAAGATGACATGAGTGAAGCAGAATCCAAACCCAGCGATTCTACACCCAGTTCAAGTTCACCAATAAACCCTGAAAGGTACAATCACATTCGAGAGACCGAAAAGCGTTCCTTCAGAAAATTTAGAACCACGGCTTACACCTACACGGTGAAGTTTAAAGATTTCAAGTCCAACATACCGTTGGAGAAAGCAGAGGGCTTCGTCACCGAAATGTGGGATTCTTTGCTAACCACGCTGAAACGACAATGTGAGGCCAAAGAAGACGATCGCTTGAGACTTTCCATACAACACGACAGCTTGAAATCCCGTTTGGATCGAGTTTAACAGCCCTGCAGAATTGACCCCTTCCAAAGTCATGGACAAGATCCAACACATGCAACAATCCAATGACCAGTTTCACATCACTGATGGAAAAGCGACACTGTCCAGGACCCAAGTCTCTTCTCCTCAAGGGACCGGACAACGCAAAAAGGTGTTATTGGTGGACAACCTTCGCAGCATTAAGCGTAGCCTCGTTCAAATTAACAATTCTCAAGACCAGATGTGTTTAGCCATGGCTATCGTAGTGGGACGAACCTATGTCAACAAGAACGACACGGTAGAATGGAAAAGAGCCTGGGAGAACATTCGAAAATCGGACCGAGCAAAACAACGAAATGAAGCAGAACTCCTGTTATAACAAGCAGGCCTGTCCAAAGACACACCTTGTGGCATTCCTGAAATGCAAAAATTGCAAGATGTCCTAGCTTCACTCCTCACCTTGAAAGTGCACCTTGAAGAAGTGCGCGGGTCTCTGTTGTTCCGAGGCCAAGATTTTAAAGATGGAAAATACATCACCATGAACATTTCGATACCATTACCAGAATCACTGCATTCCTGGGATATAGTTATTACTGTGAGAAATGTGACTATGGCTATGACAATCGAGAGCAACACAAACATTGTGGATCGAAATGCTCAGGATGTTTGGCCTCTCAACCGTGTCTGGACAAATGACATGAACGAGTACATTGCCATGCTTGTCTGCGTATGTTTGTCAGACCTACCTGTTACCAACAACATTTGAAGACACAAGGTTCACAGCAGAAATGTGCTTGTCAACTGCTGAGACAAGTGTAGACAAGACATACGTAACAACAGTGCCAAGGCACACTTATGTTCAGGAAAGAAAAAATGTCACATTTGTCACCAATTCGTGGACTTGGAAAATCAATGCTACATGCAAAAATATCAACCTCAGCAAGAGAAAGATGATGACCACAAGAAGATAGGCAATTTCATCTTTTTCGATTTCAAATGCATGCAAGAGACTGGCATTCACATTCCTAATTTCTGTGTGGCTCATTGAGCGTGTGAAAAGTGCATTCAAGAACCTATCTTTAGTCATTGCCCTCACTGCAGCAAGATTCCTGGAGGACGTGAAAAAATCTTTCGGGGACCGAACACGTTAGCCGATTTGGCCCGATGGGTCTTAGACCCCATCGACAAGACGTGGAGCCAAGATGACATCGAACGTTACGGAGATTGTCATCGCCATGCCAGGGTTAAGGCCCACAATTTCTCAGGATGCGATGGACAGTTTCTTTTGAGATACTATACGGAACAAGGTACCGAACGTCCTAAAGTCACTTTGAACGGAGCCAAAATCATTTCCGTGCAAGTGGGACAAGTACAGTTTAAAGAGTCGATGAGCTATTTGGCCATGCCTTTGAGTCGAATGCTTAAAACGTTTGGAATGACAGAAATGGCCAAAGGCTACTTTCCACACTTTTTTAATACTGAAGCCAATCAACATGCCGTTCTACCCCATTTGCCTGAGGCTCACGATTACGACCCCGACAACATGCGTACCGAACAACGAGAAGCTTTCTACGCTTGGTACAAGGCCCATGCCTCTGACCCCTTCGACTTTCAGGAAGAAATGTTAAAGTTTTTTCGTTCCGACGTGGACATTTTACGAAGTTGATGTGGAAAATTTCGAGAACTGTTCATGGAACACGGAGGGGTCTATCCTTTGAAAGAAGCTTGCACCATTGCCAAAGCGTGTTCCTTAGTGTATCGACAACGATTCATGCCAGAAAACACCCTAGCTGTCATCAGTCATCAAACGACCAACTTTGTCAAACGTCAATACTCGGTCAAAACCCTACGCTGGTTACATTACTTGTGCGACAAGGAAGACAAATGATTCCAGTACGCCCGCAACGGAGGAGGCGAAAAGACCATCGGAACGTATTCGGTAGATGGCTGGGATTTAGAAAACCCCAAGATCGTGTACGAGTTTAACGGTTGCTTATTTCATGGATGTCCCGTCTGTTACCCTGATCGTGGCACTAAAAATCAGTTTTTACAACGAACCATGGAAGACTTGTACCAGGCCACTTGACAGCGACGCTTGAAGTTAGAACAGCAAGGATACCAAGTGGTGGAAATGTGGGAACACGAGTACAATCACCGTTTGAAAACCGATCCCGAATTTAAACGCATCGTAGAAAGTTACCAGTGGGTGGACTCCCTGAACCCGAGGGACAGTTTGTGCGTAGGACGGAAAAATGCCACCTGTTTGCTGTACCAAGCCGACGAAGAGAAAGGAGAAGAAATCAAATACTTGGACGTGTGCTCACTGTATCCCTACGTGTATAAATATTGTCGCTTTCCTGCAGGGCATCCGCAATTGTTGACGGAACACACCGACCTGGACCACATTCGACAATACGAAGGTTTGATCAAGTGCAAAGTTTTGCCTTCCACGGACTTGTACCGTACCGTGTTACCTCAAAATTGCCAAGGCAAACTGATGTTTCCTTTGTGCCGTACATGTGCCGAAACGTGTAACCAAGATCAAACATGTCAGCACACTCAGGAAGAACGGGCTTTAAAGGGAACGTGGGTCAGCGTTATTCACCAGTCAAGTGGTGAACTTTGGCGCATTGAAAGAAGCATTGCAGTCTCGACAGGATGGTAACTTTAGAGCGACCACCTACGAGCTGTACACGATTATACATTTACCCACTCACCAAATTGTCAGTCGGCCTTTGGAAAAAGTGTATCAAATCGTGTATCAGAAGAGAGTGCGGCCTTTGGAAAAAGTGTATCAAATCGTGTATCAGAAGAGAGTGCGGCTTCCCAACAACTTCACTTTACCGTACGGTCACGTCGATATTGGTCAGCATATAAAAAGGGACAAAGTCCATGACTAATAGTTCATTGTGCAAACAGTACATTTATTGTGTCAGACAAAAGAGGATTTAGTATGACCTATTCATGGATACTTTACAAGAGAACATCCGTGGCTTGCCTGTGGAATTGAGAGAACGCATTTACCGAGAACTGGTCAAAATACAAGTAAAACGTACAGAACAATTGCATCCGTTACGTCACCGGTGTTTGAACCACTGGTACCTGAATGATATAAGAGGACTGATTTATGAGAAAGTGCTCCAGTGGTCAGATCTTGTTAAACACTTCGAGGTCGCAAATGATCAACATGTTCATGATTTTGGTTACTTCGAGATTCACCTACTACAACGAATTGAGGAAGAAGAGTTAAAGGATTACAATCATCTTTTAAGTGGAATCTGCTAAGTGGAAGAGAAAACTTCTGAAGGAACTCTGGATTGTAGGTTAAAGTTTGCAAGATTTAGATTTGTAACTGGAGAACGAAGATCTCTGTGTAGAAAGTACATTTATTGCTTCCGAAAATAAGAGAGCATAAAAACAGGCTGTCATGCCACGGTTTTTATCAAAAGTGATTCAACAGATTCCGTGGAAGGAACTCAATGACAAGATTGAAACCGTGGATGATTACCATCACTTAGTAAAAGAACAGTTTCCGTTGAATTTGGGTCGACAAGTGGTGTGTGTCTTAGTGACTTGTTTTCTGGGATTTCGTTTACCAGCCGATTCCTTGTGGACTCTTTACGAACAGTACTTACCACCCGAATGGGCTTAAATGTTCACGAGAGACTCATTTTGCTCAAAGCCTTGCGTTTTCATCCGGATACTTCTCGACCTCTACGGGAAAAAAAGATTCAAAAACTTTAAGCAACCGAAGACGTGTATGACGATGTGTGTGTCGCTTGTGACTTACACCCCCATTGGACAGATGTACGTGCCTGGAAAAAATGGGGTTTTGAGGCTTGGACCCAAGAAGTGGCCCAGTATGCTCGAGAGTTGTGATCCTTCCTTTCAACGTCCAAAGAAAAAAGTCACTTTTCAACCTGTGTTGGTGACAGTACCTGAAGAACCCGTCACCGGCGACAGGACTGTCATGGACATTCCTGAAAGACCCTTTCGGGAGGACACTTGTGTGACATTACCCCCTGTAGAACTTGTCAGAACATTACCCAAAACATGTTGTACAGAAACTTGTTTCTATTCAACTTTGATCGTTTTCATTTGCATTTGCTATTATGTATTTTACTCTTTCGTGTTCATTTTTAAAACATCAATAAACGTGTCCTGAAAAAAGTAAAAAAAACTTTTGTCTTGTCTGTTTTCATGTCACAAGTGACATTCCTGACACTATGGCTACTCTGCTGTCTCTGCTCCCTCTTCCTCCACTTTCAAAGTCATCGACGAACACTTAGATCATGCCAGTTGGGAGGCTTTGTATCTTCGCCATCCCTTTAACATGCTCATTGCTGGGCCTAGCGGATCAGGCAAAACCGAATTTGTCAAACGTTTGATCGAACATAAACATCATTTGATCGATCGTCCACCTCAACGAATCGTGTGGTGTTACAAAGAGTGGCAATCGGCGTACAGCCTCTTGCGAGAAAGTCAAGGCGATTCCATCGTGTTTGTGGAAGTTATTCATAACGAAGACGACGGAATCGTGTCTGACCCCGTCAAACCCATTTGGTCATTTTTGACGACATGTTAGGAGAAGACGAAGAAGAAATTAAACTTTGGTTTACGCGCAAAGGGTATCATCATAATGCCAGTGTCATTTACATTACTCAAATTTTGTTTCACCAAACTAAAGCCAATCGCACCATCAGTCTCAGTGCTCATTACATGGTCTTGTTTAAAAGCCCTCGAGATAAATCGCAAGTGCAAGTCTTACCCAAACAGTTAGGAACGCCTTGGCTCACTCAGGCGTATGACGACGCAACTCAAACTCCACACGCCTATTTACTCGTCGATTTGAAACCTACTACCCCCGATTATTTGCGATTTCGTACCCATTTGTTTCACCACTGGTGTCAAGACGGAGGTCCTGTCCTGTACATGTCTCCGTCCTCGACTTAACCCCAAAAAATCTATAAAAACCTCGGACACTTTTCGTCTGTTTCACACAGCGTCAACATGACGTCCCTACAGTCTCATCTTCCCGCCAAATTGATTCGTGCTTTGTATGGCATCACTCTCGAACAAGATCCACAAATACGTGCTCGTGTCTTAGAAGCCAGTCTCAGAGAAGTGTTACGATGGTTCACGGTGACAGCACGTCAATTACTGCAAAGCATCATTCAGATTCCTCATCAAACCAAACGCTTTTTTGATCGAAACAAAGTTGCTTTGACCCAACTGGCCGATTCCCGCATTGACACTCAAACCAAAAAGCAAATCATTTTGAAACCTGGAAGGAGCAGTACTCTAGGAGGTGTCTTCATTCGCTCCCTCTTAAGATGGAATCCTAATGCTCTCAAAGTTCTCCCCAAGAAAAAGGCCAAACGAAGCCCCAAGAAGAAAAAGAGCAACGGTGTCAAGACCAGGTCACAACCCCGGAAAAAGAAAAGTTCCCAGAAAAAGAAACAGAGAAGTCCTCCGAAAAAGAAAAGCCCACAGAAAACTAGTCGCAAGAGAGGCACTTCAGCCAGGACGCAACCTTACATTCGCAAACCACGGCCTGCAACGACGGTGACCGCGTCTCCGGTAGTCTCAGATTCATCCACTTCTCCGTTGATGACACCATGGAGGCCCGTGTCTCCAAGAACTTCCTCCTCCAGGGGGGACACCCTCCTCTTTAGTGGCAGTGGCAGCTGCTTACAAAGTACCTGCTACCAAAATCAAAGTTCAAGAGAGATCGGGCATGTTACAGAGTTTACTTGATTTGTCCAAGCAAGAACTGGCTCGATTTAGTCCGTTTCGAACCCCTGCACGACGTGTGTTGCCTGTCCTCAAGTTGATACTACGTAAAGACAATCAGTGTTGACGCGTTCCAGCATAAAAAAGTCTTGCGACAAAAGTAGGGGTATCAGTGAACTCCCAAAAGATGTCACCTCAAAGAAGTGCACACCGTTACTATCGTCATTCTCCTGTCCAAAAAAGAAAGTGACAAAGACAGTCTAGTCATCCGACAAATCGCTTAGCCAAGCATCGACGTTACCCTAACAAAAGATACAGTCGTTAAAAGAAAAAGAGGAGTCACCAAAGGGGAGGATTACTTGGCGATTTAGGAAAACACATTGTCACCTTTATGACAAAGCGATAGTCAAAAAGAAAGATAAAAGGGAGTGTGTTCAGACATTGACGTTAGTGTATTTTTGGTGAATGTCCAGGAACCAACAAGAATAGATGTCAGCCACTAGAAAACATTCCTCTTCTAAACCCCAAGGAAAGAAAAGGAAAGGACTGCCTCCTCGTTTAGTCAAACATGGGGACATGTTATCTGTCCTGTCCAAAGCTTCTCCACCCATGCGAAAAAACTGATTCAATCGGCCTCCAAAGATGTCATCGATACCGTGTGCGAATGTTGTTTGAACGTTTTGAAAGGGACGATCCCTTTGTCCAAATAACAGAAACAATGCTTAGGCAAACATCGTCACGTTCTTCGCCAAATGGTTCAAAAGAAAATACCCATTCGTCAAAAGAAGAAGATGTTGGTCCAACGTGGAGGAATCTTGCCACTCTTGTTAGGACCTTTGCTAAAGGGAGTCTTGGGAACCATGTTGGGAGGCCTAGTGGGAGCAAGATAAAAAGGACTTCTGGAGTCCCAAGATCTCAGACGTGACCCTTGACATCGAATGGAAGGACGAAAAC
The DNA here is from genome assembly GCA_028554795.2 of Sinohyriopsis cumingii. Taxonomy (NCBI): domain Eukaryota; kingdom Metazoa; phylum Mollusca; class Bivalvia; order Unionida; family Unionidae; genus Sinohyriopsis; species Sinohyriopsis cumingii. The sequence continues at coordinate 67,982,649 of CM068834.1, read as the reverse complement.
TAGCTTTAGTGACTTACAAACGATGGATGGAATACCATCGTTGTCAAGAACAGCTGACCCCGCATTTGCCTCCCAATACCAATTTGACCGAGATGTCACAGTTACAACACGAATTGCCACGATTTGTCCGAAACAGAAAAATCGCAAAAGTACGGTCAACTCTTGCAACGACTGCAACTCTTTCACCAGAAAGCTTTAGACGAAACCGCTCTACCCAGTCTGAAAGATTTTAAGATCTTGATGAAAAGTCCAGCAACACCACCGCTACCACCACTACTACTGCCAGTGACCAAGACAGAAAAAGGTGATGAAGAAGAAGGGTTTCAAACTCCACCAGAAAAAGTACGCAAGTTAACAACACCACCTACCTCCAGAATTGGATGGATTAAAACGACGATGACCATCCCTTCTTCATCAGAAGAGGAAAAGAAGGTGAAGACAGAAGTGAAACAAGAACCGATATCCCCTGTTCAGACATCTTCCTCCTCGACACCTATCGCTGGCCGTACACGCAAAACATTACAAACCAAGAAAATACCACACGAGAAAAAGAGTAGCATCATCAAAGAGTGGGTGCCTTATTAACAAAGAAAACAAATGGAAAAGGTGTTAGCCAGCATTTACTACGATCCATCCCATCCTGCAGGTTACGGAGGAGTTCAAAAATTGTATCGTGCTGCCAAAACTCGATTGAAAAGTCTCCGTTTACCTCAAGTGCAACGATGGTTACAAGAACAAGCTACCTACACTTTACCCAAACCCATTCGACGCAAGTTTTCCAGAAGTCGCACCCAAGTGGAAGGCATCGATCATCAATGGCAACGTGATTTAGCCGATGTCTCTCATTTGGCCACCTACAATCGTGGTGACAAATATTTGTTTTGTGTCGTCGATGTCTTTTCCAAATTTGCCTGGGTCTTGCCATTGACTTCCAAATCGAGCAACGAGTTAGTGCGAGCCCTGCAAGGAGTGTTGAAACAAAGTGGTTCTCACCCTCTTCGATGGCAAACGGACAAAGGTACCGAATTTCTGAACCAAGCTTTCCAAAAAGAATTAAAGAAACGTGACATTCATTTTTTTACCACTGAGAATCCCGAAACCAAAGGCAGCATCGTGGAACGTTTTCAACGTACCTTGAAAGAACGCATGTGGAAATATTTTACGCATCACCACACTCTGAAGAACATCGACATCTTAGCGCACCTGGTGTAAGTGTACAACCAATCTTACCAACAAAGCATTGGACGTGCCCCGCAAGAGGTGACCCCCGACAACGCAGTGCTGGTTTCTGATCGCCTGTTTGGCACGTTCCCGACGGGGACTGTCCCCAATCAAGGTGAAGTGTTGACCGTAGGAGATTGGGTCATCATCATCATCATCAGTCTCATGACCTAGTGTGGTCGTTGAGGCACTGTGCTGTTGAACATCTGACCAGTTTCCTCCACTTGTCTCGATCATGTGCCAATGCCTGTGTCTCCGCAAAACTTTTCCTGGTCCAATCTGTGATGTTGTCAGTCCACTTTTTCCTCTGTCTACCTCTCCTTCTGCCACCCTGGACGCTGCCCTGCAGGACTGTTGTGGATAGACTGTTGGCTCTAGTGACATGGAAATACCATTTCAGCTTTCTCTTTTTGACGGTGGTGAGGAGGTTCTCATATTGGCCTACTTCGCGCCTGATGGTGTTACGCACTTCTTCATTTGTGATGTGGTCCATGTAAGAGATGCCAAGGATGGTTCTGTAGCATCTCATTTCAAGTGACTGGATTCTTCGTTGTAATTCTGCTGTCAGGGTCCATGCCTCACATGAGTACAGAAAGACTGAGATGACTAGAGCTCGTAATAGTCTGATTTTAGTTTCAGACAGATATTCTTATCTCTCCAGATGGGTCTTTGCTTTGACATAGCTGCCATTGTTTGTGCTGCTCTTGACAAAATTTCTGCTCTTGATCCCTCTTCAGTGATTATGGAACCAAAATATTTAAACTGGCTCACTGTTTCCAGTTCATGTCCTCTGACTTTAATCTTGGCTGAGATTTGTTTGCCACTATTTGTCATCAGTTTTGTCTTCTCAGCGCTTATCTCCATGTCAAATCTGGAAGATGTTTCATCCAGGTTCTTCACTAAGGTGGCTAGCTCGTCTTCACTGCGGAGGTTGGTGATGTTACGGCCTCCAATGAGATTGGGTGCGCATTGGCAAAACCAAACGCACTTTCGACAAAGGTTACTTACCTAACTGGAAGACCGAATTGTTTCGTGTCACTGGACGAGTGCATGGTCGTCATCCTGCCGTAAATAAATTGGAAGACATGAACGGAGAAGTGTTAAAAGGAACGTTTTACTTACCCGAGTTAAAACGTGTCACCAAAAAAAGAAGATGACGTGTACGACATCGAAAGCAGAACCCGTAAATTAGGCAAACGACGTGTCAAAGAAGTCAAAGTACGTTGGAAAGTATATCCACCCAGTTTTGATTCTTGGATCGACTCTTCGCAAGTCATCGACTATAAAAAGAAGTGACCATCATGCCCTTTCACACAGCCTCAGCTACTGCTACTAATGCAGTGACCACTCCTTCACCCAGTTCTTCTCTGCAAGATTTACAAAAACAACCCTTGTGGGTGTGGTGTGGAGAACGTGTGCCTAAAACGCAAATCGTCTTTTTTCTGCCAAATCTTTGTGGTATATTGTGTCATCGGTGCAGCCATTGCCAATTTGAGTTTGCAACAAGGAGACAAACAATTGTGGATCATTTTATTGAGCAGTTGCATCGGTTATCTGCTTCCCAATCCCTCCCTGAAATTCACTTCCAACGGGAACAACGCGAATCTTGTGTCCAGTGCCAGTGCCAGTCCCCACTCCAACAACAACCCCATTTTGGGCGGAGACACTCCTCTGACTTTCAGTAACCCATCGGACAGTCACAGAACTCTGGAATTATGAGCCACCATAACCAATTTTACTTAACCTTACCCAGTGACAGTTCCATGGAGGTGTTTCCCAAGAACACTTTGTGCTGTTACACGGTCAAATTACCTCAGGCCATCCAATTAGATCACGAAGCCCATTGGGAAGTGGCTTTGGTGGAAAGAATTCACCCTACACAAATCCAAAAAAATCACTGAAAAGCAAAACACTTTTGAGGTCGAAATCATGAACGAACAATTGCAACAAACCATGAATAAAATCGGGATTTCAGGTGACGTAAGACCAGCAAGCAATCCACACATCACTATCTACACATTAAAAATTTCGTCAGGCTATTATTTTAGCGGTCAACATTTGGTGGATACCATTGCTAAGGTTTGAGTTAGCCTTTGGCAAAGCCCCGAAGAAAGTAAAAAAAAGTGTCACCGTTGAGTACCATAAAGTGGCTCGTCGCCTGCTCATGAAAGTTCAGGATACCCAAACATTGTCCATCAGTTTTAATCGTGACTTGTTTGACTTTTTTGGTGGAGACACAAAAATGACTACAAATTTTAAGCCGAAGATCAACAGTAATACGCAATTTTACAAGTCTTTTTGATTCCCTGTAGAACTGAACCAAGGAATGAATTTGATCTTTGTGTATTCCGATGTGGTGGAGTACAACGTGGTGGGACACACCTCCGTACCGTTACTGCGTGTCATTCCTTTTAAAGTGGATAGTACCACACCCGCTGACGAGGAAGGTGGAAACACCTATCACGTTCACCGCGAATTTGTACATCGTCACTATTTACCCGTCAGCAAGTCTTATTTGGACAGTGTCAACATTGCTATAAAAGGAGATCTGAGACAAAAGATTCCATTCACCAAAGGGAAAGTCACGGTGAATCTCCATTTTCGAAAACGGTTCTCTAACGACTCATAAGTCATGTATCCAGTGTACCGAGGCGTTGCTCGACAGCGAGGACACGGTTTAGGAGATATGCTGAAAGCAGCCTTTCGTTCGGTGGCGCCGGTCTTGAAACCGATGGTGACACGTGGATTGTACGCCTTGAAAGATGCGGCATTGACACACGGTAAAGAATCTCTCCAAAATGTCATCATCGACAAACAAAGCCCTAAAGAAGCCTTCTAAAGAGCAGGCAAAAATGTCTTGCTGCAAACGGGCAAAGACATTTTGGGTCGAAGAGAAACACCTATAAATGCCCTGAACGCTACCGAGTCAGGCATTCCTGCTTCCCTGACTCCACAGTCAAGACACGGCAGAAAAAGACGAAGAAGAAAACACCCCTTCACAAGATTTTACACTTCTAAAGCTAGAAAGACAAAGAAAAGAAGAACCGTTCGAGACTTAGACGTTTCTGATTATTAAATTATTCAGAAACATAAAAAATGATGCACCGAGAGTCTTGTGCCTGTTCCAAGTCGGAACTGGATCTGTTTGCCATGCCACCCACTATAATGACGATGCAAGAATCCCAATGGGTCGAATTTCACCCAGTTTCCTCTGTCAAGGACTCAGGATCAACTCCCCTCGAGTTTGAAATCAAAGGACAGCCCGAAGATTACATCGATCTGAATAGCAGTTACTTGTACTTGAAAGTCAAAGTTGAGGATAAGGATGGAAATGCTATAGACACTGAAGCAGTAGCTCCCGTCAACAATTTCATGCATTCCTTGTTCAGCTCAGTGGATTTGTACTTGAATAACAAACTGGTCAGCAGTAGCATGGATACTTACCCTTATCGTGCCTACCTGGAGAATATCTTGACGTACGGAATAGACGCCAAGAACACTCATCTGGATGCTTGCGTGGCATAGAAACCTGACACACCAGGTCAATTTAACAACACCGAAGTGGATACAAAGAAAGACCACAATAAGGGATTTATAGAACGATGAAAAAAATCACAGACAATAAGAGTTTAGAACTGATGGATCGTTTGCATTTGGAAATGTGGTTACAAGAAAAATATTTGTTGAACGGTGTGGATGTCCGTCTGAGACTAAATCGTAGCAGTGCCATTTTCCATTTAATGGATGCAACTGATGACGCTTACAAAACCAAAATCGAGGAAGCCAAATTCTACGTACGAAGCGTGGAAGTGTTACCTAAAGTGGGAAACGACATCAGTTACACTTTGAGCAGAACGGCCGCCAAGTATCCGATACGACGTGTGGAAGTGAAAACTTTCACCATTCCCAAGGGTCAGCGATCCATGATCGAAGATCATCTGTTCCAAGGTCAGTTACCCAAACGTTTAATCCTTGGTATCGTGAGCAATGCAGCCTTCAATGGATACCAGAATGAAAATCCTTTCCACTTTTATCACTACAACGTTTCCAAGATCGAAGTCAGTCGCGATGGCAAGACCTTGTGTACCCGACCATTCGAACCTAACTTTGGTGACACGAAAATGAATTACTTGAGGGCGTACCTGTTAGGAACTAACACCAGTCATGGCATTACGTATGAGAATTACGCAGGAGGCTACACTTTGTGGGCTTTTGATTTCACTCCAGATCAAGGCAGCGACGAGGGACATTTCCACCCTATAAAATCCGGTCAGATTCGTGTGGAACTTCAGTTTGCTAATCCTCTACCCCACACGGTGAACGCCATCCTTTATGCAGAATTCAACAATACCCAGGAAATCAACAGTTTGAGAGAAGTCATTCTAGACTATTAGAAGCCATGGAAGACTTTTATCAATATTTATATAGTAGAGATTCTTTGGACATGAAATGTGAGGAGACCATGAAAGAAGAATCCCAAGACAAAGACGAAGAAGCCGTAATGATGAAGTCCCGATGGCCAGAACAAGAAGCACATTTAGTCTTCTGTTTTGCTACAGTCCTGGGAGATAAAATTAAGGAATTGATCAAGAAAGATTGCTATAGATGTCAAAACGATCATCCCAGTCAAATTCAACACGATAAATGCCTGATGATAAGTCAAGAAGAAAAATTGGACAAGTATCTGGAAAAAGCTTGGAGTCTCATCTCGGAAGAATTCGTGTTTGATCAGTGGTATAAAGGCTTGCGTAAATATTCTTGTCCTCCATTAACGCCTCTGGAGATCCGTCGCATCGAAACTCTCTTGGACCAGGGTACGAAGTCAGAGCTAATACCCATTTACTTGTCAGACATTTTCAGACATTTTCCAAGAGAAAGTCGGGATCGAATTGATCACTTATTATCACCTGTGAAGAAAAAAATGTTTGTTAGTTATATTGAATGGTTAATTAAAATTTTTTATTGTTAATGGTTACTTGTGAGTTATTTGCATAAAAATGTTGTGTTTGAAAATAAAAATGCGTTTGTCATTTATTTTTGCCATGGGTATCATGAACCATGCTCTTTGACTTCTCTCTATCCCTCAGATGACACTAATTTAGCGTTCCGACTCGAAAACCGTGTAGGGATGTTTTCCTTCGCGTCCGCGCTTTTACAATAAAAACGGGGCAGTCTCCCGTCTGACCACTGAACTCTCACAATTTGCTGATGATAGTGGACTATGGAGAGCAGGAAACCCCTCCAACCATAAAATAATCAGCGATATTCAAACAAGTTTAAACAAAATAGGGAAATGGGCTGATAAATGGGGTTTCAAATTATCCCATGAAAAAACCATAGCAGTATTATTCACCATCAAACGTAAATTACAAAATCAGTTTCCAAAACTCACCATCCAAAATCAAGAAATTAAATTTGTAAAAGTATCACGATTTTTAGGAATGCATTATGACTCCAACCTAAACTGGGAACACCACATAAACGAACTAGTCAAAAGGTGCAATAAAGACCTTAACCTCCTTACAAACCTTAAAGGAACCACCTGGGGATCCAATCAAGAAACCGTACTAGCATTATATAAATCGTTAATTAGATCTAAACTAGATTACGGATGCCAAATTTACAACTCGGCACCCCAAAATAACCTCAAGAAACTAGATAGCATACAAAGAAAGGCCCTAATTATTTGCACTGGAGCACTGCCATCCACATCACTAGTGGAGCTTCAAATCTTAACTGGAGAACTGCCGCTCCACCTTATAAGACAAGAACTCACTCTCAGATATGCAGCCAGGCTAACAACACACCCCGACACACATCCCACCCGGCTAGCTATAAATAAATGCAACATACCTTTTAGAACTAAATTAACACAAAACATACCAGCAGGGAAATTAGTCCATCAATTAGTTGAACAACTTCCTATAGACAACCTCCAAGCAGAAATTGCAAATCACTATGACAAAGAACCATGGATAAATATCAACCCCTCAGTTAACACCCTCATTACGAAATATGGCAATAAAAACGAACAGGAACTCAAACTAAACACAATCTGTACAGAAGAAATCAACTCAAAATAGTGCAACTACATTAAGATTTACACTGATGTATCCAAAAAAACAGAACCACCCAGAACAGCAGCAGCTTACGTAATCCCCGAACTTAACATTAAAGTAGGACGAAGACTACCTAACCTCTGCTCCATATACACAGCTGAATTCTGGGCCATATCTGAAGCACTCAAATGGATCAAAGAGAATATAATACCCCAAGCGGTAATAATAAGTGACTCGCTAAGTGTCATAAACTCAATACTTAATAACAACACCAAATCAAGAGAAAGCTATCTTAGGCAAACCAATTTATTGCTTTAAAAAAACTGAACAATAATAACTTACAAGTAGAATTCATATGGATACCATCCCATATTAACATACCAGGTAACGATATGGCAGATATAACAGCTAAACAAAAAATAAACGAAACCACTCACATCAACCTAGATTATAGCATATGCGAAATCAATAGCATATCTAAAACCCCCATTGACAATAGATGGCAGGAATTATGGAACACAAGCACTCAAGACAGGAAACTAAAAACCATCATTAAAGAAGTCTGTAGAAATAGGAAACCACCCAAAACAAAAGGCAATGAACAAAAATTCATAAATAGAACACTCACGGGCAAAACCAAGCTGCCTAACAGCTTCGGACAGTACATAGGACCACAACCACATAACCCTAACTGCTACCACTGCAGGGTCCCAGAAGACCTAGAGCATATTTTTAACAACTGCCACACACTTGAAAAAGAAAGGGCTAAGTTTAAAGTTAAACAGCATAATATTGAATCCCCTGCAACATACCCAGAATTCTTGATGAACACAAACCCCAATATTAATCAAACATTCGAAAATATCATAAGTTTTATACACGAATCCAATCTAATCAAAAAAATCTAAGAAAGTAAATCAAAGACCAGTCAAAAATATTACAAATCACTGTTTGGGAATTATGACGGTCGGCTAGGTCTCGTGGGTTCACAGACTGACACAGACGTCCATAGCCCGAATAATAAAAACCAATTAAGGACGAATCTAATAAAAAAAAAAAAGTTACAAAATCACTGTTTGGGAATTATGACGGCCTGCTATGTCTCGTGGGTTCACATACTGACACAGACGTCCATAGCCCGAATAATAAAAACCAATTAAGGACGAATATTACAAAATCACTGTTTGGGAATTATGACGGCCTGCTAGGTCTCGTAGGTTCATAAACTGACATAGCCGTTCATAGCCCGAATAATAAAAACCAATTAAGGCCACAAAAAATTAAAATAGGAAAATAGGAATTAATTAAAACAGGACTACATAATAACATACAAACAACCATAAAACAAGTTTCCACTCCAAACCAATAAGATAAGGAATCAAAATAAATAAGGAATTCAAGACGAAAAAATAAAAATAAAAAAAAATTAAAAAATAAATAAAACATTTTTCCAAAATTAAAAAAAAATAATATATATATATATATATATATATATATATATATATATATATATATATATATATATATATATATATATATATATATATATATATATTTTATTTTTTTATCTATACTGCCTTCCTGCTATACTCTTAACCGTCTCCTTGTCTCTTAAACAAACTCTGGAATGAAAATTAACACCTCCACGAACTCACTCACACAAACCCATGGTGACAGCCATCAACAAATGCCTAGAGTTACCGACAGGACCCAAAACCAGATTGTATAAGGTGGTCTTGAACCCAGACCATCAGGATCGTCCACACTAAAACAGATTAGGAACAAAACGACCCCAAATTTTCAATATATAAGGTGGTCTAAACTCCAAAGACTGTCAGATCTCGCAGCACAAGGCTGCAAAATAAAAAGCTCTCTGCATAAGGAAGTATAACCCCAAATTAACACGTATAAGGTGGTCTAAGACCCAACGACCATCAGATCCAGCAGCACAAAGCTGCAACGAAAACAGCACTAATTAGAATACTATTTCCTGAAAACCAATACCAATCAAGGTGGTCCCAAGTACCCAAGACCATCAGGGCCCGCTACACAAGGTGGCAACATCAAAACCCATGGCTGTCAACCTGGCTATCTATCTTTAACCTACTCTAAAACAGCACAGAGTTATCCTCCAAACTATGCAGGACGTCACTTTTAGAACTATACCCTGGAGCTTAGAAACGCCAAAACTGTGCCACGAACCGCCTCCCGATCCACAAGCCTCTTCCTCCTCTACCACGACCGGACATCAAACATCACGCGTGCAATGCACGCCCCCATAGCCAAACACACGAGTGCGCGTGGGGTCCAATCCCACTCGTCTCAATCAGCAAAGCAATGCAACCTTAGCAATGAGTGCGTGCTGGGTCCAATCCCACTCACCTCGGCCATACATCCAGATCGCTAGGTACTAAATAGTACCTCGATCTGACGGCCTAATTAATAAGTGTTCCATGAACACATTAAAGCCTGGGGAATGTGGCACTCCTTCCTTCCCCAAGGAGTAATTAAATAGCACGCTGTGCGTGCATTAAACAGTGATACATGCTCCATTGGAGCGAAAATCACTTTAATCCAACTAAGTAAGAAAGTAGTCTGACCATCTATTGTTGACTCATCCTCCTACGAAGATGTGCTCAAGATTAGCCAAGTTGAACGAAGCCTACGTGAATTTGCATCGTGTTAGACAAAGTCTGATACCGAAGCCTGAAGAGATAGAGAATGTCAGAATGTTAAAAATCACTGAAGACCTGATAAAAGAGCTCTTTAGAGAAGAAATTAACAGGGAGAAAGAAGAATGGACAGAGAAGTACAGACTTCAGAAACAGCAGAGGGAGCAGCAACAACAGAAGCAGCATGAACCTGACAGAGGCTTTGTCGACTGTCGTGTTGACACCAAAGAGTTCTCCTTCTCTTTCCGAAGAAGCAGACCTTATCCTGTGAGAAAGCCTGTCGCCAGAGGAGGTTACAATCTTAGATCCTAAAAGATTGCCATAGCTCCTCGTTCACACAAAAAAACAGCCCTTTTCAGGGTTACCCCATACTCTCGAAAAGAAATAACATTCAATTGCCTATGATATGTTAGTCAGTTAGAAAAAAATAATATTAGAAGTGCGTATAAAAGCATATGAATTATTTATCTTGGTTAGAAAGAGTGTATAAGCATTTTCTTTAAGTGGATTGTCAAAAATTTTAAAATAGTGATGGTCAGTAGAAAAAAGTGAGTGCTTGTTTCTTTTAGGTCCGCGCATTTTTCTGTGATGATATAGGTAATATAAGTTTTGGGTCTTAGGGGATGTTTTCCTTCACGTCCGTGCTTTAAGTATAAATAAGGAAAATACTCGGCAGTCTGGCTAACCCTGTTGATTCGTTAACAAGAAAAAATGAATACTAGAATTGCAAAACTTCTTGAACTCCAGATGCATCTGGAATATGGCAGGCGTCTGTTGGATGAGCTGGCTATGGAGGCCATAGCCGAAGAAGTCCAAAGAGAGGAAGAGGAAGAAAAGAAGAAGGAAGAAGAAGAGGAAAAGAAAAAAGGAATCCTGCCTCACGTCACGGTAAGACCTGTGTGTGAGGTGAAGCCCATGGTGAAGACACGTCCACAGGTAGCACCGACACCAGCACAACAGCCGCAACCACAGGTAGCTCCGGTAACAGCACAACAACCGCAACCACAGGTAGCGCAGGTACCAGCACAACAGCCGCAAGCACACCATCCTCGGGTCTGGCAGCGCAGGAGAATACAGAGGGAACAACAAGTGTTCCGAATCCCAGAAAGTGAAGATTGGGGTGCTGAGACTAACCATCCAGCCTCTGCACTCCCATCTAATAGAGTCAACTGGGAAGGGGATTGGAGCAGGAGATGTGTCTGCGGTTCCAGACCCGGAAGATGCCATAATTAGAAGGATGCATTTGGAGTTTTGAAAAAACAGCCCTTTTTAGGGCTAACCAAATCTCTAGAAAAGAAACACTATTCAATTTGCCAACCGTATGAGTGTGGAGTAGTGTGAATATAAACACTCACTCTTTTCTTGGTGTAATTGTATGTGTTTATGTGTATTTGTAAAAGCTCAAGTAAGTTTGTGTGAATGGTAGATTATTGGGTTTTGTAAGCGCTCGCGTACCTTTGTGTGGATAGTAGATCATGGTTATGTATTTTGCTGCTTCTCGTGTGTAGATAGTATATTATGGTTATGTTTATGCTGCTTCCAGTGTGTGGATAGTATAATTTGGGTTTGATTTTTGCTGCTTTCCGTGTGTGGATAGTATATAATTGGGTTTGTGGATAGTAAATTAAGCGTTTGTTTTGCTCCTTCCCGTGTGTGTGTGTGTGTGTGTGTGTGTGTGTGTGTGTGTGTGTGTGAATAGTAGATTTGGGTTTAATTTGGCTTCTTCCCGTGTGTGAATAGTAGATTATGGTTATAATTTGGCTTCTTCGCGTGTGTGGATAGTATATTGTGATTAGTTATTTGTCTCCTCACCTCTTTGTGTGTGTGTGTGTGTGTGTGTGTGTGTGTGTGGATAGTAGATACTATGAGAAAAGTAGGGGATGTTTTTCTTCACGTCCGTGCTTTACATATAAACTCATAGCGTTCGTCTTTCATGCCATTCTACGGAATAACCGAGACAAGATGACACGAGTGTCTGCTTTATACAATCAATTGAGAGATATCTATTTCTGGATGATGGATGGAGAATATATTATAGAAAGAATAGGAAAGGAATGGAGGTTTGGAGATACCAAAGACTTGGTAACCAGTCAAGTTGAAGGTCTAAAGGTAGCGAGGAATCTAATAGAAGGGATGATAGAAGAAGAAGTTAATAAGTTTAGACGATTAATTCCCCAGCCTTTTGTCAGAGTAGGAAGTTTGAAGGAAGCACTGGATCATATTATCCAAGTTCGGTGCTTCCTAGAACATATAGCGTATTGGACAGAGTGGTTATATGTGAAGAGGGGTATAGATGAACTGAAAAAGAGTGAAGAATTAATAAGAAAGGTGATTAAGGTAGAAGTTGAGAAGGTTAAAGAAAAGTGGAGTCAAGAAAGACAGGATAAGGAAAAAATAAAGAAGAAAGAGGCCTTTGACAAACACAATCAGAACTGGATCAAGATACAGGAGAAGTTTAGGTCCATGGGTCATCCTAACTGGTTACCAGAAAATAAAAAGAGGAAGAAGAAAGTAATTTTGGGAAAGATAAGGGGATGGCTGAAGAAGTGGAGGAAATAGAAGAAGAAGAAGAAGAAGAAACCCAAAGGCCCTTTTCAGGGCCATTCATAGGTCTCGAAAAGAAATTGACTTTCTTGCCTAAACTCCTAAAAAAATTTAATTTGTTGTATCAGTGTTTTGTCTGTTGTCTATTGTCTGTGTTATATAAATCTCCCAATTTCAATTTCCACTGTCCCTAGACAGTCCCAATCCATTGTCCCCCTATAGTCCCACCCATGTTAAAATTCCCCATGTTCAATTCCCATTGTCCCTTGACAGTCCCACCATGTTCAATTTCCATTGTCCCTGTAGTGCATATCCTGTGCTCCCATGTTAAATTTACATAGTCCCTATAGTTGATATACCCTGTTTTAACATTAAAGTCCCATTGTCCCTACGATGGCCCCATACACTACTCAGAACCTTCGAGCCTAAGTTTGGTGACAGGAATTATTTGAGATCGTACTTGTCCCTGTACGAAGCTGCCGGACAGTTAGGAACCAACACCGGTCACGGTATTACGTACGAAGATTACCCAGGAGGCTATGCTTTGTGGGCTTTTGATTTCACTCCAGATCAAGGCAGCGACGAGGGACATTTTCACCCTATAAAATCCGGTCAGATTCGTGTGGAACTTCACTTTGCGAATCCACTACCCCCAGATAACACAGTGAACGTCATACTGTATGCCGAATTTGACAATAGGATAGAAATCAACAGTTTGAGAGAAGTCATTCTAGACTATTAGAAACCATGGAAGACTGTTATCTCTCTTTACATAGTGGAGAATCTTTGGACATGGAATGTGAGGGGACAATGACAGGAGAACCCCAAGACAAAGACGAAGAAGTCACAATGATTAAGTTACGATGGTCTGAACAAGAAGAACATTTAGTCTCCTGTTTTGCTACATACCTGTCAGAAAAAATTAAGGAATTGATCAAGAAAGATTGCTATGGATGTCAAAACGATCATTCCATTCAAATTCAACACGACAAATGTCTGATGTCGAGTCAAGAAGAAAAATTGGACGAATATCTGGATGAAGCTTGAAGTCTCATCTCAGAAGAAGACGTGTTGCAACAGTGGTATAAAGGTTTGCTTGAACATTCTTGTCCTCCATTAACAACTCAAGAGATCCATCGCATCGAAGCTCTCTTAGCTCAGAGTTGCGAGACTAGGCGAAGAAACGGTTACTTGTGAGACTTTTTCAAGCAAAAAGTCAGAATCGAATTGATCACTTATCATTACCTGTGAAGAAAAAAACACAAAAATGGATACCTGGGAACTTTATTACCTTTTAAACCACAGTTCGTACACTGCTTCTTGGAATCCTGTCGTATGTGCAAAAGATGAACTACCTCATCGCAAACCTCAAGACCATCAAGCTTATGTGATCAACACGGACAACAGCCATCTCCCAGGAACCCACTGGGTAGCCGTCTACTTTCCTCAAAAAGGATGTGTGGGATATTTCGATTCGTATGGAATGCCCCCTTTGGAAGACGATATCATTGACTTTATGAGAAGAAATGCTCAGACCACACGATTCAATAATGTGAAATTACAAGGCACATATTCCATGGTGTGTTGACAATATTGTGTGTATTTTCTGCATCATCGCAGTCTGGGGTATTCTTTAGAACATTTAGTGACTTATTTTGATCGCCATTCTTCTAGAAACGATGAGAAAGTAGATCGATGGTTTTGTAACCATTATGCTTATATTTTGTCTTTAGCTAGGAAACGTAGTGTACATCAATGACCCAATGACTTCCAACAGTGGAAATCACAATTTAATTCACAATGTTGTCAACCTTGTTAAAATAGATAGTTAGCTGAAAAAATGTTTATTGTTAAATTGAATGTTAAAATAAATTTGTGAATTGTTAGTTGAAAGTTATTTGAATAAAAATGTGTTTTGAAAAAAAATGCGTATGTCGTTTGTTTTTTGCCCATGGGTATCATGAACCATGCTCTTTGACTTCTCTCTATCCCTCACATGACACTAACTCGAAAACCGTGTAAGGATGTTTTCCTTCGCGTCCGCGCTTTTAAAATAAAAACGGGGCAGTCTCCAGTCTGACCATCCATTGTCAACTCATCCTCCTACGAAGATGTGCTCAAGATTAGCCAAGTTGAACGAAGCCTACGTGAATTTGTATAGGGTCAGACAAAGTCTGATACCAAAGCCTGAAGAGATAGAGAATGTCAGAATGTTAAAAGTCGCTGAAGACCTGATAGACGAGCTCTTCAGAGAAGAAATTAACAGGGAGAAAGAAGAATGGACAGAGAAGTACAGACTTCAGAATCAGCAGAGACAGCAGCGATAGCAGCAACAGGAACCTGATAGAGGTTTTGACGACTGTCGTTTCGACACCAAAGAGTTCTCCTTCTTTTTCCGAAGAAGAAGACCCTATCCTTGAAGAAAGCCTGTCGTCAGACGAGGTCACAATCTTAGATCATAAAAGATTGCCATATCTCCTCGTACACACAAAAAAAACCCCAGCCCTTTTCAGGGCTACCCCATACTCTAGAAAAGAAATAATCATTCAATTGCCAATGGTATGTTAGTCAGTTAGAAAAAAGAATAGAACTGCGTCTATAAGCATATGGTTTCTTTATCTTGGTTAGAAAGTCCAACTCTAAGCCCTTCGTTTCTGTCGCTTATCAAAAATTTTAAAATATTGATTGTCAGTAAAAAGTGAGTGTGTGTTTCTTTTAGGTCTGCGCGTTTTTTGGTGATAATATGGATAATGTAAGTTCTTGTACCGTCTTTAGCACTCTTGATGACACCAACTGTCTGGTTTTTTTTTTTTTCTTGCAAGCCCCTATATTTCACTTTTGCTTGTGATAATAACTTGTGATACTTCACATTTTCTAAAGTGGAAACCTTTACAAGCCGTACAAAATACAAAAGTTATCTGACTTTGGCTTTGGACACTTGCACAGACTCTTCACTTTATAAGTGTCACGAGAAAATTGTATATCCAATTTTTACCATTTTCCAAAACACGCACACACTTGCAGCGTGACCAGAAATATGTACTTCGTGTCTAGTGGATATCCCACAGACAAATCCAAGCATATACAGGTAGTTAAGAACGTTAGGAATATCCCCTCATTTTTTTCAGAAATATCAAAGCTTTTATGTCTATTTTCCCTTTTCCACTCTATATTAGTGCTTAGAGCTGTTCCAAGAAAGAAAGAAAAAAACAGAAACAATTTTGAAAAAAAAACCTGAATTTTGAATTCAGGTTTCTCTCTGTTTATAATTTTTTCAAGTTGATGGTGCATGGCAGATTACATTCGCCTACCTTTCAAAAGTGAGAGCCATTTCTTCACGTGTCATTGCCTTTGTTAAACTCAGTTTTGTTGGTTAGTCATCGTTAATCTTTAATTCTATTTATTTATGTATTTCTTTTTCCTAGAAAATGTAAGGCTTTCTATTGTTGTAACAGTATTTATGCTGTATAGCCTGTTGCTGCAAAAGGAAATATCTAGAGCAAAGTGCTTAAGTTTGTTTAGTTTTTTATTTCAAGCCCTACAAAAGGTTACAAGTTTGTTGGTTGGTTGGTTAGTTGGATTATAGTGGTTTTCGTTCTTTTGAACATGTACCACTTGATTATTCACGCACTGCGTGATTTTTAATTACTCCTGTGGGAAGGAAAAGGAGCCTCATCCCCCAGGCTTTTATGTACTCACAGAGTACTTTTTAATTTAGCCACTCAGGTGTAGGACTAACTAGTCCTTAACAACCTGATTGAAAGGCTAATAAACATGAGTGGGAATAGTCACACCACACACTCAAGTTTCTTAGTTGGATTGAAATGCCCCAGGTGTCAACCCAAGCAGTATGTGACGCCCGCTACGATTGGTCGGTAGCGATGACGTCACATTAGGACACCTGGTCTTGTGGCAGGTGGAAATCGTTCCACATACTGCCACGTGTACGTTGTCCGAGCGTGGTAAAGGAGGAGAGGTACTCGGAAAGCCAGCCATGGATGTCATGTACTCCCCAAAACGCCAGCCCGTACTTATTCCAAGTCATGTCCAGTTTTACTAATGGACAAAATATACCAATAATGTGTTAGCCACCTCTGCAATTAGTCAAATCATAAGAGTTATAAATTTTGAATAAATTTTCCGAACAAGTTTGAATTTAGTGTACATAGTGTACATACTTATTGAAATTAAAACCAATCGGTCAAGTCTAAACGACTTATAGCAGTTGAGTAACGCATGGTAAAAGAGCAAGTGTGAGAATTTAAACGGCGGTACCAAAACAGATCAATTCAGATGTAAGATTAGTTGATCTAGGAGGGATACCAAGCCAAAATGGATCCCTATTAGATATTTACAGGCAATTTTAGTAGCTCTAAGAAGGGCTTTTTGTTTTTAGGCAAACGTTCCTCGTCTGTCCTCTGCTTCCCTGCATAGCTGGGCTGTTTTGCTTTCTTCGTTAGTTTCCCCAGGAAAGGCATAACCATGAAGTTTAGCGATGTTTACAAGTTTGTCTGAAAGAGGATTGAAACTAGAAGTTATACGGATGTGATAGAAAATACCCCCTTTGTTCCTACAGTTAGCTGTCATTGTGTTCATTCTAATCATGCTTGCCGTATATCTTTGTGTTTTAGAAGTCATATTTCTTCTTAAGTAAATACACACATCAATAGACAAACAGCTTGGGTCATCATCCTTGAGGTTCACTGCACTTTAGTATATTTACTTCATAAAAACCCCAGAATCACAATTTTTAAAAACAAAAACAAACAAAAAACCATGCCACTCAATACTGTAACATTTCTGACTCTACCGATGTGAGTGTGTATGTCAAAATGTTTAAGTGAGGTAAAAACAAATAGTTTCAGAACGTGAACCAGTACTGTGACCTTTCAGTAGTTGATGTGGTAAGAAGAAATTGTACAATACACAACACAGGATTAGAAGGTCACACTCCAGTCAGTCTGCACTGCAATGGTAACAACGCAAGAGCGTAGGCATTATTTTGCCACACTAACTTGGAACAAAACAATGCATCACTCATCATAAACGATTTCATTGACTAGACTTATTTTCTTACCGCGTTCACTTCAAATCGACTTCAGTAGCTCTTCACACAGTGTCGAGATAGGTCGCGTCTCACTGCTAGGCGATTTATAAAATAATGAAAAAAAGTAAAACTAACGCAAGAACAATCGTATCCTGGGCGATCCCACGGAAATTGTGTCAGTTTTATAGTCAAATACATCACAGCCTATTTGGACGAACTATTCTGTGAGAACTTTACATCTACGTTATCAAAAAAGAAGGCAATTTTAGTTTCCATAATCTTCAGTTCACTCGGGTGATATTTAATAATGGTGTATTTTTTCTATGGCTGTGATTATCTAAGTGGATTATGTGTTTCTTTGTTTCTTTCTTAAGGAAAATATACTGTAAAAACAAACGTAAGTCTCTTGATATGTTCTACAGTAGGAATAACACTTTCTCTCCGTCATAGTAGTTTTGATTGAAATCATAATGGTATATATGCCCGTTTGAAGATACTTCTCCAAAATTGTGATCAGTAGTCACCCTATTTATGTGAACTGTTCCGTTTGTCCTGTAATTTTTCTTCAAACACTTACATCCTTACAAATTGTAAATCAGTAGATTGTTGGATGAAATAAAATCTTGAGTTGACGAGCTTGTACAATTCAGGCATTGTAGGTTTCTCTTTATTTTGGCACTACAATGTGTCACGGAAAAAAATTCTAACATTAGATCTACCGTTTTTCAAGAAAGGAAACAAACAGAAGGCTTTTTCAAGAATTAAGCGAGTGACATTGCACTGTATAAACCCTGCCCATGGTTAACTCTGAATTTTAAAACCAGAACACACGCTCAGAAAATATGTAACAATATTCGACCTATTTTCTCTCAGTTTAGACTGTGGATAGAACAAGAAGCGTTATGGTGCTGTTTTTTTTCCCCGCCCTTAGATTTGTGAAAACTTTGCAACATTGTTTGTAGCGTGTGCTGTGAAACACAGGACATATCTTAAATCTGAGATATGTTAAGCAAATGTTGAGCAGTCAGTCGACAATAAATATCACATTACCTTTTTATGAAATTGATGAATGAATGACAACAAGGAAGATATTTCACATAGAATGTATGGTTGTCTCAATAATCTTTGTCCTCTAATGCCGCAAGAATAACGGAACCAAAAATGGTGTCCTACGTTTGTTTTTTTCTTTACCATTCTTTCTTTCTCTCTCCACTGTAATGTTAAGTCTATCTGTCCATCTGTCAAAACACTCCAGACTAAAGTACTGCCCGTTCTACTGTCACCCAATGCAGTAACACTTGTATGCGTGTGCGTACGTGTGTGTTAGCTTTCGCTTACACACATATCGTTTGTACGAACATTTAATAACAAAGAAATAGCAACCATTGACGTAAACCATTTAATGTAACCGTGTAGGTGTATGTCATCGTTCTAAATTTTTCTACAAATCACTTTTGGGTCTACTAGATTGTAAAACATAGTCTTCATGAGGTACCAAACAAATTTATTTCTTCACTGGTCGTGTTGGTTCTGTAATCCTACTGGATTTACCACCGTTGTTCTCTCAGTCTCTGGATCTCATTCTGTGGTGGATGGAAATGGTTTTGAATATGAGATAATTTTATCATCTTCAAAATCGCTAGCACAAATCTCTACCAGCACATTTGAAAAGTGGTGTTTGACACGGATCGCCATGGTGTTTGCTTTCTCCTTGGAAAATAGATCGTTTCGTCTTCATTATAAAAATTTAATTTGGCTAAGTTTTACACACTACTCGAGCTCTTAACATTTCACGTTGTAGATGTAACCCGTCGTTCTCAATTTTTTGGAAGTTTATTTTTGCGTTTCTCAAATGTGGTAATATTTTTATGGACGGAACGAATTTCTTTTGGCGTGAATCAAGACTCTTGGTTTTGTGGTATAAGTGGTGAGCGTTGATTCAAGCTCACTTAGGTCGTCTTCGAGATTGCTGGCACGGATTTGAGCTAACTCTTCAGCTCGTGTGTGAGGCGATACGGTACATCGTTGCCTCTTACTTTCTCAATGAAATCGTTTTATCTTATTGCAAAATTTCACTTGACTAGGTTCCACACGCAGCAGGTCCCTGTATATGGGGAGAGTGTCTTAGAGTCCGAACAGTATTCATTCAACACTCAAACGATCAAGAAGATCAGCACAGACCGACCTGCTGATCAAATATTTGCTAACAGTCATAAGAAAGCATAATTCGCAGACTAGAGTGGCAACAAAACTTACCCTTCTGGTCGTTGATTTGATGAGAGTCATACGAAAGTGTATAAGTGCTGATGAGGTTTGTTATATCTGCAAGGTAAATGGGCATTTGTCTCCAGAATACCTGCTTCGTCCAATAAAGAGAGACAAAAGTCAAAATACCTGTTATCGTTGTCAGGAAATAAAGGACACTGGGCTTCAGTGTGCCCTAAGAGAAAAGAGAAAATAAGAGGAGAAAGAGGAGAGGGTCTCAGAAGAAGAAGAAATTGAAGATGAGGAAGAATTTGTGCCAGTGAAGAGATGGAAATGGAAAAATTGACAATTTGAGCCGATGCGTTGGCCCTGATGTGAAATTTCATACTAACTTCTAAAAGAGAATGGACCACGAAGAAAACGTAAGTGTCTCTTGGTTTTGAGCTTTGATAATAAGGATGGTATGTTTTGTTTTTTATTGACACTGCATGAATATGTGCTCCTTCTCGTGTGTGGATAGTAGATTATTGTGGTTTTTAAGCGCTCACATACGTTTGTGTAGATAGTGTGGGTTTAACTTTCCTTCTGTGTGGATAGTAGATTTTGGGTTAGATTTTGCTTCTTCGTGTATGTGGATAGATGATTTTGGTTATGTTTCTGCTCCTTCCCGTGTGTGGATAGTAGATTTTGGGTTAGATTTTGCTTCTTCGCGTGTGTGGATAGTAGATTTTGGGTTAGACTTTGCTTCTTCGCGTGTGTGGATAGTATAATTATGTTATGTTTTTGCTGCTTCCCGTGTGTGGATAGTATGTTTTGGTTATGTTTTTGCTGCTTCCCGTGTGTGGATAGTATATTTGTGTTATGTTTTTGCTGCTTCCCGTGTGTGGATAGTATATTTTGGTTATGTTTATTTTTATTTTTTTTTGCTGCTTCCCGTGTGTGGATAATATATTTGGGTTTGATTTTGCTGCTTCGCGTGTGTGGATGGTATATTTTGGTTATGGTTTTGCTGCTTCCCGTGTGTGGATAGTACATTTGGTTATGTTTTTGCTGCTTCCCGTGTGTGGATAGTAGATTGTGGTTATGTTTTTGCTGCTTCCCGTGTGTGGATAGTAGATTATGGTTATGTTTTTACTGCTTCCCGTGTGTGGATAGTATATTTTGGTTATGTTTTTGCTGCTTCCCGTATGTGGATAGTATATTTTGGTTTTGTTTTTGCTGCTTCCCGTGTGTGGATAGTAGATTGTGGTTATGTTTTTGCTGCTTCCCGTGTGAGGATATTAGATTATGGTTATGTTTTTTGCTGCTTCCCGTGTTTGGATAGTATATTTTGGTTATGTTTTTGCTGCTTCCCGTGTGTGGATAGTATATTTTGGTTATGTTTTCGCTGCTTCCCGTGTGAGGATAGTAGATTATGGTTATGTTTTTTGCTGCTTCCCGTGTGTGGATAGCATATTTTGGTTATGCTTTTGCTGCTTCCCCTGTGTGGATAGTAGATTATGTGGTTAGTTATTTGTTTCCTCATTACTGTGTGGATAATAGATAATATGAGAAGAGAAAATTAGGGGATGTTTTCCTTCACATCCGTGCTTTAGATATAAAACTCACAGCGTTCGTTATTCGCGCCATTCTACGGAATAAAGAAAACGAAGATGGTGACCGTGACAGAATTATTTAACAACTTGAGAGAGGTAATAGATGGAATATATGTAATGGAAAAGTTAGAAAAGGAATTCAAGTATGATGGAAGTGAAGATTATGTGACAAGTTTGAAAATATCTAGAGACCTGGTACAAGGAATGATTGAGGAAGAAGTGGAAAGAATTAGAGGATTGATTGACCCACCTTATGTGAGAGTGGAAAGTTTAAAGGAAGCACTTGAGAATGTCATCCAAGTCAGGTGCTTCTTAGAAAAAAAATATTGTATGGGACGGAGGGTGGTTTAGACCAGCTGATAAATGCAGAAGAAAAGATGAGAAAAGTGCTGACCCAAGAGGTGAATAACATCAAAGAAAAATGGCCAAAAGAAAGAAAGGAAGAAGAGAATAGAAAGATGAAATTAGACTTTGACCAACTGAATAAGAACTGGATCAAGATCCAAGAGAAATTTAGAGCCATGGGCCATCCCGAATTGATGCCAGAGTCTCAACAAAAGGAGAAGAAGAAAGGAATAATGGAGAAAGTCAGGAGCTGGTGGAAACAATGGAGAAAGAAGAAGAAGAAAACAAAGGCCCTTTTCAGGGCCCCTCGTTGATCTCGAAAAGAACTTGACTTTCTTGCCTAACCCCTTCAAAAAATGTCTGTTGTATATTGTGTTATATCCATCTCTACCTTTGCTCAGTCCTGTGACGTCACCTTCCCTACTTGCTACTTAATACTTTTTGTCCCTGTATAGTCCCACCTATGTTAAATTTCCCATGTTCAATTTCCCATTGTCCCAAGACAGTCCCAAGGGGGGTCTGTAATGTATTTTCCCATTGTCCCTATAAATCTTGTACCTGGACAGTCCCGGGGGGGGGGGGCGGTCCTGTAATGTATTTTCCCATTGTCCCTATAAATCTTGTCCCTAGACAGTCCCGTGGGGGTGGTGGTGGTGGTGGTCTGTAATGTATTTTTTCATTGTCCCTAGAGCGTCCCACTTCACTACTTACCACCACTCAAAGTTGTTGATTATCTAACCAGGGGCGTTTGGATGGGCCAATGTGTGGTCATCTTGTAGCTAAAGCGTTGCATGTACTCGATGGAAGCAAAGCTTCCTCAAGCCCAACCCCGCAAGCACGTACTGATTTAATATTATAGAAAATGCCTATGATATTTACAGACGCTCAACCGCCCGACAACACTGTGTTGCTGTTGATCTGAGCAGGTATGCCACTTAAGCGGATCTGACCGAGTTTACCTAGTCGTGTTGTTGTTGCTGGTGTTGACATAGGTGAGCTTGTTATTTTTGAAGATCAAACTGGTAAACTGCAAAAGTCTAACATTGGCAAAAGGCGCTGTAGCAAAGAACGTGACTGATATCAATAAAAGCGAAAGAATCAGAGACAGTCGTGTCGGTTGCATTTATCAAAGAGTTTGTTGATTCTGCCAATGAAATCCTGTAGCTAATCCCGTCTGCAGATGTCTGTCAGTCAGTTTTTGTTTGCTTGACTCGTTTTCAAAATAGTCAGCGGAAACAAAATCGTTTTTCCCCAAGTGCTGATCACATCTTACCTGTTTTAATGAGAGAAAAACACAAAAACAAACAACACAAACAGAAATGAATTTAAATCGTTATTTTGTTTTAAAAAAAATATGTTCAAGATTTACAGTAATAACTAACTTAAGTGATGATAAGTCGTGAACAACCAAAAATTACCTGTAAAAGAATAAACTTTAACTGTCATTTAAATGTCATTTTACTTGGCAATGTGGGTCGTATTTTCCTTATCGGATATTGAAGTTACACTCTGATTGTTAAAATTTACTCTGTGTATATGAGACATGCTTATGAACTATTCACACAAGCATGCCCTTGCAGGGTAAGTTACAGGAGATCACGTAAAAATGGTATAGTTTGAAAGGTACCTAGTACTTGCGTTTCATTGATATATGATAATGATGAACTTTCAAAATCCGACAAGGTCCGTAAATCGGTACCATTTCCGTTTCTTAATCCTCGTCGTTTCGCAAACCGCTCCGCATGTTTTAGTAGCGCCTAGTCGTAACCGACGCGAGATGCTTAAAATCGAAAGTACTGCTTGTGGAATTCCCATTCTTTTTATTTACGTTTACATTTCATTTTATAGTAGAATATACTGCAAATATAAAAGCATACTTAGATTAAATCTGCCGAAAGAATAGTCCTTCATATGTCATCTTATCTAAGTAAGTATCTGTTTTGATATAGCAATCGATTCGACTTAAAACTCATAAATACTGACTTCATCTACCCGTACATGAATAAAATCTGGTGGTGTCACTTGAAAAATTTTGAACTCATAAAATTATGAAACGCCCATATACATGTGTGAAATATTTCGTGCGTATGCTTTTGTTTCATATACAAATATCACAAGCAAAAAAGGAATAGGGGAGAACTCGCCCCATGGTGGTTGTAGTTACCGCTTTATTACATCGCTCCTTGAATTATTCTATAACCTGATTGCATCATAATTCATACTTAGGCCCAGTATATGTTGGACCATTATTACCGGTCCTCACATTTTGCTGTTGTAGATGCGTTTAGTACTGTCACCATAATCGTCTATGCGGTTGTTCAAGATGGTAAACAATTCATTGCAGCCCCATTTATTACATCTTATATCAGACTATTTTAGTTTCCTAATTTCCCTCATAAATTTTGTCTCCATCCATCAAAAACAGACCTTTCATTGTAACTATTTAACTATTTAATTTAAATGAACACCATTTTTTTGAATGGAAATTAATATTTGCATCTTATTTTAGTAATTTCTAAATTATATCACCAAATACCTTTTTTAATAGAAACAAACCTGGGTTAGAGTAACTGAAATACATGGGGATTATCTGAAGGCTTCACTCCGTCTGTTCATCCACTGCACTGATGTGCATCAGCACCCCCCCCCCCCCAATAAACTGTCAAGTGCTTGGTGAGGTGTAAAAACCAGATAATGCCCTAATTATCTTTTGTTAAGAACTAATTGAAATAAAATTCTACAATGCTTACAGTTTGAAACGCACTATTGTCACCAGATCATTTTGTTCAAAATTATATTCATTCTGGTCACACGGAATACTGCCCTTGTGTTTTCATGACACATATTATGTCGACCTATTCTGCATATGTCTTTGAAAAGATGTAATGTTTATGTATTGGGTTATGAAAGTGGAAATCGTTACTTTAGACTTGTTCTGTCGGCGTTTAAAATGAGGAACTAGGTCAGGTTTATGTTTTTTTTTAAAAAAGTCAATGTAACAATGCCACTTTGGCATGAGATATTAAGCAAACTAAACCTATTTAAAAAAACAGAAAATATTCAACATTTTATTATTTAATTAGCGATTAGGTTGAAGAAAAACAACAGTGAATAGCATGTAATGTGTTTACAATGTGTCCTTTATGGCAAAAAAAAAATTACTGCAAAATTTTGAAACAGAATATACTCGCTAGAATTTCTTGACAATCTTGCTCTAGCAGCAAAGTTTACAAGTTAATTACCAGACCATAAAGTTGATGTGGGACAACTTGTAAAATTAGAAACTTGGATTAAGTTGCAGTATTGTTCACAAGTAAACATCTCTATCTTTTACAAAATTTATGTATCTTGGATGATTCTAAAAGATAAGTGTTAAATAGGTTTTTCTGGGTTAAAAATGCAAGGTCATTGGGTGGGTCTTCATGTTGAGAAATCACATTTAGATATGCATTTAGAATGACATCTGGGATATTGTTTGTACATTTTATGAATATTACTTAACTAAATTAAAGGAGGATCATTCTTTCTTTACACAAATTGTATTTTTCAACCAAAAACAACACATGATCCAATGTTTACAGAAATGACGTATTGTTGCACAGAAAAGTATATATATATATATATATATATATATATATATATATATATATATATGATCTTGGGTGACTTCTCCAACAACCCTGGGGCGACTTAACCAGATACATTGGGACAATTTCTCCATGGGGCAATTTCTACCAAGGCGAGTTCTCCATAGGCATAAAAATCAAGGATAGGTGAATGCCATCTGACAATGGAAAGGTCGAGGAAATTCAATTGGTTTTTA
Organism: Sinohyriopsis cumingii; assembly: GCA_028554795.2. Classification (NCBI taxonomy): domain Eukaryota; kingdom Metazoa; phylum Mollusca; class Bivalvia; order Unionida; family Unionidae; genus Sinohyriopsis; species Sinohyriopsis cumingii. The sequence goes on along the minus strand of CM068834.1, from coordinate 67,957,138 downwards.
GCTTTACTGGTATCGCTGCTTGTATAGCTTTACTGGTATCGCTGCTTGTATGAAACTTGTTTGTGGATTGCCATTAAACTTGTATACATCACTAGCCTTTGAGAGTCTGTCACTGTAATGTAGCAAGAAAATGACAGAATATTGGGGGGGGGGGAACCTACTCACATATACACAATTAAAGGCAAGGTTGGCAACATAGTCTCCAGGTGGGTGCAGTATAAAATTTCATCAATTTTTTTGTGCCATTCAATATAGTTTTACAAATCAACTGATACCTTGACAAAAAGAATGTACGCTAATCATCATTTCATCAAAGTAGCATGATTAAGGATGGTTAGTTTGAAAGTAATCCAGAAAAGGTCTTGTAAATTCAGCATGACATAAATTAAGTCTGCAGTTATCATACTCCTTGTTTCCAGGAGAGTGATCCATTGCTTTCCCCAATCTCATTGTTCAAAACAAAGATTTCCAGATGTTTTCAGAGAAAACTTAGCAATTTGTTTCCCAGACTTCATTGCAGTTGCCTATCACAAATTGCTGATATGTTTACAGGTTCCACTTATTTTAAATATGACATCATCTGCAGTAAATGATGATGCACCTTAAATGATTGATGTTGTAAAGATTTGAGGAGAGTGAATAACTACCATGAGAGCTCTCCTGCATTGTACAAAACACAAGCCCTGATGTGTGTGTGTATATATATATATATTATATTTGGTCCTAAATAAAAATATAAAAATAGTGTTGATCTGTTGTCAAGTAGACTCCATCATCACTGGTCAATCACATAATTATTGTAACATATATCTGATTTAATCATGTTTATTTTTAATTTAATTGTTTGTCAGTTTTAAATTTTTTATTATATTATAATGTAAAATTTTTCACTAGAGATGATACTTTTTCAGAAAATTGTTTGACCTTGACTGTTAGTTTATAAACACCAGGTGTTGATCTAAATTCTGACCTGGATTCAAAATTAGCAAACAAAGTTCTATTTTATTTTAAAATGATTGGTTGTTGTCAAGGTCATGATGGAACTATGTGGGTTAAGAAGTAAACACTTGTTTTTTTTTTTATTCTGGGAATAAAATCATTGGTATAATCAAGGCCATATTCTGTGAATGTGATATAAACATGATGATGTGATCCACCCCCTGATTTTGCAGCTTGGGGGAATTTCGAAACTGTGTCTTATGATACAATATAATCTTTGTTTTGAGAGAGATTTCTCAGCTTTGGGCTTTTCATACTGATGTCAAGTTAATTTGTTGTAGCCAGATTTGAGCAATAACAATTCTTCAGATCAGTTGGATTTCAAAAGGATTAATTCTTTATTCTCTGGAAATATTTTGAGGAGTGCTCATTCAGAAATTTTGGAAAGACATTGCTTACAAATTTAATTTGGATTTCCAACCCCGGAGTGCCATTATTTGTATTTCTACAAGGAACTGTAGATAAGCACAGTACTGACTACAGCATTCATCATCGTCATCCATCTTGGATTTTCCATCAGGATTCGAACTTAAAATTATTAGAACATTTATTACTAGGACTTTTGCAATTTAATTCATGGATTATTCTTAAATTATTTTTGGATTTGATTCTCCTTTTTTATTTTTACAGAATTTTCCAGGAAAATAAATTATTTGTTAAATTTTAAAAGGCTTGTTGTTTTCACTCTTTCTGTGTTACTTTTTATTCGAGCCTAAACATGTAACATTATGTTAATGCAGATTCAAAACTAGCTTTAAAAGTTGTACACCAGCTGTCCGGTCAAGGCAGGTACAGGCTAAAATGATAGCACATCAGGATCAGTACAATAAAGGAGAAGAGTGGCTACTCCTTAGGTGGCGCTATACAGTTTCGCATTTTGCATAGGGTTAGGAATTTAAAGAAAAAGAATGTCCCCGGCTTTCCTCACTGGTTATACTGGCTATTTAAAAAAGACCTTGTATATCTTAGGTATAATGCAAAGAACCTTTAATTCCCTTTATTTTGGTGTATGATTGATGGGTGTACTATGGGTTATAGAGTATACAGCTTGGCCTTACTTCAAATGTGCACCTTTCAAAAAAGTGCTAGCTCTACTTGGTCATTTTCACTTCCTGAACTTCAGAGGTCAATTGTATAAAAAAGAGCCGATAACTTTTTGTACATTTTATATATTTGGTAATTCATTCATTGCACTTTCAGAAGCTGGTATTGTCTAGTCTGGCAAAATTCATTTTCCCTATTGTAATAGCTGCTATGTATAGTGTACTTTAGACTAATTCAGACTGATTTTTTAACACAAGGGAGCAGTCATTTTAGTTAGCAGTGTGCTTAAATCATGTAAAATTTCCAAAAGTACAATATCCAAAAGAAATATCATCCACATTACATTAATGTAGCATAGAGGTATGCAAACATTCTCTCCACTGTGCATGTTTTAAATGCGAACTACTTCACCTTACATACGTCACTCTCTCAAAAGTACATATTATCTGGTGAGCGCCACCTTAGTGGACGGCCATATCAGCATGTGGATTTCACTAAAAGACTTCCTATGATGTCCACCTGGTCCTAAATTAAAATGGTGCCAGTCTGATGTCAAATATGGCCACCATGGAAGCCATCTTGAACAATTTGCTATGGCTGCTTCAGAAAGACAAATTTATATTGACATGGTTTTCACCAGAAAACTGCTTATAATTTCTGGTTGTTCTGTAATGAAAATGATGCTGTTTGGACTTGCATTCTGGCTGCCATTGCAGCTGTCTTGAAACTCATGAATGGGAAAACATACCAGCAGTTTTCACTAGAATATTTCTTATAATGACTATTAGTCCAAATGATTACGTTGCCTATCTGACATCAGTGTGGCTACCATGGCAGCCATATTGGAAATATTTTTATTTTTATTCTTGTTGATACTGGAATGGTAGATAAGTTATAGAGTTTATAAATAATAGGGGGTTTAGTTTTTTTTCTAGGGGTTTATGGATAATAGGGGGTTTAGTTCTTTTTTCATGGGGTTTATGGATAATAGGGGGTTTAGGTTTTTTTTCATGGGGTTTATGGATAATAGGGGGTTTAGTGATGTATTTAGCATTATGACTCCTGGGACACTGCCTGGAGGTTGAGGTAAGTATTAATGAAATTGGGATTTGAACATGCCATACTGTGATACATAGTGTGAGGATTACCATGGTAAAGCCATTACAGTTTCTATAGATTTCTTGTTTTTAATGAATATAATATTTATTTCAGGTGAAATGAGTGGCTGCATCAATTTAAGTTCAGCAATCAATAAAACTGAATCTAAGAAACAAAAGGCGCAAGTTTTTTGTTTTGTATTTTTTTTTAATTGAATGGTCTTAATTTATTTTCAATGAACTTTTGGATAAAGATTGAAATATATGTGATCTAGCTTTGTATGTGTCCATACATTACCGATTTAAAGAATGATGCAAGTTTATAATGTTAAAAATTCTTAACAGAATAATTACTTCCTTTATTTTGAATAGTAATTGATGCAGAATAAAGTTATGGAAGTAGAAATCTATGTCACTTTCCAGTTTTAGGCCTTAGAATAGACCAAGCTTATCCAAAGATGAAATAATGTTTACTTGTAAGATAAAACATAATTTTGTGCAGCAGTGGTTGAAAAAATACAGCTACATTTTCAGAAAGAAGTCAAGTCGATTCTCGGTCCAGAACAGAACCTTACCACCTTTAGGAATAGGCTTGGGATTGAGAATCAGAGAAATGTGATGCTTATCAATATTGATGGGGAAGACAGAAGTACCTTAAATTTTGAGGAAGCTTTGAATAAATGGTAGAAAACAAAAGAGAGAAGAATCTATGAACTTAAAAACATGAAATGATTTGTTAAATTGTGAACAGTTTACGGAGTCAGAGTTAGATTCAGAAGACTTCCTCATTGAAAACACGGCATGATGTGTGTGGGATAAGCTCTTCCCTGCCTGGTAGTCAGATTAATACATTCTAGTCACTACTACCTTGTGTAATGTTTTCTTGTGTAAAAAAAGTTTGAAAGCATGCCTTGTCTTTAGTTACATTATATAACTAATTCTTTTGTTGTGTATTTAAACAGTATAATTATTTTTAAAAACTATAAAAAGACTGATCATCAGCTTGAATAAGAATCATAGGTTTGGATTTTGACTCACTGTTTTTTTGCCTTGATGAGTCAGATGACTTACATGAAGCCATTTGCAGATAAAACACTGATCTTGATAAGTTTTGTTCAGTCCTATGAGGTTTATGTAACAAATGACAATCATGGTTACTTAAATATGTGGATGGAATGATTTTCTCCTTTGAAAATCAATTAAGTGATTAAGAGTTTTATAATATTATGTTTGTCAGATCAGTGTATCAAAAACATAGCCACTAGGTAATTTTTATGGCACAAAGACTTCATATTAGCCTTGTATCTGTCATTATCTATGTACACATGAGTGTCAAATACTGTTTTAACCTTGTGTGCCATTGGGTCATTTTCATGGACTATGTTTCACAGATAGGCTTACTACAGTACTTGCAAACTGTAATGAATCTCTTCTAACGTGGTTGTTGTCAAGGGGATCCTCTCTCTCCTTATTTGTTTTTATTAGCAGCAGCAGGGAGGGCGAACAGACCGAAACTAAAAGTAGAATAAATAGATAAAAACAGTTTCACAAATACAGGAGGGCCAAACACACAAAAACAGGTTCCCTGGCGATGCTAGCATCGCTCGCGGGGTCCGTCATTGAAAAATCCATGATCGGCCCCCCCCCCCCGCTGTGAGAAATCTTCGAGTTTCCAAGGAAACATTTTTATGTTAACCATACAATGTATCAAGTCCGATACGGTATCGTGTCCGCGGGTCGTGTAAATTTATTGTCACAAATCCATGCGGGTTTCTTTGAGCGCGACTAAAGAAATTCTTAAACTTATTAATATCCATATCGCCGCTACACCAGGTTTGATGAATATTTCTCAACGTGTGAACATCAACTCCATTAAACACAGCAAGAAGATTACAGTTATCCCTGATTGCTTTTGGTATTTGTGTGTAACGTTGAGTAACATAAATGACATCGGTGTTTTTATGACGACCCCGGGAAAATATTCTTGCAGGATTTTTTTGCTTGTCCAGCATCACATCATCATACACTACTAGGTTATTTATTTCCCCGTTAAGGTCTTCCACGGAGGGAGCTTCTTCGATATCAGTGATAAATTCAACTACTTCCTCGCCGTCTTCACTCAGCGCTTTTGCACTCTCATTAAAATCTTTTATAACATTATAGCATCGCTGATCATCTACAGATGGTGCTACCAAATACAGCTTATCCCACTTCATCCACTTCATTATCATGTTCAACAGCAGTTGCGTTTTACCCGATCCTGACGGTCCTATGATGATCATTCTGATAGAATTTGGTAGCACGGAATTATGCTTGACTGGTTCTTTCCTTCGCGTCGCAGAAAAATCAGTGATCTCCATTTGTATATAAAGAATAATAATTATGGATTTATATTGTGTAAAGTGTAAGGCACGAACCCCTACAAACGACATAACAACCATTACAACAAAAAATAACAGACAAGCACTTTCTGGTACGTGTGTGCGATGTGGCACAAAAAAATTTAGATTTAAAAAAAAAAGCCTGACAAAGTCAGCGGAGGTGACATCGCAGCCACCCTCGGACGACTTCCAGGTACCCCTTGGGCAAAGTATCCCGGAGAAAAGCATCTCCCAGGATACAATTACTGCGGTCCAGGGACCCGACTAGATATCAGACTTGATGAACAGTCTAAACCAAAACCGGGAGAGTATCCGATAAACGCTATCGACGCAGCGTGTCACATACATGATGTTGCTTATCGAAGTAAAGATCTACAAGACAGGCATATCGCGGATGTGAAATTAATTCATGCACTAAGCGCCATAAAAAATAAATCATTTAAGGAGTCACTCGCTAATTGGTTAGTAAGATCAGCGATGAAATCTAAATTAGTATTAGGCGCTGGATAATTAAATAAAAATGCAAGCGATTTATTATTCCCCAATCGGATACTGGAGAGGTAACTCAGCAATTAATAAACTCGCCAACGCGGCATCAGTAACACGCGAGGTTGCCAAAAATTGGCTATCAAAACAAGCAATATGGCAAATCTACTTACCACCACCTCGACAAATCGATTTTGCACATTTTGATGTTAGTGTGCCCAATGAAGTTCATCAGGCTGACATACTATTCCTGCCTCATGATACTGTCCGTAGAAAAACATACAAATATGCGCTAACAGTAGTTGATGTTGCTAGTAGATACAAAGAAGCAGAACCGTTAGCGACTAAAACAGCGTCCGAAGTCGCCTCTGCGTTTAAACGAATTTATCAGCGAGGACCTCTAAGCTGGCCCCGATTATTACAAGTTGATCCTGGTAAAGAATTTCAGGGCGCGGTATCATCACTGACAAAGCAGCATAACGTTGTTATACGACGAGGGCATACTGAAATTCATCGGGATCAGGCAATTGTTGAGCGATTTAATAGAACACTCGCTGAGAGATTATTCGGATACCAGTACGCGAGGGAATTCATTTACGATACGAGATCTCGTGAATGGGTTGCAAGACTGCCAAACGTGATAGCCGCGCTGAATAATGAAATTACCAGAACAACAAACATGAGACCTGTAAATGCAATCACAAAAAAATATATACCCGGCGTCGAACGTGGACATATTTCAACGCAGCCAGGGACGCTAGCGTTCCCACTGCTGGGTAATGTCACCGTTAGGTATTTATACGAACCAGGCGAACTAGAAGGAGGAAAAAAAAGAGCAACCGATCCCACATGGAGTGTTACTACACATAAGATATCCAGCATAACAAGATCAACTGGGAGAAACGCAATCTACAGATTAGATTCAACTGCTCCTCAGCGTGGATTCACACGCGAGCAACTTCAGGTGATTCCCATGGATACACAATTACCACCTCGATCACTTAAATAACTGCAGCAACACCTCTGCGTCGGTTACACTCAAGACAGGTCAACATCACATTTTCACGTGTATGACCACGACTGCTATCTATTCTATCTACGGTGAATTGCCTTGGGTCGTTTTTCGAATACTGCCACAGCAATAAACAATTACAACTCGCACAGTGATTATTCTGCTGTTGTTGTAATTGTATAATAAATGTTTCGTCGAGATCAAACTCTCTGCCATTTTTTTTGTCGCTCTGTTTGTAACCGGCTAATTTCTTTCTTATTGTATCATCAGCGATTGATCTGTTGATGCTGTCGTTGATAACATCATCTAATACAATTCTTTGTAACTGAGCTATCCTTCTTACTCTTGACACGGCTAAATAAACTAAATTTGACCACTCGATGCGATCATCAACAATCCAAACTGTTGTATCTGAAATAGTTAGTCCCTGCGAACTGTGGATGGTCATAGCGTATCCTAGCGTCCACGGGGATTTGCTCATTTTCAGTGCCTGTTCAACAGCATCAACATCAACGATAACAATATCATTTAATACTAAATTTTGTTTTTCCGATTTTCCTGGAATATCAACATCAATATTCTGCAATCGCGTATCAGCTGGTCTATAACACAACGGCACTGGCAACATGGGAAATTTCTTCTGATGTAACTGAAATAACTGCTGCTGAAGCGTGTCCCTGACTATCTTTCTACTTGCAACAATTAAATCATCTGGTTTCCACGTTTCCCAAAAGTCGCTCAGCGAAGTCTCTGGAATTATTTCACGCATTATCTCACACTGGACTTTATTGGTTTGTAGCCTGATCAACGCCTTAAACTCTTTCAGCGTTTCATCGAGTGATCTGTGGTCGTTAGTTATTTCCTCATAATAATCTACAAAAGTTTTCAGCCACTCGTGTGGAGATTCACCTGTAAATGGGGGTGGTTGACCATGATCGCCGCACATCACCACTGCGGTATTTTTCTTTAGCAACCAATCCAGAAACTGTTTTAATATATCTAACGGCACAGTATCTATCTCATCCCAGATTATTTTCTCGGGAATATATTTCGTACCCATCCGCGATGGTGTCCACGTGCCGCCGCTGTATTTGAAAAAACTGTGATACGTGCACGCGTTAACATCCCGTTGCCTCATCTCCCTGGCAAGTCTGTGTGTGGGAGTCAGCACGACCAAGTCAGAACCGCGAAATAATTCAATCGCCCGAGTTGTCTTACCAGAACCACCAGGCCCGTTCAGATAAACTGTTTTGTGTCTTGTAACAGGATCGTGCACCGGCGGCAACAACGAAGTTGTCCCCGACGAAGACATTTCTGCGCTGCGATACTCATCCTTGATTTCAACGTCAGCTGATTCACAATATCCTTGTAACATTTCATTCTTTATTCTCCACGAGCCCCACGATGGATCATCCGATATAACATTATCCAACAGCGCTGAGTGTTTTTTATCGATATAAAATGAATCCGTTGCAACTCTCACTGCGATAACAGGGAATCTATTAATCATCGACAACAAATTTATGGATACATAAGCTAGCATCGAAGATCTCAAATGTGTGTACTGAGATGATTCTCCGTCGATATAACTAAAAACAGTTCCTAGTTTTTCCCCGTTTGACAGAAACACATCTTCGCGGTTACAGAACATGTTGTTCGCGGCTGCATCAGCGACAACAAGATCCAATTCAGTCTTGTCCATGATTAATCGACTGTGATGTTGTTTATGATCATACGCTCCACCTTGAGTGAATTTCCCTATTATTCTTCGTCCTAGATCTTTTGCTGTGCTTTCATCATTTCCAAGTTTGCTTTTAAGTACTTTAGGAGCTTTCTTGATGATAGCGTCGATAGAAGTTTCTGGATGTTCTCGTGACCAATCTTCGATGACTTCTTCTAACGTAACCCGCGTTGGAGTTGGCAACCAAACTTCGGTTTGACGACAATAACATATAATCGCTTCGCTGACCGTCAGCGACAACAGTATTCGACTGTCAAGCATGTATCGCAATAACACTATCGGTGCCCATCGCTTCTCAACGAAATGTCTGCCAAACCAAACATAACACACAGGATGTAAATCCTTAGCGAATTTAAACGACGACACACAAGCAAATCCTGTCAGGTCAAAATCAGGTAATGGTCCGTTTACAGCAACTCTTGTCATCGAGTTTGTAACGTGGCCAAACCGTTTAAAATATTCGCTGCATTCTCCACGCCCAAGGAAACTTCCTGGATAACACGCCGTCATGTCGACGGATATCATACCGCGGTGATCATATCGAGTATTCCACAAACCGCCGTGTCCGTATTCAACACAGCTCTGTTGGATATCCGCAAGAAAACTTTTCGGAGTTGGTCTCCATGAATTTCGTTCCCGGGCTACATGTGCGGCAACACCCGGGACAGTAAAACAGTGTGTCAGTAACGTATCAATGTCCGTCGCATGATATTTTTCTGCGAGTTTTTTCATTTCGTGCTGTAACGCCATTGTTCTGTATATTTCCCCGTCGGGTCTCACAAACTGATCATATTCTCCATCTTCGTTACTTCTGAATAACCACACAGACACCGGATCGGTTTTACTTATCTGATAAATAAAATCAAACATGGAGTGCCTCGCACTCTCCCCGCTAGCGGTTCCGTTTTGCAATTCCGGATAATACTTCACAACACGGTCTCGCGGGAATATCCTAACCGAGTCAGTCCAGGCGTGACTGTTATGATCGATAATAGTTATTGGTGCTCCACGGGAATCATATTTACACGCATACAATACCTCACCGGTTAACGATGAAACCGTTATAGGAAATTTTAGTAATCGCTCTAGCTCAGCAACATCATTTATTGACGCTCCTTTATCCGCTACTCGTGTCGCCCACGCTGTTATTTTATTTTGTCTTAGCGGTGTTAGGCCGTTTCCTCGCATTGCATTTTTAAAATGTTCCATTACTCGCTCAGCTACACAATTCATCCTTGACTCTGTCAGCGACACCTTCATCGGTTTGAGTTTATCAACGCGTGGTTTCTTCATCGGATAAATTCCATAAATGACTGCGGTCACAGGATATGCTCTGGCATAATATGGTATATCAATCCCAACAAGTACTCCCGGGTTTGAGTCTTTACTTAACAGAACGGTTTTCCCCCGCCTGGCATCAAGAACAGGGTCTAGTTTGTCTCTGATAATCCACGTTTCGTCGTCTTTAACAATAAATTTTATCTGTATGAAATATCTTCTATCGTCGAGATACCCAATTATGTTACGCGCGATTGTATCGTTCATGGTAGCATCAATGATACGGCCACGAGCGATGCTAGCATCGCCAAAAACTCCTTGAGTTTCGGGGATAATTTTATACGAAGACCACGTGTGTGCGGCACCATCACGACGAAACTCTTCTTTGGCGTTCTTGATAACACCAATTACCGTTGCTAACTCTCTTCGTCGTGGATCAGCGGTTAACCGGTCAAGATCGAATCGAGAACCTGCGGGTTTTATTCTGGATAGTCTTTCAAATTCCTCCATATTATAATTAAGACAAGTATTTAAATAGACAAAAATATTATATATAATGAACCAATGCAAGTGGATTAAACTAAATTCATCAGCGCCGTGTAGCAAACCATGCAGACACGAATACTGTGGACAACATGCTCAACAGGTCCGCGGTGGGAGTCTAGGACCGATACCGTGTATCAGATGCGGCACTGGAGTACGAGGAAAAACGCAATTATGTTCAGCGTGTGGTGGAAAACGCTATCGAGAACTAAAACGGTATTATAATAAAAAATACTGTGATAACACTCTCTCGGAGCGTGATTACATAAATAAGTTTTCAGACAAATTATGAATTAGACAAATGATTTGCTTATAGTATAATGAATCAAGAATTCGTCCGACATCCAACTATTCCAAATTATGAGGCAAACCGAGATGGCATAGTACGACACTGCACGCGAAGACGACCAGTTGGTGGAGTTGATAATGGTGGTTATTCAAGATTTACTGCCACGCGCGGAAAGAGGTATTTATGTCATCGTTTTATTTACGAATGTTTCTTTGGAGTGATCCCTAAGGGGTTTGTCATTGATCACATTAACGGTAATATACTTGATAACTCTATAAACAATCTTCGCGTGGTCACTCAGAGCAAGAACTGCCTACTGGGTAACACAGGGCGTTGTAAAACAGTTGCAAGAAGAGCTATTAAATCTACAAACGCAATTACAGGTGAAGAAATTGTATTCCAGTCAATAAACGCCGCCGGTAGGTATTTCGGTATTTGTCCACCTGCTGTACAGCATGTCGCAACCGGGATCTACAAAACAGCATTTTCCAAGAAGCTCAAACAAAAAATTTCATTCTGTTATATGTCCGAGGATGCCCCGGAAATGCAGGACCGTTAACGGTTCTCGAACTCGAAGAGTTACACACATTTAAAAATATAAAAATATATAATAATATGAATCACGAAAACATAAATACCATACTTGCTGAAATTAAAAAATTACAACAGCGAGGTTTTAATATTTTACTAGACACTGAAACAATTATGTCAGATTTTGAATCCCTGCGTGAGCAATCACGGACCGGGAAGAACAATCTCCCTGCCAGATATAGGTTCATTAAAAATGTACAGGATCGTGTTTACAGATCACTTGCCGCGATAACTGAAAATCAGGTATCTGAATTTATTCCACTGTGCGCCGCAGTTGAGAAGATTCGTCTTGGATTGTCAAGCGAGTATGAGACTCGAAAATTAATTAACAGCAGGGTGAGACTGCTAAAAGGTTATGTAAAGAATCTAAGCGTGGTGAACCACGTCGACGCGGAAATGCCTGAAAATACTAGCGACGCCGAAGAAGTATAAATACCACCGCGGACTCACACCACCGAAAGTAGAACCTGAACCACGTAAAAAAAAAGTGTATTATTTTTTTTTTGCCTTGCGTTTTCAGATTTTGGAAATGTTTTACATTTTCAGAATTTGCTCGAGCGCGGGCGCATCAATACAACAATGAGAATAGTTCATAATCTGTTCTCGTTGACACCAAACTATGATCATATGATTTTGCTGTAACTGCGTCAATTGTAACGGAGTTAACAAGAAGTCTTCGTTGCCATACACGTCAACGATTATTTTAACGGGGAAATACTGTTCCCGTGTCTGTCCGAATGCGGTTTTTATTGCCTCGTGAAGAATTTGCTTATCATGAATATGAACTCGTGCATGAATGTATTCACATTGATACATTATATACAACCGTTTTTTTTTAAATGCGTGCTAGCACGAGAAACTCTTCGAGGAGAAACTCTTTGAGTTTCCAACGATAACTTATGCTGGTTTTGATAGGGTATTTGCACGATAAAATGACGAAAATGGATCAGTGCAGAAAAAAAAACTATTATAAATATTATGGATCCCTTGACTTAGGATTTCACCAGTAAGTGTACCGAGATTGTCTCGCCACGCAGGTCCAACAAATTTCCCCGTTGGTCGGTGAGTTTGAAATTTATCGTTGACAACCACACGGTATGACACCGCAGATAGACCACATTGATTGGTTCTTGCACAATCAGAAAACCAGGGGGGTCTTTTGGTGTGAACGTGTACAGGATAAACCCCTGTTGTGCCGTAGTATTATCTGATGCGCTGTAGCTACCGTCGATGACGTCACATACAAGATTGACCGCGATAACATCTGTGATATTTACGATCCCGGGTGAGATGTGTCTGCCGTCCGCGGTAGTGCTGTTGTCGTGCTTGAGAATAACCGGCTGCGGTAGTGTTCGCGCGTACGTGGCAGAAATATCTTCGAAAGATTCCTCGATGAGATCCTGGACTGATTTTCGTAGCGTGCGCGCGTTATATCCAGGAAGTGTAAAATCTGGAATATCCTTCACCGAAATACCAAATTGGGATGCAAAATTCGATCTTTTTTCGTTTCCGTAATCGCCCTTGAGATTCAGTAGATTCTGAATTATTTTTTGATTTATAATTTCCATCGCGGATGCGAGTTTGTTTAGTTTTTCTATGGCTGTGATAATTTTATCGCGAGAACTGCTTGTAGAAACGCTAGCGTTTCCAGTTCCAGGACTTGTTAAATCAGAAATATAATCTTGAAAATATACTCGCAACAGTTTTAGCTGTTGGTCATGCGCTTGTTTGATCGGATTAAAAAAATGAACTTCAATATCTTCTGGCCGGTATTGACGGTATTCCCCGCCCGTGAAAGCTGCCTCTATTATATCTACGGGAATTCTAGGTGATGTTGAAAACCAGGCTTCTCCGGATATTAATTTATCTGCAAATAATAAATAATCCCCGACGAGGTCGTGTGGTTTTTCCTTATCGGTCATAAAATCCGATTTTTGGGGTGGTGGTGGGCCCGGTTCAGGTTCGGGTCGTTTTTGTGGCCATCCTAATACTGTTCGAAGAGAGCTGCTATAAATATCCACGGCGTATCCCGGTGTTGAGATTTCAATGACCGCAGACAGCGTTGGTTCATGAGCTGTTATAGATATTTTGGCTTCCTTGCCGGTGATTCGTTTTATTTGGCGTTGTATTTCATTGTTGATTTCTTCGATCTGATAACTCCCAGTGGGTAGCGTAATTGTATCCCATTCTGGAGTGTCATTGGATTTGTTTTTGTACGAGAACACAAACGAATTAATCGGCTGCTGACCGCCAAATGATGCCGACCTGATATTGGGCCAGCTGTGATACACACTGAGCTTCGACAACGCGATTTCACTCACTGGAATTGGAGTTCGAAAATTAATACCAAATTGGGGGTTAGTCGAGGACACTGAGATCATTGTGGTCCTTACCGGTGTTGTGTTTGTGACTATTTGTTGAAGAAGTTCCGCTGACATTATTTATTTGTTTAGTTTTCAAATAGTCATTGTACGCATCTGACATTAGTTTAAATTCAGAATCTGATATCGACGCGGCGTCGCTGGATTGCGCGTCTAACGATGATGATATCAGCGATGATAATTTCTGATATGCGGTCGTGGCTGTATTTAATTTTGTCGTGTAATCGTGTAATTTCGTGTTAGCACACGAGGATATTTTTTTTGCTATGATGCCAAAAACTCCTGCCGCGGTAGTGGTCGTACAAACACAGATCGTGGCAGCGACTACTGCTGTTACCGGAGTGACCGCTGATAATACTACTCCGGCGGATGCAACAACGGCGGATACTGAATAAACCATAACGTCTAACACTGTTATGCGTCTGCGGTATTTTTTTACTTTTTGGGACGTCGCGTCGATGACAGTTTTTAACTCAGATTGCCACTCACGGACTTGATTGTATCTATACGCGGATGCTTCCATTATTACTTTACCCGGTGACCAATTAAGGTGTTTCGGCGACAAATTCCAGACAATACCAGTAATTGACTGTGGCTAATCCTTCCGGATTTTCGGCTTCCAGCGTAAAAGTTTCTTCGGTTCTTTTGTTTATCACCACAGACGCAACTCGGGAAAACTTGCTAGTTAAATCATGTCTGGTAGATATCTTAAATTCTACAGCAGAGAGTACTGTCAGTCTGTATATTCCAGTAACATCTGCAGTATGTGTAATAGTCTTGTTTTGTTGTGACCATGTTTCCCTTCCTGATTTTATCGTACACACAAGGTTTTTTGGGGTTACTCCGGCAGGAATTTTAATTAAATTAAATTTTTCCATTATCTGCGGAATTCCATTTACTACGTTATCTAATGTTTCCTTAATTTCGGTGAGTTTCATACTGACGGCATTAGGTTTCCCGAAGAACTCATCTACGGTGTTAAGAACGTTTCTGCGAAGTCTTCCAAACTGGGTCACATGAACATCATACTCAGCTCGTAACGTGGATAATTTGGTATCTATGACGCTGTCGGCTGTGTCCACATACTGTTTGTTTGCTGCATCGTCGTTCGAGGATGGATCTCTGAGTACGGTTATTTTGTTTCCATTCATGCTGAGTTCGCCGGTCATTACGTCGCCGGCTTTTTTCACACATTTATCAACACCTTTATCAATACTGTCTTTGATGCTTGCGATTGATATATTCGAGTCCTTGATCCGGCCGCCATCACTAAATGCAACGAAGTTATCCTTGGTAGCTCCAAGAACTCTGCGAATTATATCATTCCACTTAATGTTGCTCGTTCTTAGTTTTCCTTGCTTGTCTTGAAAAATAGCAACTTCATCTGGGTCAACTCCAGCTATATTCAAAAGATTATCGACTTCATCTCGGGTCGCATATTTTGAGAGATCAGCATCTGTGCTTGGTTTGACTTTTCTTGTGAAAGGTCTTCCGTAAATATCTACCATTATTTGTTATTGCTGTTTTTTAAATGCGAGCATGAAAATGCTAAGCATTTCTCGATGCGGTATATTCATGCACTACTCGATGCGGAGACGTTGCCAGATTTTTTGAGATCGCATCAAGAACATTTAAAACCTCGTTCCCACAAATGGGCGGATCAACTAATGTTTGTGTTGGTAGCGTCGACTGCCACACTGGAACATTATAAAATCTGCTGACATACCTGAGAAACTCAACTGGCGGTGCTAAACCGTACGAATCAAAATAGATAATTCCACGTGGATCGATCGCGTAAGCAACCCAGTGAGTTCCAGGACCGTCTTTGTTGTCGAGATTGATAATGCCAGTTTCTGGATTATTTGGTCGTTGCGGTAATTGATCTCGCATAAATACTCCTCTGAAATGTTTTATACGCAATTTTTTAACAGCATCTAATAAATCAAAATTGCTCATTGGAGACTGCGTCTCACGAAGCGTTTTTAAACCCGTTTTGGGTACCATGATGCCGGAGTTCCTGGTAGTCTTAGACCGCGTCCCTTTTTTTTGTATCCATTTCCGGTTGCCTTTTTAAGTGCCATTCCGGCCGCTGTTCCAACTGCACCGAGTGCTGCGGCTTTTGCTACGGCTGGTGCTGCCGCGGCAATCAACGCCGGTATTGCTGCGAGAAGAGGAAATATTCCACCGGTTTTAGTCATGTCCTTGATAGCTGCAGCAGAGAAATTAAGTCGGACACCGGTTTTTGCTGTTAGTGCCTTATTAAAATGTTTAATCTGAGTATTAGTCAACGACAGCTTGTCTGGACCACCAACAAGTTGATCTCGTTTTAGTGTTATTGATGTCCCGCACGTGCTTGCGTTCTTTGATTGCAATTTCTTCGTTTGACCGGAAGTCAAGGTGACATTAACATGACTGTATGACATTATATTTCAGAAACTAATCTAATTGTTACATATTTTCTACTGGAGCGTCAATAACTCTCATTCGTCCGCCAACACCTTCAAGCAGTATTGCTTTATCGGAGAGTATGACAGCAATCGCTCTGTAACCACCAGCAGGAGCACCTACACGAGCTCGGAAATGTAGGTCGACAACAGATTGTTTAACCAGATCAAGATGTTCCAGCGAAAAGTAATAAATCGGATATAAACTCATAAAGTCTCGCTGTGATATTTGCAGGCCAGTGTCTACATTAAGGTCGCGCCCCATAAATGACATCAGACGATGATACGCGCGTGCGACACGATGATGTTCGAAATCTATTAATATATCCTCAGATGGCTCCTGATGCCCATTTATTCTCAACGAAACTTCAGAAACTCCAAGTGTATCAAATACCATTGGATTTCTTTCCTGATTATCTATTCTAGCACGGTATTGAAATGCAATGAAAATATGTCGTGGTGCTGATACTCCTTGTTGCGATGATATATGCCATGTAAACAACCCGCCGTGATCACCTTGAATAACGTCTGTGGTTGTTGTTTTCCAGGATAGCAGTGATTTACCGCCCGTGTCCATAAAAGACAACAGTCGTTGTTCTTCGGTGATTGACGGAGACAACACTGGCATCCACAACCACAGTTTAGTTAGTATTATTTGACCAGCGGCAACAGCAGCATCTCGCCAGATAGCGTCATTATCATCAGGTTTTCGCACAAGTACAACTGTGTGTTTGGCACCGAATATGACCTTGTGGACATCTCTGCAGAATCCAAAGATGTGAGACAATGGAATCACACCTGAGAACTCTTCATCTCCACTTAACATCGATCTACGTGTTGCAAAACCCAAATTAAAATTTTCGTTCATCGATGCAACTTCGGTACCACCAGCATTCATTGTTACATTCCTGTTCTCGGGGCTGTCGGTTATATCCTTTGCAAACATCATTGATGGTCCGGCTGATCTGGTGTAATCATCCGAGTATCTTGCCAACCCGAGAATTGTTGTGGCAACGTCGACGTTATCATGAATTGTTTCAATTTCTTTTCCATCTATCATATAAGTAGCGGATTTAAATAACGCCATGATCCCGTTGTTAACAAATCCAACTCGGTCGCCGATTCCGTAGTTAGTGTTATCATTCTTTAAAAGCCTACCTTCAACTTCGATGAAGGCCTCAGCGGGCAAGAAGTATCTACTTGTATCCTGGACCTGTAGTTCAATTCTTCCCCGTTGGTTAGGATTACGTGCTTCATAAGAATAATATTGAAAATCACGTACAGAATCATCTTTAAGTACTGGTTTGGACATATCAAACGCGTCATTGGATTTTCGTGCAAACATTATTATTATTTGTGATGGTCTAATTAAAATGTTATCGTCACCGGAAACCACTACCAGCTATCAAATTAGCAGTTACACTATCTTGCAACGCTTTGGAGGTAATTCCCGCTGTTGCGATCTCAGCTAATTTCTGATTTACGGCCTTATTTACTACGCTACTAACATTTGCCGGCATAGCTTCAGTGGATGGTAGTTTTACTGGCGCCAACCTCTTGACTGGGGTTTTTTTTTGTATCAGCTGTGCTAGTCGATCCTTGATTGATTGAAATGCTTTTCCGGCAAGACTACCAACAGTGCCAATGGCTTTATCCTTGACAACATCAGCGGCTTTCATCGCGAATTGTTTTGCTAACGGTCCAGCTTTCGGAGCGATTCTTGTGACTAAATCCCTAACAACATCACCGACTCCATCTCCGTAAACAACCTCGTATACTGGTAATCGTGAGTTTACTACTCTGACACTTCTTGGTCTGCGAAAAGAATCGTGTAGTATCATTTTATTTAATTATTGTTTCTCTAACTAAATTTACTAGTCGCTGTAGTAACCATCCGCGAGTTCATCAATGAGCCCCCGGTAGATGCTGATATCCATGATGCCACGCTGAAATAGTCGCTGACAGATACCTGCGGCCTCATTTATAATTTCTGGGGAGTTGTTTCCGGCGCGTTTTCCTCCGATGAGAACTTCTAGTCTGGACACATCGTTGACGACGCTATCAGGACAGATGTGGTTATTATATCCGCTGCCTGTTTTCTCTTTTTCTTGTTGTTCTAATTCAGCAATTTTTTCTTCTATTGCGTTAATTTCTTCTCCCTTTTTTTTGTGTTGAGCAACTGCGGCTTGGTATGCATCCTTATTTTTCTTATTTCTTTGATCCAGTTTCCATTTTTCTTCTACATTTTTGTAAAGATCGGATAGCTCCATCGACAGTTCAGTTCTCTTATCGCGTAATTTTTTTAGTGTTGGTTCGGGCGGCGGAGTGGGCGACGGAATGGGCGACGAAACAGGAGTGGTATAATCATCATCATCATCGGGAGCACTAGCGCCCACGGGTTTACGCGATAAAAATTCAGGCACTGGATCGGGCAGTGTCATTTGCGGGGTCTGTTTTAGAGCTTGTGTTTTCTTCGCCTGTATTTTTGCCTGCTTTTTCATTTCATTTTCCCTCTTTCGTTGGTCTCTTAGTTCCTTATTAACCCCAATTACGCCAGTTTTTATAAAATTATAGGTATCATCAGTGCTGGATATTCGAGGAATGTCTCGGTTTACTTTATAAACATAATCCCGCCACTCACCCTGAGTCATACCCGAGGCAGCTCCTGGTTTTAGAAAATCTTGCCGGTTAGGATAATTTAAGACAATCCAAGTAGAAAATTCCCTAAGTTCATCTACGTTAGTAAGCGGAATATTTTTTATTTCAGTAATACCATCTTCGGTAAATTTATTAACAAATGTTTTTTTAGCAACTGTCACTACTCCGGCGGCACCTGCATCTGCCTGTTGCTGTTTAAGTTCTTCTATTGCTTGAAGTAACCCTTGTTTTGATTTGGTAGGGTCAGCAGGATCAGGTTTTCCTACAATTGCAGTTTTGACTTCACCAGTAGCTGCTGTAATAGGCTTAAATAATTCCTCCGCAGATGTTGCAAACTCAACTCGCGCTTCTTGTCTTGCTTTTAATTTTTCTTTGACGGAATCACGAACCGGAAGAAATTTTTTAATCGCGGCTAGTCGTTGTCGTGCCAATCTAGTTGTGAGTGCTTCTTCGATATTTGCCATTATTTATTTGTTTACGATTTAATTCCGTTAACATAAAAATGTTTCCTTGGAAACTCGAAGATTTCTCACAGCGGGGGGGGGGCCGATCATGGATTTTTCAATGACGGACCCCGCGAGCGATGCTAGCATCGCCAGGGAACCTGTTTTTGTGTGTTTGGCCCTCCTGTATTTGTGAAACTGTTTTTATCTATTTATTCTACTTTTAGTTTCGGTCTGTTCGCCCTCCCTGCTGCTTTAGCAGCAGAAGCTTTAGGAATTATGGTTCAGAATAATAATGATATTAAAGGCATATACATGATTAGATTTGAAAATAAAGTGGCACAGTATACAGATGACACATTATTTCTATTAGATCATTCATAGAACATGTTGTATTCTTGTATGGAAAGTGTGGCGTGACGGGTTTGTTATGCCGTCACTGTGGTAGGTGTGGGGTGGGGTGCTTCCAATATTTTTTAAAATTATTATAGAAGTCTCACCCAGGCTTGTTGTTGTTGTTGTTATGGGGTTTAACGCCATTTTTCAGCACATGATATGCTATCCATGGCGGCCAGTATTAATGGTGGAGGAAGAACCCCGGAAAGAACCATCGACCCACGAAAAGCTACTGGCAAGCTTTCTCACATACCCACATTGGCTGAATTTGAGACTCGAACAACTGCAGACAGAGGTGAGATAGCAGTGATCTGTAACAGAGAGCGATTTAGACCACTCGGCCACTCAGGGTGCCCCCCAGCCCCGGCTTGATTTTGGTTGCAAGTTAAATTAGTGAAAGATAGATGTAAAGCTCCGAGGCCCCAATGCCGATGGTTGAATGATTGAATCTACACAGAAAGTGAAATTCAACTAATAACAATCTAATGACAATTCAATAATCAAATTCCTTCTCCTCCTTCACTTCTCTATATTCCTCCTTCTCAACTTATTCTCCTGACTCCTTTTTTCTGATCAATCATTAATTGTCAAGTTAAAATTGATTACTTTCTCGAAAAATAATTAAATGATTTGTAAGCAAAATTTATGACAATCCAGAAAGTTGCAGGCTTGTTTGAAATTATGAATGTATTGGGAAAGACAAAACTACAATGATGAATAACATAAAAAAAATTCAGTTGTAGATGTTGAAGGCTGTATAAGCTTTACATGCTATTTCATTAATGAGCAAGGTTTATATTTGTCATATGAAAAGTTTTGTGAGTGATATGAGTGTTCATACAAGATTACACAGTTATATGATATTATTTTTGCAATCAGGCTATATTTTTAAAGATTAAGATTATGTGGAAAATAATCAGCATCTGTATTCCCAAAGACTATTACATTTCTACTCAGCAATTGACAAGGATGCACAGAGATTTATAATTTTTTAGTAAAATCATAGTTTAAGTTTTTCAAACTTTTTTTATATTAAATTCAACATTTCAAAAGCTAGCAAATTTTGGAATAAGGTATACTCAATTGGTATAAAATTATTTTGAATACAAAACCATAGTGACCCCAGTTTAAAATTAACCAAGGCATACTGAGTGCAAATAATTTCTTACTGAAAGTTGGTTTTGTAGCTGAAAGAGATATTCCTTCTGTAATAGTTAGGAAGAACTGATGAAGCATTTCTTTTGCAACTGTGTTGTTTTAAAAATCTTGGTGTTAGGGTTTAGATTTATGAGAACTGATTACAAAAAGATTTTAAAAATATCTTCCGAAAGCATGGAGCTAATGTGATCCATCAACTGTATAACACCATCCACTCAATCTTGGTACATCCAGAGACCAAACTCCTTTGGTTAAGAAGTGCTCAGTCATCTATAAACTCCAGTGTGATAATTGTGGAAAAGACCACATTGGGGAAACCGCTAGAAGTCGTGAAACAATAGTTAAAGAACACTTGTACACTAACAGAGAATCCCTGACAGCAGTTGGTAAACATAATAAAGAATCAGGGTATACTGGTTCTTGGAATAAAATTGGAGTACTCAGTAGAGAGAATAATACCCTGAGGAGGGAAATAAGAGAAGCTATTGAAAATCATAAGGGGGAGTCAGTGTTGAACTGTGATTCCAAATTGTACTTCAGTTGTTATACAGTAGGGTTTTGTTACATGGTCAACATTTTGTTCATCACATGTCTCCAGTCTAGACGTCAGTAATGCTGTCTTCATATAATGTGCATTGTTATAGTCTCCTTAAGAGGGCCTCAAGGGATAATAATCCTTGACCAAAGAGCCACCCTCTATAAATAAAGCATTATTATTATTATTAAAATTATTATTATTCCTGTGATGAAGACCTTGTGATAAGGTTATAAACTAAGGAGTAATAACTTAGGCTACAGAAAAGTATCTATTCTTGGTTACATTGGCTGCAAATGCCTGAAGCTGAGGTACAGTATTCATTATGGCAATATTGACATTTCAACAGAACATTAGAAGCATACATAGACATTCCTTACAAAATAAACCACCAAATATTCTTAACAGTATGCATTTGACACAAACTTTTATTTTTAGTAAAGTACATTAAAATGCATTTATTTTCATGCCATTATGTAACTAGTGAGAAAAGGCAGTGACTTCAAAGACCTGAATAGCATGCTGATGGCTACCTATGACTCCTTTAATTTTTTGTATAATTACCATATTTTCTTGAAATTTTCCTATGTACAGTTTCTATAACTACTATATTTTTCTGTATTGAAGTGAGACAGAATTGGCCTGTCTGTATTAAATATGCATTCATGTATATACTGTTTTGCATATAGAGGTTAGTTATTTCATCATTCCAAGTGTTGATTCTAATTCCACCAAAGATAATATCAATTATTTTATTCCAAATTATGTTTGTGACAATGCACTGTACTTACCTCTAATACATTGTAAGGTATCATTTAGAAGTGTCTTTGTTCAAGAATTCTGTATGAGCACAAAATATTTTTGTAAAACGAGTTAATCTTTTAGAATTCGAAAAATTTAAATAAAACTCAAAACCTCAAAACTTGTCACAACTGAAAAAAACAACTTGACATCAAGTGTTTAAAAGCCTCAAAACTCTCTGAGATCGGGGCCTCGAGTGGCCGAGTGGTCTAAAGCGCTCTCCGTTATTGATCACTGCCATCTCACATCTGTCTGTGTGGGTTCAAATCTCGGATTTGGCTAATGTGGCTATGTGAGAAAGCTTGCCAGTAGCTTCTTGTGGGTCGGTGGTTCTTTCTGGGGGTTTTCTGGGTTCTTCCTCCACCATTAATACTGGCTGCCATGTATAGCCTATTGTGTGCTGAAAAATGGCATTAAACCCTACAACAACAACAACAAGGTGTCATTTAAAAAATATATTGCCTGATTATCCCCAGAAATGTGAGAGATTGGGTCTACATGCAGCATACAGTAAGTCCAGAGCTTGTTTGGAATAATGTTATTTCTTCTGAAAAATACATTCTTAGCCAACATTCTGTATAATATTTTAAACTGCCACCATCTGATGTTTGGATATTTTATGGTTTTATATGGTAAATAAAACCATAAATGCTGGTCATTTTCTTTTAGCTGTCAAAATTGAAAACTCCACTTCCTTCTAGATGTTATTATATCATTGTTTCCCGTCAGATTTTCAAATACACCTTGACATCCTTTTTTTATTTTTAATAGTAGTATACACATCAATATTTTTATGGCAGGTTGTGGTAAATTAGAGCGATAATGATTCTCATTTTATTTGTTTATGACTTTATAGCTGTAAGTAAGAAAATCTATGGAGTTAATGTGAATAGAAATTAATTTTGTTTTAAACTTATGAACATTTATTCAGGAACCGTCCTCATCAACAGAATCATTCACAAATCTAAGTGGATTATTAGCTTGAACACATCTTAATGGCATCCTACTTATTCCTCCTCTTAAGATTTTTTGAATAAATACATGCATATCAGATAATAACTTTACTTCAACTTTGGTTTTCTATAATAGGGCATCCAAGTGCATGCCAGGACTTGTAAAATGAATGCATTGCATCAAAAACCATAATGTTTTAAACTGATTTGCCTAAATGTTTCAAACAACATCTCTAATATATGTACACATTTTATTAAAATATGTATACAATTCCATATTTTTATATTACGATTCTCCCACGTTTTTAGCATGTTCGTAATTTTTATCTGCTACATGACTATTTGTTAAGACTGAGAAGGCCACTTTTAGTAATAACTTACTTTCATCAAATCAGGCATTTTTATTCATGTAATCATGTAGGTAAACTCCTTTTATAATCTTCAAACCAAGGGTATTATTATCACATAATTCACTGGTTATTTTGAAATTTCTTGTTTTCTTCAAACCTGTCAACAACCTGTCCAAAAATACTAGTTATAAATTGAAGAGAATCAATTAGCTGTATTTTCCCAGTATTAAAATTTGTATATTTTCCACTGTATTTAATTTAGGTATATATCCTATTTTTCTTTTATATTTTGTCATGAACATAAAGGCCATTATAGTGAATGTCAAATCCACATAAATGATGGATAATTGGTGGTATTTTTTTGTTTTAAAATGTATATTTAAGTCATTATGTGCATTACCTCTAAATGTTCCTGTAATGACAGTGATCTCTTACTTCATCATCACCTAAAACTCATTTGCATGTCTATGGCAGTGAGTTTATTGTTTTGAATATATGTAGTTGGTATTGTAGATACATCTTAATTCTTTTGTAATTCATGATATATATCATCCATGAACTGTGTAACAGTATGATCTATAATATGTGATTTATAACTTAATCATCACACCATATTACCTAATATACATTGCACCATATTACATAATATATATCACACCATATTACATAATATATATCACACCATATTACATAATATACATTGCACCATATTACATAATATACATGGCACCATATTACATAATATACATCGCAAAATATTACATAATATATATCACACCATATTACATAATATACATTGCACCATATTACATAATATACCTATCCTTAAGAAGGTAGCTTCATAATTTTTAATGTATTATCATCCTTTCTAATTTTGAATTTCACATTCAGAGTTCCAAATTGGCATATATTATTTAAAATTTGTATAGCTTTTAAACCAGAAAACATCATTTTTCCTCCTTTCAGACAGAACTGTTTTTGTTTATTGCATTTAATACCTGCAGTTACGTTTGTCTTTGTTTGCATGGCTTCTTTACAAAAAAGCATGGTGTTTCCAGCAAATATATATATTTTTGTATTATTGTGGTGATTAATTTCATATACCAATCTTGAGAATGATTTAATTAAAAGATAATGGCTCTTTTCACCATCAGATATTAATAATAAATCAGTGTTATATTATTATGATGTTGTTTTTGGGTTTAATGCCATTTTTCAGCACACGATAGGCTATACATGGCGGCCAGTATTAATGGTGGAGGAAGAACCCGGGAAAACCCCGGAAAGAACCACCGACCCACGAGAAGCTACTGGCAAGCTTTCTCCATACTACATTGGCTGAATCCGAGACTCGAACCCACGCATACAGAGTATATTATTGTGACTGTATGGTCTTAAACTAAATAACTGCAATAAGTAAAACCAACAACTTTAGTGAAATTCAGCAGAAATTAATTAATTTTCATTAGAATACAAAGTAAAAATAAAAGGAACTATCAGTATTTTGAATGATATTCCAAATAATCCCATAAGTTCTATCACAAGTCCAAAAGTATAGAGTGTTTCAAATAAATTCTAGGTCTTGAATGTGCTGATGTACCAATGGTTTTGACTCGTACACCAGTGTGTGAATAGTCCTGATGTATCACATTGATATAATCTACATTGTCTTCGAATGAATTCATAATAATCCCAAAGTAGTGATTTAGTCCAAATAATAAAATATCACCTTGTAATTCCAGTGAATAATTTTTAAATAAAAGATTCCCCTCAAATTATAACTGCATACAACTAAAAGACTTCTGTTATGATAAGAACAAAGAATTATTACTTCACTTTCCTTATATAAGAACTGTCACCTGACTTGTGACTCGAATAAATGCCCTGGACCTAGATAATTTCCCATGGAATTTTCCATCAACTGTGGAAACAAGATCAGGTCTACTTATATAAATTTTAGCAAATAACCTGAGAAACATCAGGTAGACCATGTTTTCTTTTTTCCAGGAAAAACCCCAATGTCCTGAACTGATCCAAGCAAACATCTTGCTTTCATATGATCATTATCTTAAAATATCATTTTTAATAATGGACAAAAAGTAGCTGTGTAATATGTTGTTTACAAATGATCATTATTTTGTACAATCATGGATGAAAATTAAACATACAATATAGATATATATAACAATATTTTCTTCTTTCTTCCTTTGAAATTTGTAAAGAAAACAACCCATCATCCTAACCAAATCCACACCCAGATATTTCTTTTCTTTCTTTCTTTAAATATTGTAATATAGGGAAATATGAAATTTAACCAAAAGAAGGTCTGTCACATATATTTCAGATGAAAACTGAATAGCTAAATGAAAAATTGAAAATCTAAGTGAAGTTTGATCACATGGTTATGCTGTCTTGTGATGGATTTCTATATCTTAAACATTTACTAGCAAATGTTAGGAAAACTTATGTACTGACTTTTGTCAGTTTGTCTGAGTCCTAAAGTAATTGAGCTATGCATCTGACAGATCTTTTTGTTACTTGCTTCAGTCATTGAGTGTGGCAGTTTACACATTTATCTCTCCCTGTATTCATTGTAGAGCAGAAATGAGTAAAATGGGTTGCGGTACCTCGAAGCAAGGAAAAAGCAATGAAAAGGTATGTAAATCATATTATGAATAAAATTTTGTGTATTATATGCACCCAGTTGTACCCAGAAAAAGTCAGTTAAAGATATTTTGATGGATATTTAAGATGTGGATGAACTGGTATAAGTGTTAATAAAACTATGAATATCTTCAAAGGCAAATTCCAAGTAATTCTAATATATATATATATATATATATATATATATATATATATATATATATATATATATATATATATATATTGAGCCAAATGACAGAATACAGATCTTTTCGATCTTTTGAAAGAAAGGGGAGTTGCTTTGAAAGTATGATGCTGCTAATTTGCTAATTTTATATTACTTTCTAGTACTCTTGAGAGGCCTTTCTTGATTTCTGCTAAAGTACTTGCATTATTACTTGTGTGTGCACATCTTGTAATGAAATGAGTGAACTACTTTTCTATGATACTGTAATATTATAAATTTTACAATTCTATGGTCTTCAACTAAGTAGCAGATACAAGCTCTACCAATAAGTTTTGTAAAACTTAGCAAATAATTTAATTCTCTAAATTATAAAATGAAAATTTAGGAGGAACTTACAGTATTGTGAATTCAATCCCAAATAATCTTCTAAATTATATCACAAGTCCAAAAGAATAGAGTGTTCAGAATGAATTCCAGGTCTTGAAAGTGTTGATGTACCAATAGCATTGAATATGCTGAAGTGCTAACCATTTTGTTTGTGTCAATCATTGTGTCATTGTCCTGAATATTTTTGAGTGAATTATCCCAGAATATTGTTTAGACCAAGTGATCATATAAGCACTTTGAAATTCCTATAATTAATTTAAATGATTCCTATCGAATTAAATCTAAACAAAAGATTAAATACTTCTGCAGGCTGATCATAAAATAGGAACAGGAATGAAAATTTTTTCACTTCTTCCTCCTTATATAAATCCCTATAAATCTCTGTCGCAATACATTCCAACTTTATCTATGTTCTAATACACCTGCAGCCCACCTGACTTATGTCACAATTTCAACCCCACCTGACTTATGTCACAGTACAACCCCACCTGACTTATGTTGCAGTACTCAGTCATACCAATGGAAAATTTCCTCAAATCTGTAAATAGATTCATTATCAAGATTGGATTGAGTACTTAACTCCTTGTTTAGGAATGATCGTTACAATGTACAACCATGGAAAAAAGTTAAACATACAATATAGATATACATAACAATAATCTGGCAGGATACCAATGGTAGAAATAACAGTGATGAGGTGAATGGTTCCCAGCATGAAAAAATGGACATATCTGAAGATGTTTCTTTGTTACCAAACACAGGGTCAATACCAGAGGTATGTGAACTTCATAATGTTTCTTTTAGGCTACTTTTGGATTGCTTTTTTGTCATTGTATTTTTTTATATTAATCAATGTTCTTTATAATCCCCACTCTTCTAATTCTTTCTTTCAGATGACAATTATGGCACATTTAATGTTCAATTAACTGAATCATGATTTCCATTGTTTTCTCAGTGAAGCAGATATATTATCCCTGCATGTTTGTATACAGCAAAAATATTGTTGCCCCTGTGTGCCAGTTTGTCCATCCATGAAAAGCTTCTTTCAAACTGCTTGAAGGATTTTATTTTAAATTTGGTAGGCTAGATATATGGTTGATGTATATTGTCAGTAAGGTTATCTTTTGTTTATAAAGTATCAAAAAGGGATATTTTGAGAATTCATCTTGTCAAAGATTGTCCTCATAAATTTCTTGAAGTATTTTATTGTTCCTGTACTTTAATGAAAAGCCAGGATATTGTCTTTACATGTTAGCATCAGTCTGACAGTTTTTCTCCTCCCACACCACATGGATGGTTTTAATAAGCTGTGTATATAAAATATCTCGTGATATGGAAGGGCCATAATGGTTTCCATGTTCCTGGTCCATTTCTGGATATTTGTTTTGAAAATTTGCCCAAAAGAGGTATTTTTGCAAAATCACTTTGTTATTACTTTTCTCCCTTAATGCATTTTTCTTGAATTTCTCTTTACATGTAATGGAATGCTATGTATATGGATGGTTTAGATGCACAAAAAGATTGTGCATATTTTCATCTGGCCTTTATTGTATTCACTTTTTAAACAATTTGGAAAAAAGAGGGTATTTTGAGAATCACTACTATTCCCACACTGCTTCTAGGATTTTGTAGAAACTTGTAGGCTAGATATATTTTTAATGTAAAGGCACACTTTTTTTCTTTTTCTGGTTCATCTGTGAGAACATTTCATGAAGAATTATCATAAGTAGGGGTATTCTGGAACTTAAGATATTTGTTTCTTGTTCCCTTATCACTGCATGTATAATGTTATTAAGAAAACTTTGTACACTATGTTTGTGGTTGGCATAAAAATATGCAATAAATGTTTACTTTTTTGCTCTGATTCATTGTTGAGAAATTGTGTGACAATACTGTCCAAAATGCAAGGCATGCATTTTGAGAAATGCTTTTATCATTGCTTTTCCTCTCACAACTGGAAGGATTCTGATGGATTGATATGTGGGTTGTGTATATATTCAATAAGCTTTTTACTGCTTTTCCTGTGATATTTCTGGGGAACATTTGTTGAAAACAGGTGGTGTTTGGAGAATTCAGCTCTTTGTTAATTCTACTCCCCCATTGCTCTAAGTATTTTCTTGAAACTTTCCAACCTTGGTGCTTAATGTAGGTGACAAATATGGTTTTGCTTTTTTGATAGGTCCTTTTGTGGGAACTGTGTTGATTCATTATTGTAAAAAGGTAAAGTTGGAGAATACAGTTTGTTATTTAATATCTATGCAGGTGTATGCAGATATTACTGATAGACATAGATGTACAGGGAACTTTCTGATATTTTATTATTTTAAAGGTTTCATGAGAGGAGAATGTATGTTTTCTCCTATGTAAGTAAGACAGCTTTAAGAATACGTTACTGAATTGATCGTGCTTATATTTAGTATTTATGTGTCTTCATACACTTTTTTAAAGACTTGCCATTCATCAGCATGGTCACATGTTTTTATCATTATTACTCTATGTCTTTCTTAACTAACTGGATGAGATGAATAGTTTGACCTTGCATCAATATCCAACATTATTATTATGTTTATGAAATTTTTGGTCGATATTTTATAATTCCATGCACATTATCTCAGTAGATACAATCAAAGAAGAAAGTGGACCTGAAATCTAAATTCATTTATTTTGTTACTTAACAACTGATGCTTCATAACCTCAAAATATAAAACATGTTAATTGCTTAGGATTTCAAGCTATAAAAATGATTGTTTACAAGGTTACTCACATACCTTTACACAGAAAGTTTTCAAAGTCATAAGGGTAATATCAGTTGACCCATTTTGCCTACATTTCAAGGTGAAGTTGGCAGATAGGAGAACATTTTCAAGGTTGAGCAGATTTTCAGGATGAAATGAAGAAATGGCAAAAATATGCACACAAAATGGAAAGGGTATAATTATTCTTTGGAAACCAGCTAAAAATGTTTTGTTGTTGAAATAAATGGAACATATATAATTGATTACTTAAAAAGGTCCAAAAATTGCAAATGATGCAGTTATTCCATTGAAACAATATGAAGATTATTGTTGAAATTGAAATTTGGCTGACAGTACAATTTGTATTTTTACCATTAAAGGAAATATTGGATATTTTTGCTCAGAAATTTAAACAAGTTGACAAATATAGGTCTGGAGAAGAACATTATAAATATTGTCAAAGAAAGTGGGTTTATCAGAATCATTGCTGACATAACACTTCAAGTGGTGTTTATGACACCGTGGTGATTTTAGAGAGCAGAAACAACAAGAATAAGAAATGCAAGTAGTAAATGCATCAGTTCTGCCACATGCAATAAATGCAACAGAAAAAAAAATCATTGGTTAAATGGAACTGCCTACCAGAAAATGCCAATGAGGCTAAGAGCACGTTCATTTGATGACACTCGGCCTTTATCATAATGGTTGAAATTTAAAGGTTAGGGTTATTGCTCATGAAAAAGTTATCTGATAATATAGAAAAAAATTATCTGATAATATAGAAAAACTATAATATGACAAGGTGATCAATGTAGAATCACAAGAAAAAGCAAAATGTGCCTCCTGTATTGAAAAAGGGAACAAAGAAAACTACAACAACTTTCATTTGTATTCCAACCTAGAAGGAAAATTGATGAAATGAACAAGCGAAAGTTTTAAGAATCTCATGAGCAGAAACTTTAGGATTCATTTAGAAGCTCTGAAAATCAATACATATATGATGTAGGAAATGATCAAGATTTTTATAAATTCTTCAACAAGATCAAACAATACATAAAGAAGATAAGTCGATAGATTCTGGTTCTAGTTGCTTTAAGCCCAATATATGCAACCATAATGAAAACAAAAGAGAGACTGAGCTTTAGAAATAGATATCACAGAATTAGGCTTTAAACACAATAAACAGTAATCAGAGCAAAAATTAACTGTGATTTGAATGGAATTGCTTGACAGATTTTGGTCAGGAAATAAGTCAAAATACAAAATATGTCTTTTGGTCAAATAGGATATTTTTAAAGACAGGAATATAATACAAATACTTTCCAAAATGAATAAAAAGCAGGATTTTAGTCTTAGTATTCACAACAACAAAAATTAATATTAGAAATTATGTTGAAATTAACAAAGATATCATCCATAGGGAGCATCTTAACATAACCTTGACACTGATTTCATAGAAGCACAATATCAAACTAGAAGTCATTGATCAACTTGAATATGAATTCAATATATATCTAACTGTCTGATATGAAATTACACAATTCATAAAGGCAGTTACAGTTACAGCAGGATGAAACTACTATCATGTAGACATGATCGCTGTGTTTAATGGAAATAAATAATGGTGTGGATCAATGATTAACAAGTTGGTGTCATCTCAAGGAGGTCTTTAATAAATTGTGAATAATTCAGTGTCCTAGGAGGATTTTATCTTCATATCCAATCCATGCATTGAGACTTTGGGCCTGTAGGATACAAAGGAAGATGTCATACTAAAAATTTTGTCAAGCAAAATGCATATAATTACATAAATTGTAGATGATAAACTTAGAAAAATTAGTCCTTATAAGGTGATATTCAAGAAGGAAGATAAAAAAATTAATGTTATCAGTGGAAAGGACATTGAAACTATTAAATTATGAAACCACGTTTATTCTTTACAATGAATGTTCAGGTGTCCTGTACATGATTCATGTGATCTGAAATATAGATATCTAAAGAATACACAACTTATCCAAAATTTATCAAGTTATGATTCTTGTATGTTTTTCAAGACATTCTTGAAAAATAACAATAATAATAATAATAATAAAGACTTTATTTAGAGAAGGTAACTTAATTAATTACAGAACTAATCTACCTTGAGGCATTCTATCTGTTATGTACAATATTTACAGTATATATAACATGATGTGGAGAATCCCAGGCTTGACACTAAATAATTAAGTAATTTTAAAATTCAAAGTATCAAGCCTGGAACACATGCACAGGCATCTGTGAAAACATAAAAATATATAAAACATAAGATGTCATCCTGCATTGAAAAATTCAACTATGAAAATGATGCAAAATTACAGAGAAGAAGGCGTTATTTTTTTACTAATCTCATAAGAACTGTTCAATTTTCTAAAGATTTCATCCATTTGAGACATTGATTATGAAAAGAAGAAATGCTAGGAGCCTGCCAACTGATTAAGAATTAAAAACAATACCAAATTATGATAAAATATTTTGTTATAGTCCATAGATTTCAAATGTAGGGCAAAAAAAGTTTTAAAGAGGACAATCAGATTCCTAAATAGTTTAAGGTTCATGGAAAATCATTAGAACAACCTTCCAACAATGTCAATAATGAAATGTTCATGGTTCTAACAGTCTTGTCAGAAGGTGCCAGGCTGTATACATTCCTACCAAGAAGTTATGAAATACAACCTAATACATTAGGAAAATGATGACAATTATGAGGCAGTTTTATTAGATATAGATTTATAGATATCAACACTGCCACATGATTGTTTCAAGGCCTGCATATTGTTTCAAGGCCTGCATATTAGTGCATGGAAAAACAATTCCACAACAATATGATCTTCCTCCATCAGAGGGTCAATAGTTAGTGAGAAAAGGTTGACAAAATCAACAGTACCTAAGTTATTGCCCATATTAAAAAATTAAAATGGCCTTTCATTCATGATCTAAAGTTCTGTGTTTGTAACTAAAAAAGCTACTTTATTACTATAATAAGGTTCAGTTTAGAAATTAAATGTTCAAAAATGCAGGAATACACTGTCAGCATGTGATTGGTGAACAGATGGCACATCTCTATATTGGAACAGAATATTAGTCTCCTGGTAAAGTAGTATGCATAATTTGTTAGCAGTATCTATCAAAATTACATTGTAATGTGTTAGAAGTCATTTTCTGCTTTATATATTGTTTTACATAAAGGTTTTCTATTTAAGAATAATGACAGTATGGTCAGAAAATTGCCTATATTGGATTTTGTCAAATATAATAAAAAGATTTCTCTATATGCTGTAAGCAACACCACATATCTTGTGAGGATCTTTCAATTACATGATTTAAATGTAAGTGAAATGTATGCTTGGTTTAACTTTTCAGTCGTCCTATAGGAGATATCAGAATTCCTTCTGTTTTTAGACTCAGTGTAATAAATACTTTGTTTCCCATTTTGATCGGTTGTTGCATAAGTTCTTTGTGTAGGAGAATATTATACAAGTGTTGAAATCATATGTAAAATACTTTTACAAGACGGGGTCGATTATAATTAGATTACCATATTTGATCTTCACAAATTGTACTAATTTAATGTTATTTATCTTTATCATTTTGGAAATTGGACTGTGATATGTTATCCTTTTTGTTCTGTCCATAATATTGTTGAATCGTATATTTATCCATAAATGGTATGTGTGATTATTTCCCAAAAGCGGCTGTTGTCCTTTATTGAAAACTGAAACTGTTAACCTGGCTGAGAAAATAGTCTTAGACCCATAGCTCACATGACAATTATTAAAAAAATATTTAAAGTATTAAACCACAAAAAGATCATATGATTTGGTAATCAGTTTACTTTGAAGAGTCTATATTCAGACATGTGTCTTTATGCTTTTACAGAAACTGTCAGCTTTTATTTACACCTTAAAAGCTTTACTTTTGTGTGTCTTTTTTATACGCTATTAGGCCATCATTGGATGCCTAGGAACTTTTGAAATGTTAGCTGTCAATCAGATAACCATCTATATAGTTCATACACTTGTTAACTAGTTTTAGAAAACAGTTGAACTATGTACTTCGGTTTAGTGCAGGATCCAGTTTCTCCGACTAACATAATGAGGCGAGGCAGCATTTTGTTCTCATTCCTTTCGTAAAATATGCATCTACCATTTAAATAGTAAGTTAAGCCAATGCCAGGTACATTAATTATTTGACATGTTCAATTTTGCTGATGTAATAATAATAATAATAATAATAATGCTTTATTTATAGAGGGTAACTCATTACAAGGGCTATTCTCCCCTGAGGCCCTCTAAGGAGAGTATAGCAATGCACAATATATGAAGATTGCAATAATTACTGTTTATTTTAACATGTTTAGTATTAAAATACTAAATTCCATTATCTTTTAGAAGCACATACATGTTCATAATATCTTTTCTTAAATACTCAGATATCTTCAGCAGATTTTACTTGTAGTGGAAGCTTGTTCCATATAACTGTACCAGAGTATTGGAAGCTCATTTTAAATTGTTCTGTTCTTGGTTTTGGTGGCAGAAGGTTTCCATGTGATATTGATCTCAACTGGTATTGTGTTGAAAAAAGCCTGAATAAGTCCTGAAGATACTCTGGTGCAGTTCCATGTAAACATTTATATAAAAGAACTGCCTTGTGAAAATCTGTCCTGTCATATTTTGTGAACCATTTGAGTTCTGTAAATAATGCTTTTGAGGGATGATCAATAGATGCATTTAAAATTACACATGCTGCTCGTTTCTAAAGTTTATAAATCCTGTCAAGCTCAGATTTAGCACAGTTTCCCCATACCTTTGAACAATAATCCATTGTTAGAAGAATATATGACTTGTAGTATAGATTTAGAGTTTCCATAGGTAAATATTTCTTGATTCTGCTGAGTAGGGCAATTTTGGATGAAAGTTTTTTACAAAGATTACCATTTTGGTCATTCCATAATAAATTATTATCTGCGGTCACACCTACAAGCTTTTCATGTTTGACATTTTCTGATGGCTGATTATTTATTGCAAGAGATAGCTCTGGGTTCCCTGATTTGTGTAGCTTTTGTGATGTCCCCAAAATCATAAATTTTGTTTTACCTTCATTAATTACCATCCTGTTTTGTTGTGCCCAGTTTTGGACTCTAATAAGGTCTGAGTTTCATCTCATTTGGATAACTTCAGTATCAGAACTAGATGTATGCAAGGTTACATTGTCTGCAAACAAATCTGTGTTTGTGGATTCCTTATTTAATGGCAGATCATGGATATAGATAAGGAAGAGGAGAGGACCCAAAACTAAGCCTTGAGGGACCCATGAATGAATTGTGCGAGTTTGAGAGCTAATATTGCCAATGCTTACTTGTTGAGACCTTTGGTTTAGGTATGATCTAAACCAGTTTAAAGAAGGATTGTCGAACCTGTAACAGTTCAACTTTTGCAGCAGAATTTCATGATCAACAAGATCAAAGGCTTTCTTGAAGTCAAGGAAAACAATCCCAGTCATATGTCAATTATCCATTTCTTTCAGCCAAAGATCAATTAATTTGATAAGTTCTGTTTGGCATGAGTGGTACTTTCTAAATCCTAATTGTGCTTTATGAAATAGAGAGTATGTTTTAAAAAATATATAGACCTGAATGGCTACATGCTTTTCAAATAATTTTGACAATACAGGTAGAATTGATATTGGTCTGTAATTCCCTGGATCCTCCTTCTCTCCTTTCTCAAAGACAGGTTTAACCTTTGCATATTTCAGTGTTTCTGGAAAATTACCACTCATTATACTTAAGTTTATGATATGCGTTAGTGACTTTGTTATTACTGGTGCAACAATTTTAAGAATTTGTGGACCAATACCATCCAATCCAGAGGATTATTAATATTCACTTAATTAGCATATCAAAAACATCAGCTTCACTAACATTAGCTATTGAAAAATAATTATCATCAGGAATTTTAGTTTTTATAAAGAACAGAAGAGCATCCAGTTCAATTGGGCTGTTAGTCTGGTTCTGAATACTGTTACTGGAGATGCTTATGAAGAAATTGTTGAATATTTCCACAATGTCTTGTACAGATGTTGCTATATCATCATTTTGCTTAAGTCTAGGGGGAAGACAACTGTTCCTGGGTGGGTTTAGCTCTTTTAGATGCTTCCACAATGTCTTGGTACTCTTACTTTCATCAATAGCCTGTTTATAGTAGTTCTCTTTTGCCTTATCTATCAGGTGCTTAGTTTTATTCCTCCACTTTCTATAGCTTTTCATGTCTTTATAAATATATATATATATATATATATATATATATATATATATATATATATATATATATATATATATATATATAATAATGAGGACTTTGTATAGCACATATTCTTTAGAAGCTTTAAGCGCTTTACAACATTAGACAACACCTGTAAGATCAAAAACATATATAATGGTATGATTACAAAAACAAACACCGTAAAATTAGAAAACATAAAAAACATGCTGAAAATATTAAAGGTAGGAAACATTATTAGGTCTTTAAGTTTGTTCTTGCAGTCGAAATAAGTGAATTTTAAGAGCACTCTTGAATGGGATCACTGTGTCTTTGTGTCTAACTTCAGTGGGCAATTCATTCCATGTTGCTAGGACCTGGTATGCAAAAGAACACTGTCCATACAACTTTGTTTTCATAGTGGGAATAATGAGTATACGATTGTCAGAAGAGGAGTGTAAGTATCTTGCTGGTGCGTACACGTGGGTGAGGTCGAATAGGTATGTTGGACTGGAGTCTGTCAGTGAAACATAGCACAGAGAACAAATTTTATGTTTGATTCTGAATCGAATGGAGAGCCAGTGTAGGGTACAGAGCAGCAGGGAAGTGTGCTCTGATCGCGGTACTCTAAGTATGATCCGAGCAGCTGTGTTTTTAAGTTTCTGGAGTATATATTGAGATGAACCAGACAGAATTGAGTTACTATAGTCCAGTCTTAAAAGTACTAATGAACACACAAGTGTTTTAGTGGCATCAACTGAAAGATAT
The DNA here is from genome assembly GCA_028554795.2 of Sinohyriopsis cumingii. Lineage (NCBI taxonomy): Eukaryota > Metazoa > Mollusca > Bivalvia > Unionida > Unionidae > Sinohyriopsis > Sinohyriopsis cumingii. Next base: position 67,920,545 of record CM068834.1, on the reverse strand, counting down.
TTGCAAATGGAGCTGATACGTCTCAGCTCAAGATATGCAGCCTTGCATATGTTCATGACATGTTGGTGCAGTTTGAGAGTACTGTCCAGAGTAACACCTAGGTTTCATACTGATTGTGTGAATTTAATGTTGTTGTCGCTGATATTTATTGTTTGAGGTAAAGGAGGTGAATGAGAAAGTCTTTGTGTTGTGATCAGAATGGCCTCAGTTTTATCATCATTCATCTGCAGCTTGTTACATGTCATCCATGATTTAACATCAGAAATGCACCTCTCTACACTTTGGATGGTAGCATCAACTTCAGTTGGGTGGCTAGATTTGTATATTTGGGTGTCATCAGTGTACAATTGGTGAGACACTGGATGATGATCTATGACACTTGAGAGTGGCTGAGTGTACAGAATGAAGAGGACAGGTCCAAGAACAGACCCTTGTGGAACACCACAACATAGATTAACTGGGATGGAGTGTATTACATTTGTGGACACAGTTTGTGTCCTGTTGACCAAGTAGGACTTGAACCACAGTAAGGCTGTATCATGAATGCCAAATACATGCTGGAGACGGTGAAGTAATATATCATGGTCTATTGTGTCAAATGCTGCAGACAAATCAAGGAGGGTGAGGACCGTAATCTTTCTGCAATCCAAAGCAGAGAGAATGTCATTAACTACTTTTAGAAGAGTTGTTTCAGTACTGTGGCAAGGGCAATATGCAGATTGTACATTGCTAAAAAGACTGTTTAAATTCAGATGAGATACAAGCTGGGATAGAACAACCTTTTCTAAGATTTTTTATATGAATGGGAGATTAGAAACTTTGCAGTAGTTCTTTAAATCGTTATGGTCTAGTGTTGGTTTCTTCAGCAGAGGCTTTACAATGTCAGTTTTGAAAAATGATGAGAATTCCCATGATGAGAGAGAGGTGTTAATAACATCAATTAGTGAAGGCAATACTGGATCTAAGCGCTCAAGCAGCAGTGATGTTGGAATTGGATCAAGTTCACATGACTTTGGTGCACTCTTCATCAGGATTGTATGTACGAAATCCATAGAGACAGGTTCAAATGCTGCTAATGGCTGCCCTGCAAATTCTGTATCCCATCTGTATGATGACGATGAATCAGTTGAAATTGTGGTGTCAAGCTTATCTCTAATGGTTTGTACTTTGTCATGGAAAAAATTTGCAAACATGTCCAGAAGTTCGACTGGAGAGAAGGTAGTTGGAAGTGGTGTACATTTGTTCCTTGACATAGCTTGTTAGTAATCTTGAAGAGCTCTTTGCAGCTGGAACTTTCCATGATCTTAGTAGTGTAGTGGGCGGATTTCGCTGCATGGACTATATTTGTGACATTCTTTTTAGTGGCTTCATAGATTTGCTTATGAACAGTGAATCTGGTGGAAAGCCAAAGTCTCTCAGCTTTACAGCGGTCTCTTTTAACAGTGCAAAGCTAGTCCCTAACACTGTTATACCATGGAGAACACTTTTGAATTGATACTCTGCACTTGGTAGCTGGGGCATGTTTGTCGAGCAATGAAGCAGGCAGTTATCGAGTTGTTCTGCTGACTAGGAGGTAAGCAAGTTGTTAGGTTTGCTTGGACGTCATGCATTAGTTTGGTTCTATTTATCATATGGAGGTTTCTCTTAGTAGCAGATAAAGGTGGAGGGCTAGGAACTGATACGTCAAGATGGCATATAATGCAGAGGTAGTCTGATACAAGTTCATGGGATACCAGGGAGGATGGTAGAATGTTATCATCATGTCTATGAAAAATCCAGTCTAAAATGTGACCATGTTTATGGGTGGGTTGGTTAACTGACTGAGGTTGAAAACATTTCTGGAATCTAGGAGTTTTGATGTGTTTGGGTTTCCAGGCCCGTCATAGTGAAAGTTGAAATCTCCAAGAATAATCAGGTTGCCACCTATCAAATTTCCATATTCCAGGAGATTCGAAAACTGCTCCGAAGAGAGATTCAGTCAGCGTGTTTTTTCTACTAGGAGGAGGGCAGTATAGGCAGAAAAAATGGACCGACCTTTGCTCCAGTGTAGTTAATATTAATATTGTAATACAGTGTATCAACATCAGCACTTGGGAATATCAGTCATTTGTGTTTCATCCTTTATCCCAGAACACCGCCTGATGGCAGGATAGTATTGTTGATCACTTTGTTGATCATTCCAGTTATCTCTAAAGCACTGAATATGTTCCAGACCTATCGAGTAGGAAACTTTCTACTTTCCAACTTTCCATGTCTCTGCCAGCTCTGCATACTTATATTAACTTTCAGCACTACTGATGGCATGCAATCCTTGCATTGTGGCAATCTTGCTAGGTTCAATGACTTCTTAGGTCACAAAGTTGGAGCCCTTGTATAATTCTGGATATCATCAGATAAAATGCACACACAGAAACTGTGTCATTGCTGTTTCTGTGTGCTTATTCATGTCATGCAGTGTATCATCCTCAGCTTGTTAAGGATAGCCATTATACTACTCATCATTTGACAGTGTAACTTTGCTGCATCAGCTGCTAGCATTGACCTTGGTACAGTTGATAGCTCTTTATCACTACATTTTCCTTTAAGTTGATTTCAGACATCCGCATGTGTGCAAAAAGATTTGACTTCCATCAGCTCAGGGGCTGTTCATTCTCAGTTGCTTCCCTATGCATAGATAAACTTGTCTTGAACAAAGAAGCACTTGGTGAATGCCTTCAGATATACTTTACAGTCACCTGTTTCGACAGACTTGATGAAAGGTATGATCTCCATGACCATCCCCGTATACTGATGAATCTCAACTGGTCATGGCTGGCTGCCATTCTAAAAATTAAATAGAGCCAAATCTTCCATTACTTTCCAGAACTTTATGGGTTGCACCATTTATAAGAGTTCTTGTAGTATCTCATTACTGCTATCATCTGCACATGATTGATCAAGACCGTTCAAGATTTTAAGCTAGCAGATCCTGTTTCCTAGTACAGCAATAACCAGACCTGTATGGTGACCTTGTTTGCCTCTATTTCCCTCTGTTCTGTTTTACTGTCATGGGTCCATACAGATCGGCCTCAATTCAGCAGAAGTCATTTCTGCTGTTCTCTATTGAAGTTGCAATGCAGCAAAGCCTTCCCATAATTATGTGACGGTCACAAGAGTATCACGTAATATGTGGCTTTGCACTAGCTGGAGATTCTTTGCAGGCTGTAGAGCCTGTTGTGAAATGAGATGACAGTCCTGTGATCAGGGCCCACTACATTTTTGTTGATGCCTTGGGACTGCATGAGCACTATCAGTAGAGTCTGCCACTCATGTGCAGGCGAGGCAATAACTGGTTGAGTGACAATTCATGTGGTATCTTAGCACCTATAATTGAGTGGTCTGCAGGCCATATATGATGTCTAAGAAGGAACTGCATATTCCCTAATCACAGGTACTTACCTCACTCTAACCAGAGTTTGTTCTATAAGTTATGCAACCTCTGAAGGGCAGACATCCAGTGGTGGCTATATGTCTTCTTTCAGACTGAAAGAAATATAGACGTGACTTGGTAGATTGGCTGTTGACTTGGGGCAGTCCAACAGTGCAGTAAGTATGCTTGGCAATTCCTTTCTTGCAGTGCCACAGAGCTGGGTCAGTGAGCTCAAGCTTTGAAACCTCATCTTCAGGCTGACATGCTTGGTAGACAGTCAGGGCAGGATATGTTTCCCATCAGGGGTGTCTTTTACAAAGCTAACATGGGTTGGGGTGAGCATGTAAATGTCATCATTGACCAGTATTCTCTGGACTTCAGTTGTAGCTACAGGCTCGTCCACTGAAATCATAAACCTATGCCATTAATTTTCTTAGCTTTACGAGTGGCTACTTAAAGTGACATGTAAGAGTTCTTTGGCATACATGTTAGTTGCTGGGCTGATTGTAAGCTTCAGTATCTTCTTTTAAAGCGTGCTGTAACAGATGAATTTCATGTTGCAAAGTGAAAGGTGTTAGTTGTGTCACTTACTATTTGTTGTATAGAATTAAGCTGCTTCTTGGTGTAGTAACTAATTAAGGTGGTTGCTATAGTGTTTTATCAAAATATATTCAACTGTGGCTCATTTGGTGACAACAAAAGGCCTTAAAGACAGCAATATTACCACTTATAAAGTACAGTAATATAAATTGTTTCAGCTACAGAAACTTATATAATGTTTTGCATGTTTTGATCTCACATCGTCCTACTCTTTTAGCCTCTCTCTTTTTAATATTCGGAATTCTTGTGAATATTTCCCAGAGTGTATTCCAATTTGAATTCAGCATATAGTTTTCTTCTTTTGTGAACTTAATGTCCCTGATAATCTGTCAATCTTTGAAGTTTCTTCATTTATTTCCTTCAACTGTTTGTTTATTTTACAAGGAATTTATAAGCAAGCATTTAAGGCTTTTTGCAAATTGATCTATGCCATATACCAATAAACCTTTACATGAACTCAAAAATGTGTAAAAGTTTTGTTGAAAGTAACAGTAGTCAAATTTGAGTAGTGAATTCAAAATGAAATGGTAGAACATGGTGGATACTAATGTACAACAAGAGAAATAACTGTTTAATGCTACTTGTGAATATATTGCAAGTTCTGTCTAAAGAAATACATGATAAATTAAAGAGAAGAAAGCAAAGAACGTTTGAATACTGCAAACTTTACATAAACGGACACCATGATGATGAAAATTTCATAATAGTTAAGTGGGGAATAGTTTATACAGTATTTTGCAGCAACAGAATGTCAGGTACAATGTTCAAAATTGTTGATTTCTGCAGTAGTTGTCTAAATTTTAAAAGAACCTGAATTTGTTAATTTTTTTTTTTTTTTACTGAAGTAGGACATTATTTTTTATACTTCTATTGAGAGATCTGACCCAGAACAACATAAATTATTCTTTACTGGACATACACACCATGTTTGCAGGCTTGTAAAGATAGGTCTGATACTGTTAATTTGCAGTGGAAAAGAAAAGCATTATAGGTTTTGATTGATGAGATTTGGATAACATGCTTTAGTATCCTTTATGAATTATTTTGTTACCCAGACAGATACTCCAGTAATGATAACAGTTGTTTGCAGCTGTTGTTGCAAATGGCATGTCTGATATCAAATAGTGTTCAAAAGTTTAATGTTTTTTTTTTTAATGTTTAATGTAGATGTGTCTTTTTGCATTCATTTCTAAATGAAGATTTTGAAACATTTTGCACTATGATTGCCTTTTCTGTGTGCAAAATAGATTTCATCCTGATGCAGCCATACAAATCTCGATCCTTGTCTAAATAGAAGATATGTTACCTGAGTAACTGAAGTTATTCTTATTTCATTGAATGAATTCACCATTTGATAGCATGCATTAAATGTGATGCACATCATAATATAATAAGCAGTGTTTGCTGTACTTAATGCATCTAAGCATATAGTTTTTGAAGATACTTGGTACATTGAACATACTTGGTACATTGAACATACTTGGTACATTGAACATACTTGGTACATTGAACATACTTATATTCCTCTATTTCCAATGCACATAATGGTGATGGTAAAACTATACAGCAAAATAATATAACCATCTTGACATCTGTACATTGACATTTCAACAACCCAATGGTCATGTTTCCATTATCAGCTAACATAAGATGGATTTTGGACTGTTTCAAAATAGATTATCTAGATAATAGTGAAATTAAGCAAAGTCATTATTGATCTTCTTACAATATAAAATTTCATCCTGTTTTATCTTTTACAATAAATATTTTCATTTGTTGAAAATGAATGGTTGGAAAGGTTTGTGCCTGCTTTTATGAGTGAAGCGAAGTTATTATTTTTAAATTGCCAAGGCTAAAGCCATACACAATAGGTAACACTATATGGGTCAAGAAAATGCATCTAGAAAGGTATTTTTGGTGCACACAATTTTGTAACAACTATTAGACAGATTATTGCGTTTGAAAACGATTATTCAAGTATTCGCAAAAATGTGTAGCGTACATTAGCATATCTTTACAAAAGAAAAAGAAAACCCACAAAAATTGTATATTTTGTATATGTGTCTTGCATGCAACTGTCTCTAAAGGTTTTGATTGTTGTCACGATAAATTGTAATGGGATTTACTGAGTATGAAATGGTAATAGATACAATTGATTGATGTTTGTTATGGCATACATTCATAAGAGACAATGTTAGCACTTTTGGTAAATGCATAGATAGCTAGTTACAAATCTGTTAAATGCTGTATGGGATACAGTAGTATGGATTCTGCTTTCTTTAATTTATTATTTTTATTTGAAGAAAGGATAACATCTCACACCAATATTATTTACATTCTCCATCATTGAGTTTTAATTCAGGTGATGTATTTTCAATAGAAGAGTTAAATTTTTCTTATCTTATTGCATGCTGCTGTAATCTTTGCAAGAATGCAGAATGCTTTTTAAAATGCATTAAATGGCATAGAACTCAATTGCAATTATTTGAAACTAATTCGGTTATAGAGTTTCAGAAATGTCAGATTCAAATGTTTTGTGGTCAAACACTGCTAGTAAATTAGAATAGTTCAAGTATTTCATATTGCAATTATACAAGAATGATTCCCTGTCTATAACACGGAAACTAGTAAATCATCAAGACAATTTGGCTGCTTTTAATTCATGTTATGTTATTTGTTTAGGCTCGAATAAACAGTAACATAAGAAAGAGTGAAAACAACAAGCTTTGAGAAATATAACAAATAATTTATTTCCCTGGAAAAATTCTGTAAAAATGAAAATATATGAACTTACGGTTTCCAGAATCAAATCCAAAAAATAATCCATGAATAAAGTTTTAGAAGTCCTATTATTGAAATGTTCTAATGATTCCAAGTTTGAGTCCCAAATCCAAGATGGAAGGCGATGACATATGCTGTAACCTGTACTGTGCTGAAGTCTACAGTTCCTTGCAGAAAAAATAATTAATCCTCCGGTTTTGGAAATTCAAATAAATCTTTTTAGAAGTGTCTTTGTTCAAGAATTCTGTATGAGCACAAAATATTTTTGAAAAACGAGTTAATCTTTTAGAATCCGAAAAATTAAAATAAAACTCAAAACCTCAAAACTTGTCACAACTGAAAAAAACAACTTGACATCAAGTGTTTAAAAGCCTCAAAACTCTCTGAGATCGGGGCCTTGAGTGGTCGAGTGGTCTAAAGCGCTCTCTGTTACGGATCACTGCCATCTCACCTCTGTCTGTGTGGGTTCAAGTCTCGGATTCTGACATGTGGGTATGTGAGAAAGCTTGCCAGTAGCTTCTCGAGGGTCAGTGGTTCTTTCCAGGGATTTCCCGGGTTCTTCCTCCACCATTAATACTGGCCGCCATGTATAGCCTATCATGTGCTGAAAAATGGCATTAAACCCTACAACAACAACAACTCTCTGAGATCTCTCTCTCTCTAAACATCACTGTTAATATTCTGCAATTTTGGAAATGCCTAATTGAAAAATAGAGGATCATGTGATCATGTTTACATAAAAATCACATAGCTCCTGTATACCCTTGATAAGAAAAAATCATTTTACTGCGAGATTAAAAGTTATTTACTTGACCCTCAAGCAAGGCCAGGAACTAAGTCATAAGTAGAAACAAGTGTTTCTATTATTAGGTATTTATGGAATCATTCAGGTCGAACTGAATTTTCTGGAAAAATTGTATATATATATCTGGTGGTTTACCATAATACAGTTTGGTATATAATCTATGCTGACCATTGCGGCAGACAGGTAAGTATGCTGATTATAACAAAATAGTTCCAAACATTTGGCCCTTTTATTAATTTTTTGTTCTTCTTTTTTTGAGAAATTGAATATGAATGTACATGCTGAAAACTTTATACTGTCATCAGGCCATTTAAATTTTTAAGGGAATTCCAGAAGTAATCATTGGTTTATTTAAATATTAATGATGATAAACATAAGCATGCAACAGTTTATATATTTCTAGCTCTATCAGGTGATATTGTTAGGTTATGTTATTTTGAAATAATAAGATTATTGAATATAAAGTCTTATTGAGAATGCCTTTTGTGCATATGTACAATTGTGAGTATGGTCATGTGTGTCACTGTGTCTAACCTGTATTAGTGGTTTTGCAATCAAAGCTTAATCATGAGCAACTAAACTGTTTGCATTGTGAGAAAATAATTAGAATGGCTTGAATAAAATTAATGCAAATACCAAAATCCTTAAATGCAAAACTGTTTCTTTTGGTATCATTTTTATTTTCAGGACCAGAAACAATTTGATCAACAGTCAAGTCAGAGGGAAGAATGTAATGAAGTATTAGAAGCTGTTCTAAATCAGCATGATAATTTTCAAGCTGAAAAGCGGAAACTGTGTGATGAGATTAGTAAATTAGAAGCAGAAAAAGAAAAGCTATGTCAAGAACTATTGCAAGAAAGGAAAATTGCAGCAGAAACCAAGGCTGCATTAGAAAAGGCAAATGAAGTGTAAGTACATGTGGTTTATTTTTAGAAAGATCAAAAAGAATGAATAACATTTCTGAATAATTACAGATCACTGGAATATTTTTAGCAAAGTCCAGTGACTTCATAGTGTGCCATGCCAAATCAAATAAATTACAAGTATTTGTTAATACCAGAATTACTATCAACATTTGCCTGCATTATTTTAATTGTAACCAAGGATGTACTTTGGTGCTGAGACCAAGAAATCTGTGCTTAAGAGACATATCATGATTGTGGAAGCATGGTGTTGTGTGACAACAAGTATAGTAGGAACAAAGTTGGCTACCTCCTGTCCATTATATTGTTTTGATACACAAATTATGGCTGAATGTGGCAGATTGTTATGTCCACCATCTGTTGAACTTAGTGTACACGTTGGTCACACTTCTGTTTGTCAATGGCTGCGACTAATCAGTGAGTAAGAATCAGAGTGAAATGTGTTAATGGTTATAATATTCAGAATACTGACAAAACACAGACTGGATATCAACTTTAAGCAAATTTCTTCATGTTTAAGCCAACTAGTTGTTCATGTATTCTTCTCAGTATATTTTGATATTGTTATACATGTCTGCCTGTCAAGGAATATTACGTATGTAATTCTTAATAAAGTTCTGTGTTCTTTGCAGATTATAACTAGAATTTATGTCGAAATAATTTTTGTCAACTTAAAGTGCTTCTCATTAATGTAGGAGGTCTTGATGCACAACAAAATTTTCCATAAATGTCACTTTTGCATTTATTCTTTCATTGATTTAATTATTTAATTTAAAATCTGATTCCAGAGAAGAGGATTTAACATGAAGGGCTATTGTAATACGTAAACTGCTAATCCACTGGACATTCCGACTTGGCATAGTCGTGATTAGTGCATCCTTTAATTAAAGCTAACCTTAATGCTTTAAAATATTAATTTGGTTGTAAATTTTATCTGTTATTGTTGGTCTTATAAGTTTCATTGTTTGTCCAATTTTTTCATACGCTTGGAAACTCTTCCAGACTGATGTTTACATGGTTAGTTACCATCCACGTAACTGCCTGGTTACATTCTTATATCAAACCTTTATGGGCTCAAAAACAGACTTAATTTATAAAATGAACTGTCCTTCTGACTAGGGCTGAAACGTTTACATGTGTCAATGGCTTAGTTTAGTTTGCTACCTGTAAAAATTTACAGAATTGCTAAGGATGGAAAGGAACAGACTAAGAAACTATCAATTTACCTTATATTACATATTTTAACATTTTTGCATAAGGTGATTGTTTAGTAGGATTTTTATAATAATCCTTTTCTTATAGTATTATCTATTATTTTTACAACTAATATAATATCACTAGGAAAAAAGTTGAAGTTGACAACAATTGGTCTCAGCCATTGTGTGAAACTTGTCAAAAATCCTGCACGCCCACAGGACCAGTAACCTGAAAATACTACTGGTCCTGTCCATAACCAACTGGTGCTGCATTTTGTCATAATGACTCAATGTTAATATCAGGTAAACATGAATATCATCTCTTAGTAATGTTATATATATATATATATTGAAAAATTTAAATAAAGAAAAAACACATAAGATATTTATGTCATATGTCAGATATATTATATTTTATTAAATGCAGCATAAAATGTCCACTGTTTACTGACCAGGACAATAATGCTCACTTATTTAGCTGATTCAGATCAATACATAACTCATGTAGAGGCTGGGTGTCGTAATACAACCACTGATGACCAGTCTGTGCTAAAATCTGAATAAGAATCAGGATCCTCATCCATTGACTTTTATTAATTACATTAATCAGAACTAAACCCAGCCTCCTGAGATGAGTCTGTGGTATCCACTGAACAGCTGCCCATGAAATTAGGTCTCCAGAAAGACAAGTACAGACGTGGAACATGATCAAATGCATCTGCATCAGCAGAATGCTGCTGAACAGTTATAGTTCATTTAGCTTAGCATTCTGGATTTTAACTAAGTGAATTTTTACATCAGCATGTTGAAATGTAGATAAATTTACGTAATTCGAATATCATCTGCCTCATCTGCTTTTCTTTAAACTAATTTAAATTTTACGTTATGTATGTTTATGGTATAATTTGTCTTAAGTGTAGAAAATGTTTATTTACCTGTGGTTCTCAATGGTTCCCATAACTGCTTAGTCCTGTATCAAAAATAACTTCAGGGCCAACATGGCTGATTACATGTACACATACCATTCTTGTTTCAGAATATATCGAACGAGTAATGTTGCCTTGTATGTGGATATATGTGTGCGTCAAAATCGTTTGTAGGTGAAACGAATTTGGTAGCTTTAGTAAGATTATGAGAAGCTTGCATGAAACTTCGTTGAGTGACAGTCTTGGATATCATTCGCAATGGTGGACTGAACGAGCTATAACAGCATTAATGTGGTCTTAGCATGCATCCTGTTCCCATATTCGAAGCAAAATTTGTAACCACACTATCATCTTTTTCATTATATTCTTTTTGAATGCATCTTTTTTTCCTTGGCTGTGTTTGATTTTTAGCATCTGGTATTATCCATGCATCCAAACACCTCATCATGGTGATATTAGAAATGGGAAGTGTCGTGTCACCTAACATCGCGTATATGCAGAAGAGTTTTTGTTTTTGTTACAATCATCTGGAGATTGCTGATTCAGTGAGAGTTATTTATTTATTAGTCATTAGAAACAATTCACCATTATTTACATTTTACTTGGTTTTGATGCTTCTTTTAATATAAAAAAGGAGAAAATTTCATTAAATCTACTTGATATGCCGAAATATGGACTTGCTACTCATTTTTTCCCCAATCTGAAGTGAAATAGGTTGGCATCCGACTGGCAGGCAAGTGACAATTTTGCATGCTGGTTAATAATAATAATAATAATAATAATAATGACCTTATTTAAAGAGGGTAACACAATTAGCTAAAAACTAATCTACCTTGAGGCCCTCATACAAAGGAATTTATTTATTTAAGCTGCATCTCTGAAGCCACTGGATATATTGGGTTTGGAAGAAGGAAATAGAGTGGGCATTTCTAATCTCAGCTGGAATACTATTCCAGAGCAGAGTTCCAGAGTATTGGAAACTTTTTTTAAATAACTCCTTATTTGGTTTGGGAATTTTATACTGTTTGGTAGACATGGATCGCAGGTGGGGAGTATTACCAGGTAGCCTATACTGGAATAGTGATTGTAAATATTCAGGAGCACTATTCTGAGATATCCTGTACATTAATTTGGCTTTTCTCAAACAGATTCGGTCTTTAATAGGTAATATTTTTAACCTACCAGCTAAACTTTCCTTGCTTTCTTTCTGGATTGATATTAGCCCAAATGCTCTTTTTTGAAGATGTGCCAGCTTTGCTATGTTTTTATCATTTGAATTACCCCATACTGTACTACAGTACAGTGAACATTAGATGACATTAAACATTGGTTCATTTACTGATAATGCTGGCAAAATTTCTTTGAACTACAGTATTTACCTTTAAATCTTTGAATAGTAACATTTTATTTTAAAGAAATATTGTTTCAAGTTTATAAGCCAATGCATGCTTTATTAGTCATTGTACAAAATCATCCCATGTGCATGGCCAGGCAGTCACTTGGTTCCCTTATAGAGTTTTTACATCATGTATGAATATGCTGCTACACTAGAAAACAATATCTTGACAGTCCTAGGTATATTTTACTGAAACTCATGTATTAAAATCTTAGAAAAGTTTGTTCTATCCCAGCTTGTATCTCACCTGAATTCAAACAGTCTTTTTATCAATGTACAATCTGCATATTGCCCTTGCCACATTACTGAAACTTCTCTTCTAAAAGCAGTTAATGACATTCTCTCTGCATTGGATAGCGGAAAGATTACAGTCCTCACCCTCCTTGATTTGTCTGCAGCATTTGACACAATAGACCATGATATATTACTTCACCGTCTCCAGCATGTATTTGGCATTCATGATACAGCCTTACTGGGTTCAAGTCCTACTTGGTCAACAGGACACAAATTGTATCTGCAAATGTAATACACTCCATCCCAGTTGATCTAATGTGGTGTTCCACAGGGGTTTGTTCTTGGACCTGTTCTCTTCATTCTGTACACTCAGTCGCTCTCAAGTGTCATAGATCATCATCCAGTGTCTCACCAATTGTACGCCGATGACACCCAAATATACAAATCTAGCCACCCAACTGAAGTTGATGCTACCATCCAAGGTGTAGAGAGGTGCATTTCTGATGTGAAATCATGGATGACATGTAACAAGCTGCAGATGAATGATGATAAAACTGAGGCCGTTCTGATCACAACACAAAGACTTTCTCATTCACATCCTTTACCTCAAACAATAAATATCAGCAACACCAACATTAAATTCACACAATCAGTATGAAACCTAGGTGTTACTCTGGACAGTACTCTCATATTGCACCAACATGTCATGAACATATGCAAGGCTGCATATCTTGAGCTGAGACGCATCAGCTTTATTCGTAAATATCTTTCAGTTGATGCCACTAAAATACTTGTGTGTTCATTAGTACTTTCAAGACTGGACTATTGTAACTCAGTTCTGTCTGGTTCATCTCAATATCTGCTCCAGAAACTTCAGAAAGTTCAAAACACAGCTGCTCGGATCATACTTAGAGTACCATGATCTGAGCACACCTCCCCACTGCTCTGTACCCTACACTGGCTATCCATTCAATCCAGAATCAAACACAAAATTTGTTCTCTGTGTTACGTTTCACTGTCGGACTCTAGTCCAACATACCTATCTGACCTCACCCATGTGTACACACCAGCAAGATACTTACTCTCCTCTTCTGACAATCGTATACTCATTGTTCCCACTATGAAAACAAAGTCATATGGACAGCGTTCTTTTGCATACCAGGGCCCAGCAACGTGGAATGAATTGCCCACTGAACTTAGACATAAAGACACTGTGATCCCATTCAAGAGTGCTAGCAAAACTCACTTATTTCGACTGCAAGAACAAACTTAAAGACCTAATAATGTTTCCTACCTTAAATATTCTCAGCATGTTTTTTAATGTTTTCTAATTTCATGGTGTTTGTTTTTGTAATCATATCATTATATGTTTTTTATCTTATAGGTGTTGTCTAATGTTGTAAAGTGCTTAGAGCTTCTAACGATTAGGCACTATACAAAGTCCTCATTATTATTATTTTCAACAAAGATGTGTCTTAAAATTTAGAAACTGAATCCTGTCATAATATGAGGTAAAGAAAATACAGCAAATGCAGCAATAGCATGCAAATTAAGTAAACCTAACATGTATAGTTTGGAAGAAATTGATTTTCTGATAATTTGGAATAAACATCATTTCGTGATTGTAAGCTGCATCTAAGTTAACTTTATGGATTTTATGAAACATTTCAGCAAAACTTACTACATTTTATTCCGATCAATCAAAAGGCTGTATTTTTTTATTTCTGAGCTAGCCTGAAGGAACATTTCTTACTCAGACTTTTGTCTCATAAGTTCAATTTGTTTTGTTTGTTAGTTTTCTCTCCATGACGATATGTTATATATATCTGTATTAAGTACTTGACCTTGTCCAAAATCAAGTTCATGTTGTGAATTGGTTTTGGAGATGACATAATTCATAGCTAATACTTTTTCCTATGATTGTGGATTAAGTATTCAGATTTTATTAATGTAAACATGTTTATTTCAATGTGATTCTAAAACATTGGAATCCCCCCATTAAATAAACTAGTGTACCTGATGTTTACCACATTCTTTATTATAATTTTAGTAACAGATTTTGTGTTTTTGTCAACCCAGAATGATTAAGAATGGACAAATTCACATATTATTTTTAGAAAATGCTAATTGCGACCTAGGTCAAGTAGAGGGCTTTATAATCTTGTTTACTTGCAAAATTACTCATTCCTGCAGTAGCATCTGAAGCAGAAATCAATTGTATCAGTGTGTTTAGTATTTGATTGGGTGTAATTATTTATTCAAATTATTATTCTCTGGAATAACAAAGTGCTCATTAATATTCTTGGATAGAAATTTTAACTTGGAGTTATAGTGAATTCAGACAAGGACAGATTATATTATTGTGATTTATCAAAAGACTGTTGGTACACCTCCATGTCACAGGCCAATACAGGCATTTCAACACATTCAACATTGGATCTTATTAGGAATACCACTGGAATTTAATTAGAACTTTATTCATTAGAACTGGCGACATAACTTTTTTGACTATTTAGGAATTAATTCACAATATTGTAAGTTCTTTTTAAATTTTCACTTTTATTATAGGGACATAAATTATTTGTTGAATTTTACAAAACTTGTTGGTTTTTACTCTTTTCTGTTACTTGATTTAAGACCAGAGAGGCATAACAATTGATTGAAGTTTTATGACCTGGTCACTGATTTCCCAGACATCATCTAATCAGACATTGAAGGTTTGAGAAAAAGAATGTTTTCATAAACTTCAGTATTGATTTCTTTTTAAATTACTTTGTGTACATTTGATTATATGATAATATTTCACAGTAGTCTATGAGTGTTGCCCAATGAAAATGAATATGAAGAAATGTTGCCATATCAGTTATATGACCATAAAAACCATAATAACAAAACAAAACAAAAACATTTGCTTGGTTGAGATTTGTGTGAAAGATTTAGGTCTTTGGCTGATGAGGAAGCTCAGTTTTAATTTCCTTGTCAAGGGATGCATGTGGATGTTGTTTGTGTTAAAGTCCACTTAAGAATCCATTACATTTATCATTCTTGCATGCATTTTTATGTATTACCTTTTGTAAGGTGTAGATTTGAATACTGTTGTAAAATTGTAAATTGTGTTTTCACATCAGTCTGTTTTGACACAATGAACTGAAGCAGTTCAGTAAATGTTTTGAATATTATGTGCATTAAATCAATTTTAACTTTTACTAAATGTGCTATGAGCATACTGGCAACCATTTTAATTAATCACCCATAGGTAGTAGGAGAAATATTATTGATTTGAATTTCTTTCTAAATGTACATAATTGTTTGCCTCTCCTTATTTAGTATTATTTAGCTCCACATTGAGTGAGAGAGTGTTGCTGATGGTTGACCTCAGGTAAGTAAAGTTGTTGACTGCTTCCAGGATGACACCATCAGTTTTGATGGATGAGGTAGTGACGCCATCTTGTGCACTGATGTTTGTCTTTTTCAGGCTGATGGTGAGCCTGAACTGCTCGCAGGCATCAGCGAAATGGGCTCCCAGTCTCTGGAGGGCAACCTCATTGTGGGTCACAAGAGCTGCATCAGCAAAGAGCATCTCCCTGATGAGCAGCGACCTCACTTTGGTCTTCAAGCGCAGTCATGCCAGGTTGAACAGCCTCTTGTCAGACCTGGTGTGCAGATATACACCATCAGTGGACGAGTCAAAGGCATAGGACAGGAGCAGGGAGAAGAAGATCCTGAAAAAGGTTGTCATCAGCACGCAGCTGTGCTTCATGCCACTGTTGGTGGGAAAGGAGTCTGAGAAGGATCCCACATACAGAACTGTTCCCTTCATATCAGCATGGAAAGAGATTATCATGCTGCGGAGATTTGGGGGGCAGCCAGTCTTCCTGAGAAGTTCAAATAGGCCCTCACAGACCAGGTCAAAGGCCTTGGTGAGGTCGATGAACATCATGTAGAGTGGATGACCTTGCTGTCTGCTCTTCTCTTGTCTTTTGTTGACCTGCCTGCTCTGAAGCTAGACTGGGATTCCAGGCACACAAGGTCTGCTAGCAGCTGCAGCCTGTTGAGGAGGATGTGGATGTAGACTTTGCCAGTGATGCTTATGGGTGAGATCCATCTGTAATTGTTACAGTCACTGTGGTCACCCTTGTTTTTGTAAAGGGTCACAATGGTGGCGTCACGCAAGTCTTGAGGGACTGCTCCTTCATCCCAGCAGAGGCAGAGTAGCTCATGCAGCAGCTGAAGCAATGTTGGTTTCCCATGTTGGATAGCTTCTGTCAGGATGCTGTTGCTACCTGATGCTTTATCATTTGGGAGGGAGTTGATGGCTTTGATGAGCTCCTCTACGGTGGACACTTTGTCAAGCTCCTCCATGGTGGGCAGTTTCTATATGCTGGTAATGGCCACATCAGTGACTGACATTTATTGGTAGTACAGCTCTGAGTAGTGCTCCACCCATCTGGCCATCTGTTGCTCATGCTCTGTGATCTTATCTCCTATCACTTGGCTGTTGCATCGTGGTCTGGGAGGCCCTGGAGAGCCAGGTCCTTTGTGGACACATACTCACCTGCCTTGGAGGGGACCAACATCTGCTCAGTGTTGATGCAAGATCAACCTTTTGGTTTGAAGTGGTGTAGTGTGTGTGGCTGTAGGCGCACCCTGCTGCTCACGAGGGAATGGTTAGAGTTGCAGTCTGCACTATGGTAGCTTCTGCTGGAGAGGATGCTGTTCAGGGCAGAGCACATGCTGATGACCAAGTTGAGCTGGTGCCAGGGATGAGACCTGGGGTGTTTCCATGACACTTTGTTTTGTGGCTTACACTTGAAGGTGTTTGTAATGCACAGGTCATGGTAGGTGCACAGCTCCAACAGTCTTTGACCTTTTTCATTGGTCTTTCTAGTGCCATGATGTCCGAGGCAGTTAGGCCATGACTTGTGGTACACACCTACTCTGGCATTAGAGTCGCCGAGGAGGAATAGTGGCTCGTCTTTAGGGCATCCTTTGAGCTGTTTGTCCAGCTGCCCATAGAACTGATCCTTTTGGTCTTCTGAAGAAGTGAGGGTGGGGGTGTAGACACTGAGGATGTTGACAGGACCTGCAGCAGTAGCAAGGCGGATGGACAAGAGACGTTAAATGTCCCCTGAGTGAGGCTCAACTGACGCCAGGATGGTATTTTTTATGGCAATGCCAACTCCATGCTGGCGGGGCTCTTTAGGTTCTTGACCCTTCCAGAAAAATGTGTAGTTTTATTCTCTGAGGGAGCTGCTGGAGGTGAGCCTGGATTCCTGGAGGGCAGCTATGCTGACATTTAGTCTAGTGATGATGATGGCCATCTTCCTGGTGTCGTCCATCTCCCTGAGGTTGTCAGAGATGCCTGTGCACATGGTTCACACATTCCAGCTTGTGAATCAAAGAGCTGGAGTCTTCTTTGTTGGTTTCTTGTTTCTTTTGTCAAATGCAGAGTTTCTGTCTGCTTGTCATGCTGAGCAACACACTGAGCTCTAGGCACCCACTGGAGTAGGCACATATTGGCGAGCCAACACCTAACTGATCAGAGCCTGCCCGGCTTGAGATGGTTGGTAGTCAGCCAGTGGGATGCGATGATCCCTCCCACTACTGAAGCTGACCCATGGTGCCCCTTCCTGCGTCAGTTAGGTGGGACTTATAACCCGTAGACTAACAGTTTCCGTGTTGTTTCCTCACTCAGAAGCAAGGCTGTGTGAAAAAAGAGGCCTGCATGAAGGTGCTGCTCTGGACACAATAGTGTAGGAGAGACCATATGCAAGTAGCCTCCTGCCCAGCAGAGCCAGGCAGTGGTCCCATGGTGATCACTACACATGGAAAGGAGAGGCTGTGAGAGATGCTTCACTTTCCTTTGGCGAGCAGGATGTCCAGCGCAGACCTCGCACACCCACCTTAGACACATAATGCTTGATTTATTGCATAAAATATTTTGTCTGAACAAACGGAAACATTTGAATTTGGTGTAAAGTAATAGAAACACACAATATACACCTTTTGACTAAAAAAGTTGTAATTTTAAAAAAAAACTCTTTACAGCAAATATGTCATGATTCATAAATGGACAAAATACATTGCAATGTGTTGCCATATGTTACTTTGTTATTATTATTTCTGTCAATCGCTATTTGAGTCTTTACAATTGAATAAATAAGTAAATTCTGAAAGGTCATCTAGAATTAAGCAAGGTATTGTAACCTGTCATTAAGTCAGTGCAGAATGCCATATCATTTAATGTTCAATTTCATGTGCCATGTTCAGAGTATTCCTTTTAATTTTCCTTTACTTTGTGGGCAATACTTTGACAAGAGAATTTCATGATTGTTTGAAGTTAACCTTTTCTACATTTAACTACTGTGACATTTGTTCATACAATTTGTCATAGTAAATTCAGCTCCATAGTAAGACTTTATGATTTATTTTCAGGGATGGAGGTACTTTTGATTTGTCATGTATACTTGATATTTTCAGTTAAACTCAGATACATGGATTAGTACATGCTGATTTTGAATGGAAAACTTGGAATTGAAAATATTTTAATTTTTTTTTAAATTGACCCAACATTTATTTATTCATGATACGTATTTTCTGAATGTATAACCTTAATAATTTTAAATAATTCTTGGTAATGATGAATGTTTATGAATAATAAATTTGTTCATCAGCTATTCATGTTTCATGTGGTATCGCACAATTCATCCACGATGTAGCTTTTGTTATATCAATTTTTGTTTATGTCAGAATGGATGAATATGCCAGAAAGATGTCTCACATAATGAAGTTGAAGAATTCTGGTGGACATGAGGTTGCGAATAATCCATTCTCACCATCAAAACTAGGAGTTAAACTGAAAACTTTGTATGAAGATCAAGGACTACCATTATTGGAATATTTTAATGAGGAAGTTGAAGGCGCCAAATTTTTGTCAGACATGATGAAGGTAAAGGACATAAGGATCATTATAAGAAGAACAGAAACCAAGAAAA
Source organism: Sinohyriopsis cumingii (assembly GCA_028554795.2). Classification (NCBI taxonomy): domain Eukaryota; kingdom Metazoa; phylum Mollusca; class Bivalvia; order Unionida; family Unionidae; genus Sinohyriopsis; species Sinohyriopsis cumingii. The sequence goes on along the minus strand of CM068834.1, from coordinate 67,901,280 downwards.
TTAAAAGTTGAATAATGCCATGTATTGTTGAGATGTGTGTTTAATGTCTTTGACAGACAACCCATTATCACATTTAAAGGTCAGCAATTTAAGCTCAGTCAGTTCATTTGATATTCTCAAATAGGCTGTTATAGTTATCACTTAAGATGTTTATGTATCATTAATTTTGCAAATGTAAGCAATCATGTATGTATGTACATAAGCAGGTATGTAGGTAAATATGACGGTAGAATGGTGGGCAGTTACATGTTGAGTAAAGGGAAATAAATCTGGATGCCTTGCCCTGCTGATTCCCATCTTTCAATTGCATGCACTTTTGTAGTGTAATAAACAAAGATTTTGACCACACTGCTTAAAATCTCAATACATCCATTGTTCTATGGAATAAAAGTTAACAGGATTTTATAATTACTAAAGTTTTTTTTAACCGCTATGGCGGCCAAGTGGTTAGAGCGTCCGCCTCGGATGTGGGAGGTCATGGGTTTGATCCACAGTCGAGTCATACCAAAGACTGTTAAAAATGGTACTAACAGCTGCCTTGCTTGGTGCTCAGCATTAAGACGTTAGTGTTAGGACTGGTCGGCCTGGTGTCAGTATAATGTGACTGGGTGGGACATCATGCTCCATGTTTGCAGCATGATACCCCAGTGCTAGACATCAAATATAAATTGCCACACTGCAGACATCATAGCGATATGACTGAAAAATTGTTAAAGCTACATTAAAAATCCAAATCACACACACACTTGAATTTTCAGTGAGAAATATTTTAAAAGGAAGTGACATGACATGACTTGACACTGTCATAAGTGTATGTCTGAAAGTTTGCATAGTCGCTGCATCTTATAAATTTTCACACAAAACTTTTGCAATGTGAACCATGTTGCAACTTGTAAACTCCTAGCTTTTTGATGAATTCACATCAGACACATTGTAATAGCACAAAAATTTCATTGGAATGTGACATACATAACATCTATTTCACATTCATGATCTTTAACACAACACTTTCACATGGATTAACCAGGATTCTCAGCTTAAGCATGCAAAACATCCAAGACACAAACCCATAGCATATTGAAATTTTAATGTTGTATTCATAGCATTAGTATCATAATGTTTTCGCTGAATCCAGGAGTTGATATCAATAATGTGACTTTCAAAACATTTAACACAAAACTGAAATAGTGTTCACCTTGCAGGTGAGACAGACAAGACATGAACTTGAAGCATATAATGGCACCAACTGATGTAGAAGATATTTATACTTCAGATACATTAGCGCAAAACTAGAACATTGCCAATAGAGCCTCAGGGAAAGAATGGCTGACATATCTGCAAATGCATGTGAAACAGAAATAATATACATGAAAAATTTGTAAGTGTCTCTTTGTATTTCAGAGCTGCTATGACTTATGTAAGAAGGAAGCACTTTCCCAAGTGAAAAAGTTTTGTTTTCTTGATAGAATTGAAATTGGCAAGGTTGGTTTACTTGCATTTAATACAATCTAGTGACATGAATCACTTTTCCAAGACTGTACTAATAAAAAGGCAAACATTATTATTCTTCCATTGTAATTGAACAATAACTGTTGTATCTATTTTATATTCTCATTACAGCGTATGTTATTTTTAGTACTTTTATTGTGTTATTTTTCTTTTGTGACCCACACTATGATCAACTTTTGTATGACATATAAATATGTTTTTGAAAATCATTGAATTTACTAATGTTTGCTGGACTGTGAACAAGAACTATGTAAATAAATGTTCAAAGACTGAAATATATAGAAAAATGCTACAAATTAAAATCAATGATGACAAGAATATCTAATAGTAAAAACTGTATATTGAAATCTCTTTGGAACTACAACATTCATTTAAATTCTCATATTAGTAGTAGATGGAACAAATTACTCTTTTTATGTGCCATTTAATGTCATTCTTTACAGTGCATGGCACAATTAATTGTTGTGGATGGATCTGTATACATGTACTTGTATGTATGATATATATGTTCTTTTATGTTTACAATGTTTTTACTTTATAATTATATTTTAATTTAGAGGTATGGACTTTGTAGTCTGAAATAAAGAATTCTTATCTTATCTTAATCATTGAAAACTGAAAAAAACCCATAAAAATAAAAGACACATAACACAACATTCTTAGGAAATGGATAACATAAACAAGTTATTAAATGAACTCATTTATATGAAGAGAAATGAAGATAAAATAATTATGTCAGTGAGGAGAAAATAGACAAATGAAAGCTGATACTACATGTACTCAAATTGAAGTAAGAACAGTTTACACTTCTCGGATGCTGAAGCTTGTATGACAAGTTTTATAAATGTATGAGATAATGTCACTTAGGAGATTCAGCTAGCTTTACTGTCAAGAGAATAAATTTTATGATTATACACAAACTGACTGTAAAAATAATTAACACATTTAATTATACAATTATCTTGTTTCTAAAGGAACTTGTGCTAATAATTAAAAAAATTAAGTGAATAACAGTTGCTACTTTTATTACTGCAGAGATGTCAGCATCTTGAAGTAGATATTTCTTGTGTATGAACTTTCTGTAAATGAAACTTCCTTCATAAGAATGGTATGAGATTAGAATTTTCCAATTTCAACAGCTGTAGACACATGGGGCATAAAGTGTGTGTTGTGTACTTATTTTTATTTATACTGTTTAATTTTCTGTCATTTATCTTGAGAAGAGCACTCTTTCCAGAATAGATTCCAACATAACTGTATACTGATAGCACCTTTTGTTACTCAAGGCTTGTACTAAACAAGAGCAATTCTTTTTCATTGTGAGATTGGTTGCAGACTTTGAGCTATGTGTAGGAGTCAAATTTGTATATAATTTAAGTTTGCCACTGTATTCACATGCTTCTTTTAGCATACATTTAATTCCACAGACAGTAATTTCAGTTGTTTATTGTTATTTATGTTTTATGCACAGGATGATGAAGGAGATCTCAAGAGAAATATGAGAAAGGTGGGTTTTATGCAACTATTTATTTGTTATTTCTTGTAGATAAAGTAATATTAATTGATATAGAAAAGACGATCATGTAATATAATGCATTTTCTAATTTAATAATAAAGTGATAGTCTGAAGTTTGAAGAGAGAGCAGTGGTATCTCTCTTTCTCCAAATTGACCTCAAGATATGATGAAAGGTCTAAAATTATGCCAGTTTAATGGGTAATTTTCATATGTGGAATGTCAGTGACATCCTGGCTGATGCAGAAGGCTACAATGCTGTTAATTCCATGTAAAAAACACACTGTGTCATTTCCTTGTTGACAGTCAGATGCACCTAAATGTCAGATTGTTGCCCCCAAATATGTGATAGACAAGCTAGTGCAGTTTTGCCTTTGCAAAACTTTAATATGGAAGTTTATTTTTTCTTTGTTCTTTTTCATGTATGCAAACAGTTGTTAGTGAAATATATTTTGAAATATTCTAACCACATGCAAGATGATGGCAACTTGCAGAATAGCTCACCTTATATCAATCTCGTGGGTTGTTACTTCTTCCCTGGGTTTTCCATGGTTCTTCCTCCACCAGTTGTACTGGCTGCCATGTATAGCCTATCTTGTGCTGAAAAATGGCATTAATAATAATAATAATAATGAGGACTTTGTATAGCGCCTAATCTTTAGAAGCTCTAAGCGCTTTACAACATTAGACAACACCTATAAGATAAGAAACATAATAATATTATTACAAAAACAAACAACATAAAATTAGAAAAACATTAAAAAATTAAAAACATGCTGAGAATATTTCAGGTAGGAAACATTATTAGGTCTTTAAGTTTGTTCTTGCAGTCGAAATAAGTGAGTTTTGAGAGCCTTCTTGAATGTGATTGCTGTGTCTTTGTGTCTAAGTTCAGTGGGCAATTCATTCCACGTTGCTGGGCCCTGGTATGCAAAAGAACGCTGTCCATATGACTTTGTTTTCATAGTGGGAACAATGAGTATACGATTGTCAGAAGAGGAGTGTAAGTATCTTACTGGTGTGTACACATGGGTGAGGTCAGATAGGTATGTTGGACTAGAATCCGACAGTGAAATGTAGCACAGAGAACAAATTTTGTGTTTGATTCTGTATCGAATGGATAGCCAGTGTAGGGTACAGAGCAGTGGGGAGGTGTGCTCTGATCGTGGTACTCTAAGTATGATCCGAGCAGCTGTGTTTTGAACTTTCTGAAGTTTCTGGAGTAGATATTGAGATGAACCAGACAGAATTGAGTTACAGTAGTCCAGTCTTGAAAGTACTAATGAACACACAAGTGTTTTAGTGGCATCAGCTGAAAGATATTTGCGAACTGAGCTGATGAGTCTCAACTCAAAGATATGCAGCCTTGCATATGTTCATAACATGTTGGTGCAATGTGAGAGTACTGTCCAGAGTAACACCTAGGTTTCGTACTGATTATGTGCATTTAATGTTGGTGTTGCTGATATTTATTGTTTGAGGTAAAGGATAAGAATGAGAAAGTCTTTGTGTTGTGATCAGAATGGCCTCAGTTTTATCATCATTCATCTGCAGCTTGTTACATGTCATCCATGATTTCACATCAGAAATGCACCTCTCTTCACCTTGGATGGTAGCATCAACTTCAGTTGGGTGGCTAGATTTGTATATTTGGGTGTCATCAGCGTACAGTTGGTGAGACACTGGATGATGATCTATGACACTTGAGAGCGACTGAGTGTACAGAATGTGGAACACCACAGCATAGATCAACTGGGCTGGAGTGTATTCCATTTGCAGATACATTTTGTGTCCTGTTGACCAAGTATGACTTGAACCACAGTAAGGCTGTATCATGAATGCCAAATACATGCTGGTTGTTGTTGTGGGGTTTAACGCCATTTTTCAGCACACGATAGGCTATACATGGCGGCCAGTATTAATGGTGGAGGAAGAATCCGGAAAACCCCGGAAAGAACCACCGACCCACGAGAAGCTACTGGCAAGCTTTCTCACATGCCCACATTGGCTGACTCTTAGACTTGAACCACCGCAGACAGAGGTGAGATGGCAGTGATCCGTAACGAAGAGCGCTTTAGACCACTCGGCCACTCGGGGCCCCAAATACATGCTGTAGACAGTGAAGTAATATATCATTGTCTATTGTGTCAAATGCTGCTGACAAATCAAGGAGGGTGAGGACTGTGATCTTTCCGCTATCCAACGCAGAGAGAATGTCATTAACTACTTTTAGAAGAGTAGTTTCAGTACTGTGGGAAGGGCTATATGCAGACTGTACATTGCTAAAAAGACTATTTGAATTTAGATGAGATACAAGCTGGGATAGAACAACCTTTTCTAAGATTTTTTAAATGAATAGGAGATTAGAAACTGGGTGGTAGTTCTTTAAATCGTTATGGTCTAGTGTTGGTTTCTTCAGCAGAGGCTTTACAATGGCAGTTTTGAAAAATGATGGGAATGTCCCAGATGAGAGAGAGGTATTAATAACATCAGTTAGTGAAGGCAATACTGGATCTAAGCACTCAAGCAGCAGTGATGTTGGAATTGGATCAAGTTTACATGACTTTGGTGCATTCTTCATCATGATTTTACATACAAAATCCATAGAACTCAATTAAACTTTACAACAACAACAACAACAACAACAACTCAGATAAACATTACAAGAGTTATTAAAGCATACATTAGGAATGAAGAAATTGAAATGCATGAAAAACAAAACTTAATTATCATTTAAAGACCAAGATATTCATTAAAAGTGAAGTAAAATGAATAATTTTTGTGGCAGTAGTAATGTATATATTAAGTATTTAATGGTGTGGACTTAACCAATTTTAGGAAAATCATAATTGGAAAAATTTGACAGTTTGGTTCTATGAAAGTACAGTTAGACTTAATGATCAGACTTATGAAGAGACTGGTGTGGAATCTGAGTACATGATTTCTTACAAATGAACAAGACCTATGAACTAAACAGATATATGTGATTTGAGTGATGCAATTGAATGGTTTTATTTGTCATTTGCATACTTCCGATATGTGTGGAAGTTGGGTGAAAAATGGAGAATATCTCACAGTTTTAATGAATTTGGTATGTCTGTATACACATATGAACTATTGGACAGAGGAAACAGTGTATGGGGAGAAACTGAATTAGACTGGATTAGAGTAATTGAGACAGAAAGCTAGATACATTGACATATCGCTTCTATTTGCCTCAAGTGACATGACATATTTTCAGTTTGGTGTTAATAATGAGGTACAGGTATAATTACATTGGAATAAAAGATTTATTAAAATTGGTGTTGTCATATATAAATAGTCATCATTCACAAAATGTCAGTAAAAATGTTTGAATTGTTTCAGTACATTAGAAAAATTATTTGACCATAAATGATTCTGTTGCAGTACAACTCTAAAGGTATGATACCTGAAAACTGCTTCATTTTAGACTTTTGGAGTGATCAACACCAAGTAAATGTTCCCTATATTATTAATTCTGATTTTGAAAGTATCTCTTTAATGTATTCAGTGTGTCCATGCTGTGCACCACAGATTCATAATTTTATGCAGCAATTGGTTGTAACTAAACTGGCCATGAAAACATCTTGACACATTCCATGTGGGTTCATGGAGTGCCTCAGGTCATTTCACAGATGTTATAGACCAGTCATTTATAAAGCAACAGAGGATGTAAAATCTTTGGTATTCACACTGGAAAAAGAAGAAGAATTAACTCTACAGTATATGCTTTATCTGTGAGAGAAACAATATCAAAAGATAAAGTTTGTGATCATTGTCACTTTAAAGACAAAGAGAGCAAAACTGCTTATAGCAAATATGTTATAATATATTCTACTATTCTTTCAACCTGTAAATCACAAGTCAATGAACTTGAACCCTTTATGTGCACATATGCATGAAAAAATGTTTGTTTTGCACATTCGCTGTTCATCCATGTTGGAATGAAGATGCAAGTTTTGCTACCATGAAAACTAGTTGTTTTCATATATACACACACACACACATATATATATATATATATATATATATATATATATATATATATATATATAGAAGGTACATTATTATTACAGTATAATGCTGGATTCATTACTATTATTATGATAATTTAAGTTCATAATTTTTATTGAAGTTTCTTCTTTAAATGTTCATTACATATTGTCAAAAATGTGTACCACACATTTGCCATTCAGAAAAATATATCTATACCACAGACATGAAAAATATGTTTTTTTTAAGTGTTGGTATTAATATAAAGTCAAAGCTGTATCAGCGACCACATTTACTCAATCAGTCGCTAGTTCACAATGGCCATTCTAATACACCCAACCACACGCAATTGCCCGGAAAATTTCTTATATGGATATCCAGTTTGTTTCAGGCATTTACGTTTTGTGCTCAGCATCCAGGTGTTTCCATACCAGCCTTAAGTGATCACTATACTGACAGCAAGTCTTTTTCTTCATGAGAAAGATCTTGTTTTTTTAAAAACCAATTGTAAAAGATTAACCTATATATAGGTGTCACCAGTGTAAAAAAGCCAGTTTTGCCGTTGAACATAATTGGTCGCTTAAGTGACAGATGTGTGTGTGTATATATATATATATATATATATATATATATATATATATATATATATATATATATATATACACACACACTGGAACCTCAATAATCTGGACATCATTGTTCCCTGTGAATATGTCCTGATTAATTAATGAGTTTTCCTGATAACTGAATCATGTACATTTTGATTTTAAATGTCATCATATTGCATACCTGTACTTGTATTTGCTAGTTGCATATGTATATTCAATACAGATTGAAATAAATTAATGAATACATCTTACACCTTGTGTTTGTGTCACTTTATCATAATGGGCACTTGTATAAGTTAAAACAATTACTGCAGATCATTTTTATGCTGGCAAGTATATCTATTCATTTATGCTTGCTTGATACTCTTGCCATAATGCATGTAACATAAAAACTACAATGAATTAAATCTTGTATCTTGCAGTTATATGTGTTATGGTAAACTAATAAAATGATTTTTGTATTTTACAACTGTTGTAGCAACTAATGAGCCAGTAATTGAGGTCAGTTTTATTCAGAAATGAAGCCCTATACTGTCCAAAACATAAATCAATCAACTTTATTTGTACAGCCTAAACAAACCATGAATGTTACAAAAAACTGATAAACAATAAAGAGACTTAATGACACATAATTTAATAACCATATGTTCAGTACATCTCGAGTTCATTTAATACCACCATAATCTCCCAAATGATATATTATTTGATATGTCATTACAGGTGATAAGAACAGATACAGGTGAAGATATTTTTGACGAGTTGTGCTATCTTCGATGGAAGACTGCAACATCAGAAGAGGCAATAAATTACATCAAGGAGGTTTGATCATGTCGTCAAGAAATGTAATATCAGTAAAAACTAGAAGCATCAGTGGTTGTAATTATTTTTTTAAACTGAAATAACACCAAGGACATTTACATATGAAGTTATCATTCATGACATTTTCTACTTTTGGCTGTAATCATCAATGCAAACTTTATTACTTTTGGTTCATTTTCTTTCAAAAACAAGAGCTAATTTTCTAGATTAAACAGTGTCAATATTCAAAGGGAAATCGTATAGTTTCTTGTTGTTATAATAATAATGACTCTCATGATCTTTCTCTGTTGACTTGTGAAAATAATAAAATGAATGAAGCTTTATTTGTTCTTACTTTTGGGGCAACTGATTGTAAGTAGCTGAAGGTAACTGTGTAAAAATATTAATTCTTTCTTTGAAGTATCATTTCCTAAAATGCAGGTGTTAAATTTAAAGAGGAAGAAAAATGCAGAAGAGTTTTTTAAAAAATTACATTGCATCAACAGGAATGAAGTAAATTGCTTAGAATACTGTTTCTTTTTTTTCTTCAGAATGTCAGTCCTTTGCTCTTTAAATATACGGAATATCCCCATATAACTGCAGATGAAGTTAAGAAAGATGCAGTAAAATCATTTCTTCAGGAGTGTGTAGAAACCTGCTGGCTGATTGCCACGTGCCACCCTGCATTACGGCTCCGATTTGATATCGTTGATTTGAAATATGAGATGTGGATCAAGCAAGCTTTCAGAGTTTTTGCAACTCAGAAAAAGGTACAGTCTAATGGTACTCCTCCAGGTGTAATTGTAGCTGTATTGTGTCCAGCTTTGCTAACAGCGGATGAGAGCATCATCATACAGGGAGAAGTTATTGTGACACAAAGACAATGAGGAGGACAGAAGTACCAAATGTATTCAATAATAAGTTGACTCAGCTATAAGTCAACACCCCTGCCTCTTAGGGACGCAAAAAGCTAATTTTGCTTTGATCATCCTATAAGTTGCGGTGTAATTTCCAAATCAAATCATCTCTAAGGTGACTTGTTGTTAGTGAGTCTCAAAAAATATCCATAGAAATCCATGATGCTCAACATTTTTTAACTATTTTTATAATAAAACCCATGCATGCTATTACAGGTCAGATAATGACATAAAAATAGTGGCCCAGAATGACCGGATTCACAGTATCCCTCTATATCCTAATTCCATGCATGTTACATATAAACAATAACAGTAAAGTCTGCACTTTTGTGATTCACACTATCCTATAAATGTCACTCTCTGATGTTATTTTGTACAAAACCTAAGAAATCAATCTTGCCATCTGAGTCACCAGGTTAAGTTCTGAAATCAGGGTTCCCACGCTATCAGTAAATTGGGAAAAAGTCGGGAGAAATGATAATTTTTTTTCCAGACCGTGAAAAGACCTTGAATTTTGCAAATATTGACGAAAGTTGGGGAAACCCAGGAATTTTCCACCACAACTTGACTCCTGAAACAATTACGAAATTTAGTCGTAACTGAACTGATCATGAGTTAAATTTATCGAGTTCTAACCAGAATATTTTTGGAGGTTGCAGTATGGATCATTTGGGTGCTTGCCATAAATATAATTGTTGAGACAATCCAAACGCTCAGTGGATTAGTTTCATCTGGTAGTTTTTTGTTTCACAGACAGTTAGGTATCCTTATCTTTTTTTTATATGGAAAGTATGAAAACCAGTCTATAATCTCAAGATGCCAACATGGTGACGTTAAAGCATAGCCGCTTTGTGGATGGGCTAGCAAACTTTAACCTTGTTAAACTGAGTTATACTTGCATGAAATTGATATCAAAATTATTTATTTTCTTAGAAATTGCGGGAATCGTTATGTGGTTAATCTGCTGAAAGATGATAAAATTAATGCATTGATGAAATTTGAGCAGGTACTAGTGATTTTGATTGCTAGTCACATGAACACATAGAATCTCACAACCGTCATTTTCAAATACTAGTATTGTAGGGAAAAAATTTAAGTAGTATACTGATTGTAATAAAAATACAAAAACAAAAGAGCACAAAATTGTCTATATTTATTCCGAGACCAATTTCCAGAGATTTGTTGTATTACGTGACTACCACGTTCTCATGCAGGGAGCCTGCAAAGCAGGGAACCAGACTACTCTGCTTGTTGAATTAGATTGGCCAAGTTTCTTGTAGTTGTTCTCGAAATAAATATGTTGAGAATTATATGTTATTTCTGGTTTTTACAAAATGTATCAGACTTTCATTTAATATAACTGGAAATTTTGTACAATGACATTAAAAAGGAGTTTGTTGTTGATATCACGTGAGAATTGGACTTCCAATTTCATTGTTTGAGAGTTGTGAAGTCATGTGACTATTAACACAAATGGAGAGTACCAGGTAAGGTTTCATCTATGCAGAGTTTCATTTAGTCTGTGAGCGGATTAAAGACAATGATTATAATACTTGCCATTTTTGAGAAAATAAATAATGTTCCTATCGATTTCATGCAGGTATAAGTCAATATAACATAGTTTAAATTTGCTAGGCCTGCTATCTTACAGTGGCGGCAGATTCCAAATTTTTTATATAAAATTGCTCTTAACCCACACTCAATCCTAAATGTCCAAATGTGAAAAATGGGGTTGGAATATTTGGAGGAAACACGGATTAGAAAATTTTGAATCTCTGAGCTGAACGTTGGTGGTGCAAAACTATTACACAGTGACATGTAGCTTGAAGCATTGGTTTCAGATCTTAAATTGTCGTCCCTTTTATTTTATATTAAGTAACGATAAGAGCCCATGTATCAATACAGATTTTGGGACTGGTTTATTAAACTACAAGAAGACAAGTTGATTTTACAGAAAATTCAGCCCTTGTTTATAAAACAATATATAATTTTGAAGGTCTTTTGTCAAAATTTAAATCAACCCTTTTGTAAATGTCTTTAAATGATGGAATTTTTTTTAACCAAATCGTCTTAAAGAGTTTATGTTGGTTGAAAAATCATGTTTGAGATTTTATTGGCACACATAATTTCAGGGTTAAACTTTTTTCATTACACGATAAGATTCTAATACTTTTATTGGGTCTTTTTTCATACTTTGATAGGAAACGTTTACTTTGTATAACATGCACATACACTGCTCTAGAATTCTTTAGAATTAAAGGTTTGAAAGGAAACAAAATAATTTATGCTCATTATTTTGTTTCCACATAGCAACATAATGCAAGTAAGCAAAGCAAAGTTAGGATTTATATTCTATACATTGAAATGGCTTTAAATGCCAATTTTTAGTAACATAGATTTGTTTCGTGTGACTCATTTTGTGGTTTGGACATGATCATCTTTTCTGAGATATGTTTTGGAGAGTCTTGAATGAGAAACATCTTCAGATTTGGAAAATGCATGTTTTATAATCCAAAATGTTTTTTAATTCCATTCAGTAATGGTCACATGTTAACCATGAAAAAATGAATTTCATCCTGGAAAAAACCTGGAAATTTATATTTAGAAAAGTGTGGGAACCATGTGAAATGCTCCATTATTGTATGGTCATTGTAAAATATCACCTGGTCCCAATTCCACATCTATACTGTCATCTGCAGGTAATTCAAAAATGGAACCAACGGAAGAGGTTTTGGTCTTTATGTCACCAGCATTCCTCCTGCTGCAAGTCTTGTACATAAAAGCTTTTCAAATTATGACCGTATTGTCAAAGAAGTTCCTATATTCCATTTTCACAATAAAAAGGTTTCTCTTTTTACAATATGTAACACCACATATATAGTCACATTGTGAAGTTCTTTGAGTTAATGTTTTAGATAAAAGTTGTTTGAGTATCCAAAACTGTTTTAGCTCGTCTCATTGTCTTAAAGGAGATATTGCGTATCAGAAGTCATCGTGATGTTAAACCAAGAAATTATTGCGCAAACAAGAAATTATTCCAAATTGATTGTTTGCTGCATAATTTATGGTGATTCTTGGTGTTGGATGGTTATATACAGAAGGGATAATTCATGTTTTGATTACCGATCTTCATAAAATTGTCCTAATTTGTATTATCATGTAGGTATCTTTTATCATTTTGGAATGTAGCTAATGTTCAATGCTCTTATGTTACCCATTAAATTCCATCTATAATATTGGTACATTGTGTATTTTTCCATAAACTTGTCCATGATGATTTCACAATAGTAACATTTATTCCTTTATTGAAACTAAAATTAGTAATCTGGCAGAAAATTTTATACCCATTGCTCTCACAACAAATATTTCAAAAATACTTGAATGTATTGTATTTCAAAGATTTTAGTTCATACTTTCTGATTATCAGTTTGGATTCATGAAACAACAAACATGAGACCTATGTCTTTATGATTTTAAAGACACATAATTTACAACATATTGCCCTGTTTTTGCATGTTTTTATATGCTGGTAAGCATTTTATATGGTCAGTCATTGATGCCTGGATATCTTTAAAACATTGTCAATCCATTATTCATCTGTATTGTTTACAGTTTAGTGTCTCATTGTATTTTAGATTTTTTATGTGGTCTACAGTTGTAGTGAACTTTAATTAAGTCGAGAAGTTGTACTGTGTGCATTGGTGTAGGTCTTTGTTTAATTTCTCCAATGGAGGGAGGCAGCTTGTTCTTACACCATTTAATATATGCATATGCAATTTAAGTCATGTTGAGTCAATATCAGGTGGGTTTATTTAACAATTTTTGTTTTCTGATATGTCATTCATAAGTCTTTCTATGGCAGGTTTAAGAAAATTATTAAAGATATGTGAAACTTATGCAATGTTTTAACTTTTGATTGGAAAGTTTATCTTGGATTGCAAATTTTCATCTGAAGCCAAATGGGAAGGACTGTTTATGAAGTTATACAGACAGCATGTACACAAAGTGTAGGGTTCCTATCAATAGCTGTGATTGCACACAACTTGTAAATTTCATAGGGAGGATGGATAGTTTTTTGTTAAAATATTTTGCACAAATTCTGGAAAGCAAGCCAACAAAGTGTGGAAAGCAAGTCACAAAGATATTCATCAAAGATGCACCTTCAGCAAAAGTTTGCTGGTATTAGGTAAGGGCTGTTCCAGTAAAACATACCTGGGACCCATGGGAAGGCACTTTTAACATGGAGTACTCACACACAGATGCAATTTAGAATCTTCTTTTCATTTTCATATGAACTGTGAAATCAACTTACCCTGCCGTATATTTTAAAAACCTGCCTTCTCTCGGTACCATGTATTTATAAATAAAACAGCCCATAAAATGTATTAGTTTTAAGATTAGATTAATACAAAAATTCATTCAGCTTTTAGTGAGCTTTTATGTAGCAGTGATGGTTTACCAGCAACCCAAAAAAGAGCATGATGTATTTCATTGATTATGTGAAAGATATTTATTCTTTGTAATGTTCCTCTTCACATTCTATAATAGACCTGTTAAGTTTGCTTTCATGGTGTTTAATGCATTTACATGCATGCCAATAAAACTGATGGAGGAAGGACATGGGGGGGAAAAAAACGGCAGAACCACCAACTCAAGGTAAGTTACGGGCAGGCTTTCTCACATAGCCATAATTATTGAGCTGAAACTCAAACTTGTGTGGACAGAGGTGAGACAAGTAATTTGTAATGTCAAGAACATTAGACTACTCAACTCCTGGCCCTTTAAATAGATGTATGTATGTATGTATGTATGTATGTATGTGTTTTTGTCTGCAGCTATTTAGGACTGTTTGTGATGTTTCATTTGAATATTAAGAATGGATCAATGACAGATAATTGTGTGTAAAGTAGCTTCATCAATGGATTAATTTTTGGACATCTAATGCTTGTTTAGTTGCCATTTAAATTATGACATTTATAAATAAAACAATAGAGATCTAGGTATTCCAAAATACTGAATTGAACTGCCAGGGTGGATATTCTTCCAGGTATGATAGATAATACAATGCCTTTCAGAAGTTTCTCCATAGAAGTTTCTCCATACAACTCTTTTTGTGTCCTCGTGACAAAGTTCAAATATATATATTTTACAAATTCAAGATAACGACAAATGTGATGCTATTTTAAACTACCTTGCAACATTAGCAAAAGCTTGGTAACATTTTTACTCAGTGTTCATTTTAGACAAAAGTATAATGAATGAAATCGGCTTTTACAAAGAGGATTATGAAACTTGTTAATAAAGTTTCATATTTGTACATCATACTTTTCCCAAGAGGTTGATATATAAGTTTCATTTTAAAATGCTATTCTTTTAGGATAGAGCACCTTTAGATGGAGCTTAAAATGGTGGGCAGGGTGCAATACCTTCCTTACATGTGTCTGCATGTCATGATCACTATCTTGGAAATTTCTGATAGATGTGAAGCAAACTTAGCATGTCCATAAATCAGGTTCCCATCACCTCTACACTGTTCTCTAATTTGATATCCAAGTTTGTTTCGCTGTGCAATATTGAATTTAAAGTCTGATATCCAAATACATTTGCCAATCATACCTGATCATACATGTCATGCATATGGATTTACTTACGGATGTCCATCTGGATTAAATTGTTGAGATTGTGTAAAATACCACTCAAGATAGACAAAATTATATAATTTTTATAGCATATGTACATTATCCAAATATATTTTCTAACTATTAAAGCAGTCATTTTATTGATTCATATTACACAATTTGAACTTACTGGACTTAGACCGATTGAAAAATTACTTGCTAGAATGACGAAGCAAACACGACTTTATGCGCAGTGATGTTTGGTAGGTATATTTATATCTGCAATTAAGTTTAATGAATTTATGTTGTAATTCCTGGTCATGTGATGCAATTTGTCCTGAATTAGTTAGAAGAATCCAGAGTTAAACTTTTATCATACTAATTTTTTTCAAAGGATATTTCAGTATCTTTTGTGAAATTGTTGAAAAGTTTTTTGTTATTTTTAAGTACTTGTGCTGATTATTTAGTGTAACATAACCATATTTTTGACGGTTAAGAAGTAATTTTTTGCTGTCATTTTTTTCAGCAATGGCTCAACTGAAAACCTCTTGCACTAATAGCTTTTCATGTTGTTGTTTCTCATTACTATCATCTATCCCCAGTTTTTGCATATTATTATTATTCCAGTGTAATCAAAGTTTTGTGGCATACGCATATTACATAGGTTCTGACAGGCAACTAATAATTTTTTCTCTAAAATGAGACACATAGTCAGCAGGCACACATGATTTGAGTATTACAGGGTTCAAACAATGGTATTGCTAATGCCAAAAGCATGGTAACAATATGTTGATGGCAGCACAGCAGGTATTGGTCATTTCCACTGGAAACAATTGTATGCCTTCTGTAATGCAGCAGATATTTCATTATGTATGGTTGTTTATTTGTTGAGTTCATCAAGGAGAAGCTTTAACTAATTTTCATATAGTCCAATGGGTCATGTATGCACATTTACTGATATAAGTTTAATATATAATTTGTAATTTATTTATAGCAAAGTTTATTCAGTTGTGATTTTTTAGTGATGTACTCATTAATTGTCAAAAAAAAACTTTCCTGACAAAAATTATCAATCGCTATGGACTTTGCAATGGCAGTTCAGCATTACACTGGGTCAAGAAAGTCAATATTGGATTGAACTATTACTAATGCAGGGAGAATTGATGTACAATCACGTGTACAGTAAGTCGTGTGCATCTTCATTCATCTACTGTGAGGATGTTCAGCTATGAATTGGATAGAGGAATACCATACAATAAGTTTTATTCTTAGCTTGTACATGACATTTCTTCAAAATGGAAATTTAACATGATGTAAATTTAACTAAAATAAATCTGAATTGATATGCATGTTTCAAGTCTTTTACATGTATGAAAGCACATACTTGATTGGGAAAAATAGGTATTATATCTGAATTGAATAAAAGGTACAACATACCATATAGAATAAATATATGAAGTTACATAATTGCCTCAAATTTATTGGACATGTGTCCGGATTTTCATTTCCTGCCGTTGTTTTCCCTGTCTTTGTTTATAAATGACGACATTGTCGTATCTCTGTTAATGTTTGTAGTACATTTTCCCAACTGCAGGCATGTTTGCTCTTACATCATGGCACGCAGTAAAACTGGTTTGAACAAGATCACCAGGCTAGCTTGACTGTGCCTAAAAATGTTGATGTACATTACCATTGAATTTGCCGTTAATGATGATCTTTCAAGGAATTTATACAATAATTTTCTGTGGAATTTTGATGACAGGATGCGAAATAAAGTTAATAAATGCCATTTAAAAGTATGTGTAATCAAATTCTCCAAAATGACACCAGTAGCTGCAAAAAATGACTTAGAGTGGGTACATGTGACATGTGCTTAAGATGGCTTTATTGCATTACGCTTTAGATAATTTATGTTGTCTGCAATTGTATTTGAACTTGAACTAAGCCAGGATATGAATATAATCATCTTGCTTTTTAGTTTTGATACATGTCACAAGCAAACAAAGATCCTGTCTACCAAACAAGCTGCAGCACACCAATATCATTACAACAGTACCCAGAAACACATTCGCTACTATAGTGTCAACTTTTGTCCATCACATTCATTGCTGATCTTTTTTACATGAATGCCATTTTATCATGGCTTAATTGATCTGAAGGTGTGCAGACACTCATCTCTAATCTGTTGCAATGGTGTACTGGTTTGATAGTGGTGGTATCATTGATGGTGTCAGTATGCTTGATATTGCTAGATATGGAAATAGCACCATCTTCAACGGAAGTTCCAAAACTATCACCAAGTGTACCAGAAATAGTGACCTCTGTGTGAAGGTTCTCAGACTACATACTTTTTTTGGCCTATTACTATGTGAAGAGCATTCCATTTTCAAATGTAACTTTTGTTCTGTTGCTGAGATGAGTGATAGAGAGTGGTACTTGCACTGAAGGAAAGGTTACCATTGAAAGTGTTTTGAAAAATACCCTTTTGTCATTCAGACCGCTCCAGTAGCCTTATGATTGGAGCGGCAGCCTCAGATGCAGGACATTGTAGGTTCGAACCCCGGCCAAGTCATACCGAAGACTTACAAAAATGGTACTAACAGCTGCCTTGCTTGGCGCTCAGCATTAAGAATTAGTGTTAGGACTGGTCGGCCTGGTGTGAGGATAATGTGACTGGGTTGGACATCATGCTACATGTCTGCGGCATGATGCCCCAGTGCTAGACATCACTAAAAACTGTCACACTGCAGACATCGTAGTGATATGACTGAAAAACTGTTAAATGTACGTTAAAAATCTAAATCACACACACACACCCTTTTGTCATTCTTATCATAGTTGTGTCAACTGCAACACCTGTAATTCTTATGGAAATACTAGGACCCTTGGAACAGAGCACTGTTCGACAGTTGGCTACTACCTCCATAGCAATCAAGACTCAAATAACTCAATGGCAGGAATACACCAGGAACTTGGAAATTCAAACAGAAGTCAGCCTCCTGGACATCACACGAGCCAGTGAATGTGCCAAAGCTAAAGCTGAAGCTAAGGCACAATCCTTGGCCCAAAAAGAATCAGAAACAGAAGAAAATGAAGATGAAGAGGAGGCTGAAGATGAAGTAAGTGGTTCTAACAATGCAGCTAGCCTGGAGGAGGATGTTGACCCAGATATATATCGACTGATAGATCTCCAGTTGGAAACTGCACAAGATGACTCACAAAAGCAAATTGCTTCATCACTCCAGTAAAATACATTGCCTAGAGACAGCTTAAAACCAGGAAACTGAGACTCCAGCAGTTGCAGTTCGGGATGCGCATCCTCACCCAGTTTTATGAGGCATACCATCAGCATCCAGTAACTACCCTGATAGAGGCTGCTGAACAAATGACTGCATTACATGGGTTTGAGGCATTCCCAGAACAGCGGCTCGATGAACCACAGAGTGCGGTGGAGATAAAGGAAGTGGAAGACCACTGCCACACTTTTGGGCTGCCGTCCTAAAGCCCCTGTAATGGCTATTACTAATCAAATGCCTCAAATATTAATGGTTTTTACTTTGGCTTAGAAACCCGATTCATTTGAACTTACGTCACATATTTGATCCTTTGGTGACCGTTAAAAATTTCACTTTTTTAGACTAATATAGACAGAAATGTATTTTAGTCCCTCTGACTAGTAGTTGATTAGGTTAATATTAGAACTTAGTACTCTAAATTTAATTTATTTTAGAAAAGATAGGAAAATTTGTTAACTTTAGTTGATGCATGACTCTAATTACGATTGTGGCAAACACAGAATTGGCAATAGGGAATACCCATTAGTATAACTGGGTTGAATTCGACTTTCTAGGCATTTTAGGCACTACCCACTGTAGCTTGGCCGCTTATACCGGGTCCCTTTGCTCCCCTCCCTGTCTGGACTGGAAATAATGAGTGCATGTTGGGTCTATTCCCAATCATTTCAGCCATTAAGCAGGTCAGGTCATATGGGACTTAATTGTACCACGATCTGTGGCTTAATTAAAAAGTAAACTTTGCATTTACGCATGGGTGATGAAGCTCTTTTTCCTTCACCCATGATCAGTTAAAAAATCTGCCATTGCATAAATTAACCAGTCACACGTGAACAATTCAGTGCGCAAGTGACTTTAATCCAGATAACTAATTAACGGTGTGGTTAACCTAGTTGACCTGTCAACATGTACAAGAATGAGCTCAGTGAATGATTTGAAAGATGCATGATACTGGATGGTGGATGTGGAGTATGTTGTAGACATGCTTATTAGAAGTATCCAGTCAGCCTGGACCTTGTACCAAAGCAAGCAACAGCTCTAAAAGGAGTTGGTAAAATAGCTGATGGAGGAAGATGGATTTGAATATTTCAGAGTGGGCAAATTGAAGGAGGCTGTTGATTTTATGGTGAGAGTAAAAATTTTTTACAACAGATAGAGGAATGGGCTGATTGGTCTTACCCGCCTTTAAGTAGTATGTGATGGGGATCAATGTACTTAAACAAAGCTGAGAATCTTGTGAGAAAAGTCGTGGAAGAGAAAGTTATAAACACAAAGGCTACCTGGGCAAAAGAGTGGAAGAAGAAAGTTATAAACACAAAGGCTACCTGGGCAAAAGAGTGGAAGAAGAAAGTTATAAACACAAAGGCTACCTGGGCAAAAGAGTGGAAGAAGAAAGTTGTAAACACAAAGGCTACCTGGGCAAAAGAGTGGAAAAAGAAAGTTATAAACACAAAGGCTACCTGGGCAAAAGAGTGGAAGAAGAAAGAAAAAGCAGACTTTGACTGGTTGGATGA
Source organism: Sinohyriopsis cumingii (assembly GCA_028554795.2). Taxonomy (NCBI): domain Eukaryota; kingdom Metazoa; phylum Mollusca; class Bivalvia; order Unionida; family Unionidae; genus Sinohyriopsis; species Sinohyriopsis cumingii. Next base: position 67,881,495 of record CM068834.1, on the reverse strand, counting down.
GAATTGGATGAAGGTGCAGGAAACATTTGGAGCTATGGATGCTTGAAGAAGGTAACAAGAAGATGAATTTCCCACAATGATGGAGAAGATGGTGAAAGAATTGGAGGAAATAGAAAAATCCCAACAGCCCTTTTTTTTAGCTACTCACTTGCCTTGAAAAGATATACACTGCTGAAAACATTTTTGTCTTTGTGCTGTATAGGTTTTTGCTTTTTTATATTGTAACACTTACTACTTAACCCCATAAACACTTTTGACCCTATAGGTACTTCTGACCCCCAAGTGCCGTTCCCATGTTAGTTTCTCATAGGACTACAAATTATCATGGTACTTTAACATGGTGACTCCCACTGACTCTCGAGTGCCATATATAACTGCTTAGGTTCAATTGTTTTGTTTAAATTTAAACATTTATTTACAAGTCTGTAGAAACTTTTCTTATCACTGTTGTTCCAATTAAAAATTATTTTCTAGTTGAAAATTTCGACATCTGTAATTAACTTTTAATCATTCATGTAATGAAGAAAAATGCTGCAACTTGCTGAACGCAAACAATTCACAGTTTGTAACAGCTGTCAAACTTAGTTTGCAATAGAATTGATCAGAATTGCTGAGTGCAGTTGAAATCAATGTGGCATGCTAATAGAGGAGTTTAAGATTTGCCACAAAATGTGAGTCTGATAGGCTTAAAATCATATAAGTTTCTTTTGAGGGCAACTAAAATCATTAACATGTTCAGAAAAATACTAAGAAGCTCAATGTTGTGTTTCACAGCTGACTTGTTTTGAAATGCTACAGGCTATGTTGATAATAAAAAGCTAGAGTTCAAAGTTTAAAAACTATAGATTGTAAACTTGCCTGTTCTATAGTAAAGATAGTGATATATAAAATGCAAGTCTAGCACATTTCTTTTCTTTCTATAAGTTGATACGTTTACACTTTCCTTTTTCAATTTTGCACACAGTTTTGATTGTTTTGGATTGTTTGGGACAAAATTGTAAACGTGATGAATCAAATATTGCTTGAGGTAGACATGTATAATTCAGTAGGTATTCATACTTATATTTATTAAATTCTCATGTTATTATATACATTTTCCATGTCTTCATAATGTGTTTAAACCTGCTTTTATTTTTACTTCTCGGTTTGTAATGCAGCAGTGATAATTTTTGTTGATAAACACAAACCTAACTTTTATTTATTGCTCCTCGTTTACTTTTGATTTTTGAATTTAGAAACCGCTTAAAAATATGGCAACGATTGCCAGAAGTTATTATTTTTAGATTAATATTTTTAATAATAATATTTTTAATAATAATAATTATAACTAATGCTAACGAAGTAAGCAAGGTGTTATATGCAATGAAAATACTTGTAATGCATTTTACTGAAAATTATAAGAGTGGATTAACTGTCAGTAACTGTTCCATTGATCTTAACTCCTCTTAAGGGATTGAATTTTGAAATCAGCATTTAAATTTTTGTTGACAGGCCCTGAAGTGGTGCTGTATCATGTGAGTAAAATGTGGACTTTTTCAGAGCAGCCTTGATCTCACTAGGCTGGTAGTCACATTAGAAATTGGAAGATACAGCTCTGGCTATGCTTTCCAGTTTCTATCCGACTAACGATAAAGATTGTACACGAATAAATTATAACACCAAATGGAAGACCGGTGGGTTGCATACTTGCAAGACAACCACTTGTATCCTTCTTAGGCATGACAAGTCTCTTGACAGCTTTGGTTATAAAGCAGAAACAAAATATGGAGGTCTAAGGGAGGAGGGTGAAAATGACCATGACAAATTGTTTTTCGTTCCCTTTTTTAAGATGCTGAGTTTAGTGCACTTTTATGTCTACACAAATAAGTTACACATAAGGAGGTTTCAATGTTGATCCATTCCTTCACCTTAAATAATCAAGTAGTTTAAAATTGACTTTTGCTGTGATGAAAATTGTAAGGCAATACTGGGATTGTTTACTTTGGTCTAATGTGAAGCCTTGATTAGTACATCACGCTTCATTTAAAAGGTATTTGCTCATTTTTTCATGTAGATTCATTCAAGGCAACTTTAAAATGATGACGAACTGTTTTATTATATGTATCCTTATTTGTAAAAAATGTTTAATATTAAGTAACAGGATAATGGCATAGAGAATTACAGATTTTTACAATAACACTTTCTTTTTATGATTTATGTGGGAAAAGTCCCCTTGAATCCACATCTGGATCCTCCCTGCTGGCAATTCTCGTATCTTCCAAGGCCCTAGAGTACATGAAGAATCATTTCATCACAAGCCTCTCATGTTGTGGAATTTGGTATCAAGAGAACGGGATCAAATGGGTCCAGACTGTCCCTGCCATATGGAATGACCAGGAAAAGCAGTGCTTGAAGAAAGTGGCATAAAAGGTATTGGTCCGAATCCAATACATTTTAGCTCTACTGTGCAATCTATGTTAAATACTATTCAGGACACACATATTGCAAAACATTATTACCTGAGCGCTGAGGAAGACCAGTCTGCTTGATCGTAGTTGTACGAAAATGCAGTTTTTGCCTTTTTTGCTACCCCATGGGTCCCCAAACACCTGTCCTCGCCACAAACCCCTTAGACAAGCTACCCCCTATGTGATTGTTGTCTGTGGTTCACTTTTTGTGTCGCTGGGGGTGGAACCTCCAGGTGCAAACACACGTGACGTGAGTGAGCCAGTCATAGGGGTTAGAGTCTCGTACGGCTGTCCGTGTCACTCAAAGGGCAGCGAATAAGGCAAAAACCCACTTTCATACTACTCTAGTCTACAGAGAGAGAGAGAGAGAGATATGCGAACTCAGACAGGCAAGTCTTCGGTAGCGATCGATATACGCTTTCTCTGTAATGTATGTGATTTTCCCTTTGTGATAGCATAGTTTCAAAATCGGCTGCACTGATTATGTTATCCTTGATTTCAACCAAGTACAATCTACTGATCGTATTGAGACTTCCATGTGTTGCCGCAAGCGGGAATATGGTTGCATCGAAATTAACTTGCTCGCGCCACTAGAGATACAGGTTACTATCGAAACAGTTCAGGCTACAATACTGATAGGCGCACCTACTATGGTTGATGTCTTGACTGTAGTCACACCAAGACAAATAGTTTCTGCCGCAACAAGACCATAAATAGCATATATGACTAGAGATGCACGTTTCTATTACAGGATCAGTGCGGTTCTCTTGGTAATTTCATCTTGCAGCTTTTATTCTGCTTTGATTATTTTTTACTCTGGCTAATGATCTGTCAAAGTTCTTCTATTAATAGTACTGATATGTCTCTATGGTCACAATATTAAGTAACAGAAAAGAAGCAAAAGCAGCAAGTTTTGTAAAACTTAACAAACAATTTAATTATTAAAGTGATAGATTAAGAAAATGTGAGAGGAACTTAAGTGAAATGAAATTAATCCTAAATAGTCCATAGAAAGGTCTACAAAAGTCCGATAAAATGAAAAGTTCTTTATAAATTTCAATACCTAAATGTAATGGTCATCCAATTGTCGCTGTCAAGATCAAGATGGTGTTGTTCAGAATTCCTTCGAATAATATATAACTGTCCCAGAATAATATTACTGTCCAAATAATGAGCACTTTTATAACCACTGAACAGTCCAAACAAATCTTAATCGTCTCGATAAAAAGCTAAATACAACATAAAACACGTCTGCAGACTTATATCAGGAACACAAAAAGTGTGAATGACTTTAGAAATCGGAATGAAACTGCTTAATTTTAGCAGTATGTACACCATATACTTCGACTGTACTTCGCATCAGACATCATCAGCTATCTTACACTATTGATTTTGAACTAAGCATACTGACGTTATTATTCTTGAAACTTTCATAGCCCATCAGTCACTGAGAAACTACGCCATAGGCGCCATTTTAAGTCTTATTATTGCGAGTATTGTTTGTAATTGTCAACCGGTATGACAGGAGAGCTAAGGTTCGCCAGTTTGAGGTGAGAGATAATGTGTTGTTACTGTTGCTGCATAAGCACAAAACACTGCAAGTCTCGTGGAGAGGTCCGTACGTCTTTTCAGAGAAGGGAAGGGGTTGGAACTAACGTATACGACACCATAACAAGGATTGTTGTTGTTGTTGTGGGGTTTAAAGCCATTTTTCAGCACATGATAGGCCATGCTTGGCGGCCAGTATTAATGGTGGAAGAAGTACCCGGGAAGAACCACCGACCCACGAGAAAGCTACTGGCAAGCTTTCTCACATACCCACATTGGCCGAATCCTAGACTCGAACCTATGCAGACAGAGGTGAGATGGTAGTGATCTGTAATGGAGAGCGCTTTAGACCACTCGGCCACTCGGGGCCCCCCATAACAAGGAGAAGCTACACCAGGACAATCTGCTAAAGAGGTACATGGACAGGGAGTCATCCACCAATTTCGTCCTTGACACGAGCGTGACGGAGGAAACCGAATGCAACACGGAAGGAGCAAACATCATTCTGAGTTGTCTGCTGACGAGGGAAGAGACACCCTTAGACGTGAAGTCCGATCCTACGTTGACTAGGGATCTGCAAGACGTGGTAGAAACGTAGATTGCAGATATGCTGAAGTGTTAAATTAACATTACTTACATTGCAAACCATGTATTTTATCAACCCTCTAACTTATTTCAAATTAACTGCGATGTTCTATTTGATTTCAGGGCTTTGAAGCAGAGAGTTTGTGCAATTGAAAGTGGCGGAGTGCGTCTTTCTACTCCAATATACTCCAGTTCACTAAAATACACTCTAATACATCATTGTGAAAATAAAAATCATATTTATATTGTTGTGCTATTAGCATACTTAAACACAAATTAAGTCATATCCTGTGAAATTATATATATATATATATATATATATATATATATATATATATATATATATATATATATATAAAATCAGTTACTTCCAGCGTTTTACTAATGATGTGACGATGGGTGTAGTTATATAATCGAAATCTGGTTTGTAACTGCAGTTGAATCGGTGTTAACTGATAATAATAATAATAACAATAATAATAATAATAATGAGGACTTTGTATAGCGCTTAATCTTTAGAAGCTCTAAGCGCTTTACAACATTAGACAACACCTATAACATAAAAAACATATAACGATATGATTACAAAAACAAACACCATGAAATTAGAAAACATAAAAAACATGCTGAAAATATTTAAGGTAGGAAACATTATTAGGTCTTTAAGTTTGTTCTTGCAGTCGAAATAAGTGAGTTTTGAGAACACTTTTGAATGGGATCACAGTCTTTGTGTCTAAGTTCAGTGGGCAATTCATTCCATGTTGCTGAGTCCTGGTATGCAAAAGAACGCTGGACATATGATTTTGTTTTCATAGTGGGAATAATGACTATACGATTGTCAGAAGAGGAGCGTAAGTACCTTGCTGGTGTGTACACATGGGTGAGGTATGATAGGTATGTTGGACTAGAGTCCGGCTGTGGAACGTAGCACAGAGAACAAATTTTGTGCTTGATTCTGGATCGAATGGATAGCCAGTGTAGGGTACAGAGCAGCAGGGAGGTGTGCTCTGATCGTGGTACTCTAAGTATGATCCGAGCAGATGTGTTTTGAACTTTTTGTAGTTTCTGGAGTAGATATTGAGATGAACCAGACAGAATTGAGTTACTATAGTCCGGTCTTGAAAGTACTAATGAACACACAAGTGTTTTTGTGGCATCAACTGAAAGATACTTGCGAATGGAGCTGATGCGTCTCAGCTCAAGATATGCAGCCTTGCATATGTTCATGACATGTTGGTGCAATGTGAGAGTACTGTCCAGAGTAACACCTAGGTTTCGTACTGGTTGTGTGAATTTAATGTTGGTGTTGCTGATATTTATTATTTGAGGTAAAGGATGTGAATGAGAAAGTCTTTGTGCTGTGATCAGATTGGCCTCAGTTTTATCATCATTCATCTGCAGCTTGTTACATGTCATCCATGATTTCACATCAGAAATGCACCTCTCTACACCTTGGATGGTAGCATCAACTTCAGTTGGGTGGCTAGATTTGTATATTTGGGTGTCATCAGCGTACAATTGGTGAGACACTGGATGATGATCTATGACACTTGAGAGTGGCTGAGTGTATAGAATGAAGAGAACACGCCCAAGAACAGACCCTGTGGAACACCACAACATAGATCAACTGGGATGGAGTGTATTCCATTTGCAGACACAATTTGTGTCCTGTTGACCAAGTAGGACTTGAACCACAGTAAGGCTGTATCATGAATGTCAAATACATGCTGGAGACGGTGAAGTAATATATCATGGTCTATTGTGTCAAATGCTGCAGACAAATCAAGGAGGGTGAGGACTGGAATCTTTCCGCTATCCAAAGCAGAGAGAATGTCATTAACTACTTTTAGAAGAGTAGTTTCAGTACTGTGGCAAGGGCGATATGTAGATTATACATTGCTAAAAAGACTGTTTAAATTCAGATAAGATACAAGCTGGGATAGAACAACCTTCTCTAAGATTTTTGATATGAATGGGAGATTAGAAACTGGGCAGTAGTTCTTTAAATCGTTATGGTCTAGTGTTGGTTTCTTCAGCAGAGGCTTTACAATGGCAGTTTTGAAAAATGATGGGAATTCCCCAGATGAGAGAGAGGTATTAATAACATCAGTTAGTGAAGGCAAAACTGGATCTATGCACTCAAGCAGCAGTGATGTTGGAATTGGATGAAGTTCACATGGCTTTGGTGCACTCATTATCAGGATTGTGCGTACGAAATCCATAGAGACAGGTTCAAATGCTGCTAATGGTTGCCACTCAAATTCTGTATCCCAACTGCATGGTGAGGATGAGTCAATTGAAATTGTGGTGTCAAGCTTATCTCTAATGGTTTGTACTTTGTTACGGAAGACATTTGCAAACATGTCCAGAAGGTCGACTGGAGAGAAGGTAGTTGGAAGTGGTGTAGATTTCTTCCTTGACATTATCTTGTTAGTAATCTCGAAAATGTCACTATTTAGATTTTTATTCTGGTTTGCTTTGGTTTTGGCTGGGGTATTTTTCTGCATGTCAATAACTAATATATTCTCTTTGTTTATCAATATATATATTTTATTACTCATCAGTATTTGAGTTTTATTATGTGCGTGTATCTGTGTTCATCAACTACGTTCTTAATCAATGGCTTAAAAGTGTATCGAGTACATCAGGAAGTATGATTATGGTCGAGATTTGTGATAGTACCAGATTATGTGCAGTTAATATATTCTCACGCAATTATAATCATTCTATAAATTGTTTAAAATAAAAATTCTGTATGTATACAAAATCTAATTTAGAATTTCTAATCTGCACATACAAGTACTAACATATTTAGAAGTCAGTTTAACTTCTTGTTTTTGCCCATTTATTTAGGCGTCATTTTCTTTGCCCAGACTTCCTTTCAATTCTCTTTGCGTTATTTAGCAATGAAAATGTCCCGCCTGCCGAATAAATATTTCTGATTGTGTTTTGGGTTTATTGTCTGTTGGGACATTTTTAAATGAAGCCTCTCTTTGCTTCTTTTATCTCTAAGACTGCACTAACACAAAATAGTTCTTAAAGTTTTCTGAGTGTCTAAAGTTTCCTTAGCAATAGGTTATCAACTTGGTCTAGTTTTCCTATAAGCTCTGGGGCAGATTGTGGTTAACTCTCCTCTGCAAGTTTCAAGAGATTATTTATTGATTCAGCGTTATTGTAAATAGCTTTGCATCATATTCCTTCTGCCTTGGTCTAAAAACATACTGGTCAACACAGGATTTGTAGGTTCTGGTAAACAAATTTATAAAATCTTTAAGTATTATGCATCACTATACAAAACCAATAAACCTAAAGTAGGGGTTATCGCTAGCTTCCTTTCTTCCCAGTCTGCCGAAGGATCCGTCGAGAGCCTTCTTTTTTCCTGCAAACCCGCTGTTCCCAAAGATCCGGGGCCTCACTATGATAAACCAATAACGTCCTTCGAGCAAAAGTCACAATCGACCGCAACATACGGGTTGCAAGAAACCCAGAGTTCTACAACTTTCCATAACACAGATACAAATATAAAGACTAATCCGTCTAGAATACAAGACCCTGTTAAGTATAAATACAATAATCTACATTACGCATGCGTGCAGATGAACTGGGTATAATTTAGTGCAATTGAATATAAATACATGCCTGGGTTGGGGGTAGATGGAACCTGCCTAGAAGCCGTTCTTGAAACAAAACAAAAAAATTTTGAAAAAAATGTTGACAACATTAAGTATTTTAATTTGCTATAAGCCAATTAGGAACTGATTCCTTATGATATTAGCCCGAACGAAACGTCTATATGCAACCTTCAAATTCTTTCGTAGGTGGTTCGATGCCTACATTGATGCTTCTTCATACATTGTGAACCATTTTATAAGTTATACAATTATTGGAGTATGTTGGAATAAAAAGATGCACCCACCATCATAAAAGATGAAATGTAGTGTGTATTCTAAAGGGTAACTGAATCTGCAACCGAATTCTTTCGACCTTTTTAGTATCGTTAAAAATATTAGCAAAATATTTCCCATACAACCCCAATCGCAGTACTTAAGAACTCTCCACGAACATATATTGATCATAATAGGCTGTACACCGTGTGAACGTTACAACTGCAGCATTCATTTCCACACAGATTGCAACCGTCTTCCGGTCCATATTACAGAAATCACAGTGTTTCTAACTGTAGGTACCAATTAGCATCTGGCTACTTTGAAAAAGCAGCATCATTCTCTAGCGCCAGTTTCAGTTGCACCAACATTATAGATTAGGGTGTCGAAATGGATTTTGCAAGATGCGTTTGTGTGCCAAATCATCTGAGATAAGTTGACTAGATCCATTTCTATGGCTGAATTTCCTAATTGTGTCTTAACATAATATAATGATGAAATTTATTTAAAGATTATTAATGTTTTTGTTAATGGGTTGGCATCACACTGGCTTATGTCTTCATTAGTAAACAATGCACACTGTTCTTAATCAATATCAATTATGGCAAAGTATTCTCACATCATCCCGTTTGTTTCTACCTCCCTACCGATTTTAAAAATAGAAGGCATCAATAATATATATAATGCATTAAACTTAGTCATTTCATTCATTCATTTATAAGTTCTAACCTGGTTGTCGCCAGGTGGACCAAACACTGCCAGCTTCTTGTCGCTTTGAATCAAAAGAGAGTTTTTTTAGCACCACGGTCGCCATATTTATTTGGACCAGTCTATGTTTTCAAGCAACACATTTTATATTTACTTCTCTTTGAACACGTGTATGCAAGAGTTCCTCCTATTGATTTGTTTAATTTGTTTTAGAAATATTAAAACTAGTCATTGCAATTGTTGGAAGCAGACGACACGGTTTTTACCTAAAAAGACTATTCTAGAAACATGAAATGGACAACGAGCAGTCAGTTTGCTTGTTTATATCAGGAGCTTCTGTTAGCGTTCTATCGTAAATCTGCTTATAACTGATACTTTTATAGACCAATGCTCTGCTTTTGATATAAATTTATGATTAGTTTGGGGTTTTTTTAATAAAAAAAATACATGAAGGGGTATGCTCTAAAGGTCTTTTATATGCATTATTCATATTCGCATTATTATTATTATTATTATTATTATTTTTAATTTTTGCATTGCATTGCGTCTCATGGCTAGGCATTCAAATTTATAAATCATTACACATTTATTTATTCTTCTGTCTGATAAGCATGTACTCTTAAAGTAAATCATCATGATCTGACTGTCATGGTTGAACATGATATTGACTACGATGGAAAAATGAAAACAGGTAGCAAAGTAAATGGTTTTTGATCCGATGATATACTGCCACATTATTAGATTATTGGTAAGTTCATGTACCCCTTCTGAAAAGTGGAAGAACTGGATGGGACATTAAGCATTCACTTCCACTTCACAGCTGCCAATTCGATGTTCTTTGTAGTCTCTGATCGGGTCCGGAAATATTGTAATGTCTTTGTACCTAACTAAACACTAAGTCTTGTGATGTCACAATACATGCCATATTTTATTTGCTATTTCTTAAAAAGTAGTGAAGTTGACTGAAAGCTACTTGTATTCACTTATAAGTCCTTAATACATGTTAATTACTTAAATTCTTAACCAATGATACCTTTCTTAAAGGTTTAAGTTCAGTTAGTAGAATGTCGAACTTTTAATTCAAGTGTTACGCGTTAAGCTTGTCCATACAAACCTGGATTGATGTTGTGTTTCTTGAGCAAGGGACTTTGTTACCGTTGTCACAGGATGATAATAACATTGATGAGCTGATTCGCCGTACAACACCAAACAAACAAACAAATCAATTATTTGGTTTCTAGATTAATCAAGTAATGAAGAAAACTGCATTGAGTCAGGATGTACGTTGAATAGCTTTAACTGTACAGCGATGCATTGGAGTTATTCGAGTCAAGATTTGCATACAGTTTAAATCTCTATCTCCAATATGATCACATGCATAGGAAATCATCATAATTTTAGAAATTAGGGGAATCGCAAGACTCCTCTTGTTGATGGTACCGAAGTATACATAACCTAGCAACAAAAGTCAAGCCAACCCAGAATGGTAGTGTTTTTTATACTGGACCCTATTTCACCAGAAGAGACTTGCATGAATGTTGTAAATAGGAACACGTAGTACACAAAACAAAAAAGAAGAACCATGAACTCTACCAGTGCCTGAACAGGTCTTGAATTCATTTCATGGTATAATAACTCCCGTTAACCATAGTGCAGCAGTTTTTAGGCTATATACATGCGTATAGCTAAAACATGCCTGATACTGTAAGAAGTATTATTTTTACAACGATGTTTTTTTAAAAGCAGAATGAAAGTCGGGATACCGCCATTTTTATCCTCCTTTGGGTCCGTGCCAATTGTCTTTGCCTCTACCCCTATGACATATGAGCCACTGGATACTGGTTTTATATCTTTGAAAAATGATTATACATCACTCATATTATAGCTCAGCATCTTCAGATATTTGTACCTCAGGACAATGTTTGAGAGAATTCCATATTTGATACAATTTGGCTTAGCTTATTTCATATCATTCTTGGGCTTCTAGTGCAGAAACAGAACAACATAGGCGCTGTATTTCCTTAAAATCTCAAGCGAACGGTATATCTCTGTAGATGGTTTCAGACTGATTATTTTATTATCGATTGCAACTGAATGCAGTTTACTAACTGTACTGCGACTGCTTTGTGTGGCTGCCAACAATTCAGAATAGATGCGTAATCGTGAATACAAGTCGGATCGAAATTACTTTGCTAGCACCACCAAAGACACCATTCATTATCGATAGAGCTCTGACAATAATGCCAATTGTTGCATCTCGGATGATTGATGTAGCCGTGATTCCAGTCACACCAAGACCAACTGACGTTACTGAAGCAAGACCGTCACTAACATCGACGTCTAACCATTGCATTTCACGATCAGTGTGGTTCTCTTAATAATTATATCTCGCATCTGTTCCACTTCGATTATTTTTTCCACGTCGGTAAGGGTCAGGGTCCATCATAGTTCTTTTATTAATAATACAAGCGCGTATTTTAATTGCATGAAAGGCAGATCTTGGCCAGTCTTATCATCGCGCGCAGGTGCAATATTCGCAAGTACGTCTAGCTAATAATTTCTATTTACTGGCACAATTGTAAAACCTCTGTCTCCTGAATACCTAAATCTCCGGCGATTGTGCTTTGGTGGTCAGGTGCCTCTTTCATATAAAAATACTCTGATTACACTAGCACCTTTTACATCTAATGATCGTCTTTGCCAATAACTGGTACCGAAACAAGTGCGTCCTTACTGAATAATAGTCGAGATCTTTTTTGTCTCAGCTGAATTTACCGCTCCTGTGGCCTAGTGGTTAGAGCGTCCGCCACGTACTCAGGAGGTATTGGGTTTGAACCCCGGCAGAGTCATATAAAAAATTTATAAAATGGTACTAATAGCTGCCTCCCTTGGCGCTCAGCATTACGAGCTTAGTGTTAGGACTGGTCAGTCAGGATAATGTGACTGGGTGGGACATCATGCTACAGGTCTGTGGCATGATACCCTAGTGCTAGACATCACAATAAATTGCGCACTGCAAACATCATAACAGTCTGAATGAAAATTGTTAAAGCTACGTTGCAAATACAAATCACACACACACACACACACAGAGTCTCAGCTGAGTCAATAATGATGTCGAATATTTAATGGTGAACGTAACCGTGGTGGACGCAGTAGTAAATACCACTTCGCCATTGTTCAAAAACAATCCCAGAGTGTTTTTGTAGCAAGAGCTACAGTCGACGCTTTGGGTTGATGATTCCAAGCTGGCCTTGAGTTGGTTGTACTACATCAGGGTGGTTCCAAGTGGCAATTTCTCATGTACCTTTGTTAAATTATATGATGGTTGGTAACACAACTTTGACATAGATATTCATAGACAAGTGGAGCAAAATTGTTATTGATGTCAAGATGTTCTGTCAGCTGATCAAACATCTATTTGTAGTCTGTTCCGCAACTTCTTCACCACGCTAGGATTCCATTACTTATATAATAATGGTAAAATCTTACACACAGCATGTGAAAGAAGGCTAAGAACCATTCAGTATAAAACTTGATTGCTTCGAAGTGAACTTCATAATACTTGTAATGCAACTGTGTAAAAATTATAAACATCATTACTGCCCGGCTTGGTAATTTGTGATATTATAATGATATGATGATCACCAACATACCACTTATCATTCATCAGCATTCTAATTTGACCCCTACGTGCCTCTAGTTCCAGTTATTATAAACAAGTATGAACCGGACTCGCGCACCTTTGACTGTTAGGTCCATCAAAAGTGCATCTAACAAAAATGTGAAAATAGGTCGACCATTGGGTAATGTTACCCCGTAATCTGGTTGCTCCTTTTTTTATACTAATATTCATATTATTGCGCTCCATGACGTTACTACACGTGATGCAGCTCCTTAGTGATCTTCTGATCCACGTATTGTTTCATTCCACTATTGCCAGTATCAACATCGTCTTTGATGAATGTAACCGACACGCCAGTATCTCTGATTCCACCTTTGTCAATGATCTCAACCAGGCTCTTTACTGTAAAGTTGCCTTTCAACGTGACAATAATATCTTGAATTTCCACGTCAAATGTTTAAATTTTAACTATTTGATCTTCGAAACTCACAAGCTCAACTGGATCGACACCAACACCAACGCGACTTGTACACTCAGACATTTGGTGGCAAATCAGATCTACATCAGCACCGTGTCATCAAGTTGACTAATGTTCGTAAATGTTAATAGACGGTGTATAATATTAAATGTAAAATCAATAAGTGTTTATGGTGTTGGTGGAAAATCCAGTGCTTCGATGACAAGATGACCGCATATAGGACAGTCTAACTGGCATAGTAGAATAAAACAACGACATTCATCCGTGTCTATTTAATTAATAACCGACTTCAACGGTACAAGTCCATACGAGTCATGATGCAAACGATGCTGACGTGTTACCACGTATGCAACATAGTGAGTGTCAGGTGCTGTTGTCGAATTAGATTGTTTCACATGTGCGTGGCACCATCGATGCAAGTTCATCTCGCATAAAAACATCGCGAAAATGTTCGACTTTGCCATCGCGAATAAATCAAGATTGGTTAAGGAACGGGCCAGCGACGTAATCAACTGTGACCAGGTATTCGAAGACCTCGTGCCTGGTAAATGAAAGCTTTTTCCTTTGTATGCGACCACCAACTGCCTATTTTCAAAGCCATTCCTGATGCAGTTCCGACAAAAAAATGCTTCAATATTTGCTGACAACAATGATGGTGTTGTTGTTGTTGTTGTGGGGTTTAACGCCATTTTTCAGCACGATAGGCTATACATGGCGGCCAGTATTAATGGTGGAGGAAGAACCCGGAAAACCCCGGAAAGAACCACCGACCCACGAGAAGCTACTGGCAGGCTTTCTCACATGCCCACATTGGCTGAATCTTAGACTCGAACCGCCGCAGGACAACAATGATGGAATGGCTTAAAGGAATTGAACTATTCCACCAATCTTTTGCATTTGTGTCAACTCTGTCTTGGATAATTTAAATATCACTGAAGTGTTGTTGTGTTTGGTATCATTATGATTGATGAGCGAGCTGTGTTTGGGTTAACTACAATGCGACATTTACAATCAATGTTGGAGGAGAAATTTTCAGTGTCACTCCACAATTGTTTTTGATTGCGTTCTTGATTTCTACAAGTTGCATTTCAGCAAAATCGATCACCCTCATTCCACTGCCAACACCCTCCAGCAACAGTGTCATGTCGGAAAACATCACAGCATAACATCAATAATTAACAATAACGGGAGCTACACGTGCATGAAAATACATGTCAACAACGGATTGTACAATTCCAGATGTTCCATTTCAAAATTCTTAAATTAGGTACAACTTACGAAGTCTTGCTAAGAACATTGCAGACCTGTGTCGATGTTTTGATGTCGGTCCACGTAAAACCATAAATTATGATATGCATGTGCTGCAATGTGAGGAGAGTCTGCTGCATAGTCAAACCGAATTGCTAAAGAAGGTTGTTGATGATCTTGTAACCGTAACGAAACTTCTGTCACTTCTAAGGTGTCAAATATCTTGCCCTGCTCACGCACGACCTATGTCGAATTTGCATGGGGAAAAGCACAACAAATTGATTGGTGACGCTCTTCTTAAAAGACAACTCTATTACTTGAACAGTTCAAGAATTGTGTCAATAGTGACATTAAGACTTATCTTGATGAGCATAGGGTCGAAACCTTGGAAAATGCTGCTCGTACTGCTGATGGGTATTCCATAGCTCATAAAGTTTATTTTCTAAGCAAGTCTTTTACTCAGCAGTCTCCTGGTAAAAAAAAAAGTATTTCAACTTAATATGGGCCCTTCTAAATTTAAATTTTGTACAACTTTTGGTAATTAGGTTTCCGATAAGAATGATTAGAAATATTTATATATTCCTACGTGTACTTATTGTAAGAAGAAAGGACACTTATTTCTAATTGCCACAAATTGAACATTAAGCATCAGAATCAAGACAGAACTATTCCAGATGTTCTTATTTATAAGAGGTCAAGGTCACGGTCATGTATTGAAAGCGATACACTTGTTGCGTCTAATAAACCAAAGTCTGAATTTATTATGGTAAGTTATGAACCATTCATGTGGAAGGGTTCAATATCACTCATGAGTAATTTAGCCAATCCCATCCCTATTAAAATTTAAAGGGACACGGGAGCTTCTCAGATTCTTTTCTTATCATGTATTTTGCCTTTTTATGAGAAGTCTTCTTCTAATGAGAGTGTTTTTACTCAAGGAGTAGAGTGCGGCTCTGTTACTGTTCCTTGACATTATGTAAATTTGTCATCAGACTTAGTCTCAGGACCCGTGACAGTCAGAACGGTAGTGTCTTTACCTATTGAGGACGTTCATTTATTACTGGACAATGAACTAGCTGGAGATAAGGTTGTGGTTAATCCACTTGTAACAAGACTTGTTTGAATCAGAAAGTCAATCCTACTGAAAAAAGAATTCCCTGATTTATACTTAGCTTGTGCAGTTACTAGAGATATGGCAAAGAAAGCCTTTGAGAATGATGTTGATCAGGAAAGTATTCCTTTAGCTGACACATGCATTGGTCGGGCTTTTGATGAGGTCACTTTCACTCTTCTTTGGATCAATCAATAGGTATTGATCACAGTTATTCTCTTTTAACTACTCAATCTCTTTAATCTAATCAGGCTGACAAACGACAATCACTTGTCGTCGAACAAGAAAAAGATCATGAGATCTCTTTAAAAAGGCCAGTAACGACAATGAAGCCACAGAAGTGCTTGTTTGCTATTTCATTACAATGGGGGTCTTATGAGAAACTAGAGACCTCCCGAGGTACCTTTTGGTGACATATGGTTAGTGAAACATCAAATTGTAGTTCCAAAATCGTACAGACAGGAAATTCTTAATCTGGCCCATGAAACTCCTTTGGCTGGTCATTTAGGAATTAATACAAATTATCGAAAGTTCTTTAATCACTTCTATTAGCGAAAAATTTTAAGTGATGCTTGTAAATACTGTAGATCTTGTTATACTTGCCAAAGGGTAGGAAAACCCAATCAGAAGATACCTAAGGCTCATCTGCAACCTATTCCTGCATTTGACGAAATGTTTGGCAGAATAATGGTAGACTGTTTCGGGCCCTTATCTAAGACCAAGTCGGGTAACAAATACTTGTTAACTATAATGTGTGCGTCAACAAGCTTCCCAGAGGTAATTCCTTCGAGAAATATTAAAACTTAAACAATAGCAAAAGCCTTGATAAAGTGTCTTACTCAATTTGACCTTCCCAAATCTGTCCAATCTGATCATTGGTCAAATTTTAGGTCTGGTATTTTCCAGCCAATTATGCTTAAACTTGGCATCCAGCAATTCATGTGAAAAGTGAAATTATGGTTTGACAGAGCTACAAAGGAGAGAACGTTTGAGCCTGGTGATAGATTTATGTCTCTCTTGCTCATTCTTCAAAATTTTCAGATTAGGTATCACGACCCTTACAAAGTTAAGAAAATGAACGAGTTAAATTATAATGATAGTACTTCTGAGATGTAAATAATTTAAAGGAGTACCAGTATGTTGACAAAGATAGCCAGGTTAATCATGCAATTAATTTAGTTGTACCTGTCCCACTCATCGAGGATTTAGACGAAGAAAAGCAATCAGACTATATTGATTTTGGAGCAACAAATCTTCGGAATTCAGAAATTATGAATAATCTGGACCAGAAACGTCCACATTTGCAACAACAAGAAATGAATGAACTTAAATAGTTATTACTTGACTTTGAATTCTTATTTCCAGATGTTCCTACAAGAACAAACAAAATCTACCATGACGTTGAAATTGTAAATTCCACACAAGTTAAACTACACCCGTACAGGATAAACCCTCTCAAACAGAATATTTGAAGAAAAAAAAAGAAATACACGATTTACTGGGAAATGATTTCATAGAACCGACTAAAAGTGACTGGAGTTCACCATGTAGACTTGTTCCAAAACCAGTTAATAATTTCCGCATGTGCACTGATTATAGATTTTAACTTAGATTCTCTTAGAACTGTTTAATAATAGAACTTGTTTTTAATTTTTGGATTACAATTTGGATATTCGTAATACCGCCATTTCTTTTTTCTCATTTCTTTCACTTTGTATTCGAGGGAAATAAACTATTTGTTAAATTTTACATGGCTTGTTGTCTTCACTCTTTTCTGTTACTTATTTTAATAGCATAGATTTGTAACAAGAAATTAGGCGATAGTCCTCGGGATACAAATTTTGGCTAACATATTTCATAAAACTTTGTGACATTTAGATACCCCTAGTTTCGGAATTTTTAAAATCCCAAGTATTATTTCACATTTTATAAATCTTCGATGAAATTAACACGCTGTTTTACAGCATCAAACGTAGAGAATTTTTTGTAATACTACCCAGGAGTGACTGGAAATTTTGAAAGTGGAATCACAGCTAAAAATGTAGGAATTAGAGTTAGGACAGGTTCAGTTTCATGTAGAAATGATAAAGATGCAAAAAGAGAGTGAAGCTAGAGAAAGGCAATGGCAGAAGAAAAGAGGATAGGCAAATGCAAAAGCAAAAAGAAACAAAATGGAATTTCAAAATAAGGAAAAGAATTCGAGCTGGCAAGGGAAAAACACTACCCACTTTTGATTTGTTTAAAGAACTATCAAGTTAGCAACCCTTTTCTGGAAAAAGAAGTATATCAATATGTTGGCCAAGAGAGTACTGGATTCTATTATTACAATGTGTACTTACTGATAAAGCTCGTGATATTTACATTTCACTGTCATTACAGCAGAGTGCTGACTATGATGTGGTTAAGGACTATATATTGAAGGGTTATGAGTTGGTACCTGAGGCTTATCGACAAGGTTTAGGAATTCTAGAAAATCAACTGACTAGCCCTATGTCGAATTTGTATGGGGAAAAGCTCGACAACTTGATAGGTGGCGCTCTTCTTAAAAGAAGAATAAAGATTGCGAAAATCTCTAACAACTCGTATTACTTCAACAGTTCAAGACTTGTGTCCATAGTGAGATCAATACTTATCTTGATGAACATAATGTTGAAACCTTGGAAAATGCTGCTCGTAATGCTGACAGGTATTCAATAGCTCATAAAATTTCTTTTGCAAGCAAGCCTTCCAAACAACAGTCTTCTGGTAGAAACGTATTTCAGCCTATTACAAGCCCTTTTAAATTTCAATCCATAAGTATGAATAAGGGAATAACAAGGAAACGTGCAACCATAGATTTCGCATAGACAAGTGTATATTATTATCGTATAAGTAAATATATTTTTATTATAGCGCTAATGATAAAACTGCCAATGAGATTTTAGAATTAATAGCCTTTTCCTCCACTTTCAAAGTCATCGCTGAACACTTAGATCGTGCCAGTTGGGGGGCCTTGTATTTTCGTCATCCCTTGACATTTTAATTGCGGGACCTAGCGGTTCAGGCAAAACCGAATTTGTCAAACGTTTAATTGAACATAAATAACATTTGATCGATCGTTCACCTCAACGAATCGTGTGGTGTTACAAAGAGTGGCAATCGGCGTACGGTCTCTTTCAAGAAAGTCAAGGCGATTCCATCCTGTTTGTGGAAGGCATTCCTAGCGAAGAGGACGGAATCGTGTCTGACCCCAGTCAAACCCATCAGGTCATTTTTGACGATATGTTAGGAGAAGAAGAAGAAGAAATTAAACTGTGATTTACGCGCAAAGGGCATCATCGTAATGCCAGTGTCATTTACATTACTCAAAATTTGTTTCAACAAAGTAAAGTCCAGCGCACGATTAGTCTCAATGCTCATTACGTGTGTCATGTTAAAAAGCCCTCGAGATAAATCGTAAGTGCATGATTAGTCAAGCAGTTAGGAATACCTTGGTTAACTCATGCGTACGACGATGCCACTCAAACCCCACACGCCTATTTACTCGTCGATTTGAAACCCACTACCCCCGATTATTTGCGATTTCGTATCCATTGGTTTCACTACTGGTGTCAAGACGGAGGGCCTGCCCTGTACATGTCTCCTTCGTCGACTTAAAAAAAAAAACTTTTCGTCTGTCGTACACAGCGTCAACATGACGTCCCTTCAGTCTCATCTTCCTGTGAAATTGATTCGTGCCTTGTATCGCATCAGTCGCAAAAAAAATCCACTAATACGTGTTCGTGTCTTAGAAGCCAGTCTCAAAGAAGTCTTACGATGGTTTACGGTAACAGCACGTCAATTATTGCAAGGCATCATTCAGATTCCTCATTAAACCAAATGCTTTTTTGATAGAAACAAAGTATCTTTGACCCAACTGGCCGATCCCCGCATCGACACTCAAACCAAAAAGCAAATCAATTTGAAACCTGGAGGGAGTGGTTCTCTAGGAGGTGTCATCATTTGCTCCCTCTTAAAATGCAATCCTAATGCCCCCAAAGTTCTCCCCAAGAAAAAAGTCACTCCCAAAAAAGCCAAACGAAGCCCAAGGAAGAAAAAGAGCAGTGGTGGCAAGACCAGGTCACAACCCCAGAAAAAGAAAAGCCCTCAGAAAAAGAAAAAGAAAAGTCACCATAAAAAAAAAAGCCCACAGAGAGACACTTCGGCCAGGACGCAACCTTACATTTGCAAACCACGACCTGCAACGACGGCGGCCGCGTCTCCGGTATCCTCAGGTTCTTCCACTTCTCTGTTGCTGGTGATGCCTGCCCAACCCAATTTGACACCCATTCTTCCTCAGCTGGTGAAACCATGGAAACCCGCGTCTCCAAAAACTTCACCTCTAGCGGTGACAACCTCCTTCTCTTTAGCTGCAGTAGCAGCTGCTCACAAAGTACCTGCCCCCAAAACCAAAGTCCAAGAGAGAGATCGGGCATGTTACAGAGTTTACTGGATTGGTCCAAGCAGGAAATGTCCCGATTTAGTCCGTTGTGAACTATTACAGGACGCGTAATGCCTGTCATCAAGTTGATACGACGTAAAGACAATAAGTGGCGACGCGTTCCAGTATAAAAAAGACCTGAGACAAAGCATGGGTATCAGTGTTTTTGTGCTCCGAAAGACCCAAGGATGTCACCCACTAGAAAACTTCCCTCTTCTAAACCCAAAGGAAAGAAAAGGAAATGATTGCCTCCTCGTTTAGTCAAACATGGGTACATGTTGTCTGTCCTGTCCAAAGCTTCTCCACCCATGCGAGAAAAACTCATTCAAACTGCCTCCAGAGATATAATTGATACCGTGTGCAAATGTTGTTAGAACGTCTTGAAAGGCACGGTACCTTTGTCTAAACACCAGAAATAATGTTTAGCCAAACATCGTCACGTTCATTGCCAAATGGTTCAAAAGAAAATACCCATTCGTCAAAAGAAGAAGATGTTGGTCCAACGCGGATGAATTTTACCTCTGTTGTTAGGACCCTTGCTGACAGGAGTATTGGGAACCATGCTGAGAGGACTCGTGGGAGCCAGATATAAGAGACCTCTGAAGTCCAAACATCTCAGACGTGACCCTTGAAATCGAATGGAAGGACGAAAACTGGATTTAGTACCTTACAAATGATGGATGGAATACCATCGTTGGCAAGAACAACCGACCCCACATTTGCCTCCCAATCCAAATTTGACCGATATGTCCCAGTTACAACACGAACTACAGTCATTGATGGATCGCCACGATCTGTCCGAAACGGAAAAATCGCAAAAGTAAGGTCAACCCTTGCAACAAATACAACTCCTTCACCAGAAAGCTTTAGACGAAACAGCTCTACCCACTCTAAAAGATTTTAAGGCCTGGATGAAAAATCCATCCCCCCCCCCATGGGCCATGAGAGACGCAAACCCACGAAAGCCTGAGGAATAAGAGGTAATAGAAATCTTTCAAACACCGTCAGCAGCTCCCATTTCTAGCAAGGTTTGAGCGTACTTGTTGACTCCTTCCCGCCACACCCCAACGAGAAGAAATGAAAGCTTGGGCCCTCGGACACATAAATCCGTTTCCAAACCACCCTTTCGCCCCGTCCAAAGTAGCATCAGCGAAGAGTGGGTAACTTATTGACAAAAATGGAGAATGTGTTAGCCAACATTTACTACGATCAATCCCATCCTGCAGGTTACGGAGGAGTTCAGAAATTGCATCGTACTGCCAAAACTCGACTGAAAAGTCTCCGTTTACCTCAAGTGCAATGATGGTTACAAGAACAAACCACCTACACTTTACACAAACCCATTCGACGAAAATGTTCCAGAAGTCGCACTCGAGTGGAGGGTATCGATCATCAATGGCAAGCCGATTTAGCCGATGTCTCTCATTTGGCCACCTACAATCGTGGCTACAAATATTTGTTTTGTGTCAAAATTTTCCTGAGTCGTACCATTGACTTCCAAATCGAGCAGTGAATTAGTGCGAGCCCTCAAACTGGTGTTGAAACAAAGCGGTCGTCACCCTCTTTGATGGCAAACTGATAAAGGCACCGAATTTCTGAACCAAGCTTTCCAAAAGGAAGTAAAGAAACGTAACATTCATTATTTCACCACCGAGACTCCCGAAACCAAAGCTAGCATCGTGGAATGTTTTTAACTATCCTTAAAAGAACGTATGTGGAAATATTTTACGCATCACCACACTCTCAAGTACATCGACGTGTTACAGCACCTGGTTCAAGCGTACAATCAATCTTACCATCGAAGCATTGGACGTGCCCACCCCACCAAGAAGTGACTCTCGACAACGAAGTGATCGTTTCTGAACGGCTGTTTGGTACGTCCCCGACGGTGGCTGTCCCCAAGAAAAGTAGAGATTTAGCAGAGAGAGAAATTGGCGCCCATTGGGAAACCAAATGCACTTTTGACAAAGGTTACTTACCCAACTGGTCCATCGAATTGTTTCGTGTCACTGGACGAGTGCATGGTCGTCATCCTGTCGTCTATAAATTTGAAGACATGAACGAAGAAGTGTTAAAAGGAACGTTTTACTTGCCCAAGTTACAACGTGTCACCAAAATGAAGACGACATGTACGATATCGAAAGCATTCTCGAACGAAGAACCCGTAAAATGGGAAAACGACGTGTCAAAGAAGTCAAAGTACGTTGGAAAGGATATCCAGATAATTTTGATTCTTGGATCGACGTTTCGCAAGTCATTTCCAAATTGAGTTTGCAACAAGGAGACAAAAAATTCTGGACCATTTTATTGAGCTGTTGCATCGGTTACCTTCTTCCCAATCCGTCCCTGAAATACTTATTGAACGGCAACAACAGAAATCTTTCGTCCAGTGTAAGTCACCATTCCAACAACAACAACAACCACATTTTGGATGGAGACACTAATCTGACTTCCAGTAACCATCGGACAGCCTTACTCTGGAATTACACAAGAAATCAAGAATCAATTTTACTTGACGTTACCCAGTGACAGTTCCATGGAGGTGTTTCCCGACAACATTTTGTGCTCTTACTTGGCCAAATTACCTCAGGCCATTCAATTAGATCACGAAGACCATTGGGAAGTGGTTTTGGTGGAAATCATTTACCCTACACAAATCAAAAACATCACTGAAGCTCAGAACACTTCTGAGGTCATAGTTCTGGACCAAACAGTGCAACAAACCATGATAACCACTAAACAACATCAAGCATTTACTGTACATCGACCAGTATCCATCCCTTCTCCTACATTGTACATCTATGAGTTTAAAATTAACCCAGGACATTATTTTAGTGGTCAAAATCTAGTGGACGCGATTGCTGACAGATTCAATGCAGCATTTGACAAAGTTCGGACCAAACTAGCCAAACGTGTCATCAGTGAGTACCATAAAGTGGCTTATCGCCTACTGATCAAATTGAAAGTGAGGAAAAAAGTATAGGTATTAGATTTTGCCGTGAATTGTATGACAGTTTGGGTGGGAACCTCAATATGTTCACGAATAAGACTAGCAAAATGATCGCCATACCAGCCATTGAAAGCAAACTGGAATTTGGAAGATACTTTCGTTTCCCGGTAGAACTGAACCAATGACTCAATTTGATCTTTGTGTACTCCAATGTGGTGGAGTACAACGTAGTGAGACACACCTCCGTACCATTACTACATGTTATTCCTTTCAAAGTAGATTCTGCCACGAACGCTGACGAAGAAGGTGGAAACACCTATCACGTTCACCGCTAATTTCTACATCCTCACTATTTACCCTTCAGCAAGTCGTATTTTGACACTGTCAACATTGCTATAAAAGGAGATCTGGGACAAAATATTATATTCACCAAAGGGAAAGTCACGGTGAAACTCCATTTTCGAAAACGATTCTCTAATGACTCATAAGTCATTTATCCAGTGTACCGAGGTGTCGCTCGACAGCGAGGACACGGTTCAGGAAATATGTTAAAATCAGCCTTTCGTTTGGTAGCCCCAGTGTTAAAACCGATGTTGACACGATGATTGCACGCCTTGAAAGATGCCGCGTTGACGCAAGACAAAGAATTTCTCCAAAATGTCATCATCGACAAACAAAACCCTAAAGAAGCATTCTTGAGAGCAGGCAAAAATGTCTAGCTTCAAACGGGCAAGGACATCTTCGGCCGACGAGAAACGTTATAAATGCTCTGGGCGCTGCCGAGTCAAGCATTCCTACTTCCCTGATGCCACAGCAAGGAGAAGGCAGAAAGAGACGACGAAGAAAAGACCCCTTCAGAGGACTTTATACTCATAAAGCTATAAAGACTAAGAAAAGAAGAACCGTCCGAGACTTAGACGTTTTGAATTATTAAACAAATACAGAGACAAAAAATAATGCACCGAGAGTTTTGCGCCTGTTCGGAACTGGATCTGTTTGCTATGCCACTGACTATGATGACTGTGCAAGAATCCAAATGGATCGAATTTGATCCCATCTCCTCTGTCAAGGACTCAGGGTCAGCTCCAATCGAGTTTGAAGTCAAAGGACAGCCCGAAGATTACATCGATCTGAACAGCAGTTACCTGACTTGAAAGTGAAAGTGATCGACACGTCCACAGACGATCCCGATATCAAGGACGAAGATAAAGAAGCCCCAGTCAACAATTTCATGCATTTCTTGTTCAGCGAAGTGGATTTGTATTTGAATAACAAACTGGTCAGCAGCAGCATGGGTACTTACCCTTACCGAGCGTACCTGGAAAATCTCTAGATGCCTGTGTGGTATGGAAACCTGACACGATTAATTTAGACGATATAAATGGTATAAATCCTTGATTTGTCGAGCGTCGAAAGAAAATCACACCAGAGAACAGCAGTTTAGAACTGATGGATCGTTTACATTTGGGCATGGGTTGCTAGAGAAATATTTTATGAACGGTGTGGATGTCCATCTTAGACTGAATCGTAGCAGTACCGCTTTCCATTTGATAACTGATGATGATACCAAATACAAAACCATTGTCCAAAAAGCTCACCTCTACGTACGACGCATGGAAATGTTACCTAAAGAGGGAAACGACATCAGTCACACTTTGAGCAGAACGACTGCCAAGTATCCCATACGACACGTGGAAGTGAAAACTTTCACCATTCCCAAAAATCAGTGATTGAAGATCATCTGTTCCAAGGACAGTTACCCAAACGTTTAATCCTTGGCATCGTCGAGAATGCAGCCTTCAACGGAGCTGCCAGTAAAAATCCTTTCAACTTTTGACACTTTGACGTGTCCAAAATCGAAGTCAGTCGCGATGGCAAGGCCCTGTGTACCAGACCTTTCGAACCTAACTTTAACCAGAAGAATTACTTGAGATCGTACTTGTCCTTGTACGAAGCCACCGAACAGTTAGGAACCAACACCGGTCACGGCATAACGTACAAGGATTATGCAGGAGGCGACGCTTTGTGGGCTTTTGATTTCACTCCTGACCAAGGCAGCGACGAGGGACATTTCCATCCTATAAAACAGGGCCAGATTTGAATGGAACTAAAGCAGACAGTGAACGTCATCTTGTATGCCGAATTCGACAATACCACAGAAATCAACAGTTTGAGAGAAGTCATTCTAGACAATTAGAAGCAACGGAAGACTGTTATCCCTCTTTGAATAGTGGAGAATCTATGGAAATAGAATGGGATGAGACCGTGGAAGCAGATCTCCAAGACAAAGATGTAAAGGACAAAGTGATGAAGTCTAGATGGCCAGAACAAGAACAACATTTAGTCTCCTGTTTTGCCAAACACTTGGCAGAAAACATTACGGAATTAATCAAGAAAGATTGCTATGGTTGTCAATCGATCATCCCAGACAAATTCAACACGATAAATGTATGATGCTGAGTCAAGAAGAAAAACTGAACGAATATCTGGACGAAGCTTGGAGTCTCATCTCGGAAGAAGCCGTGTTGCATCAGTGGTATAAAGGCTTGTGTGAACATTCCTTTGCTCCATTAATGACTCTAGAGATCTATCGCATCGAAGCTGTCTTGGCTCAGAGTGCAGAGACAAAACGAAGAAACGTTTACTTGTCGGACAAATTCAAAGAGAAAGTCAGGATTGAATTGATCACTTATCATTACCTGTAAAGAAAAATGACACAAAAATAGATACCTGGGAACTTTATTACCTTTTGAAAAACAGTTCGTACACTGCTTCTTGGAATCCTGTCGTGTGTGCTAAAGATGAACTACCTCATCGCAAACCCCGAGACGATCACGCTTATGTCATCAACACGGACGGCATTAACTCTCAGGAACCGAATGGGCAGTCGTCTACTTTCCCCGTGATGATTTTGTGGAGTATTTTGATTCGTATGGATTACCCCCTTTGGAAGACGATATCATCGACTTTATGAGAAGAAATGCTCAGACAACACGATTCAATAATGTGAAATTACAAGGCACAAATTCCATGGTGTGTTGACAATATTGTGTGTATTTTCTTCATCAACGTAGTCTTGGCTATTCTTTAGAACAGTTAGTGACTTATTTTGATCGTCATTCCTCTAGAAACGACGAGAAAGTAGATCGATGGTTTTGTGACCATTATGGTTATCTTTTGTCTTTAGCTAGGAAACGTAGTGTACATCAATGGCCCAATGACTTCCAACAGTGGAAGTCTAATTTCAGTTCACAACGTTGTCAACCTTGTCCGAACTAGATTGTTACTTGAAAAAAATGTTTGTTGTTTATTGAATTGTTAGGTAAAAAACTTATTAATCTTTGGTCGTAAGTTATTTGAATAAAAATGTTTGTTATTTTTGAAAAAATATGTCTGTCGTTTGTTTGCCATTTGTATCATGAACCATGCTCTTTGACTTCTTTCTATCCCTCAGATCAAACTATTATAGTGTTCCGACTCTAAACAGTGTAGGGATGTTTTCTATCGCGTCTGCGCTTGAACAATATAAAGCAGGACATCAAACATCACGCGTGCAGTGCACTCCCCCATAGCAATATACAGGAGTGCGCGTTGGGTCCAATCCCACTCGTCTCAATCAGCAAAGCAATGCAACCTAAGCAACGAGTGCGTGCTGGGTCCGATCCCACTCACCTCGGCCATACATCCAGATCGCTAGGAACTAAATAGTACCTTGATCTGACGGCCTAATTAATAAGTGTTCCATGAACACATAAAAGCCTGGGGGATGTGGCTCTCCTTCCTTCCCCCAGGAGTAATTAAACAACACGCTGTCCGTACATTAAACAGTGATAAATGTTCCACTGGAGCGAAAATCACTTTAATCCAACTAAATAAGTAAGTAAGTAAGTAAGTCTGATCATCTTCATTCATTCATTCAGTTCAAGACCACTGAGGGGAGCAGACCGTTAACCAGACGTCCGGACTTCCGGACTTTAAATTACGTTATACCTGTCTAGGTTCGCTCTTGCCGGGATGGATGGTTTTCTTTTGGATGTCTCAGATCTTTTAACCACTAAATCCGTGTAGGGTGCGTTTCCAGCCAAGAAGGAGAAGAAGACCAAGGTCTAACTTTTAACCTGACCGCCCAACTCTACTGCCGCCACTTTGACCAGAACTAACAAAGGAATTCCTGCCAAGCAGCCCACCTAGCAGCCATCTTGGAAAACACCAACTCGTATTACAATAAGTACTTAGTACAAGGTAGGATTTTTACTAAGCCTACGGGCATCAATAACTCTGTGATGTTATTTTTATGCAGATATTACCTATACCTCTAACTAACTAACCTCCAACAACTCAATTTGCCGCCTATTTTCTTAAACAGGTTCTAGGACTCAGACTAGAACATCCTGAATTGAATCCGCACACGAATTAGCATCAGAGTCTTTACATACTAACCCTTTTTTATTTCTATATTATTATACCTTGTCATTATATTTAATTACATTGTATTACTTTTTTGTCCTTGTCTACTGCTTACAATTATCGCGGCTGAGATTAGTAAGCAGTGGAAGTGTTTTGAGTTATACTCAGCATTGCCTAAACCCACTGTATGTTGAGACTTTAACACTCTAAAAACGCTTTTTTGTATCTTGAAAAGAAAATTATTTATTCAGGATCTTGTTAAATAGATCCCTTGTTTCAAATTTAGGTACATTTACCGCCTAAATCTTAAAAAAATTTCAAATTTTGTTAGTGTTAAAATAGACATAGTGGTGTGAGACCTGCAAGCGGTGATAACACTTCACCAACCTACAATTAGAATGGAAGAAGAAACCATGCCATTGAGATCCATACCAAGAGGGTTAAAATTGAAGCAATATTTTAACAAATTTGTGGAAGACAGAAGGCTTATAGTCTGTCACCCTGAAGGCTGTCAAACTTTGGACTTTGGAGACACACCCTCCATGCCTCGACAAGCTGAAGTCCTAATGGCTCTGAACATTATGGGTATAGAGATAGGAAAGATTGATGCGCTGCAAAATGGTGGGATAAATAAATTCGTAATTTATCCTAAACAGCAGACCCCCCCTGATAGAGGCAGAATTCATTCAAATAAAAGGGATTCAAGTAAGAGTAACGAAGACACGGCCATTCATCAGGGAAACTGAGCCCAAGGCTACTGAAATACATGTGATGGGACTACCCATGGAAGTAGGAAACGCTGAACTGATCCAGAAAATTGAAAAGAAATTTGGGGCAAACGTGATAACACATAAAATAGCAACTGTGTGGGGGTTAGCCCAAATAAAGTCGGGGATTAGACTGATATACGTCAACGGAGAAGATGCGAAAAAGATACCACTCTTCTTCTATGTGCTGGGCTTCAAATTAAAGACATGGTACAAAGGATGCGAGAACGACAGAATCTGCCCATTTTGCCATCAAAAGGGACATGGCCCCAGGGATTGTCAAGAAACAAAAGGTCCGGAATCAAACACTTATGCAGGCAAAGTCGCCGCCCAGTCCCAGAAACAGCAGCAACAACAGCATCAACAACAATAACAACAGCAGACAGCAGAACAAATACTAAACCTGATTAAACAGATAAGGGAGGAAAAGCAAACAGAAGAGGAAACAATCCAATCCCTGCCGGAAATAGATTTAACAAATATAGAGGAAGGACCAAAAACTCCAAAATGGGAACAGATACTTAGCCCCAATAAAACCTGGAAGATTTTGACACCAGCAAAAGGGGGAGTGCAGACAAGAAATAGATTCGAAGCCTAAGAAATAGAGCCAATCCATGAAGAAGAAAAAGATGAAACATTTGTACATCCGCTAACCTCGACGCCGTTACCGAGAAGAAACAGGCATAAAAGAAAGGCGGTTTCGGTGTCTCCACAGGAGAAAACTACATCTCCCAGGAAAGAACCAATTCAACAACGAAAAGGCAAACCCAAGAAAATAAAAGAAGATGAAACAGATGACGAAAGCAAATCGGGAAATGAGAATGCTGAAGATGAAGAGGAATCAGAAATGGAATCAGAAATCGGAACGGAAACGGAATATACGAGTCAAGAAGAAACAAGAGAAACAATAAAGACTGAAACCATACAAGAATCAAACACTACACTGCAGGATACAAACACCACAATAATGTCAGAAATCGAAACTACACCCAACTCTCCATAGGGGGATGGGGAGACCAGTGTCCCCATCTAATAAAATTAAACAATACTAAACAAACTAAACAAATCTTATAATTTAAAATTTTTAACATAAAAGGTATAACCATCAATGCGACACCCTGGGTAGAGACAGGAATGGAAGGAATGAACTTTCAGTTCCTGTCTATAAATGTTAATGAAATAAATAAAGAAAAAATATTGAAAATTCCAAAAGATATAAATAAAGTGTGATATAATGTTCTTTCAAGAAACACACAATGGTTTTAACAATGGAAATAAAGCACTATGCCAAAGTTACTTAAATGGTATTTTATTAACAAATGATTATATAGGTAATGACATAAAGGGGGAAGTAGCAAATCTGATAAAAAATAAAAAAGGTATTTTTTGGGAAAAGGTTAACGAAGAGGAAAATTTCAAAGGTAGGCTGTTACAAATAATTATCGAAAAAAACACATTTCTAAACATATATATTCCAGCAAATAGAATAGATCATAAAAAACCTTCTTAGAAAAGTTAACAAAATATTTAGAAAAATATAATATGGGAAACGTCATTATAGGAGGGAATTTTAATTGGATAGGTGATAATATAGACAGGGAGGGGGAATTAACATCAACTGATTTAAGGATTAAACCAGAAATGGAAAATTTCATAAGAAAACATAAACTAGTAGATGTTTACAGAAGATTAAACATTTTAAGAAAAGAATATACATATGAATACAAAATAAATAAAGGGAGTAGATTAGACAAATTTCTAATTACAAATTTTGATGAGAAAATCTACAAAGAATCAGGGATATCAAATTTTAAAATTTCGGATCATAAGCTTATTTTTTGACAGTAGAAATTAAAAATAAAAGAAGATGGGGAAGGGGGAAATGGATGTTTAATAATTCAATTTTAAAAGATAATAATTTTGTTAATGAAATAAAAAAAATTAAACAAAAAGAAAACATAGATATAATTATAGAATGGGAAATTTAAAAAAAAAGAAATTTAAAGAAATAGCAATTAAATTCTCTAATATAAAAAGTAAGAAAATTAAATTAGAAAAGGAATCCATTATTTTCCAACTTCAACAAACAAATAATAGGGACCTAGAAAACAAATTAAAAAAGAGACTAGACGAAATTACGGAAGAAGAAATAAGAGGAAAAGAAATTAGGGCTGGTAAATTTACAAAAATTTATAAAAAAGCAGAAGGTCTATATAAAAGAGAGGAAAAAAGAAAGGGGGGTGAATTTTTTTTAGATAAGCTTAAAATAACTGGAAACAAACTAACAACTGATAAGCGGGAAATTATGAAATATATTAAAGACTTTTATTCTAACCTATATAAGACACAAAACATACCAGAACAAACAATTGATGAATATTTAGAAGGCATTCCCTGCGAGATGATCTCATCAGAACAGAAAGACTTATGTGAAGATTCCATCTCGCAGGAAGAAATAAAAGAAAGTATCCTATCCGCGAACAAAGGGAAATCACCGGGAGGAGATGGGCTCTCCGCAGATTTCTATATGAAATTCTGTGGAGAGCTGTCGCCTATACTTGAATGGTTATACAATAATATACTACTTAGAAATAATAAAATGACGGAAACGATGAGGGAGGGTATAATTATTTTAATATATAAAGGAAAAGGGGAGAGGGAGGATCTTAGAAACTGGAGGCCCATCTTCCTCCTAAACACGGATTATAAAATACGTAGTAAAATTTTAGCAAATAGGATTAAAAAAGGAATGGATAAAATCATTAATATTTACCAAACTTGTGGACCCAAAAAGAGGGAAATACAAAACAATATATTAAATATTAAAACAATTTTAGATTATTTATACGAAAACAAGAAAAAAAGCTCTCCATGGTACTTTTTGACCAAGAAAAAGCTTTTGATAGATTATAACATAACTATACCCAAAAAGTTCTAAAGAAATTTGGTTTCGGAGAAAATTTCCGAAAACGGACTAATATACTCTACAATCATATCACTTCTAGAGTACAGATCAATGGAGCTATGACAGATAAATTTGAAATTAAACGATCAGTGAGGCAAGGATGCCCACTATCTATGCTATTATACGTAATAGCAATTGAAATGCTTAGCATCAGCATAAAACTCAACAAAGAAATAATTGGTATTAAAGTTCCAAATTTAAAAGATGATGTGAAAATGCTGCAACATGCAGACGATTGTACAAACTTTATAGAAGATCCAAATTCCTTTCAACACTTAATAAAGGAATTCGAAAGATTTGGTCAAGCATCAGGATCACAAATAAATCACGATAAAACAGAAATTTTAGAAATAGGCAACTGGAAAGGTAAACACTCTGTTCTACCACCACATTTTTTTAAAAATAGAGTTAAAGCTCTAGGTATATATTTTTGGTTTTGATGAAGAAAAAGAAAACTGTAAGAGAATGGAAAATAAAATCAACGAAAATGTTCATATCTGGGCACTAGCGCCACTCTGCATCATGGAACGAGCCCAAGTGGCAAAAACTTATATATATGCCAACTTGAATTACATTATGAAATCGATAGATATAATAACTTTGTTTTAAATAATATTGATAACCAGATTATAAAGTATATATGGAATTTTAAATTACACTACGTTAAAAAAGAAACTTTGTATAGGGCAAAAGAAAAGGGGGGGGGGGGGATAGGTTTACCAAGTCCACTACTTTTAAAAATAACAAACATTTTAAATAGATTTAAAAGAATTAATGCAGAACCAAACTTACCATGGGAGGGCTTATATATATATTGGTTTGGTTTTACCCTAAGAAACAGAATATATATTTATAAGAATAATAAACTTAGCAAACTTCTAGAAACACCTAGAAATTTTAAAGGGATAAGGGACTTATTATTTAAATATAGAGACAAAAAAGGTTTTTGGGATATTGTGGAAAATCTAAGCTATAATTGGATACGGGAAGATATTGCATGGAATATACCATGTAAGATAGAGAAAGAACACATGAAAGTAAATTGGAAAAGAGCATGGGGGCACTGGTCTAAACTAGGCTCCCTCAAAATACAAAGCCTCTGCTTCAAATACATGCATGATGCGTGGGTTGACGGGAGAGGCTGCAGTGAGACGGCACATGGTCAGAGTACCGCCAAAATGTCCACTGTGTAAAATAGGTCCATTTAATAAATATCATACTTTACTAAAATGTACATATACTAAAGGAAATAAAGAAAAAATTATAACTGAAATTAAAAAGAGCAATATATATAAAGCACAGAATATCTTATATCTTGATGGAAACTACAATAAAAACACCCTATATCAAATAACTAACTTTATAGTTTCAACCATGAAGGAATGTGGTCAGGTTATTATTATAGATAAAAAATGAAAATGTCCACCATGAGGAAAGTACAGATAAGGACGTCATGGGGCTACGTCACATGGAGCTACGCGAAGTGAACAGGCCCATGAAAGAGTCTGGAAAAGAAACCCTCATGGACTAGACATTCAAATATAACATTTTAATCAGATTAACTTAATGTTTTTTCTTCTTTTTTTTTCTTCTTCTCTATCCTACTAACAATAGTACAGTTTCCATACTGTGCAAAGTACCCCGAAAGGGAAGACCATTTACGGGTAGAATTTTGTTTTGGGCTTTTGGGCATAATATTCAAATAAAAGATGGACATGCTCGAGATGGGAGACATACACAAATAAAGAAAGTATAGACCCCATTTCGAGCATAGTCTCAATCTTATTTTATATGCAAGAGTGATAAATTTAGGTACACACACATAAACCATTAGGGTTTCAAATTAATATACCAAATAACACTCTTCGCCAAAATTCAAAATTTTAAATAAACACTCCCGATGTAAATATAAACACGGGAGAAGATAAGACAACTGGGTTTAGATAAATTTGGCATAGCTGCTGTCCCAACATGAAAACACAAAAATAGCAAGCAGAACATATAGCATACACACATAGCAAACATGGGACGTAGGTGACCCTAGCAAAGTCGACAAAATACTAGAGAAGGAAATCCGAGAGGATAATAGAAATCACTCTCGGTGGAACAACCCTATAGACACACTAGGGAAACTTAGAAATACCCTACTCCAAATTTCTAAATAAAAAGTTTTTTTTAAAATTATTTAGAAAAAAAAAAAAAAAAACCACCACCTTTGAGGGTAACAAATACATATTAACCTTTTATAAGCTTTGGCTAAGATTATGGGAGGGGGGCATCTGTCTGGTGTCCCAAATAAAAAAAGAATTAAAAAAATGGAATTAGCATCAAAAGTCGTGCGATTTTCAATCAAAGAAAATAAATACGTCAAATTACACTTTCTCTCTTACTAAATTAACAAATAACAACTCCAGCTGTTAGCTCCCTTCCTCAAAACAGGCACTAGGATTCACACTAGTAAACGCCTGGACAGACTCCTTAAAATTACAAGCACGTGTAATATTGTAAGATTCTCTGCCACAAGGAAATCAACAGCATCTATATACCTCTACAACTAATAACCTCCTTTTATTAACCACCCCAAAAGTAAGAAATGGCATCACAACTACTTAACAAGAAAAGTATCAAAAAAAGAAGCACTAGGAATTATAAGGAAAGTAGACTGCGTAAACAAATGCAAACCTGCAATACCTCCAATTCCAAAACCACCACCACCCCGACAAACATAGGGAAACTTAATTTAACACCAAACTTAAACAACAAAGAAATTCGCGCTATTGAGTTGCTCTTCAATTGTTCAAGCCCAGATTTCGAAATTATTGGTGAACATGCAAAAAAACTTAGTCCTAACTCACCAATAACTTTCAACCTATTCGACACTACAGTAGGGGATGAAGAGTTAGATGCAACCATAGCAGCGGAATTCCATAATCCGATTAAAAAGATATCACCAATGAAACCACCCACCCCCAACTACTTAGTACTGGCACAATCGCCTAAAAAAAACCTGTACCAGTCACTATTGAACCAAGACAAACAGGGAAGGAAATAATCAGCGGGGAGACACCCTCCCCCCCCCCACCACCACCACCAAAAGCAGGCCAATAAATTCCAGGTAAACAATCCTTGGCATCCGTCCATCTACGAGAGACGATGGCATAGCTCCAAAGTACGCTTTTGCTTATCCTTCTTTTTAGCTCTCTTTTCAGCTTGCTTTATTCTTCTCTTTTCCTCTGCGTTTTGAACTCCCTGCCTGACAGCTAGACGCCAGCTGGAACGGTTGTTTGCACAGCTCTCCCAGTCATTGACATTGATGTTTGCTGTCTTCATATCCTTCTTGCAAACATCTTTGTAGCGCAGATGTGCTCGTCCAGTTGGTCGTGCACCTTCTGCTAACTCCCCATATAACAGGTCCTTGGGAATTATACCTGGGTCCATTCTCTTGACATGGCCGAGCCAGCGAAGGCGCCTCTCGCTGAGTATGGAGAACATGCTGTTCATGTTGGCGCGTTCTAGAACCTCTGTGTTGGGTACTTTGTCCTGCCATTGGATGTGCAGAATGCGCCGCAGACATCTCAGGTGGAAGCTGTTG
This sequence comes from Sinohyriopsis cumingii, assembly GCA_028554795.2. NCBI lineage: Eukaryota > Metazoa > Mollusca > Bivalvia > Unionida > Unionidae > Sinohyriopsis > Sinohyriopsis cumingii. Next base: position 67,846,721 of record CM068834.1, on the reverse strand, counting down.
AGTTTCCTCTCGTGTCTTGCATAGGTGGTCCATGTTTCGCTGCTGTAGAGAAGTGAGCTGAGCACGCACGCTTGGTAGACACGCAGTTTGGTCTTCTCTGTGAGGTTAGGGTTGTTCCAGACCCTCTGGTTAAGTCTGGCCATCACTGCTGCTGCCTTGGCAATCCTGCCGCCCACCTCAGAATCAATGGAGAGTGAGCTGGAGATGTTAGACCCGAGGTATGTGAAGTTCTCGACAACTTCCAAATTGTACCCATCGATGGAGACAGAGGGAGGGGAGTCTGTGTCCTGTGCCATGACATTTGTTTTCTTCAAACTGATGGTCAGTCCAAATTCCTTACATGCATGGGAGAGGCAGCATACCAGCTGCTGAAGTCCATCTTCCGTGTGTGATGTCAAGGCTGCATCGTCGGCAAAGAGCAATTCACGGATGAGTACCTCTGTGACTTTAGTCTTAGCACGGAGACGGGCGATGTTGAACAGCTTGCCGTCAGCCCTGGTATGGATGTACACTCCCTCGCTGCAGTCCTTGAATGCGTACTGGAGAAGCATGGAGAAGAAGATGGCAAAGAGCGTCGGTGCAAGGACACAGCCTTGTTTGACTCCGCTAACGACTGGGAATGCTTCAGATGTTGCGCCATTGAAGCACACTGTGCTGTGCATGTTCTCGTGGAACGACATAATGACAGCAAGCAGACGTGGGGGGCAGCCAATCTTCTGCAGAAGTCTGAAGAGTCCACTCCGACTAACCATGTCAAACGCCTTCGTCAGGTCTATGAAGGCAACGTAGAGGGGCATCCGCTGCTCGCGACACTTCTCCTGCAGCTGACGTAGTGAGAAGATCATGTCTACAGTTGACCTGCCGGCTCGAAATCCACACTGGGATTCTGGGTAGACGCGGGAGGCTAGGATCTGCAAGCGTGCCATGGCAACACGGGCGAAGGCCTTTCCGACGATGCTGAGGAGGGAGATGCCCCGATAGTTGTTGCAGTCGCTACGGTCTCCTTTGTTTTTGTACAAAGTGACGATGTTGGCATCACGCATGTCCTGTGGGATGTATCCCTGTTCCCAGCAAAGGCAGAGGAGTGTGTGTAGGGGCTCGAGCAGTGCTGGTTTTCCGCTCTTGAGGACTTCAGGCGGAATGCCGTCGCTTCCGGGAGCCTTCCCACAGGCAAGGCAATCGATGGCTTTTCCGAGCTCTTCCAGGGTGGGCTGTGTGTCTAGCTCCTCCATGACAGGCAGGTCTGGAATGGCATCCAGGGCAGTTCCAGTGACATTGTTTTGGGTTGCATATAGCTCGAGATAGTGCTCAACCCATCGCTGCAGTTGTTTCCCCTGGTCTGTGATGACTTCGCCCGTCTTGGACTTGAGGGGGGCGGTCTTGTAGCTGGGGGGGGGGGGGCCTGTCGCTTGTTTGATACCCTCATACATTCCTCTTGTATCCCCGGTGTCAGCAGCTGTCTGTATACTGTTGCAAAGGTTCAGCCAGTAGGTGTTGGCACAGCGGCGGGCGGTCTTCTGGGCGTTATTCCTTGCAATCCTGAGGGCTTGTAGTGTTCTGGGGCTAGGTGCAGCCTTGTATGCCAGGAGGGCTTTCCTCTTTGCCTCAGTCACGGGCTCCATCTCCTCCCAGTTTGCCTCATACCAGTCGACATTCTTTCGCTCCCTCTTCCCGTAAACTGTGATGGCTGAATTGTACACAGAGTCACGGATATGGGACCACTTGGAATCAATGGTGTCATCAGGTGTCACTTTGGTGAGGGCTTCCTTCAGTTTGCTGATGAACTGCTGTGTTTTCTCTGGGTTGCTTGCACAGCAGGTGTTGATACGTGGGTGACCCTTCTTCTTGGCGTGGTGCAGCTTCTTGGGTAATATTCGCACCTTGCTGGCCACGAGGGAATGGTCCGTGTCACAATCGGCACTGTGGTAGCTGCGGGTAAGGAGGACACTGGCCAGTTCTGCACGCCTGGTGATGACGAGGTCTAGCTGGTGCCAGTGGCGTGAACGTGGGTGTCTCCACGACACCTGGTGGATCTCCTTGCCTTTGAAGAAAGTGTTTGTCACACATAGGCTGTGGGAGCAGCACATCTCCAGCAGTCGCTGACCATTCACATTGATCTTGCCCCTTCCGTAAAAGCCGAGACAGGTGGACCAGGCCTCATGGTCAGCTCCCACTCTAGCATTGAAGTCTCCTAGTAAGTAAAGGCTTTCATTGTTGGGAATACTGGATATTGCCTGATCCAGAGCCTCATAAAACTTGTCTTTCTCCTCGTAGGTGGAGTAGAGGGTTGGAGCGTACACACTGAAGATGTTGACCGGGCCTAAGGATGTTGACAGCCGGAGGGCAAGGATTCTCTCAGTACCTGATGATGGAGGTTCAATGAAGGCGATTAGCGTGTTCTTGACGGCAAAGCCTACACCATGCTGCCTAGGTTCGTCCAAGGGCTTCCCCTGCCAAAAGAATGTGTAATTGGCTTCCCTGATGGTGCCGCTGTCAGCCAGTCGGGTCTCCTGGAGGCAGGCAATGTCGATGTTCAGTCGGGAGAGTTCTCTGTCAATGACGGCAGTCTTCCGTGCATCGTGGATCTGCTGTAGGTCAGTGGTCAATCCAGGACACATGGTCCTGATGTTCCAGGTTGCAAAATGAAGAGTTGGAGTCTTTTCATTTCTTCTTTTAGTCTTTCCTGGTGCAGAGTTTTGTGGCCCACTTGTCGAGATGGTTCTCTAAGCTCCACGCACCCAGTGAAGCAGGCAGGCCATGGCGGGCAGCACCTTACTGACTGGGGGCTGCCCAGTTTGAGGCGGGCGGTAGCTGTCCAGTGAGACCTGATGATCTCTCCCACCGTCAGAAGTAACCCCTGGCGCCAAGCTCTACGCCAATCGAGCTTTGACTTAGAACCGGTAAACTGCTACTTCTCGTGTTGTGCCGACGCCGTACGACGACGCTGGAGTGTCCTCTCCAGTGGAGCTATGAAGCCTGGGCAGGGTGGTATGGAGAATCAGCTGTTGCCCATGCAGCAGATCCCCCCTCTCCACGCAGCTGGTGTGCCCAAGGGAACGACGAATGCCGATACAGCTTGGCACCAACGGCGTCGCAGGAGTTGCCGGAATGACGTTGAAGTCAATGTCATACCGCCTTAGGGACTCCATCTCCGGATTTTCTGTCGGGGTTTACTCCGTTAGCCTTTCCCATGAGTGGGTATAGCCACAAGGCAGCAGAGGTTTGGAATCGGAGTTTTCCTTCTCCTAGATGAGCTACCATCCAAGGTTTACGAGTCCCATCTACCCGAAGCAACTGGTTTTAAGGCGCCAGTGGGCCGCCTTCACCCCTTCTCCTGTTAGTAGAAAACATGGTCTGCCGGGCTTCAAATCTAAGCCACTCGCGAAGGCCAGGAGCTGGATTTTAGTTGACAGAGGCAGTAAGAGACGCAGGCCGTATGGGGCATTTTGGAGGATTGGGGCGCTTGTCTCCCACTCCCACCTCGGGCAATGTCAACCTTAGACCACAAACAATAGCACATCTATAATAACGTCTGAGGGCTCCACTAATCAAAGCCATATACTACAGAACCCCAACTGCACAACTACCTACCACAATAGTCAAACCCCGGGGGCCGGGGCCATCTAAACCGTTAACAGAGAAGGACCTCATATATAGTCAAACGGATAAGGATAACCACAATCAGAGAAACAACCCCACCCCAGCCCCAAAACAATCAACATTAAATGGGACAGGAAAGGTAAAGGAAAAGGCCCCCTCAAACAGGAAAAAAAAACTTACGCCGAAGAAAATCCTCTCTAAACCTGAACGCGAAAAAAACAACCACCCCTACCCACCAGTCGAATCAAAAAAATAAAACCAAGTCCAATTCTGAAAACACACAAGTTGCCCCAGCTAAAAATAATGACAACCAAAAACCAACCACTCACCCCCAAATTGGCAAAACTAACCCCACTCAGGCATCAACACCCAAAAAAAAAAAAAATTCCACACTGAAGAACTAACCTTATACATTAAAAACCCCTCAACACGTTTACTTAACATAACCACAAATGGTATAGTATGGGCCCTCTACAGGGTTCATTCAGGGCAATTCAGAATCATCCGACCAAAAACAGGATACATAATTGTACACTGTAGCACTCAGAAGCAAATGGCGAAATTTTTTGAAATAGAACACATAAACAATATCCCAATAACTGTAGAGAAACACTACAAAACTAGGCAATACACTCAGGCAGCCAACAACGCCCCAAAACAAAACCTAAAATTAACTCCTACCCATACCATAAACCACAAACAATCTACACCCAAACCACAACAAACAACCTTCAAAGCAGTATTAAAACTAAAAGGGAAAATCCAAAAACTTCCAAATGAACAATTAACCTTTCAGCTAAAAGAAGGGGGGAGGGACACCCATTGACAGGGCATTCAGACTAAAAAAACTACAAAGGGCAAGAGACCAACACGGTAGTACTGGAATTGGAACTACCACTCAAACCACTAGTACGAGTATCCCCCTCAGGAATAAGATACCGCACTGAGCCTTACAAAAACAAACCAAGGCTATGCACCAAATGTCAACATTGGGGGCACTTTGCCTCCAAATGTTAATTTCAAACAATCTGCAAACAATGCGGGGGGAACCATAGGGGGATATGCAGACGAACAACCCCCAAATGTACCAATTGCAGTGGCCCTCATCTACCCCAATCACCAGATTGCCCACATTCAATCAGAGAAAACCAGATTATCCAACTAATGAATACCAAAAACTTGCAATATCAATTAGCAAAAAATGAAATCCTCAAAAATAAAATACTTTATCAACAAGGCTTAAACAATCCAAAATCAGTCCCACCAAAAACCAAGAACCCACCACCCCCCTAAAAAAAACATGCAAATAGCCAAGCCACTCAACCCCCGATCAGTATCAACAAAACTCCCCAGATAGAACATGAACCAGAAATAGTAAGAATCACTGAGCAAATAAAAAAATTTATATAAAAAAACCTCTTAATATCAGAAAACAAAGTACAACAAATAGAGGAAACATTACAATCAATACTCCATAAGAAATGATGACACTATGGCTCATCAGTTAAATAGCTAATGACCACCACCACTATGATTAACACAAATAAAAATATCACAATTTGGCAATGGAATGCGAGAGGGCTATCAAGTAATATCAATGAACTTAAAGCTAAACTACAAAATATACAACATAAACAAGATATTATCTGCATACAAGAAACAGAAATAACAAGCAGAACCAAACAAATACCTAAACTCCCAGGTTACGCCCCAGGTCACTTCAAAAATCGAACCACAGGACAAGGGGGGGGGGGGCTTAGCCATCTATACAGCAGACAACATTCCGAATGCAACAACAATAACCATAACACCAACCCCAGGTAGCAATGAAGCATTCGAAATTTAGTCCCTCATAATTCATACAGGCAAGGGTCAAATACAAATATTTAACATTTATGACCCATGAGGAAAAAACACAGCTAATTTAATTACATATAAGCAAATAAATGACCACAGAAGAGTAGATCAGATCGTCATCTGTGGAGATTTCAATGCGCATAACGAACTGGGGGGGGGGGGGGGCGGTGTGACGGACAAAAGAAGCAGATTGATTGAAGAATGGACCGCTGAATCTAACCTTACCATTTTAAATGACGGCACAAAAACACGCCTCAGCCCAGAAAACGGTCTCATGTCCGCCATCGACCTCACCATTTGCTCGCCATCAATAACCCAGGTGGTGGACTGGATGGTAGATCAAACTGACCCCTTGGGCAGTGACCACTTCCCAGTAATAGTCACCCTGCAGATGACGGTCCAGTACAACTCATTCAAAAGAACCCCTAGATGGATATATTCAAAAGCAGATTGGACAACATTTAATGAAACACTAAGCAAAGTAGACACCAAAAAGCCTAGAAAATGATAATATTAATAGCTATTAGGAAAACATGATTGATACCATACTAAAGGCAGCCACCATCAACATACCCAAAACTAGTGGTAACCCAAATAAACAAGCAGTCCCATGGTGGAATGATGAATGCAAACAAGCCATCACCGATAAGAAAAAAGCCCTCAATAAATTCAAACGCACTAAAAATTCTATTGACTTTACTATATATCAACAAAAGGAGAAAAACCTTACAAACCTAATTAAACAGGCAAAGGAAACAACTTGGCATAATTACTGCACAAATATCAATATCACAACTAGCAGCAAACAAGTCTGGGATAAGATTAGATCAATTAGAGGGAAGACAACTAACACCACCCCAAAAATAGCTGGAGCCATTACTAATAAAGAAAAAGCTGACCGACTAGCTCAGCATTTCTCAGAAATGAGTAGTAACACACACCACATCCCAGCATTTAAATTACATAGGGACAAAGTAGAAAGAACACATAATAATCTCTTTAAAGACCTCGGTCCCAAAGTCTCGAACCTAAATAAAGATATTACAACTTATGAATGGGACCTAGCATTGAAAACCAAAAACGAAATTAGCCCAGGGGAAGATCAAATAGGATACACAATATACAAAAATAACCCAAATAACATCAAACAAACAATTATTAAATTGCTAAACCAAATATGGACCTCAGGCAAACTACCCGATAAATGGAAGCATGCAATAGTAATTCCAATACCCAAGCAAGGAAAAGACCCTAACGATATTAGCTCTTACAGATCCATTTCCCTAACAAACAACATTTGTAAGATCATGGAAACCATAGTCACCAACCGACTCAAACACCACCTAGAGAGCAATAATTTAATCTCCGATAATCAATGCGGATTTAGAAACAAAAGATCCACCACGAATCAACTAATACGATTGGAAACCGCAATCAAATTAGCGTTCAACTCCAAACGCAAAGCTGATAGGAATTTAATTGCAGTATTTATTGACCTCGAAAAGGCATTCGACTTTATATGGACAAAAGGCTTATTAGCAAAACTCAACCACCATGCCATCACAGGTCGAATGTTTAACTTCATAGAAAACTTCCTCGCCGACCGTAAAATAACAACCAGAGTCGGCGACACCTACTCTGAACCACACACACTTGAAAACGGTACACCACAAGGGAGCGTACTCAGCCCAACCCTTTTCAACATCATGATTAATGACTTGGACACCAACTTAACATCAAAACTAACTGAACTCTCACAATTTGCTGATGATAGTGGATTATGGAGAGCAGGAAACCCCTCCAACCACAAAGTAATCAGCGATATCCAAACAAGTTTAAACAAAATAGGGAAATGGGCTGATAAATGGGGTTTCAAATTATCCCATGAAAAAACCATAGCATTATTATTCACCACCAAACGTAAATCACAAAATCAGTTTCCAAAACTCACCATCCAAAATCAAGAAATTAAATTCGTAAAAGTAACACGATTTTAGGAATGCATTATGACTCCAACCTAAACTGGGGACACCACATAAACGAACTAGTCAAAAGGTGCAATAAAGACCTTAACCTCCTTACAAACCTTAAAGGAACCACCTGGGGATTCAATCAAGAAACCTTACTAGCATTATATAAATCATTAATTAGATCTAAACTAGATTACGGATGCCAAATTTACAACTCGGCACCCCAAAATAACCTCAAGAAACTAGACAGCATACAAAGAAATGCCCTAATTATTTGCACTGGAGCACTACCATCCACATCACTGGTGGAGCTTCAAATCTTAACTGGAGAACTGCCGCTCAACCTTAGAAGACAAGAACTCACCCTCACATATGCAGCCAGGTTAACAACACACCCCGACACACCCCACCCGGCTAGCTATAAATAAATGCAACATACCTCTTAGAACTAAATTAACACAAAACATACCAGCAGGGAAATTAGTCCATCAATTAGTTGAACAACTTCCTATAGACAACCTCCAAGCAGAAATTGCAAATCACTATGACAAAGAACCATGGATAAATACCAACCCTTCAGTTAACACCATCATTACGAAAATATGGAAATAAAAACGAACAAGAACTCAAACTAAACACAATCTGTACAGAAGAGATCAACTCAAAATATTGCAACTACATTAAGATTTACACTGATGGAGCTAAATTAACAGAACCACCCAGAACAGCAGCAGCTTACGTAATTCCCGAACTTAACATTAAAGTAGGACGAAGACTACCTAACCTCTGCTCCATATACACAGCTGAATTCTGGGCCATACTTGAAGCACTCAAATGGATCGAAGAGAACAAAGTACCCCAAGCGGTAGTAATAAGTGACTCGCTAAGCGTCATAAAATCAATACTTAATAACAACACCAAATCAAGAGAAAACTATCTTAGACAAACCAAACTGTTGTTAAAAAAACTAAACAATAATAACTTACAAGTAGAATTTATGTGGATACCGTCCCATATTAACATACCAGGTAACGATATGGCAGATATAACAGCTAAACAAACACTAAACGAAACCACTCACATCAACCTAGATTATAGCATATGTGAACTCAATAGCATATCTAAAACCCTCATTGATAATAAATGGCAGGAATTATGGAACACAAACACCCAAGGCAGGAAGCTAAATACCATAATTAAACAAGTCTGCAGAAATAGTAAATCACCCAAAACAAAAGGCAATGACCAAAAATTCATAAATAGAATACTCACAGGCAAAACCAAGCTGGCAAACAGCTTTGGACAGTACATAGGACCACAACCACATAACCCTAACTGTTACCACTGCAGGGTCCCAGAAGACCTAGAGCACATTTTTAACAACTCCCACACACTTAAAAAAGAAAGGACTAAGTTTATAATTAAACAACGTAATATTGGATACCCAGTCACATACCCAGAATTCTTGATGAACACAAATCCCAATATTAATTTAACATTCGAAAACATCTTAAGTTTTATACACGAATCTAATCTAATTAAAAAAATTTTAAAAAAAACGTAAATCAAGACCAGTCAAAAATATTACAAAATCACTGTTTGGGAATTATGACGGCGGGTAGGTCTCGTGGGTTCAGAGACTGACACAGCCATGCATAGCCCCGAATAATAAAAACCAACTAAGGAAGAATCTAATCTAATTATAATATTAATTTTTTTTTCTTTTAAAAGAGTAAAAGTAAATCAAGATCAGTAAAAAATACTACAAAATCACTGTTTGGGAATTATGACGGCTGGCTAGGTCTCGTGGGTTCACAGACTGACACAGTCGTTCATAGCCCGAATAATTAAAACCAATTAAGACCACAAAAACTTAAAATAGGAAAATAGGAATTAATTAAAACACGACTTCATAATAACGTACAAATAACTATAAAACAAGTTTTCACTCCAAACCAATAAGATAAGGAATCAAAATAAATAAGGAATTCAAGACGAAAAATTAAATACAAAAATTTAAATTAAACTTAAATTAAAAAAATAAAAATAAATAAATAAATATAAAAAATATTTAAAAATAAAAAAAAAATTAAAAAAAATTTCTTTACATTTTATTATTATCTATACTCCCTTCCTACCTTACTCTTTAACCGTCTTATTGTCTCTTAAACAACATCTGGTATGAAAATTAACACCTCTACGAACACACTCAAACCCAGGTGACAGCCATCAACAAATAGCTAGAATGACCGACAGGACCCAAAATCAGATCGTATAAGGTGGTCTTGAACCCAGACCATCAGGATCGTCCACACTAAAACAGATTAGGAACAATACGACCCCAAATTATCAATATATAAGGTGGTCTAAACTCCAAAGACTATCAGATCCCGCAGCACAAGGCTGCAAAATAATAAACTCTCTGCTTAAGGAAGTATAACCCCAAATTAACACGTATAAGGTGGTCTAAAACCCAAAGACCATCAGATCCAGCAGCACAAAGCTGCAACTAAAACAGCACTAATTAGAATACTAAGACCCTAAAAACCAATACCAATCAAGGTGGTCCCAAATACCCAAGACCATCAGGGCCCGCTACACAAGGTGGAAACATCAAAACCCATGGCTGTCAACCTGGGTATTTAGCCTTAACCTACTCTAAAACAGCACAGAGTTATCCTCCAAATTAGGCAGGACGACACATTTAGCAACTATACCCTGGAGCTTAGAAACACCAAAACTGTGCCATGAACCGCCTCCCGATCCATAAGCCTCTTCCTCCTCTACCACGACCGGACATCAAACATTACGCGTGTAGTGCACGCCCCCATAGCAATATACAGGAGTGCGCGTTGGGTCCAATCCCACTCGTCTCAATCAGCAAAGCACTGCAACCTAAGCAATGAGTGCGTGCTGGGTCCAATCCCACTCACCTCGGCCATACATCCAGATCGCTAGGAACTAAATAGTACCTCGATCTGACGGCCTGATTAATAAGTGTTCCATGAAACATAAAAGCCTGGGGGATGTGGCTCTCCTTCCTTCCCCCAGGAGTAATTAAATAACACGCTGTGCGTGCATTAAACAGTGATACATGCTCCACTGGAGCGAAAATCACTTTAATCCAACTAAGTAAGTAAGTAAGTCTGATCATCCATTGTTGACTCAGCCTCCTATGAAGATGTGCTCAAGACTTGAAAAGTTGAACGAAGCTTACGTGAATTTACATCGTGTCAGGCAAAGCCTGATACCGAAGCCAGCAAAGATAGAGAATGTGAGAATGATAAAAGTAACTGAAGACCTGATAGAAGAGCTCTTCAGAGAGGAAATCAAGAAAGAAGAATGGACGGAGAAGTACAGACTTCAGAAGCAACAGAGAGAGCAACAGCAGCAGCAGCAGCAGGAACCAGACAGAGCTTTTGTTGACCGTCGTGATTTTGCTTTTTCCCGTGCGTGGACAGTAAATATTTTGGTTTTTAATAGTATAATATGGGTTTGATTTTCTAGTTCTCGTGTGTGGATAATATATTTTGGTTTGTTTTCTGGGGTCCCCACCTCTGTGTTGATAGTTTATTGTGGTTTTTGATAATATATTTTAGGTTTGATTTTCTCCTTCTCGTGTGTGAATAGTATATTTTGGTTATTTTCATTTTGGTCCTCACCTCTGTGTTTTTAGTATATTGTGGTTTTTGATAATATAATTTGGGTTTGATTTTCTCCTTCTCGTACGTGGATAGTATATTTTTTAATTATTTTTTTTTGGGTCCTCACCTCTGTGTTGATAGTATATTGTGATTTTTGATAATATATTTTTGGTTTGATTTTGTAGTTCTCGTGTGTGGATAGTATATTTTGGTTTGGTTTTTTTTTGGTTGTCACCTCTGTGTGGATAGTAGATAATATGTGTAGTCAATGTAAGGAATGTTTTCCTTCACGTCCGTGGTTGACAAATACAAAGTCAAATGGTTCGTCGTTCGCGCCATTCTAGGGAATAACCAAAGAAGAAGATGTCAGAAGCCTAAGTTTTATTTAACAACTTGAAGGACAGTTGGTATTGGATAGTGGATGCCGCCTACGTAGTGAAAAGGCTTGAGAAAGAAATGCAGGTATCCAATTACAAAAGACCTTGTAACAAAACAAGTAACAAGCCTAAAAGTACCATGGATCTTGTGAAAGACGTAATAGAGGAAGAAGTGAAGAGATTAAGAGGCTTCATTCACCCTCAGTATGTTCCCACTCTCACATAAGAGACCGGGCTGACCTCAATCGGGAAGAAAGAAGATCATTGAAGGAGGCCCTAGATATTGTAATGAAAGTCAGGTGTTTTTTGCAAGATATATTGAATTTCACAGAGTGGTCTTTCGTAAGGTGGGGAATTGGACCAGCTCACGAAAGCAGAAGAACTGACGAGAAATGTGTTGACAGAAGAAGTGAAGAAGAGAAAAGAAAGGTGGTCAAAGGAAAGAAAGGAAAGAGAAAACATGAAGTAAAAGGAGGAGTGTGAGAGACTAAACAACAATTGGATGAGTATCCAGGAGAAATTCAGAGCCATGGGCCATCCTTACTGGATGAAAAGAAGAAGAAGAAAGGAATATTTGGGAAAGTCAGGAGCTGGTGGAAGAAGTGGAGTAAATAGAAGAAGAACCCACTCATTTGCGTCGAAATATTTGCTTTCTTGCCTCAAAATTTTTCTGTCAGTTGTATAAGTGTTTTGACAGTGTGTTGCATGTTGTATGTGTTATATAAACCTAAGTCCCACTCTTTCTTCCCCATTGAGGTCAGCCCTGTGCACACCTGCCCACCCGCTCTTTGCTCAGTACTGTGACGTCCAGGCAAAATTCAGATCCGTCCTAATATATCTTGACGTTGATTTTTAAAGATAGTATTTTCATCTTTCTTTTCATTCTCCCCCTCTTTGTTTTCCTCGTCTTTTCCCACTACCTCCTCCTCCACTATTCTTTCCCATTTTGGACTCTCTGACGCCGAATGTCTTGAAATGCCACGCCCAAAACTTTTGACCCACTATCATCTAACATACTTCAGTTCTTGGGAAAGTGGTGTTACCTTTCTCTGCATTATGGACAATGGTGCCGAGTGCCCATTCTTCTAACAGACGTAACATGTATCTTCACTTTTCGAGAGTCGTTTTAATCTTCGAATGGGCGTTTATTGAATACATTTAATTTGATATCACTTTTTGGAACTTGTTATTTGCTACTCTTTTATCTTCATTCATTTAAGGTCCAAGTTCCAAATCGTACTGAACGGTTTTATTATCTTGCGTCAGAATATATATATATATATATATATATATATATATATATATATATATATATATATATATATATATATATAGAGAGAGAGAGAGAGAGAGAGAGAGAGAGAGAGAGAGAGCCAGAGACAGAAATAGAGAGAGATATAGAGAATGAGTAACACTGTATATGACGATTACCATGTGTGAGTATGACCATGAAAAATTATTACGACCATGTCCAAAAGCCAGATGTAGAGCGACAGAGAATGTTCTAGATCACCCAACATGAAGAGCGACATCGATTAGTGTGTGTCACCATTGAAGAAGTGAAGATCGTCAGAGTGCGAAATCCACACTGTAGCACCGAACATAGCTTCCATATAGAACCCGCAAGCAGGTTGACATTAATAAAATGTCGAGTGACATTATACACCTACAGCGTAAGAATCAAGAGGAATATGGTCTGGAACAACAAAGACAAATATAGAACATGCGTTTAGCTCGCAATGGCGATGGCTAGAAAAAAACACAAAAAACAACAGATACGCCTTCATGAAACAGTGTGTGCGAACAGTAGCAATTCGCACAGGGTGCAAACAACAAATGAAAGCAGATATATTTATGCAAGGATTTCAAAATAAAATTGTGAGGACCCAACGAGAGACTGAAAATTCAACAGGAGTTGGCTACTCGCTATACATTCTAGATCCACCCCAGGTCATGCATAGAGACCTCCCGTTTCGAGAACCTAATCGTCTAGATGGAAAATACACACTTGCATGTGTATCATACCCAAATCGTTTCGTCTCTGTTACCAGAATCAACGGATTTTCTCTGATCAAGTTATACATTTGATATTGCGTACAACCACCAACAAGTCGTACGAAAAGGATTTAGAACTTTACTGCAACTGTTACAGGAACGCAGTAGTGATATCCCACAACCAGTTTAAATAGGAGTGACAGGTTCTCCTGAAACATTTTGCAGAAAAGGGAACCGAATACCTACAAGTCACTATGTAAAGTTCTGTTACTTCCATTGCGTCACACGTGTGACCGCGCTCTTTTCTATGAAATATATACAGCGTTCTGTACATCAATTGGCTTATATGCCACGATCGCAGCATCGCAGACGAATGTTAATGTGCTTACTGACTACCACCCAAACAGCACTTTATTCAGTGTTGCGAGTAGTGGAGCCAAAAATTGCGGTTATCATGACCAGGAAAAGAAATGCTAACCTAAACCAAATGGAGACTAAAGGGACTCAGACTAAACCTAAACTATCGTTCCTATCAAGTATTTACCTTTTACGTGTTGAAACAAGATTTGGAATCAATAAAGGACAAGCCTTCAGAAAACCGTAGGAGAGAGTGTATACAAGTATTGCTACCGTAGAACATAGAAAAACAATTTGAAGGGGAAATGGAAACATGAAAATGAAGATTGTGTTGTCGAGCCTTACTATAAATGCGACGCAGCGCCTTCCAAGTTATGAGTGTACCATGCCAAGCTCGCGAAGCAAATAAATGTCTTTACGGTTACCTGTCCACATAATCGGCTAAGTTGAAACCGATCGTTCCGGAACAACTTCCTTACTACGGATAATCATTTAAGAGATCATTATACAATAAGGGATACTACGTTTTTGCAAGAAGATTCAGCAGGTTCAAATATATCACTACACTAATTCGGCCAATCAGCTCTCATTTCATTGTATTGTGGTCTAAAAGAACATCATTAATATTGATCTCTAACTTTTTCCAGAAGATTGCTAACTTGCTTTCGATGGAAGCAGTATCAAAGTCTAAACATAAATTATGTATCTTGAGTTTAGCCTCTTAGCTATTTAGGACAACAAGCAAAAAGCTGTGTTCTATCGGTTTCTGAAGACAATGGCACTTACGATTTTGGTCATATAATTCAAATGAAACAGTTTCTATATAAGGCAACATAATCTTTTCTGAGTTTTTGATAGGCAGAGTCCAAGCTAATGACTAGCACAGGCGAGATAGTCCTGATGCATCTACACTTAAATGTTTTCACTACTAAATATTGCATTTTACTGTATATTGCATTAAGGAATTAGGCAGTGTGCATGAAAATGAGAGACTGCTTTAATCCTCTGTCGTAATATCTACTTAGTGCGTTTGTTGGTTGTTTTACATAAAAATGAGGGGCCCCGAGTGGCCGAGTGGTCTAAAGCGCTCACCGTTACGGATCACTGCCATTTCACCTCTGCGTGAGTTCGATTCTCAGGCTCGGCTAACGTTGGTACGTGAAAATGCCTGCCAGTAGCTTTTCGTGGGTCGGTGGTTCTTCCTGGGGTTTTACAGGGTTCCTCCTCCACCAACTATACTAGCCGCCACGTATAGCCTATCTTGTGCTGAAAAATGGCGTTAAGTCCTACAACAACAACAACAATATTAAAATGATGATTTGAAGAAAAAACCTGCATTTCTCTCTCTCTGTCTCTCTCAAGATGTCCACGTACTTAGTTATGGATGTTATGTATCAAGTCCACACACTAAAGCATGATTTTTTCTTTTTGTTGGTTTTCCATGACACGCACGCATGAAGCATACAAGCTGACTAGTTTTTCCACAATTGTCTCCATTCTCGAGAAGACAACATGAAAGTGAATATGACATGGTCCTACGTCACGCTCACGGGGCAGATACTATTCAAACTGGATCTCGAAAAGAACAAACAAATCATGCTTGCCATCTTCATTTTTATAGTCTTAATTGATTCTCTATTTTATTTTCTCCGAAATTAAAAAAAAAAGAATTCCGATCACAGCATATCTTCTAACATTGCTAGTAGGATGGATGTTTGTTTTAAGTGTGATATGGGTGTTTTTTCTGTAAAGGTTTTTTGGGTATAATAGAATGTATATTTACCTGTTAGAATACCAATTTGAATTTTGTCGTTCCGTCATTTTGGGTGTTTGTTAGCATTAGTGATGGCTAGATATGTGTGTTTATCTTAGAGGCTGTTCTTTTGTGTTTTCTGCTATACGTGCTTGTCTATAATTAGGGGCATTTACCACTATATTTGTGACGTTTAGTCTATCCGTGTGTTTGTATGTTGATATTTGTTTTCTACACTCAGTTTTGAGCCACTATGCGTGAACAACCAATTTAACTCCCAGTCACTCTGGGCTGTTTTGGGATCTACCCTTTACCCCTTTTAGCCACTTCCTTTGGTTCTGGGGTTAATATTTGTAACTTGCCCCGGGTTTCACTAAATTTCTCAAACGTTCACCTCAAATCGAGAATTTATATGTCCTTGTTTTTTATACTTGTTACGAATCAGTATTTATTTTAATATTTATACTTAGAGAGATTGTTTAAATGGTGCAAAATCACTTTTAGCTGTCAAATTTAACACATGTGGATCTTTTCATTCTTGAAAACAAAGAGCTGAGAAATTCCTAAAATTTGTTTTAATCTTCAAACTATTCTCAGAGATAATCCAAAAGTCCTTTAAGGACAATTCAAGAGTTTATAGAAGTATGTTGTTTCCTGTTTTGTACTAAGTATGTTGTCAAAAAAGCTCACTATCACCTACCAAAAATGAAAAAGATATTCAAAAATCTTAATTTGAAGAAGAAAATTTGAAATGTTTAGTGAAACCGTGGCCTGGTCCACAAAACTCGAAATCTGCACAATCTGATCTACAATGGGACCCATATTACTAATATTAGTACCCTTACTCCTACCTCGTGGACAGGGTACTAACATGAGCATATACGTGTCAGTGGAGCAAGCCGGGTGTGATTCACACCCGGCGTTCTTTTAGCCTAATATCAGCAATTCGAACATATTCCTTGCATATAATCCAATAAATCGAGTAGTCCTCTTATTTAGTACCGGAAGTATCGAAAATCATTGTAGAAATAGTTGTAAAATCTCGTTTACATTTTTAACTGATATTTTCGTTTCGATAGTCTGCCCTATTAGTTCCAATAATGATTGCTTCCGTTCTCAGCTCCGTTTGTTTGTGTGCCATATAAGGGCATTGAGGCTTTATTTGGAAACGTAAACAAATTGTAGTGAAAATTTGGCGCGGTTTGAGTCAGAAATTATGCGCATTAAAAGTAAATACGGTTTGTCGGCAACTTTGAAATTCCACCAAGAAGCCATTATTCGCCACTTGATTAATAATAACAAAACGTAGAATATCCAAATATGGTCTGGCAAGCTTTACATAGAAAAGGGTCACGGCGAGAGTCTCGCGTTATCTGTCATGGCAGACACGGTAAGATTAGTGTAACCATGCCAATTTATTTTATCGCGTAAGGGCTTAATAAATTCAAAATAATCCAAGCTTCTTTCACAGCATGACTATACTTATGTAGCAGATTTCTACATTGTTTGTTTTTCTGACTTTAGTGATGATTTTTTTTGCTCCATTACATGATATGGGATCAGTTCGTAGCCTCAACCACAACAAATCAAGTTGAGGCTACGACATCGTAGCTATGGGACCCATGGAACACCTTATACTGCTAGCAATACAAATCGTTAAAATCCCCTGAAATCGATTTTACTGGCTGTGCCGAGGCATGTGCTGTACTTTTCTTTTACCTGTGAGCAGAACGCATTGAAAATCACCCTATTCGTCTGGTACGGGGTCGCACAGATTCCACATTTCTTTCCATACGTCATGTATACGTATGTGCTAAATATTTTAGTTATTTTTCATAATAAGATCGATAGAATTATTAATGTCATTATTGAGTAAAAACTTAAAAATTGAAAGCAGTTTTCACAAAAGAGCATTAAAAAAATTTGCTATACTATTGTCCCGTTCTCAGCAATTAGGGTTTCTATATCCAGTTAATCCCATTTTATTTCTGATAACTGCCGCATACGACATACAATAAAGCCATGGTTCTAATTGTGATTTTAATTATTTTTAACCATGTTCCTAACTTTTAGGTTATAAAGTCTTTATGATTCAGAGCACTATTTATGCTGATTAACAATGGTATATTTACTCACAATATAGTACTAATTGCTTGGCCTTCATATAAACAAGAATGTATGACAAAGTGTGTTATAGAGAATAAGTCATATGCAAGCCGCACAATAAAAACAGCATGAGCTTATTTCTATATTTCAGTGCAGTACGACTATTGCTTGTTAGTAGTGTAGGAGGCACTTTACGGTCGATGGAAATTAGCATCACAGAGAGGGTCCCTGCACCTGACGGACAAGAATTATACGGACAATGGAACTGGTCCCGGCACTATACGGACGAAAGTTTGGACCTGTATACGGACAAGGGAAATTGAACATAGGGAATGCATAGTGACAATGGATTGGGTCTGTATACGGACAAGGGAAATTAACATGGGTGGGCCTGTATATGGACAATAGGAATTGAACAGTGGTGACGTCATGGTACTGGATACTGGCAACAATGTTGCAAGCGGCTGACCTCAATCAGGCGGAACAGTGTTGCAAGGAGTTGACTTGAATATGCGTTAATCTAGGGACAAAGAGAGATATAGACATAGAGACGTGGTTAGAGACAGGGTTAGAGACAGACATATTACACGTACGTAGATTTCTGAATATAAATCTATCACCCAAACAACTATACAAATGACCAAAAATAGTTTTAGGCAAGAGAGATTAGGCATCGTTTCGAGGCAATGGAGGAGCTCTGAAAAGGGCCTTTGGATTTTTTCTTAATGTTCTTCAATTTTCTGTCTTGTCTTCTTTTCCACCAACACCTTATCTTCTCAATATTACATTCGTCTTGTTCTTGTTTTTGTCATATTTGTCCTCCTTCTCCTCCTCCTCCTTCTCCTCTTCCTCCTTATCTTTTCCTCTTCTCGTGTTCTTCATTTTCATTATTTTCTTATTCCATTTTCTTATCTGTTTTTTTCCCTTCTTTTCCTCCTTTTCTTCTTTTTCCTTCTTTATCATTTCTCTCAATCTTTCCTTAGCCTTTCTTATATTGTTAATCGTCATCTTTACATGGTGGGGGCTAAAACACCCATCCTCAAAACCTGACCAATCTCTCTTCTACCAATCCAATGTCATCTACCACTTCCAGCAATTTAAGCATCTTGTCTATATGGTTTGTCGCCATGGTTAAATTATTCAATGTTGAATGGCGCGATTAACTAACTAACTATTTGAATTAAAGTCGCATATCTGCCTTTCGGGCATTGACGACTGATTTGTTTCCCATTTGGGAATATTAGATTGTTTCAAGGGGGAAGGTATGGTGCCACTTCCCCCAACGCATTAATGCACTTATAAAGTGCTATTAGATTGGTCCGATTTCGAGACATTCATGTCTCACCGGACTAAAGGTGGGTGGGACTGGTCCACACGCACTCACCTAGTTAATACATGTCCGGAGGTGGTAAAGGAGGATCAGGCTCAGCATAGGGTGGCACCCTAAATCCGGTATTTATTTTTGTCCCCATTTTTTGAATATTAAAGGCGTCGTTTGCCGTATTTATAGCAAGATGAATCTCCTAATCTATTTTAGGGGAAATATTATTTAACTGAGTGATATTTGGTGTTTCTATGCCAATAATAATTGTTTCCGCCTTGTGCGGGGTGCCTGATGACTGGGTTTTTAGTCACCTTATAGTTCACTATTTTAGGATCATAATTCCTAATTGTATATTTTGGTGCCACCTTGTGTGGCTGGCACTGATGGCTTGGGTTTTTAGCCACCTTATAGGTCTAATTTTGGGTTGTTATTTTAATTTTCTAACTAATTTATGATCCATTTGTTGCCGCATTGTTCAGCGGGCCCTGATGGCTGGGATTTAAGCCACCTTATAATTTTAATGTTGTAGGCCAGTTATAATTAGTACCTTTTATTGCTATTCATGATGCTTTGAGTAGATATAGAAAAATAGAAAAAGATGTTAGTATGTAAGTTGTGGTCATAATGATCAGTTACCCGTTACACTGCCTGATCAGCTTTACATCTGGGCAGCTCATGGCGCTGAGGTAGGTGAAAGGTGCAGGTGTAGCATCGGCCCGCGCACTGACGGTACTCACCCCGATTAGGTTGTAAACCGTATGCCGCTCCTGCCCCCACTTCCCCACCCAGCCGCATTATGAGTGGTGCCCAGTAGCGCACAGCCCAACGACAGTGCACGAGTATATATTAATTACTTAATTGATTTATTCTATTTCTAAATTCAACCTTAGTATATATTACTTATATGTTCGTTCTAAGTGTCCAGTCGGTCTAAATATGGAGGTATGGCTTATAAGTTATTGATTTTGTCAATTTCCTTAAGGAAAATCAACATGGCATCAATCATTTGGTAGGTGTTTGGGTTAGATTGGTGAAGGAATTCAGGGTAGGTATATGATGAATTAATTGACTTTAGAGTATTGATCAATTTTTTCCTTTGTTTGTCATATTTCGGGCATATGTTGAAAACATGCCTAAGGTCTTCATCATCAACGCAATTTGGGCACTTTGCTCCAAATCCACGATTAGCCGGACATATTTCCCCATACTGCTTGCAAGCAGGGTTTTTCCTGTGTTGATTCTGTTAATGATCCGTTGATGATGCTTGATCTTAGTTTTCGGTGCTTTGATATTGCGACTCACTGTTTTTTGTATCGAGTACAGCGTACGTCCTTTGAGGAATGTGTCCCATTGTGTTTGCCATTTAGAGACAATGTTTGCGGTTATTATGCTGTACAGTTCAGGGACGCTGTAGTCGATGTGGGTTAGTTCAAGTTTGCTTAGAGCGTTCTTTGCTGCTTGATCGGCCTTTTTGATGCCTGGGATGTTAATGTGTGATGGAACCCACACGAATTCTACGGTTTGGCCTTGTATTTCCATGTTGTTAATTATCAAGTAGGTTTCTTTGAGGAAGTTGTAACATCCCTTAGAGTTGCCTGTTTCAAGTGTTTTGAGTACACTAAGTGAGTCGCTTACTATTCGTATTTTCTGGATTTTCTGTTGGTGTGCTATCTTTACTGCTTCGCGTATGGCCCAGAATTCTGCTGTGTATATTGAACATTTGTCTGGGAGTCGGTATCCTATTTCATTGTTCAATTCCGATATGGTTAGTGCTGAAGCAGTTTTGTTTGGGTTATTTTATTTAGACCCGTCTGTGTATATTTTGACAAAGTCTGTATAGGAGTTGTCTAATATAGCAAGGATCTTTGATCTTATTCATAAGGGATACTCTTCTTTGGATCCGAATGTTGTTGCTAGGGTGTTGATAATTGGGTTGTTTCTTGACCATGGGGTAGGGTCCGGATATCGTATTGGTTCTGCACGGGGGCAGTCGAGTTGTAGTTCTTTGCATAATGTGTGGATCATTTTTCCAGATGGCGGAAGGGGGGGGGGGCGAGTCTCCGGCTAAATGGGAGACTGCATTTGCCGATGATGTTTCTTGTTGGATGATTTCGATTTTGTATCGAGATTCTGGCGGCGTATCTTAGTATAAATTCTTCTCTCCTTAGTGTTAACGGTGTTTCACCTGTTACGATTTGTAGTTCTTCTTTGGAGGTGTTTCGGAGTGTGCCTGTGCATATGTGTAATGCTTTTGCTTGGAATCTGTCAAGGCGTTTGAGTAATGGTGGCCGATGCGTAGATTTGATATCCATACTCCATTTTTGATCTAATTAGGGCTCTATAAAGTGTTACCAGTGTGTCTTGGTCTGCACCCCATTGTGATCCTTTGATGTTTTTCAAAAGATTTAGGTCTCCACCACATTTCCGTATTAGTTCGGTGATGTGATGATTCCGTGTGAGATGTTGATCGTAATACATGCCTAAACATTTTGCTACTCTTTCTTTTCGCCTTGGATATGTAGGATAGGTGGTTCTATTTTGTATCCTTTATGGGAGGAGAATAAGATTCCCAATGTTTTTCCGTTTGATAGTTTGAACCCCCATTAGTCGGCCCATTTGCCGATGTTGGTTAGGCTGTCTTGTAGCTCTGTTAGTAGTTGTTGGCTGTGTGGGTTGCCTGCTTTGCATGGGCCACTGTCGTCAGCAAATTGTAATAGGTCTATTTTGCTGAGATTGATATAACGTTCTAGATCGTTTATCATGTTGTTGACTAGGGTCGCACTCAAAATAATTCCTTGTGGGGTGACGTTCTCTAGCACATATTCTTCTGAATACTGCGCTCCTATTCTGGTTCTGATGTGTCTATCTTTTAAAAAGGTTTTAATCCATTTATGCATATTGTCATTGATTCCATAATGGTTCAATTTAGCAATGAGACCATCAGTCCAAACTAAGTTGAAGGCTTTCTCATGGTCTAAGAAAATAGCTATGAGGTGTCTATCGCTTTTTCTTTTAGCATTAAAAGCTAGTTTGATACGAGACTCTAGCCTTATTAGTTGATCTAGAGTGGATCTTTTGTTGCGGAAGCCACTTTGGTTTTGTGAGAGAAGATTGTTGCTTTCAAGGTGATGTTTGAGTCTGTTGTTAATCATCGTCTCCATCACCTTGCATATGGTATCAGTAAGGGAGATCGGTCTGTAGGAAGTTATTTCAGTGGGGTCCTTGCCAGCCTTGGGGATCGGGATGACTATAGCCTGTTTCCATTTGTGGGGAATTTGTCCTGTCTGCCATGATTGACTTATCAAATCTAGTTTGATTTCTTCCATATTTGGTGGTATGTTCTTATGTATTTCGTATCCGATATTATCTTCCCCCGGGGAGGTGTTTTTTTATATATATAATTGCTGATTTCCATTCGTCCAAGTTAAACGGGTCATTTAATCGAGTCTTCCTTGGATCTAAGTCAGTGAATAATTGCGGATATTAACACTCTATTCTTTTTCTATGTGCTTGGAATTTGGCTGTGTGATTATTGTTCTTACTCATTCCAGCGAAGTGTATTGCTAGTTTTTCTGCTTTATCTTTTTCAGTTGTTGCACCTTTCATGTTTGGAATACTGTTACTATTTGCGCCTCGCATTGCTTTCAGTTTCTTCCAAATTTGTTTTGAATTACTTTGATTAACTTCAATGGTGGAGCAATATATTTGCCAAGATTTTTCCATTGCTCTTTTGATGATGTTCTTTCCTTGTTTAGCTATTATTGTATAGTTTGAATAATCAGTTGAAAGACCTGATGGCAAAATGTATTGAGGCTTTCTTTTTTCCTTGATTTTGTCTTTGCAGTCGTCGTTCACCATGGGATTGGTTGTTTATTAATAGCAACATTTTTGGTTCCAGTGGTGGGTATACTTTGAGAGGCGGCTGCATTTATCGTTTCAAGGATATTTTTGTTGTATATGTCAATGCTGTTGTCCCGTAGGCTGGCTATAGTCACTCCGGTGAGCAAAGAGTTGAATGAATGCCAGTTGGCTTTGTCTAGTCTCCATTTGGAGACTTTGGATGATGTGATAACAGGAGTAGTAAAATTTATGGTGATAATAATGGGGAAATGGTCGCTTCCAAACGTGGGATCTCTATCTACTTCCTAGTTGGATATATATGCTAATTTAGGTGTGCAAATTATTAAATCAATTGCAGAGAGTGATCCATCCTCTGGTGAAATTCTGGTTTTAGTACCATCATTAAGTATGACCAGATTATTGTTGGTGGTCCATTCTTCGATTAGTTTTCCTCTTTTGTTTAAGTGCTTTCCTCCCCATCTTTTGCTATGAGCGTTGAAATGAGTTGGGCGTAATTGATAGGGGAGACGGTATATGGTTTGCCAGGGTCGTAAATATTAAAGATTTCAAATATGAATTGGCCACTATAGTAGTGAAGTGGGGTGATATAGCGTCAATGGGAAAATACATTACGGACCCCCCTTGGGCCTGTATAGCGTCAAGACTTTGAAGTACACCCTGGGCCACTATAGCGCCAAGGGGAATTGAACATGGGAAATAGAAGGTCTGTTTACTAGTGGACTTTTTATAGCGTCTGAAGTCACGGTAGGGGAGATTGGTAACAATGTGGCAACTAGAGGAGGTGACGTCACAGTACTGAGCAAAGGAGTGGGACTTAGATTTATATAACACAGACAAGAGACAAACACTTATACAACATTTTGTTTTAAAAAAAATATTTGGGGAGGCAAGAAAGTCATTTCTTTTCGAGGCATATGAGTGACCCTAAAAAGGACCTTTGGCTTCTTCTGCTTCTTTTATTTTCTCCAGTTCTTCAGCCATCTTCGAATTTTTCCTAATATTCCTTTCGTCTTCTTTATCTCTGACTCTGGCATCCAGTCAGGATGGCCTATGGCTCTGAATTTCTCCTGTATCCTTATCCAGTTATTGTTGAGTTTCTCAAATCTTTCTTTTGTCTTTCTTTTCTCTTCTTCTTTCCTTTCCTTTAACCACTTTTCTTTTATCTTCTTTACCTCTTGGGTCATCACTGTTCTCATCAGTTCCTCTGCTTTTATGAGTTGGTCTAATCCCCATTTCACAAATGACCACTCACTCCATTCCAATATATCTTCTAGGAAGCACCTGACTCTCGTGACATTATCCAGGGCTTCCTTCAGGCTACCTACTCTCACATATTGAGGGTGAATGAATCGTCTTAATTCTTTTACTTCCTCTTTTATCATACCCTGGAGAAGATCCATGGCTACTTTGAGACTGGTCACTTGTCTGGTCACAAAATCCTTAGTAACGTCATACCTCCATTCCTTCTCAAGCCTTTCCACCACGTATTTCCCATCCACTATCCAATACCAACAGTCCTTTAGAACGTTGAACAGCTGTATGCTCATCGTCTTTGCTTATTCCGTAGAATGGCGCGAACGACGGACGATTTGACTTTTATTTCTAAAGCACGGACGGGAAGGAAAACATCCCTATTTTTCTCTTCTCATATTATCTACTATCCACACATGCGAAAAAGCAAAAAAAAAAAAAAAAAAAAAATAACCATAATCTACTATCCACATACGGGAAGAAGCAAAAATCAGCCATAATATACTATCCACACACGGAAAGGTGCCATAAATAACCACATTATCTACTATCCACGTACGCGAAGAAGCAAAATCTAACCCAAAATATACTATCCACACACAAGAAGTAAAAACTAACCACAAATATACTATCGACACACGGGAAGGAGCAAACACATAACCAAAATCTACTATCCACACACTCGAAGAAGCAAAATCTAACCCAAAATCTACTATCCACACAGAAGGAAAGTTAAAATCTCCACTCTCACTATCTACACAAACGTACGTGAGCGCTTAAAACCCTCAATAATCTACTATCCACACACAGAATGGTGCCATAATTAACCACATTATCTACTATCCACACACGCGAAGAAGCCAAAACATAACCAAAATCTACTATCCACACACGGAAAGGTGCCATAACTAACCACATTATCTACTATCCACACACGCGAAGAAGCTAAATCTAACCCAAAATATACTATCCACACACGAGAAGGAACAAACACTAACCACAAATATACTATCCACACACGGGAAGGAGCAAAAACATAACCAAAAGCTACTATCCACACACGCGAAGAAGCAAAGTCTAACCCAAAATCTACTTTCCACACAGAAGGAAAGTTAAAAAACCCACACTCTACTATCTACACAAACGTAAGTGAGCGCTTAAAACCCCAATAATCTACTATCCACACACGCAATGGTGCCATAACTAACCACATTTTATCTACTATCCATACACGCGAAGAAGCCAAAACATAACCAAAATATACTATCCAAACACGGAAAGGTGCCATAACTAACCACATTATCTACTATCCACACACGCGAAGAAGCAAAATCTAATCCCAAATCTACTATCCACACACGAGAAGGAGAAAAAATATAACCAAAATATACTATCCACATACGCGAAGAAGCAAAATCAAAACCAAAATATAATGTCCACACACTTGAAAAAGCAAAATCTAACACACATTATAATATCCATGCACGTAAAGAAGCAAATACCATAAATATTTACTATCCACACACGAGAAGGAGAAAATCAAACCCAAAATACACTATCCACACACGCGAAGAAGCATAAACATAACCAATAAATATTACCACACACGGGAAGAAGCAAAAATCAACCATAATATACTATCCACACACACACGAAGAAGCATAAACATAACCAAAATTTAATATCCACACAGGGGCCCCGAGTGGCCGAGTGGTCTAAAGCACTCTCCGTCACGGATCACTGCCATCTCACCTCTGTCTGCGTGGGTTCGAGTCTCGGGCTCGGCCAATATGGATATGTGAGAAAGCTTGCCGGTAGCTTCTCGTGGGTCGGTGGTTCTTTCCGGGGGTTTTCCATGGTTCTTCCTCTGCCATTAATACTGGCCGCCATGTATAGCCTATCTTGTGCTGAAAAATGGCGTTAAACCCTATCACAACAACAACAACTATCCACACTCGAGAAGGAGCAAAATCTAACCCAAAATCTACTCTCCACATGGAAGGAAAGTTAAAAACCCCACACTCTACTATCTACACAAACGTACGTGAGCGCTTAAAACCCTCAATAATCTACTATCCACACACGGAATGGTGCCATAACTAACCACATTATCTACTATCCACACACGCGAACTAACCAAAACATAACCAAAAGATACTATCCACACACGGAAAGGTGCCATATCTAACCACATTATCTACTATCCACACACGCGAAGAAGCAAAATATAACACAAATTATACTATCCGAACACGGGAAGAAGCACAAAACATAAAAATTTACTATCCACACACGAGAAGAAGAAAATAAAACCCATAATATAGTATCCACTCACGCGAAGAAGCATAAACATAACCATAATCTACTATCCACACACGCGAAGAAGCAAAAACAAACACAAATTTACTATCTACACACGCGAAGAAGCAAAAACACTAACCACAAATTACTATCCACACAGAGGTCAGGAGCAAAAAACAAACCCCAAATATACTATCCACATAGAGAGAAGAAGAAAAGAAAACTATTATATACTGTCCACAAACCCCAATATCTACTATCCACACACGGGAAGGAGAAAAACAAAACCCCTTTATATACTATCTACAGATGGGAAGAAGAAAAAAAAAACTAGTATATACTAAAAATCCCAAACTATTCTATCCACACAGAAAGGAGAGAAAACAAACACCAAACACACTATCAACACAGAGCGGAGGGAAAACATGCCCAATATATACAATCTACACAGAGAGCAGAGAAGAAAACCAAATCTCATATCTACTATCCACACAGAGGTGAGAATTAAACAAACAAGCACCATATATACTATCCACACAGAGGGAAGAAGACAAAATAACCTAATATACACTACCCACACAGACGGAAGAAGAAAAAAACATATTATACTAACCACGCAGAGGGACGAGAAAACCATTATATACTATCAACACAGAGTGAAGAAATAACCCATTATATATACTATCCACACAGACTGAAGAAAATAACCCATTATGTATAATAACAACACAGACTGAAGAAAATAACCCAGTATATACCATCAACACAGAGTGAAGAAATAACCCATTATATATACTATCAACACAGACTGAAGAAAATAACCCATTATATACTATCAACATAGTGAAGAAGAAACAGTTTGTTTGAAAGCGCCTAAGCCCTCACCTACAATGACCAATTCTACCAATCACCCCCACCCACCCCCACACACTCCAAAATCCATTTAACTCGTTATTATATAGCGTCAGTGTGTCATTTTAGGAACAATCAAGACACAAAATGAAGGATGAACACACTGACTATTTTACCCATTTGCATGCCTAAAGTGCGTACGTAAAGGAAAACACCCCTTCCATTTCAATTCTAACTAAACAATGACCCAGAGGGATAGAGAGAAGTGAAAGAGTACATATTCATGCAGTGTCAATAAAAACAAGAGATGCCATCCTTATTATAAAAGCTAAAAACGAAGAGACACTTACGTTTTCTTTCTGGCCCATTCTCTTTTAAAAGTTAGTATGAAATTTCAGATCAGGGCCAAAGCATCGGCTCAAATTGTCAATTTTTCCATTTCCATCTCTTCACTGGCACAAGTTCTTCCTCATCTTCAATTTCTTCTTCTTCTGAGTCCCTCCCCTCTTTCACCTCTTATTTTCTCTTTTCTCTCAGGGCCCAGTTGTTTTTTCTTCCTGACAACGATAACATGTATCTTGACTTTTGTCTCTCTTTCTTGGACAAAGCAGGTATTCTGGAGACAAATGCCCATTTACCTTGCAGATATAGCAAACCTCATCAGCACTTATACACTTTCGTATGACTCTCATCAAATCAACGACCAGAAGGGTAAGATTAGTTGCCACTCTCGCCTGCGAATTATGCTTTCTTATGACTCTTATCAAATATTTGACCAGCAGGTCGATCTGTGCTGATACTTCCGTCTTCTTGATCGTTTGAGAGTTGAATTAATACTGTTCTGACTCTAAGACACTCTCCCCATATACAGGGACATGCTACGTGTGAAACTTAGTCAAATGAAATTTTGCAATAAGATAAAACGATTTCATTGAGAAAGTAAGAGGCAACGATGTGTCGTATCGCCTCACACAAGAGCTGAAGTGTTAGCTCAAATCCGTGCCAGCAATCTCGAAGACGACATAAGTGAGCTTGAATCAACGCTCTCCATTTATGCCACAAAACCAAGAATCTTGATTCACGCCAAAAGAAATTTGTTCCGTCCATACAAATATTACCACATTTGAGAAACGCACAAATAAACTTCCAAAAAATTGAGAACGACGGCTTACATCTACAACGTGAATTGTTAAGGGTTCAAGTAGTGTGTAAAACTTAGTCAAATTAATTTTTTTATAATGAAGACGAAACGATTTATTTTCCAACTTCACTACTCACTATGTATGAGTATTTTTTGATACTCAAGGGGAGTGGGTTTTTTAGGGTCCTTTGTGGTTACAGGATGTTGCTGAAATGATGTATTTGGGAGTGAATCGGTGACAAAAATGGCTAAACCACCCCCATTTTGTTCGTTATGTCTCATCGTGAAATTACAAGCTGAGTAGCCCGAGAACTTTGGTATATTGTTAGTTTGTTGATGGATAAGTGTTTCTTGAATGACTATCACATCAGGTTTAATTTTAGATTGTTGTAGTTTGATCATTAATTCCGGTTTGTTGATATTTAATTCCCGGCTATTCCATTGCCATATTACTATGTTTTTTCCCCTAATTGTATCCATTTATCTTGTTATAATTAATTAAGGTAGTATCTTATAAGTTCAAATCAGTGTTTGCTTTGAAGGTGTTTTTCTAATAAACCAGATAGTAACATGAAGAATGGAATACAAGGTATGTGGTAATTTTGAGAGATAATAGTGATACCTGCCATGAGGTTCTTTAAGTTGTGGATAATTATATCATGTGAGAATTCCTCATGTGGGGGCGAACGTTTGTTACCTGCATTGCTTTTGATCCTGCTACTTGCATTGCTTGGTAATTGTGGATTTGTGATTTCAGTTTTTACTTAGTTTCGAGCCTCCTGAACGAAGTTCGAAATATTCTGATTTGGTTGATTTACTATTGGTAATATTATCTATAATTACTTGTTTTGGTTTGAATTCCACTTGTTTTTTGTTTGTGTTGGAGGGTAGGAGGGTGGTTTTTGTTGTCAGTTGATTTAACTGGTGTAAGTGGGCTTGGGTATGGACAGGTTTTGGGTTTCTTTTCGAATTTGGCTCCATTATAGCAGGTGTTTTGTGGTTTAGGTTCTTTTTCCTGCCTGGGGGAGATTCGATAAGAGTTCAGATTTGGCATTTGCAGATGTTTTTCTTTCATCAATTTTATGATGGCCTCTTCTTTTCTGTTATGAGTACAGTCTTTGGAAATAGGGTGATGTGGTCCGTTGCAGTTAGCACATTTTTGTCCAGTATATATGCATTTGCTGCTGTGGTTTCCGCCGCAGGTGTCACATCTTTTTTTGTTTTTTCAGCTGCTGGCTTGATGTCCCCATAATTTGCAATGGCTACAGAATCGAGGTTTGATATTGTATTCTAGTAGCGGGTAAGAGTGGCCATCAAAGTAGATTAGTAGTGGTGGAGTTGAGAAGAAATCGAGTAGGATTATGTTGGTCAGGTGTCCTTGGCTTGACTTAAAACTGGAAGCTCTTGATATATCGGCTACCTGGTTTATTAGTTCCAATGCTATGTCATTATTGCTTAGGTGGTTACATTTTTGATGTAATTTAATGACCTTTTTGTAAGTTGTGTTTGACTTATGACCAATCGTTACCTTTGGTGGAGTATTGGTTTTTGAGTTGGCATTAGGTTTTTCCTCCTTTTTCTCATTCCTTTTGCAGTCCTGCGGTATGATGTTTGGAGTATTTTTGGGGAGCGCTTTGTGTCGTGTTACATTCACTTTAGTGGGTCCTATTTGTTGAAGTTGCATATATCTGGCCACTTGTCTTGCGGTGCTGCATCTGACTATGATGTATTTGGTTTTGGGTCTGATGATTTCAAAGGCTCCAACATGAGTTTTGGTTAGGACGGATGCTATACTAGTTCTACGTACGTTCAGTTGTTTGGAGCTGTTAATGGTGATGAATAAGGTAAGTTCAATGCTATGATATTGACTTTTTACCTTTTTGTCTCCCCTTCCTATTTGGGTTTTCATTTTGGTTTGTTGAGTTGTCCCTTCATTTGCTTTACCTCCTGTTGTCTGTGTGGTTACCGTTGCTTTATTTGTGGTTTGGTAATGGTCTTGGTTGTTTTCTTTGATGTTGTTGACTTACTGATTCCTTTGATTGTTTTATTTGGCCTTTGGTATTCCATTTGTTGGTGTTTTGCCCTTTTTGGAATTCAGTATTTCCTCTGGTGATCTTGCTTTTTTCTTTTCTGGGGATAGCATGTGGCAATATTCGTCTTCTGATGGAAGTAGATCGTAGATGTTTGGATCTGCTAGGTCTGATGTGTTATTTACCTTGGAAGGACCTGGGGTTTGGCTGGAATGTAGGACTTCTCTTGCCTTTTGGTGATTCTGGTTCTTGGATGGTGCTGTCTGGGCCAATTTGTCCTGTTTGGTGTTCTTTCTCTTTTTGCTGGTGGTGGTGAGTTTGGGAACACTTGCCATTGGGTTATCCTGTTGAGATTTATGGATGAAGGGTGGCTTTGGGTTGGTGAGGATGGAAGCGGTGACAAACGCTTGGGTGGTTAATCTTGAGTTGGGTTGGTGGGTGAGGGTAGTTGCGGAGATTGTGGTAATTGTGAGTTAGTTGTGGATTATTGGGTAAGTGTGGGAGGTTCAACTACGTAGGATAGGCTTTTTGGGATTAGGTTTGTTGTAGGAAAATCCAACAACAAGTCCGACATGTCGGGCAACCCCGACAGTACCGGAAGCGCCGCGACCTCTTCTGTTTTGTTTGGCGATCCTGTTAGTGTAGCAATTGATTATATTCAAATCTTATTTGGAGTCTCGCTTAACACCTCCAGGCCTGTCTGGGCAGGCAGAGCCGTCGGCGATGCTGCGTTTTTCAGTGCTGCCAGATAGGTCAGTATTGGGCTACATGCAATGGGCAAGGGTATTTGGGACATTTCGTTCATTCCGTTCAGTCCCAAATGCTGGGCACTTGAAGGACGTCGCCCGGTGTGTGTGAGACAACATCCAACGGGCGCTATCTGACTAAACATGTAGTGGGGCTAGAAGTAAAATGCCCAAAAATGGTTTGAAAGTTGAGAGGGCTGTCCAGTCTAACATTTGGAATGGACCTGTTACTGGTGCCATTGCTTTCTCCAATCCTGCCAGAAATGTCTGTGCTTGCTGGATTGCTTCCAACTGAGTTATTAAGTTTGCTAATTTTCTTTAGCATGTTGTTAGTTTTCCTGGTTGCGTAGCTGTTGGTGTTCATCCTAATTTGCGATCTGGTAAATCTCGACATTGTGAGGTAGCAAGCGTATACTATTGAGTTATATGGGGTTCAGTATTATAATTGTATACATTACTATTGCTACTTAATTGAAAATTAGAAATATTGTAATGACGTAATTGTTAGATGAAAAAGAATGAGAAAATAGAGAATAGTGATTTTCAAACAGCACAAATATATTAATTTTGACGGAGAAAGATGACGTGAAACTTATTAATGGATTCCGCTAGGCGGGCAGCTAGTTCTCATCTGCTGGCCGACGGGGGGGAGGGCAGCTAGGCCTCTTCTGCAGGTCGAAACAGCTTGGCTGGCAGGACAGCGGGCTGCTGGGCCACTTCTGCAGGTTGGTACAGCTTGGCCGGCTGCAAATTCCTTTAGATGTTGTTATTGTTGTTGTGGTTGTAGTTGTAGATTTGGTGGTAGCAGTCATGCACATCAAGCGATTAACAAACTTGTAGTTTTTGTTTGGATCTGCCACTTCTTGAGAGAGGCAAAATCCACGTCTGCGCTGTTCGGTCTCCAGGTACTCTACTGCTGCATTAGGTACAATTGCCTCTTCAGAGTAACACACATAGTTGCTGTAGAATCAAGACAAGAAAAAACACTAACATGGCGCGATTGATGAACACTACACTTTATATACCTCAAACACGGACGTGAATGAAAACATCCCTCACACCAACTACTCATATCATATACCAAACAATTCACAGTGATACGAGTACTAACCTAAAGAAAAATTCTGATACAAACCAATACACTAATACTAATAAAACCCACTATAATTTCTATCAACACATAGTGGGAAAGAAATTGTGCAGGGGCAAGTTTTTTTGTTAAGATAAAAAACAAACACATACAAACGTACGCGCGTACACAAACATATGCACACATACACACAAACGTACATGCGCACACAAACACACACATATAATTATATGATTGGCAACTTGATCAGTCTCTCTTTTCTAGAGATCTGGTTATCCCGGTGAAGGGCTGTTTTTCTTACGCCAAATGCACCTGGTAATGCTGACACCTCCCATGTCGGGCATCACACACGCATTTCTACTCCAATCTTACTCGAATTCAGTGTTGTTCTTGAATGTGTAGACGGGGCTCGAGTTGCTTCACTATCCCATTCCTCAGTTTGAGTTATAGTGAAGACTTGTTCCCTCTGTCTTCTACGCCAGACCTGTAGATGCTGTGGTTGTCGTGGTTGCTCTCTCTCTCTCTCTCTGCAGCTCCCACTATTGCCGCTGTCTTTCCATCTCATCCTCCCAGTTTTCTGTCCAGGGGACAGCGGCTCTTGGTAGTGTGGTTGTGGTTGTGGTTGACGTCGTGGTGCTGGTAGTGACAGTGTCCTCATTTTAGACTTGACCTCACAGACCTGTCTCACGATAAGGTGGTCAAAATTGTTCTTCTCTTTTCCTCTTCTTCTGTCTTCTTCTTTTCCTTTTACTCCTCTTCAATTTTAGATTTTCCTGGATTGTCTCCATCGCTAGTTGCATCTGGAGTTCCAACAGTTTACTGATTCTACTCATCGTTTTTTAAATTGACGAGTTCAGCATGCAGACTGACGATTGCTATACTTTATATACAAGAAGCGCGGACGCGAAGGAAAATATCCACTTACACAAAAACTAACAATACCCACTCGACCATCAATAACGTGGAGCACGCGGGCCTAAAATAAACACTCATTTTCGCTTGTTTCCTTCAAACACACTTTATTGCCACGCATACGTATAAAAAACACATATATTATCTTACAAGTCAGGGAAACGAAGTGTTTATAGGCACACTTCTATTTTTACCTACAGACAAACACAAAGACAAACGATTTTGGCAATGGAGTAGTATGTCTGTTCTAGATTGTTGTGGTAGCCCTGAAAATGGCTGTTTTGTTCGGGGTTGTGGCAATCTCTTATCGTCTAAGTTCGCTGTAGGCTTTCCGGCAGGATAGGGTCTGCTTCTTCGCAAGGAGAAGGAGAAGTCTTTCGCGTCCACTCGACAGTCCACAAAGCCTCTGTCTGGCTGCTGCTGTAGTTGTCACTGCTGCTGCTGCTCTCTCTGCTTCGGAAGTATATACTTCTCGGTCAATTCTTCTTGCAACTTCTTGATTCCATCTCTGAAGACCTCTTCTATCAGGTCTTGTGCTACTTTTAAAATCCGGACATTCTCTATCTCTTCAGGCTTGGGTATCAGGTTTTACCTGACACGATGTAAATTCAAGTGGACTTCATTCAGTTTAGCTAAATTAGAAGTCATCTTCATAGGTGGACGAGTAAACAATGGATGGTGAGATTGGAGGCCTCGCCGGTTTGTAGGGTTCAAACGCGGACGCGGTAGAAAACATCCCTGCGGTTTTTGGGTAGGAACACTATAGCTTATCTCATGGTGAGGGATAGAGAGAAGTCAAAAAGCATGTATACTGAAAACAAAACATGTTTTAAAACAAACCACCAACAATAAATTTTTCATAAGATTTTTGTTCAACCAACAATTAACCAATACATAATATAACAATTCATACACCATGAAGTCACCAATTTTTGACAAGGTTGACAAAGTTGTGAAGTCAAGTTAGACTTCAACTGATATGAGTCATTCGGCCATTGACGTACACAACGTTTTCTAGCTAAAGACAAGATATATCCATAATGATCACAAAACCATCTATCTACTTTATCATTGTTTGTAGAAGAGTCGCATTCAAAATAAGTCACTAAATGTTCTAAGGGATATCCAAGACTGCGTTGATAAGAAATTACTTACAATAGTGTCCACACACCATGGAATCTGTGCCTTGTAATTTCACATTATTGAATCGTGTCGTCTGGGCATTTCTTCTCGTAAAGTCTATGCGATGATGTCGTCTTCCAAAGTTCTTAATCCATACGAATCAAAATACTCCACACAGGCATCGTGGGGAAAGTAGATGGCTACCCAGTGGTTCATGGGAGACGACAAGTCTTCTCTGTTGATGACATAAGCTTGATGGTCTTGAGGTTTGCGATGAGGAAGTTCATCTTTAGTGCACACGGCAGGATTCAAAGAAGCGGTGTACGAACTGTTTTTCAAAAGGTAATGCAGTTCCCATGTATCCATTTGGTTTTGTTTTTTCTTCTTGCACAGGTAATTATAAGTCATTAATTCAATTCTGAGTTTTTGCTTGAAAATCTCTGTCAAGTAATCGTCTCTTTGCTTCGTCGCCGTACTTTGTGCCAAAAGATATTCGATACGATCGATCTCTAGATCAGTCATTGGAGGAGAGGAATGATCACGAAAGTCTTTATACCACTGATGGAACACTGCATATTCCGAGATGAGACCCCAAGCGTCATCCAGATACTCGTCCAGTTTTTCTTCTTGACTCATTAACAGACATTTATCGTGTTGAATTTGACTGAGATGATCGTTCTGACATCCATAGCAATCTCTTTTGGTCAACCCTGTAATGTTTTCCGCCAGGTCTTTGAAAAAAAGGAGACTATATGTTGTTCTTGTTCTGGTCGTCTGTACATTACCATTACCTCTTCGCCTTTGACTTTTGGTTCTGCTTCCACGATATCCTCCCATTCCATTTCCAAGAGGCTCTACCATTCAAAGAGGGATAAGAGTCTACCATAGCTTCTAATAGTCTAGAACGAATTCTCTCAGACTGTTGATTTTTATCGTATTGTCGAATTCGTCATACGAGATGACGTTTACCGCCTCGGGTAGAGCTGAAGCAAACTGAAGTTCCACACGATCCAGACTAGATTTTATAGGGTGGAAAGGTCCTTCCTCGCTGTCTTGGTCTCGAGTGAAATCAAATGCCAACGAAGCATAATGTCTTGCATAATCATCGTACGATATGTGATAGCAAAAAATTTCCAGGATCTAACAAGTGTAGTGCATTATGAATTAGATTGTATATTGCTCAACATGTCTTGTAGATATTGTCATGCAGTTCCACTTAGAGGTTTATATACTAAAATAGATTTATATAACCAATACGTTTGTCAGATTCCTTTGAACTTAACTTTCTAGCAGGGTTTCAAACTGTAAATGAAACAGGTTATGGAGAAATATTCATGCTGTTCTTTCTTTGTAAGATAACAATTTTGTCACCATCTTGTCTGGAACTGTTGGTCCCTAGCTGTCCCGTGGCTACGTAGGGCGACAAGTACGTCCTCACGCTATGGCGGTAACTGACGTTGGTCGCAAGACTTCTGTTTTTACTGTTAGAGCATTTCTTGGAAGAATTCTGAAATAAAGGTAACTGATGCAACTGCTCAGTAAAACGGTCCACACTAATTTGTCTCCTTGTTGCAAACTCAAATTGACAATAGCAGCACCGATGACATAATACACCACAAAGATTTGGCAGAAAAAGACGATTTGCGGTTTAGGCACGCGTTCTCCAAACCACACCCACAAGGGTTGCTTTTTGTAGATCTTGCAGAGAAGAACTCGGTGAAGGGGTGGTCACTGTGGTGGTTGAAGTTGTGTTGAAGGGCATGATGGTCACTTAATTTTATAGTCGATGACATGCGAAGCATTGATCTAAGAGTCAAAACTCGGCGAATATCCTTTCTAATGTATTTTGCCTTCTTTGACACGACGTTTTCCCACTTTTAGGGTTCTTCGATCAAGAATGGTTTTGATGTCGTACACCTCGTCCTATTTTTTGGTCGAGCGTTGTAACTCGGAAAAGTAAAACGTTATTTGTAACACTTTCATGTTCATGTATTCTAACTTATAGAGAGGGGGATGACGACCACGGACTCGTCAAGTGACACGAAACAATTAGGTTGTCCAGTTCGGTGCGTAACATTTTGTCGAAAGTGAGTTTGGTTTTGCCAATGCGCACCCAATCTCCCGTTGTCAATACTCAACCTTTCTTGGGGACAGCCACAGTCGGGAACGTACCACAGAGACGCTTAAAGACGGTCACTTTCTTGTCGGGAGTCACTTCTTCAGTGCACATCCGATGCTCCGATGATAAGATTGGTCGTACGCTTTGACCAGGTGTGGTAAGACGTCGATGTACTTGAAAGTGTGTTGATGAGTAAAATATTTCCACATGCGTCCGTTCAAGGTGCGTTGAAAACGTTCCACTATCCTGGCTTTGGTTTTGGGATTCTCGGTGGTGAAAAAATAAATGTTTCGTTTCTTTAATTCTTTTTGGAAAGCTTGGTTCATAAATTTGGTGTCTTTGTCGGTTCGCCATCGAAGAGGGTGGCGATCACTTTGTTTCAACACCAGTTTGAGGGCTCGCACTAAGTGCTCGATTTGGAAGTCAATGGTACGACCCAGGCAAATTTGGAAAATACGTCGATGACACAAAACAAATATTTGTAGCCACGATTGTAGGTGGCCAAACGAGAGATATTGCCATTCATGATCGATGCCCTCCACTAGGGTTTGATTTCTGAAATATTTTCGTCGAATAGGTTTACATAAGGTGTGCCTGAATTGTTCTTGTAACCATTGTTGCACTTGGAGTAAACTGAGACTTTTAAGGCGGGTTTAGGCAGCACGATACAGTTTCTGAACTCCTCCGTATTCCGCAGGATGGGCTAGATCGTAGTAACTACTGGTTAACCAATTCTCAATCAGGACTTTTTTTTAAAAAGTCACCCACTCTTCACGGATCTAATTTCGATGGGGTGATGTGGTGGTTTGGAAACGGCCACGAGAGTAAAGGTCGAGCGTAGTGTTGGCGGCGGTGGTAATGGGATGGCTTTTTCTTACTATTTTCACTTCAGATTTCCATTCTTTTTTTTTTTTCACTTCTGTCGAAGGAGGAGTGGACATCCTCTTCGTAACCCAAACTTTGAGTTTTTCTCGTTGGGGTGTCGATGAAGGGGTGAACAAGGACGCTCTGAAATCTTACTAGGGATGGGAGCTGCTGACGGTGTTTGAAAGACTTCTCGTACCTCTTTTTCATCCTTAAGCTTCCGTAGGGCTGCGTCTGCCTGGGTCACTGAAGGAGGAGTTGTTGGCGGTAACTCTGTGTCTACTACGTCTTTGGAGGTGGTTTGAATGAGTTGTTTTTGCATGGGTGGAAGGGATTTGAACAGGACGGACAACACATCGCAATGTTTGGCTAAACGAGGAGTCAGTTCTTTCCTTTTCTTTCCTATGTATGTAGAAGAGGGATGCTTTGGGGTGACATTTTCGTTTGTTTTGGAGAACACACAAAAACTAAACTGACATCGATGACTTGGCACACGCACTTTTATCTTATTTGTGGAGTAGTTGGTTGGGTGTATGACCAGTCTTTTCGACAACTCTTTGACTATCGCTTCGTCAAAAATGTGACGAATCTTTTTCTTTATCGACAAACAATCCTCCCCGATGGTTGTATCTCTTTTTCTTTTGATGACTGTGTCTTTTCTGGGGTCGACGTCGATGCTTGGCTAAGCGTTTTTTCGGATGCCATGCCAAACGACGAGACTATCCTTTTCTTTTTCCTTTTCCTTTTGAGACAGAAGAACGACAATGATGGTGGCGGAGTGCATTCGTTTTAGGTGACATCTTTGTTTCGGAGCACAAAAACACTGATACCCATCGTTTACTCCAAGTCTTTTTTTATAGTGGAATGCGTCACCACTGATTGTCTCTGCGTCATATCAACTTGATGAAAAGGCATCACGCATTGAAGATGGGTTCGAAACGGACTAAACTGATTCTGTTCTTCCTTGGGTAAATCCAGCAAACTATGTAACATACCCGATTTCTCTTGGACTTTGATTTTTGGGGCAGGTACTTTAATATCACCTGCCACTGAGGCTAAAGAGGAGGAGGATGCCACCGTTGGAGGAGAAATTCCTGGAGACAGGGTTTTTCATTTGATCATCAAATGGGGAAGAACGTGTGTCAGACTGGGTTTTGCTGGCATCACTAGCAACGTAGAAGTGGAAGAACCTACGGCTACTGCAGACGCGGTCACCGTCACTGCAGGTCGTGGTTTGGGAATGTGAGGTTGTGCCCGGACTGTAGTGCCTCTCTTGCGGGAAGAAGCTGTTTTCTGCGGTCTTTTCTTGGGACTTTTCTTTCTATTGTTCTGGGGAAGTTCCCTTTTCTGTGACTGTGACCTGGTCTTGACACCACTGATATTTTCCATCTGTGTACTGTTGGGTCGGGGAGTGGCTTCTTCTTGGGGCACTGAGATACCATTTTAAGAGGGAGCGAATGATGACACCTCCTAGAGAACCGCTACCTCCAGGTTTCAAAATGACTTTCTTTTCGGTTTGAGTGTCGATGCGAGGATCTGTCAGTTACGTCAATGCTACTCTGTTTCTCTGAAAAAAGCGTTTGGTTTCATGAGGGATGGGAATGATGCCATGACGTAGTTGACGTGCTGTCACTGTAAACCATCTTAAGACTTTTCTAAGACTGGCTTCAAAGACACGAGCACGTATTGGTGGCGTTTAGCGCGACTGATGCCGTACAAGGCTTGAATCAGTTTGACGGGAAGATGATACTGAAGGGACGTCATGTTGACACTGTGTGAGACAGACAGAAAGTGACAAAGGTTTTTATAGATTTTTTTGTTAAGTCAATGGGGACGTGTACACGACAGGCCCTCCGTCTTGGCACCAGTGGTGAAAAAGATGGGTAAGAAATCGCAAATAATCGGGGATAGTGGGTTTTAAATCCACAAGTAAATAGGCTTGAAGGGTTTGAGTAGCATCGTCGTAAGTACGAGTCAGGCAAGGAGTACCTAACTGTTTGGCTATGACATGCATCTCTAGAGCTTTTAAGCAAGTGCACGTAATGAGCATTGAGACTGATGGTGCGATGGGCTTTACTTTGTTGGAACAAAGTTTGTGTGATGTAAATGACACTGGCATTACGGTCATGCTCTTTGCGTGTAAACCACAGTTTCATTTCTTCTTCGTCTTCTCCTAACATGTCGTCGAAGATGACCAGATGAGTTTTACAAGGATCAGACACGATCCCGTCGTCTTCGCCATGAATGCCTTCCACAAACACGATGGAATCGCCATGACTTTCTCGAAGGAGGCACTACGTCGATTGTTATTCTTTGTAACACCGCACAATACTTTCAGGTGAACGATCGATCAAACAATTTTTATGTTCGATCAAACGTGTGACAAATTTCGCTTTGCCTGAACCACTCGGTCCAGCAATTAATATGTTAAAAGTCTGGCGAAGATACAAGGCCTCCCAGCTGGCACTATCTAAGTTTTCGTCGATAATCAGAGACAGGTGAGGTACCCATAGTGTAGGGATTGCCACTTTTTAAACAAACACAGACAAGACAAGAGTTTTTATACTTTTTTCAGGACACATTTGTTTCAAAACTTTTAAAATTGAACACAAACGACAAAAATACGTAAAAGCCAAATGGTTAAGTACATCAATAACATACACATTAAAACGATCAAAGAGAAATATAGACAATTCACTGTGCAACATTTTTTGTGATAAAGGTGTGGTGTCCAAGGGACACTGGGTAATGTTCTTAGAGTCTGTACACCACTTGGCACAGTCTCGCATGTGTCTTGCCTTAATGGCCTTTCTGAGATGTCCGTGTCAATGACAGTCCTGTCCTGATTGGGGTAGTTTTACTCGGTGTCAAGTTAATCTGGCAGAATGATTAACAGAAGTTTAAACGTTACTGTTTACATTGAACGTTGAAAGTCATCATCACAAATCATGGGCATAGTTTGCCACCTCGTTTGTCCAAGCCTCGAAACATAAAACGTTTCAAGTTACGTACATCTGTCCATTGAGGGTGTAAGTCACAAGCTACACACACATCCTCGTTAACATCTTCAGTGCCTAAAAGTTGACGAATATTTTTCCCCGTAGAGGTCGAGAAGTATCGAGATGAAAGCACAAGGCTTTTAACAGAAAGAGTGTCTCTTGTACTTTTAAAGGTACCACCCTCATGTCTTTGGTGGTACTGTAGGGTGCATATCGTAAAGAGCTCACAAAGAATCGGCTGATAAACGAAATCCCAGAAAGGAAGTCACTAAGAAACACTACACACGACGACCCCAATTCAGTGGACACAGTTCTCGTAATAAGTGTTGGTGATCAGCCACAGCTTGAATACTGTCATTGATTTGCTTCCACGGAATCTATAGTATCACGTTTGATAACTGTCGTCGCATGGTAGCAAGTTTGTATACCCTCATTTTGTCGGAGGAAAGAAGTGTACTTTTTGCACAGGGCTGATCATACTCCAGTGTCGAATCTAAAGTGTTTGGTCAATAACTTGCACATCACAGAGAGTACAGAAGTTTCTTCTTGAACCAAGTTTAGACGATGTAAAAGATTCTGGTAACCCTCTAATTCTTCCGCTGGACTTCATTATATTAAGTCTACCTTGTAGTAAATAAACTCAGTGGCAAACCAATCCTTCTTGTCATTGAGTAGTTGATCAATGTCTGACCACTTGAACGCTTTTATCAGAATTAGTCATCTTATAACATTCAGGTGCCAGTGGTTTAAACATTAGTGACGTAACGGATGCATTTGCTCTTTGCGTTGGACTTGTATTTTGTCAAACTTTCGGTAAATGCGTTCTCTCAACTCCACAGGCAAACCACTAATGCTTGTAAAGTATTCGTCAAGAGATTACTGGGGTCGTCCCATTATAGGTAGGTAGTGACAGTGCGGAGACAATCTGGCATGTTCCATGTAAGCCAAGTCTTTCTGCTCCCACTGGTGAAGTGACACACCACAAATAAATTACTTGACTTTATCACCTTCGCCCAGCGAGATAAATCCAGCTCTAGCTAATTCGTCGGGGTTAGGTCCTCTCAGATATTTAGGCCACTTTCCTTGGATGGTTTGGAAACGAGTTTCAAAAGTCGCAGTATTCAGACAAACGCACAGGGAACGAATATTCTTCTTTCAGAGGTTCATTTTGACGAGGGTACGGTGACACCCGAAGAACTTTGCTCAGGCATGGATGACATCCATAGGGTGGTAGCCGCATGGTTTCACGTTGAGGATGACATTGATCATGAAAACCAGTAAAGAGTTCGCTATAACGAGCATCATCGCTTTCGCATCCGTCAGGTTTGACACGCACAGCAGTACTTTCCATGGTAGGTGTAGTAGTAGTAGTCATAGCAAAGTACCCATGATGTGGTACTGAATCGCTGAGGTCACAGCGTGCGGTATCCCTGTAATGGCAAGGCACAACGTCGCACTCGATTTGAGATTCATCGAACTTAAATGGTGACTGTTTAAAAGGATTCATTTTTCTGTCTTCGCAATAGTAGCCACAATGAACTATCGGTCTGGGACGTTTTTCCCTTTTATACTAGTTGTAATGTAGTCTCGAGCTTTTAAATCTTTCCTTTTTATGATTAGTTTTGGAAATCTTCCTTTTTTTATTCCTGGACAACTGTACTACCTTCTCTAACATACCGTTATACATATATCGTAGTGTGATGAATGGAAAGGCCATAGAGAGGCAAGGATAGCGAGGAGAGCATCGAGTATGTTCCGAAATAGCTGAATCTTTATAGATACCTTGATCCATATTCAAACATCTGAAACACTGTACTTTGTATCCCAATCCAATCTCAGGTCCCAGTAGACAAATCCTGTTCTAGCTGCAACATTCGAAGAAGGTAATCCTTTCCTCTCCGTGGGCCATTTTTAAACGTTTCCGACTGGCACAATCACAATAGTCAGGCAAGAAAACAGGAAAATTGTATTGTTTGAACTTGGAGTCCTCAGTGGGTCCCTCGATCGATTCTTGCTGTGAGAAGTCATAATTCTTGTTGGTGGCAACCGTCTTGTGTGTCCGTACGGCTAAGTGAAGTTGTTGTGAAGTCACACTCGCTTCTGGTACACGATTTGATACACTTTTTCCAAAGGTCGACTGATAATTAGGTCTGAGGCTAAAGGTACAATTTCGTGCGGCTCGCTTTTTAGTCACTTTAAAATGTTGATCCCCTTCAGATTGCAAGACTTCTTTCCATACAACAAAGTTCACCACTTCACTGTTGCGATAATTGAAAGACAATCCTGTCACTTTACACTCACTGTGCACTTCTACTTGTGGGTTACTCTATTCGTAGCCTCAATTTTTGGGACCGCCACTAGCAAAACTTATAATCTTTTCGTCGGGGTGCTCATCCATCCAGGCTCCTAAATGGTCTCCTTCGATATCAGGGTGACGGTGATTACGGCGATCAATTTAGATGTAACTGTCCGAGTCAAAATACAGCACACGATCTCCTAACAGTTTTAAAGCTTCGTACAATTGTAAGCGAACATGGGCCGTCACGTAGCTTGCAATGATGGCATTTCTAACTTCGTCGGTCTGTACAAAGTCCAGGTCTGTTTCGTAATTGACCATGATCAAATCTTCACGAATGACGTCCACATTTTTCATGTATTCGGTTTTGTCGTGAATCACCTGAAAGTAACGGGAAGGTTCTATCAAATACTCAGTTTTGGATAAACACTGTCGTTGTGCCATTTTTCCCACAAACAATTTAGCATTACTTTAGCAAACGAACTCATTCCTTCGTTTTTCTAGATGTAGCCTAAAGTGATGCCTTCCTGCTCAAAGTATTTATCTTTGTCTTTGGGAGTGTGACCCCAGGAATGATAGCCGCTGCCGTCTTGTTTCAGTTTCAAAAAGGGATCCACGTAGTCCTCGAAAATTCTCTTCTGAGACTCATTGCCCAGCTGGTATTGTTCTGTCTTGGGAAAGTGGCACATTTCGTACACACAACTGGTATTTCAGGTCCAGAGCCTTAAACAATTCCATGCTGACCCACGTTCTTGTCAAGGCACGTTCTTTCTAGGTGTAATGACAAGTTTGGTCTTAGTTGCATGTTTCGGCACAGGTACTGACCAAGGAATCATCAGTTTTCCTTGGCAATGGTGAGGTAAAACGGGATGGTGGGAGGCAAGACATTGAATTTAATCAATATATCGTATTCTCGAAAGTTCTGTCAGCAATTGTGAATGCCCTGCAGAAAAATGACACTATTTGCACACGTAAGGATACAGCGAACAAACGTCAAGGTATTTGATGTATTCTCCTTTCTCCTCATCGACGTGATACAGCAAAGAAATGACATTCTTTCGTCCTACATACAAACTGTCCCGAGGGTTTATAGGGTCCTACAGCTTGTACCTTTCCACGATACGTTTAAAACTTGGATCGGTTTTCAAACGGTGATCGTACTCGTGTTCCAGAAACATTTCCACCACTTAGTATCCTCGCTGTTCTAACTTCAAGCGTCACTGACAAATGGCCTTGTACAAGTCTTCCAAAGTACGTTGTAAAAACTGATTTGGGGTGTACCGTTGAGGGTACCAGATGGGACATCCGTGAAATAATTAACCGCTAAACTCATACACGATCTGAGGTTTTTTTTAAAGTCCCAACAATTCCACCGAATACGTTCCAATGGTCTTTTCACCTCCTCCATTTCGGGTGTGTCGGATCCATTTGTCTTCATTGTCACACTAGTAATATAGCAAGTGTACAGCTTTGACCGAGTATTGACGTTTGAGACAATTGGTCGTCTGAGGGTGGATGA
Source organism: Sinohyriopsis cumingii (assembly GCA_028554795.2). Taxonomy (NCBI): domain Eukaryota; kingdom Metazoa; phylum Mollusca; class Bivalvia; order Unionida; family Unionidae; genus Sinohyriopsis; species Sinohyriopsis cumingii. The sequence goes on along the minus strand of CM068834.1, from coordinate 67,802,635 downwards.
CAGCGAGAGTTTTCTTGGGCATGAACCATTTGAGTTGCACTTAGTAACACGCTTTGGCAATGGTGCAGGCTTTTTTTCAAACGATCGATGAACAATTCTCGAAATATTTCACAGCATCGTCGTAAAATGTCCACGTCCGAACGACAATACTTTAACATTTCTTCCTGAAAGTCGAAGGGATCCGAAGCGTGAGTGTGGTACCAAGCGTAGAAAGCTTCATGTTGTTCGGTGCGCATGCTGCCGGTTCGTAGTAGTGAGCGTCAGGCAAGTAGGGTAAAATGGCGTGTTGATTGACTTCGGTATTGAAAAAGTGCGGAAAACTAACCTTTGGCCATTTCTGACATTCCAAATGTTTTATGCATTCAGCTCAAAGACATGGTCAAGTAACTCATCGAATCTTTAAACTGCACTTGTCCCACTTGCATGGAAATGAATTTGGTTCCGTTCAAAGTCACTTTAGGACGTTCGGAACTTTGTTCAGTATAGTATTTCAGAAGTAATTGTCCATCGTATCCAGATAAATTGTGCGGCATCACCGTGGTATAGCGATGGCAATCTCCGTAATGTTCGATGTCCTCTTGGTTCCACGTTTCGTCGATAGGGTCTAAGATCCTTTGGGCAAAATCGGTCAGCGTGTTAGGTCCCCGAAATATTTTCCCCGTCCTCTAGGAATCTTCCTACAGTGGGTGCAATGACAGATGATCGGTTGTTGGATGCACTTCTGGCACGCTCAATGAGCCACGCAGAAATTAGTAATGTGAAAGCCAGTCTCTTGCATGCATTCAAAATAGAAAAAGATGAAATTGCCTTTCATCTTGTGGCCATCTTCATCTTCTTCCTCCTGTTGAGGTTGGTATTTTTTAATGCAGCATTCGTGTCACAAGTCCACGATTTGGTGACAAATGTGACATTGTTTCTTTCTCGGATAAATATGTGCCTTGACATTATTCCTACGTATAAATTGTCCACAAGTATGACACAATCTCAGGAGTTGACAATAACCTTTCTTCTGTGAGCTTAGCATCTTCAGATGTTGTTGGTAACGTGTTGGGCTGACAGAAGCTCGCTGACAAGTTGGGCAATGCACTAGTTTTTTGTCCTTCGTCAAGACATGGTTTAGAGGCCAAACATCCCTCGCATTTCGATCTACAGTGCTTGTCTTTATCTCGATTTTTATAGCCATAGTCACATTTCTCACATTAATAACTGTATCCCAGGAATGCAGTGATACTGGTAATGGCATCGAAATGTTCATCGTGATGATAGACGTGAATTTATTTTCCTTCTTTGAACTTTTCGCTTCGAAACAACAAAGGGCCGCGCATTTCTTGAGGGTGCACTTTCAAAGTGTAGCGTGGAGCTAAGACGTCTTGCAGTGTTTGACATTTCAGGAATGCCACAAGGTGTGTCTTTAGACAGGCCAGGTTGCTGTAAAAGGAGTTCAGCTTCTCCTCGTTGTTTGGCTCGGTTCTATTTTTCAATAGTTTGCCAGGCTCTTTTCTATTCTACCGTATCGTCATACCTTTGCCCCTTTGATGCTGAGAAGTTCGTCCACCAATAACACCTTTCTGCGTCCAGTCACTTTGGGAAGAGAAACGTGTACCATGTACAGTGTCCCTTTGCCATCGGTGATGTGAAACTTGTCGCTGGACTGTTGTCGATGGCTTGGCAAGGTGTCAATTCTACTCGGCTGCTAAACTCAATCCAAATAATCGAGTCCAAACTGTCGTGATAAAAGGAAAGTCTCAAGCGATAGTCTTCTTTGTATTGACATTGCCGTTTCAATGTGGTTAACAAATAATCTCACACACCAGTGATGAACCCCTCTATTTTTTCCATCGTTACATCGGTCTAGAAATCTTTAAATTTCACCGTGTACGCGTAGGCTGTGGTTCTAACTTTTCTAGAGGAGCCTTTATCCGACTCTCGAATGTGGTAGTAGTTTTCAGGGGTTACTGGTCGTGGACTTTGGTTTGACGTAGATTCTCTGGGTCTGGATACTGGCTCACTCATGTCAACTTCAAAATCGCTGGCATGGATCTGAGCCGAGACTTCAGCTACTGTGCTAGGCGATAGGTCGCGTTTCTGCCTCTTACTTTCTTCTCCTTTAAAAGAGACAAAGATCAAGATACATGTTATCATTGTAAAAAAAAAGGACATTGGTCTTCAGACTGCCCTAGGAAACATTAGGGGCAGGAGGAAGAGAGGGAATCCGAACAGGAAGAAGAGGAAGAACCCAGACACTTCAGAAAGAGAATAAAAGAAGACGAGACGAAAGTGAGGAAAAAAGAAACAACTGTGACTGTGAAAAAATTCAAAAAAGGAGAGAGTGAAAAGAAAAGGTCTATGAACGTTTTAAAGTGTTGTGTTTTGAAACTGGATTGTATATTTTCACCAGAGAATATACCAGAAAGTGAAACGTAAGTGTCTCTTGGTTTTGATTTTTATAATCATTATAAGGATTTATACTCACGCGCTCACAAATGACCATTATGGGGAAAAGGGATTTGAGTTTCATTTGATTCTGGCAAACACTGAGTCGACTCTTTTCGAGAAATGTGGGTGGCCATGAAAAGGATCATTGGGTGTTGGTTTTTTGTTTTTGTTTAATTTTTTTTCTTCTTCTGTTTTTGAAAAACAAACTCAGGAGCGGAAAGTAATGCGCTTTAACTGCCTTATCCTTTTGCCACAACCAAGGCAAACTTTCGGACCTGCTACTATCGATAATTTGGTAGAAATCACTAGTGTTGGTATCTCAGGCGTAGTGGGACTGTGAACAGGGCTGGTATGTTTGGCCCGGGAAGGTATTTTTCTTGGGTCGTATTAAAGAAGTCTGACACATTTGTTTCAGACTCCTGAACTCTGCCAACTGTCTAAGAGCACCGTCACCGTTTGATTTTCACTGTCCTCCTTCTCTCCCAGACTTTGTTTCTTCTCTGCTTCTAGCAACAAGGGAGGTCGCTAGAGGGCACTGGCGATCAAGATTAACGTTTTCTCAAAATGTCAACCTCATTACAACTGGTACTTTCTCCGCTTTAATATGTAAAAAGAAGACATTATTACATCCGAATGTATTCGTGGTTGAAAGGTCAAATGTCAATATTTAGCGTTTATGACACTGGGCCATTTCTACAACTTATTCAGCGGAAAAAAACGAAAACGGAATTTTTCAAAACGCTGAAAAACTAAATAAACAAACATATACGCTCACCTACGCCTACTTTTTAAATACTTTGGAGTTCTTTTTAAGAGAATAATGATAAAATGTGAGCGAATATTTGCGGAAAACCCACGAATAACGTCTTTTTCAAAGGTCACTCATGCCAGCAAGAACGGTATCTCTTCCCTGCACATGGGTACGTACAAAATGTAAACAATGACAACAATACGACATAATCTGGGTTCAAAAACACACGAAAACTTGATTGTATGAAAATGCATACGTTTATAGCAAGGAATCGGATTATACAGATGTACTGTCATTCACTATATCAAACGTATTACAAAATATTTGTTCAATTTTTGTTGTGTAATATATTTTCGAGGTTAGAGACTCGAAGGGAGTATCACTCACTGACTCAGTGATACTAGACGTATTGATAATATGTATGTGATTATGATCACTGAGATATTATCAATGTCAGGTCATCTGTTCTAGGTGCGATTCTTATCTAGAGACTCTGGTATTAAAATTAAAATGTTCATGTTTAGTAGAGACGGAAAAGAAGTAAAAGTTCAACTATTTTTCAGAATTTTTGAAAAATGAAAACAAATTCATTTAAAATTGTCATGCCATTTTTGTGAATATCAATATGAATATTGCCATCATAAGCCAAGGAATAGAGAATTGATCTGTAGTATTTCCCCATTTAAACAAATACATAATCATAAATATTTTTTGAGAACCAACTCAGTGCCAGTTTCTTATCTATCTCTGATACCAGAATATTGCTCGAAACAATGGTCAGAATTATTATGAAAATATCACAAAGCTAGGACATCCAAAATTTAATGTTGCACCATCCTAAGTTGACACTACAGAAGTCCTGACTTACCTTAATGAAAACTTAGTGGAAAACCTTTTGTCATTGATTTTATTTTATAGATATGAAAACTGACCAAATACATCTTATGATAACTAAATTCTAAAATAGCAATTGTTATTTACTAAATTGTGATTTCAGATAAATGTATATATGTACAAGAACACTGTAATGAATATGCACTATTGGTTTTAAGAGTAACATAAAATTTCAATTTAGTATGACTCATGATTATGCTATTTCATGAAAAAATGTTAGGGGGTGTGTGATAAAAAGCCAAAGAAAGTCTTCAGAAGTACCTGGAACATAGACAAAGTGATTTATTCTTGAAGCTGAATGTTCACAACACATTTATATATAACCATATGTAAAGAAAATGCAACTTTCAGCATGAAGTAACATGAGGTAAAGAATTTTCAAAAAGTGACCAACGACCAATATTAAAAATGGTGGATGGTACATGTGTTTGAATGCTTCCTGTGAACTTATTTGAAAAGATATCATAAAGATTGTTCATTTTTGAAATCTGCACACTCAAATTAAGCAGAAAACATTCCATTTTAAAAGCAACATATAATTTCAACTTGCGTATGACTCAAAATATAGTATTTCATGCAAAAAAGTTGGGGGGGGGTGTGATAAAAAGGCACGGGGGGGGGGGGCTTATGAATTACCTGGAACATATAAAAAGTCAATTTATTCTTAAAGCTGAATGTTCACAAAACATTTCTACATAAAATATATGTAAGAAATTTGCTAATTTCAGCTTGAAATAACATGAGGTCAAGAATTTTCTAAAATTGCCAAAGACCAATATTAAAAATGGTGGACGGTACATGTGTTCGAATGCTTCCTGTGAATTTATTTGAAAAGATATCATACAGATGGGTTCATTTTTCAAATCTGCACACTCAAATTATGCAGAAACATTACATTTTTATATATTCTATAATTATGAAAAAATCATCCCCTGTTGCTACAGTTCTTCCTGTCATTTTCTTCTTGCCTCTTCTTCTTCTCTTTGTTGCTGTTGAACGAAAACGGCTTGTTTTGCTTCTTTGTATTGTTGCAAAAATTCTACAATTCTTCTTTCTGTTTCTGTTTAAAATCCTCGACGTACGCTAAGGAAGGAGAAAGCGGAGAAGGTACTGGTACCGGAACAAATTATTGTGAAGAGAGAAAATCCGCTAAATCCCAATTAAAATCGTTCTTTTCTGGAAATAGAATAGTGGTTGTTTTAGTGGCCACTGTTATGCCATCACTCCTCGTCTCCGCAATCGGTGCACCCCAACTCATTGTCTTCTTAGTTTCCATCATATTCTAACTGTCGCATCGATTCAATGCGCATAGACGCTAGCAAACCTATATAGGGAATGTGACGTCACATGCACCTCTTTTCGGATTAGAAGACAGGCTCCGCACTGTGACTGAATTTTGTAACACATGTTAGGACTCGTGAAAGAACTCAATCCGTTTCGATCGCTCGTCCACTATAAATAACCGCGGTTCACTTCATTCAATTCACCTGTTCTCGTCACAAGATGTGGACTAACGTAGAATCGTCTAACCTCTTATCGTCGATGCTGTTCAACTCGGACTATCCCATGTATGTCAATTCATCATGGGTTATCACCCAGATCATCGAGACGGCCCTTTGGTAACGAAAGGTCTATGTGGAGAGACAAGGCTGTCTGAAGAGTGTCTTAATCTACGATCCAGAGGTCAGACAAAGTTTGAGAAAGTGAAGAAGATCAGTGTGATGCCATCTTTGTTAACTAAATGGTGTTAACAAGAAAACAAATGCCCTTTTCTATGTATGTGTAATATGTCTATGTCTCTATCCCTGTCTCGAACCACGTATCTACGTCTATGTCTCTATTTGTCCCTAGTGTAACACGTATTCAGGTCAACCCCTAGCCACACTGTTCCTTCTGACTGAGGTCAGTGTCCAGTACCGTGACGTGACCCCTGTTCGATTCATATTGTCCATATACAGACCCACCCATGTTAATCTCCCTTGTCCGTATACAGACCAAATCCAATGTCACTATACACTCCATATGTTCAATTTCCCTTGTCCGTATACAGACCCAATCCATTGTCACTATACATTCCCTATGTTCAATTTCTCTTGTCCGAATACAGGCCCACCCTTTTGTCTGTATAGTGTCGGGACCCTGTCAATAATGCTAATTCCAATTGTCCGTATAATTCTTGTCCGTAAAGTGCCGGGACCCTCTCTGTAATACTAATTTCCATTGTTAAGTACCCGCTTACACTTCTCTTGTTTAATTTTTGATTAAATTCAAGCCGGAAGTGGAATTATCTATTTTGATTTGATTTCTTTGCATATGCACGTGCATATAATACTGTCCAGTGAATTAGCATGTATGTCAAAAAGACCTTGGAATTTTAATGACAAGTAGCACTAATATACTAAAAATAATAACAATACCATCTACCCCACCCACCCCCTCAAAAAAAAAAAAAAAAAAAAAAAAAAAAACCAGAACAAACAACGCCAAAATTAGGAAACAAATAGTAGTAGGCCATTAATTTCTCTCATGACGTGGGTGGAATAGTAACTAACTTCACCGAGTCGGAAAATATAACACCCAATACTTTTACGGTATTCTACCACTCAGTAGACGATAAACATTTTAAATATTCTTGTCACAGATTCAGGATACAATATATTCGCTTATTAAATGCAAATATTTCTAGTTTTCTGTTAGTAGTATAGAGAGGATATTATTTCAGTTGTATCGTATTTTAAGATTTATGGTGTATGATCAAAGCGCCCATTCATATGCTGCATAAATATAAAAACTATAGTCTAGCCTGGCAAAGAGCGTGAGAAAATAATGCATGCTCTAAGTTCTGATCCTTTCCCCGACGTGAATCAATATAAATGCATGAAGTTAATAATTATGTTCTTGCTCACACAACATGTTGACAGGTAGAACATAATAATCTATACAATAATGCTAAATGGACGGACTAAGATCATCACATACTGAGCGTAATAAAAACAATCCAGAACCCGTCAACGAGAAGCTATCCATTTCCAAAGTCCTTTTAATACATGAGCGCCTACTTTATGAAATTCCCTATCCAAGTCAATACGAAATTCAAATTCCCTTGCTTCATTTAAAACCTCTCTAAAACGTTATTTCTTGAGCATCTGTAATAATGTATTAAAACCTCCCATAACACAATTGTACCATTGTCTCCAAAGTAAATTTGTATGTATTTTATTTATTATATGTCTTTTTTTACTTCTGAGAACTGAAATATGTATACCGGAGTACAGTACCTGTTCGTATATGTAAATATCGACTAGTTAGTGTAGTTATATAAATAATTCATTTTAAATCTCTGTGTGTGTGTGTGTGTGTATGTGTGTCTGTGTGTGTGCCTGAATTTGTTGAATAGTTTTTCTCCCTGGATAGCAATTTCCTACTTGAATAAGCTACGGGAAACTTATTGTTATCTTGCTCCTGTAGTAAAACTGCTCCCAACCCAATTTCAGAGGCATCTGTTCTTAAAATAAAGGGTTTGCTAACATCTGGCAATTTTTGTATAGGTGCACTGATTAGTTTATCTTTCAGCGCGCAAAAAGCTCTATCCCGTCGCGGTCCCTCCTCTACTTTGTTTGGTTGCCCCTTCTTTGTCAGATCAGAGAGTGGCCTTGCAATGGCTGCAAAGTTTGGTATAAAATTTCTATAAAATCCTACATCATCGTCGTCGATGACTGCCGTACAAACGACATTTAAGACCCCTTTTTCAACATTGTAGCTCTGTCTCTTGATGTACAACTTAAGCATATTAGTATGGAAAGTCCTTAAATTATTGTCTATGTCAGTTTTATAGTCCATGTCACCCTTTACCTCTTTAACTTCGTAGGGACCTTCCCACTGAACTAGTAACATATTTGTGCTAGTAGGAAGAAGCAGGACAACCTGATCTCCTACAACAAATTTCCTGTTTCGCGCTCTGCAGTTAAAATATTTGGCATATCTGCATCCCGATTCCATTAATTCATCACGTGCCACCTGGCATGTACTTTCTAGTTTTTTCTCGCAAATCTAACACATACTGGTAGGTATTTTTATTTCCTCTTTCGCGACGTCACCTGTCCAAAGTTTGCGTGGTATCCGCATCGGGCCTCGAACTGTTCTTCCGTACTGCAATTCGAAGGGTGAAAACCCTTAAACTTTCTTGCGGTACTTCACGGTATGCGAACAGAACCGCGTTCAAATAGCAGTTCCAGTCTTGCGGACGTTCCGCGCACGTTTATAGTAACATATGTTTCAGGGTACCATTAAACCTTTCTACCAGTCCATTGCACAACGGATGGCATGGGGTAGTGTGCAGCTGTTGGATGGACAACAGCCTACTTATTTCACCCATGAGGTCAGAGGTGAATTGGGCACCACAATCCGTAAGGATTTCTTCTGGCACCCCTACTCTACTGAAGATGTCAACCAGTGCTTCAGCCACCCGTTCCATTTCAATAGTTGGTAACGCTACGGCTTCGGGCTATCTGATTGCACAATCCACAAGAGTAAAAGTACATCGGTTCTTCTTTTCGGTAACTGATTGTATTGGTTCTATAATATCCACCGCCACTCCTTTAACAGGTATATCTATTAATGGCATCTGTCCTAAGGGCACCCTTGTAACCATTCCCTTACATACGGTTTTCTGGCATACGTCACAAGACCTATTGACCGTGTGACATCGCCATTAACACCAGGCCAGTAGAATTCAGCAATTACTTTGCTGGTGGTCTTCGCCTTACCCAGGTGTCCTGCCTAGCTAGAATTATGTGCCACCCTGAGTACATGAGATCTGTATCTATGGGGTACGACTACTTGCCAATAACCCTCTCACCCTCCGGAGTGATAAACTCCCTATGAATTAGCTCGTTTCTCCGAACGAATCTCGAGCTGCCCCACCCTTGCAGTGTTTAATTGCGCCTGACGCAATTTTCTCAACAATAGTTTTGATGGATTCTCGCATTCTTGCTCGCGTTTGAACTCGTCACGCGAAATTCTGGAGATCGACTCAGGGACTTTTAATTTCCGAAACGCGTTTTTCTCTCGCCGGGTTTGTGCTCGCGTTTCGGCTACCTGGACCAAAGGTATCCTGAAATCTTCCATGGTTGGAAGACTGGAACCTTCAACATTACCGATCGTCAGATCGTAAATAGTGTTTTCCATACAAAGGGCATCAGCAGTTCCGGTTAGGAAAGGTGTTTCTACCGTGATCCTTGCTACGGGGATGCGACCGATCGTCTGATCGAGTAGCATACATGGGGACTCCCACCCGAGCATTTGGTTATCCTGCACGAGACCACGTTTGATCACTACACCCGTGCAACCAGTGTCACGTAATCCTACGACTTCTCTATTGTTCTCGAAACCTCTCACGGTTGGTAATCGCGCTTCGGGGAAAAGACACGTGCCAAGTGAATGTCCCTTCCTTTTAGGACATTTTACTTAAATATGAAACCATTCTGTAAGCGTAAGTCCCTTCCTTTTAGGACATTTTACTTGAATATGACCCCATTCCTTACACAAGTAATATTGTACACCCTGACGACATGTATCCTTAACTGACCTACTTGCCTCAGCTGATTTCACAAGCTCTCTAGGCATGGGTCTCGTAGACTGGTTTCCAGACTTAAACTCTTTGGAAACAACGTTCTGGGTTCCCCATGAGCTTCGGCAAAGAAATCGGCCTGCTTAGCCGTATCCTGTACGTTTAAGAGGACTTTCTCTTTCAGAAACTGACTTAGTTCCCGATTGTGTTAAACAATTGATCTCTTAACAAGAAATCAGTCAACCCTTCAAACGTTTTCACCTCTATTTCCGCATTCAATCCACCGCTGAAAACAGTTCGCTATTCTAACGATGAACTGACCAAAGGTTTCTCCATTCTCAGGCTTGCTATATCTGAACTGTGTACGGAAATCATTTTCAGTCAGCTCGTACCATTTTAGAAGTGCTTCCTTCAGGACTTCGTAATTGAACACATCGCCTCTAGGAAGTTGCGAGTACAGATCCAGTGCTTTACCTTTTAATAAAGTACTGAGATGCAGTGCCCAGTCATTTCGACTCTACTTCTGGTTCTCGGCGGACCAGTCAAACCGATGAAGATAACTATCCATGTTATCTTTTTCATCATCAAAGGGGGTAATTTAGAGTCTATTAGTTTGCTAGAGGCAGAATTGCGTTCTCATTTTCTAGCTATTGCTAACTCTACCTGACGTTCATGGTCTCGTTGCCTTAATCTTTCTTCTATCTCCAAAGATTCTAACCTTGCTTGCTTCTCCCTTTCTAACGTTCTATCCTCTACTTATTTAAGCAGTTATATCTTCTCCCTATCCGCTTCCCTTTCCAATTCTATCCTTTCCTTTTCGAACTGTTTCGCTAACTGTCTCTTCTCCTTCTCCGCTCCCCTTTCCCATTCTATCCTTTCATTCTCGGCCAGCTTTTCTAATTCTATGATTTCTAATCTTGCCCGCTTTTCTAACTCTACCCGCCTTTCCTACGTTTCCCTTTCTTCCCTTTCAAGTTGTTTAGTCATTTCCTTCTCCTTTACTCTTTCATCCCTCTCCAGGGCTTGTTCTTCCCTTTCTAATTTGCTCGCCTTTACCCTTTCATCCCTCTTCCGGGCTTATTCTTCGTGAATAAATTTTCTTAAACTTTCTCCCTCATACCCAAGTTCTTTGCCTAAGGCGACCAAGTCCTTAAGGGATGACATGAATAATAATAATATAACAAATTTAATTTTGCAGAACAGACTAACCGTATCTTCCTGAAGAAGGCAACCAAAACAAAATTAATATGTATTTGAATGTATTTATAATTGACCCACGGACCTAGAAAGGCTTAACCAGAAAACACCAACTTGGAGATTATCTTGTGAATAAGGTCACACTCTAATATATAAACAATAGGTGTAGACTTTCACATATATGATGACGATTCACTTAATTAAAAAATCCCACTTCTGACACCATTGTAATAGAATTGTAACCGAGTGGGTTTAGGGTTAAATTAATAACGCAAACAAAATGTGATGGACGATGGAAATTTATAAAATGAATTAGAAAAAATGTATATATATTTTAAAAATACAATATTATCTCACGCTCTCAACATAAGATTGATCCAGTCACTCTACACAAACATTCACAAATTGTAAAACGAAAATATGATTCATGTAATCTTACGAATGGAAAGTGAGATTCAAATAACCTCATGATCTGCAAATACGTTTCAAACAAAATTATGCTATTTAAAAGAGACTCACATAATCTCGGGTATGGAATACGATTAAGATTCAAATAATCTCAAGAAATTCAAATATGTTTCAAATAATATTATGCACAGTAGATGAGGTTCACATAATCTTCTAGATTGTGCAATGTAAGTGAGATTTCACATAATCTCCTATATTACAAATAAGATTCAAAATAATCTCATGCAATTGAAAATGTACTCAATTGAAACATCAATTGGAACAAACTTATGTCTCTTGTCACTTGCATAGTTGTATGATTCATAAACTGATGAACCACACTGTTTCACCGAGTCCTTGGGTTGGCCCACACTTTTGTCGGCCGCTCACACACTTCACAGATCCACCACATGCACAGACATATGTATACACATACGTACAGACAACATACAACACCCTTGTATTGGCTACATCTACATTTGTAGCTCCACCACGTGTACAGACACACGTATACACATACGTATAGACAGCACACAGCACAAAACAGCTGCAGTCAGCCCTATACAGTACTGTCAGCCTTACAAAGCTACTGTCAGCCCTAAACAGCTACTGTCAGCTTTAAACAGCCCTGGACATCTTCAGGCAGCTTCCAAAAGCCCTGAACATCTTCAGTCAGCTCTAAACAGCCCTGAACAACTTCAGACAGCTCTACACAGCCCTGAAGAGCCCTGAACAGCCCTATGGCTGGAGAACACAATGGAGAACCTTCACTCCTTGAGAAGATCCAAACGACCAGTCTCGCTTAGAAAAGGCAAAACCAAGTTATTTCGAGCCTTATTCTGTGACAGATACATTTGTCGACATATTTGGAGAACTCCGCCTGAAGCAATCACCAAATCCATCAAATGTATATACATTCTTACAATACATCACGTGATGTTTCCAGACCTGACTCTGATTGAACTTTTTGTATTCATTCTTAATTCCTTTGGAAACGTATGAATGTGCCCTTGTATGTGGAAATATTTTTAGAAACTTGGATTTTCTCGTTTCCTTTCACTTAAAAGTGTGTGAATTTCTTGGTATTTCATAGCTACAGTTTTCATGAACACTAAAACAACGCAAAGATGTGAATCAATAGCAACGAGATAACCGGAACTATTGACAAGTTTGAATGACGTTATATCTATCTATCCAATCACACATAGTGACAACAAAAGTAACATATATGATCACTGAAAGGGGCAATTTAGATTATGTGTTGACACTGGGGATTAAAATTAAAATCACATTTCTCTGCGTTGGTGAAATCCCAGGAACAATACAACTGTTACTCAATCTGATTATGTGACAATTAAAGTAGAATTGGTTCACCGAAATTGCACCATTCACAGACGATCTGATCTTATGAATTTCATGATATATATCCAAGTTCTTTTCCACACTGATTAAGACCCTGCTATAAACGACCTGGAGCCAAAATATAAATAATTTTGTTGTGTACGACGATGTGAAGCTTGACCAATATTTTCTCGAGGCTGGCATAACTAAATGCGGATGTGATCTGCGTTACACATCAACATATATGTGCACAAATTGGTCCTGGACAATTGCAACATGTTATGATATTTCGTGGGGTTGACGCGCAAATATTTACTGGACCTGGTTTCGGAACGATTTCGCCAAGGTCACCTAGGACCTATTTAGTTTCCTCACTATTGACTTGACCGAGTCTCTTGCTCCACCAGAAAAATCTGGACTCGAATGCGTATCACTCAAACGTGTGAAGTAATTTAACAACAAAACGATACTGGCCAACAATGCTATAGCAGAAGGTGCCGACCAATGCCACAAAGCTGCCTGATATCGCATGAAACTTCTACTTATTATTTAGGTGCTGCGAACGGGCCAAATGTGTTTTTCAGTCGCGGATATTTGCACGGAAAGATCTCACAGCGGACTTTAAACAAACGTTAGCGTGCTCATCGAACTCACGTGTGATAGTGCCTGTTAAGTGACAAAGATGATGGGAAAACAAACAGAACCTACGGAAATGGCATCCGCGATGTCGTTCATGGATTGTTCTTGCGCTCATGATGTCACTTGAGAATCGTTGCTAGCATCAAGAGCGCTGTTAACGATTAATTGAAATATCTGATTGCAAGGGGTCCAATCTAATCGAGATCGGCTACGACGATTAGTCACTCGAGAAACAGCGGTTTTAGTTGCGCTTCCATCACCAACAAGAATGCCAGAGCATGTTAGTAAAATTATCAAGGAAGATTCTCAAGGAGGTCTAGCTACGTTGGCACAAGCTAATACCGGTTCCATACTTGCAAATCTTGCAGTGGGAAGCCGATTACAGTTGTGGACGTAAGGCAAAAGTTAGTAAACGAAACCGGTAGCATAAATGTCACGAAATGTATCCGATCTAGCACACCTGTTTTGATATCGAGTCGTCCAAGATTATCAGTATTGTTTATACCCATCAGTGATGACTGGTGAAAGTGGAAGAAGAGAACTACAAGTGCATGACACATCTGGAAATTTTCTTCCGTGTGAAAATTTCTTTTAAATCGATGGAAAACTTGCACGACGGTAATATTTTCCACGTCGGTACCAAGGTAGGATTTGTTAACGCCATCCACAGCGCACGATATCTCATCGACGGAAACGAAATCGACGCATTTTAATATAATGTCGACAGTGCCACAACATTTATCGGACTCACCCGACGCCAGATACAGCTACGTTTATGGTATATCTGCTGGACCAGCTATGTTGTCAAGAAAGGACGCGAAATGTCATGCAGAACATATTCAGCATATTAAGCATCAACTTTTCCAGGCTGATTTCGTGGACCCGCAACAGGCTGGTATGAGTCACAGACCTTGAGCTTCCTGGTCTCTTTATTCAAAGTCTAAACCTGCATGTCAATTTCAGGTTCTTGACGAATGAAGGACAACGTCGAGCTGGAGAATTTGATATTTGTGTGAGTCTCATCTCTGTCATATAATCGGGATTGGCAGAGATGTCCCAAATTTTATTTTTGGACCCAAAAGCTCAGTTGTGTTAACTCTAAACGGTAACTGCATACTCCTTAAAAAACACCAAAACACAGTTATTATGGCATACACAAAATTGTTGTTTCTCTGGGAAACCGGAATCATCAACATGATTTGAAACTCGTCGACTAGCATACGCGGTTAGCCCTGGACATCTGCCGTATTTTACTAAGACGAGCTTGTACGTCCAAGTGAAGTCGTTGATTACATAAGTGGTGGTTTCTCCACTTGACGTTCCTCGGGTGTGAAGGCGCCACCACTGTTTTATTCAACGCTGGCATTGCAAACAAGTGGTTTTAATTCACTTGTCGCCAAATATCTGCGTGAAAACGGTGGTAATAATCCCTCGAATAGAATTAAATATTTTCTACTAGAGGGTCAAATAGAAATCGAAAGATGAATCACCCTGTTGTACCAACACCAACTCGAGAACAGCTTTGAATTATCAAGTTATCACATTAGCATGCACAAACAACAGGTCACTGACTACGCTATCGGATGTAAAAAGAGTCCGGAATTGTTCCTACAAAGATGAAGTTGAATTCACACCCAACAACCTTTTTGATAAACTTTTTAGTCAATGATATCGAACCACTAAAACCTCGACCGGCGAAAGAAAAACCCATACTTATATTATTCAACTAGAATGCAATTTTTCGTTTAAAAGTTCTTGGACGAAAAATACAGCGATGCCAAGCAGGAACGTAATAAATTCAGTTCTCCATAAACTTCAAATCGTGCAATCAACCGCAAGGTACATTAATATTCCGTAGGAATTTTTTTTAACTCCATGGCAGCTGTACCTGCAAAGAAACATCCTTGACTGGAAGTGCGTTTGTGTGTTCCACCCGGCCGCAATTCGCCTTAATACGATCTGCCGGTCTAGCCGTTATACTTTGCGGTGACGTTCTGAATAAAATAACTATGATATACCCTCACAGCTATCTACATGAAAAACACAAAATAATCAAAGTGCCAAGATGAAACCGCCGCTATGACGGTTGCACTAACGAAATAGGCTATCTGTGGCCTCGATGTTGCAAAACTGCGACCGGGGAAGCTGTCATAGGCATTCTGTCTGAGCCATATAAAGATTTATTAATATTGTTGGTGGTGCCGAAAACAAATTTTATTATGGCTGGACAAAAGAAAAATGTCTATTTGGAAATTCTCCTGGCAGAACCAAATAGTCTCAGCATAATTGCCAAACTGTACTAGGTGACCATGAAAGATGAAACAATTACTGCAATCGAGTACGGATAGGTGATTGCGGAAATAGAAACCTTTCGACGAATCCGAGCGCAGAATCTGGATCACGGAGATAGTGCTCTCTGGACAGAATCAAAAATGGCAAATGATTTGCATGCGGTAAAAATGGAGTAAACAGTCGTGTCATTAATGTTGTCACATCCACATATTCTATCATTTTTAATAAGACTGTCCTATTCACATATTCTTTCATTTTTATTAGAATTGTCATATTGATGCACAATTTCTGACATGTATTATATGTGCAAGAATATAAAGTTTTGGCTACTATTTTGTCGAAAAGATGAAGTGAAAATCTTTTTCAACTTTTGTCCAGCATCTATTGTCGCTCATTTGATTCACTTTCTTTGTGGATCTTCACTGATATTTTGATGTTGAAGGTATGTGTTTCAGTTGTATGTTACAAAGAAATGATTTTGGTCTGACCGGAAGTAAGTGAATTTGTAATAGTAACCATTAGTAAGGAATATTTTTACATATGGATATATTTCATTCATTGTTCTCGTTACTGTTGATAGAGTGCCAATGCAAATCAATGTTATTGTGAATTGTCGCATTCACCTTTATATTCTATATCAGAATGAGTTCTCCACTTTTCAGGTAAATCCATCCAAAACATCATTATTCCGATATTTATTTAGGGATTCCTGTTCAGAGGTATACTTCTCTCGGTTTAGGTGACAGCACATCGAGCCATTTTCTACTTCATAAACCAGATAATTTTTCAAGATGTACTGAGTTTGCGTGCGAGTCTCTTTCAGACAGCATACGAGTGGTATTTTCGTTATGACATTTTTGTTTATTTCAATTTGTCAAAAAGGTTAAAGCAGAGTCGGTTTCAAAGTGTCAACAACTACTCGCTATCAATGAAGAGAGTGACGTCTTGTTTAAATGAGATTGTCGTGGGTGATAAGACATTACTTATTTGTGCCTGATAATTAGACAAAACAATCAAGTTTGGTACGGGGAAATCAGAGACCTCCAACTAGTTGTTGCAGTCAAGAAAGTTGTGTGCATAATAGTTTTCTTCCAAGTCGTCCAGACACTAGACACTCACTAGCAAACAACTTTCTTGTACAATGCACAAATAGTAATAACCTGTTACATATTCTTTGTAAGTTATTCCCCTCGAATCACAGAGACGGAGGTGTTCTGAATAGTTGTCACCTGATTTAGTCGTTATGAAGTCAAAAAGGTCGTAGTGGGTAAGAGGAAAAACTTGTTTGAGAGCTGTCTAAAATGGTTATGTTCTTTATTCAAGTAAAACATGGCATGGATCAATGGCTTAATAATAATAATAATAATAATAATAATAATAATAATAATAATAATAGAAATAATAATAATAATAATAATAATAATAATAATAATAATAACATTAATAATAATAAAACTTATTTGCTCAGGATAATACATTCGATTGTAGATCAGTTTACTAATCTTACATGAAATTCTCAAAAATAAAATATTAAAAACATAAATGGAAGTTGCATTCA
Source organism: Sinohyriopsis cumingii (assembly GCA_028554795.2). Taxonomy (NCBI): domain Eukaryota; kingdom Metazoa; phylum Mollusca; class Bivalvia; order Unionida; family Unionidae; genus Sinohyriopsis; species Sinohyriopsis cumingii. Next base: position 67,785,511 of record CM068834.1, on the reverse strand, counting down.
AATAAAACCCTTGTTTGCCATATTTTCTGACATGTAATCTTAAAATTACTTATATATATATATATATATATATATATATATATATATATATATATATATATATATATATATATATATATATATACATACATACATACATACATACATACATACATACATACATATATATATATATATATATATATATATATATATATATATATATATATATATATATATATATATATATATATATATATACGGTTGGGTGGGGAAGATAGGATGGTGGTAGAGATATCTCAGTTAATATGTTTGAGATATCGCACAATTAGCAATAAGAAATTTGTGAAGCACGCTGTTAACTGAAAAGTGTTAGTGTTTGTTTAATGTCATTAGAATCAATATTCCACAACACTGTTACGGACTATGTAAACAGGATTTTATGCTGAATCGTTTGGAAATTAGTCAAATGATAATCAGAATACGAATTAGACCGTAGATTGAATGAATGGATAGTAAAAGCTGGAATCAGAAGATCATAAGTATAGTGTGGTGACTTGTTATATTAAGATGTATATGTGTAAATATTTATAAAGTCATTTTACTCTAAAAATCAAAGGTACCCACTGTCAATTAACGAATAAATGTGTAGGTGGACGGTCTTTTCATGTAAAACGTCTAGCGCTTGTTTATGGAGCTTAATCATCCTATTAAATTTAGTAGCATTGTAATTCCCGGGTACGGTACAGTTATGGTCAAACAAAGACAATATGTATGCATTATAAAACAGATTTACTATAGATTATGGCTCATACATAGGGAGGCTGTTCGATATCGCTATTCAGAGGATGCTGCAAAGCAGGAAATTTAATTGATTGTCCTATTGATAACGCATATCAGTAATTAGTTAGACCTAGTAGTTTTGACTTTCTATTACATTTAATTTAATTTTCAGAACAAATATATTGATTTCATCTAATTTCATTTTTATTTGCCTTTTTACAATGTTCATGTGGCTAGTTTTTGCTGTTTTAATTGTACTTTGCTGGTAACAACATCAACGTCCTCTTGTAAATTGGGAAGTGTAAAATCGTTTAAAGAAGTGATCAAAAGGACTGGGCAAAGATTAGAGCCTTGAGGGACACTACCTTTGATTGATTGAAGACAAAAAGAAAGCATTGTCCATTGAAACACACGGCTTCCTTTCTATTAGATTGGAATCAAACCAAGCAAGCGAATTATAAATGATTTTCACGTCTTCAGAATTGTGATCAAAATATCATTAACTACTAAATCAAACACTTTTTAAAAATCAAAATAAATTGCTCTGATTATTTTCCCACCCGCTGCTAACCATGTATTTTCCAACCTTGTGAGAGCAATTTTGCATAAATGCTTTTCTCTGAAATATGATGGTGAGTTACGTAGAATATTATATTTCTTTCAAAATTCGCGATGATGAAGGGCAATGTGTTTTTCCTAAACGGTTAGATGAGGCTGGTAAAATTAACATAGGTTGATAATTGTTTTGCTGACTATCTATCATCTTCTTTGAAGAAAGCTAGCAGTGAAATTAACTTAAGCCGATAGTCGGAGTATTATTCGCAATATCTACGTGGTCCTGTTGCTTTGGTGTCATCAAGTTTTTGCGTGGTCCCGTTGCTTATTGTTATCAATATTTACGAGGTCCTGTTATTTTGTTGTCATCAATAATTACGTGGTCCCGTTGCTTTCGTGTTATCATGTTTTTATATTATATCAGTAACATCTTAAACAGATATCTATGGGATCTGGAAGGATATATGAGATGAGACTTTCGACTCTACCAAATCTATATGGAACTAAGTGTTTTCACCATTTCCAGAATGTTCTCCGAGTATTGAAGAGAATGATGTAAAATATTTATTAAAGTCGTTTGCAATATGTAATGACTATGTACTAGTTAGTATAACTATTGGTGCTTAATTCTCAAGGAAAATCATGAACGTTTTAACCTGCGATAAAATTGTTTTCATTGTGCTTCTGTCTTCACTTTTAATCACAATTAATGTTGACAAATTACTTGTTTTTACTTAGAGATTAAACGTTCGATTAAATTTTTGTATTCTTTTGTACCTTTGTTTGTCATTCTGTGATAGAAATTATGCTGTTTCTTGGCTTCCCTTATTTCAGAATTAAATCAATTAAGTTTCATAAGTCGACCCTTTCACAGTTAATTGGAGCATGTCGATTGAGGACTATAAGAAACAACGCAATCAAACATTGTACATTAAGATCTGAGTTATTAAAAGAAGGACGAATTTTTATGCCATAGTTTAAGTTATTCAAACATTATCATTGTGAAAATAGTTCTAGAATTTGTACTTTATAGGGGTAAAGGCATTTTTTTAATGGTGTTCAGTTCTTGTTTCTTGTGAGATAGATGCAATGTTGGTTACTAATATAATATGCTGGGACCAATGTCTTGACGATAAAATTCAGCATGATATGCGAAGAATAAATGTGACCTTGTCATCGGTGAATGGCAGAAATACAAACCAGGGCCAGAGGAAGAGCCCCCCCCCCCCCCCCCCCCCAGGATTGTGTGATTCTTGACAGCACTGTGATCTTTGACAAAAAATAAACAATGCTTATCAACTCAAAAATTTAAAGTAACCAAAGCTAAAATTTATCTTAGGCAACAATAATTTCGTTAGATAAATGAGCACAAAGAGTACTAAGCAAATATGTTATAACTTTCTGTGATGTCACATCATGGAGCGATCTTTGCTTGAATTTCTTATAATGGGCGCGTCCATTTTACTATTGCCATTGCTGCAGTGTAAACATTTGTTAGAACTGGAAACAAACTACACACCTTATCTCGTTTTCTCACGCTAATAAAACATTGGTGAGCATTAATAATTCCCGAAACGAAGATGTTGAATCGTTGATTCATGTTTAACAGTCAATTATACAAATGTCCATACTTTTGATGTGAATGGTCTGTTTGGCGGCAAAATGTAACATTGTAATATGTTTAGTCTGTGTGGCGGCAAAATGTAACGCTGTAATATGTTTAGTCTGTGTGCCGGCAAAATGTAACATTGTAATAGATTTAGTCGGTTTGGCGGCAAAATATAACATTGTATTATTTTTAGTCTGTTTTGCGGCAAAATGTAACATTGTAATATGTTTAGTCTGTTTGCGGGAAAAATACTATCTGGAGCCGTTAAATGAAATTTAAGATTCTCAATAAAAGGTTGCTACGTATGTTACAGATAGTATGTTTACAAAAAGCGTCACTTTCAATTTGGATGATTTTAGGAGGGTGCAGAGACCTTTTGAGTGACCAATATGGGAATATTTGTTGTTTCTTTCCCCCAAAATAATTTAATGTGAGACAAATATTGATTCATATTTCGCTGATCTGCTGTTGTTGTTGTTGTTGTAGGGTTTGACGCTATTTTTCATCACACGATAGCTTATACACGGCGGCCAGTATTAATGGTGGAGGAAGAACCCGGAAAACACCCAGAACAAACCACCGACCCACGAGAAGTTGCTGGGAAGCTTTCACACGTACCCACACTGGCCGAATCCGAGACTCGAACCCACGCAGACAGAGGTGAGATGGCAGTGATCCGTAACGGAGATCGCTTTAGTAAACTCGGCCACTCGGGGCCTCCCACTGGAAAAAATAGAACTTTGTTTACCAATTGATATATGCTTAATGACACTTAGTCCAGGTATGACCTTGATACAACTTAATGTTTTTTACTCTGATAAAGATAATAGAATGTTTCTTTTAAAGTTGTTTACCAAAACTGTCACTCGTTTTGAAGGTCATCAACTAGTTACAATGTTTCAATTCAGGGCAATGTCAAATCCAGTAAACAATGTTACATTACAATATCATGAAATGGAATTAAAAAAATCTAACAAACAAACAATTACATTTTTAAAAAAAATATGGCTCGTAAATCGTGTTGCAAAATATTTGCGATAGATTTCTGCCAGCGCTCTACACTGAATTTAATCTACCTTATGCTACATCTTGTTATTCAAGATTAAACAGAAGGAGTGAAAAGTACTAACAAAATGTATTTGTTTTTTACAGTTTTAAACTTAATGCAGAATATTTCCCGTATAAATTTAGGATTTTACTTGTAAAGTTGTGATTTTGTGTTCACCTTTTTTGAAAACGGAAGATTCAAGGTTAATTAATTTCTCGTCGCACATTCTATAAAATATTTGTCACGCAGTCAAAGAATGATTTTAATATATTTCTTTCTCTATTTTTTAACACCAGACCTAACTTAGAAAACATCAAATGTAAACTATACGTTTATTATCACAAAGGAATTGTACCATATGTGCAGTCAGTGTAGACAACGAAAGTAGAAATACAACGGTTCCAAATTTGTTTTAGTAATCATAGGTAATTTTTAGTATGTAATATCATTATAACAGAGAGAGAGAGAGAGAGAGAGAGAGAGAGAGAGAGAGTAAATAATACAAAGCAACATCATTCAAAATCATTTGTTCTAAATCAACATTTACTTTTAATAAGACCAGCTTACTTAAACATAATAAATGAAGAGACATGACTAGGGCTAGTCCCTTCCCTTTCACTTACAAAAACAAATATTAAATATGAAATATTTACAAGGTAGAGAACATTGTGAAATAAACTAGATTTTAAATTATCTAATACAGCGCCATTTTGCCCACTACGTTTCTGTCCTAAACAAGATAGTATTAAGAATATAAGTATAATGTTCGCAAAAAAACGTTTTAATTTTTTGTGTCGTTTCGTTAGAAATCACGTTCAAACAAGCCAGTATATATGAGGGGAATTCACGAAATTCTTGATGAAAATACACAATATTTTCGACAGACAATGGAATATTTTATTTGTAAACGCTTATTTTTAAAATTATTAGATATCATCATTTTGTTTCTTCAAGTCTATGATATCGTCTTCTTGAAACGGCAATCCATAAGAATCAAAATAGTTCATGCTGCAGTCGTATGGAAATTAAATTTTTACCTAATGGGTTCCTCGGCGACAAGTGTTGTCTGTTTTTTTATGTCATAAGCTCGACCATCTTCAGCGTTTCGATCTGGAAGTTTATCTTTAGTACACACTACTGAACTTTAAAAGACTATGTACAAACTATGGCCAGAAGGTATTCATTTTTGCAAGTAATGATCAGTCACGACTTGACACTTTTCTTTAAAATATATGTTAAGTAAGTCGATAAAAGGGTAGTCTCGATATTCTTTTACAGAGAACTTGATGCGTTTGTCTCCAAAGAAATAAGTAATGTAGGAACGGAAAAGTATGTATTTACACCAATCTTTCAAGATATCTCTTCTGAAATGATTGTCCCTGATTGTTGTAAATACTCTTCCAATATATCTTCTTGATTCATCTTTAAAATATTTTTTATGTTGCAATCGATTTGACAACGCTAACGATGTTTTTGGTCAGGTGTGTGGGTTTTTAAGCCAAGTAGCGAGCTAAACATGAGGCAAATCGTTGTTCTTGTTTTGTTCATTGTTACGTCATAAATGTATCGTTCTCATGCTTACTTATGGTAAGTGACATCTTGGTGGAAAATCATTCTCTTTCTCTAAGCTCATGACTGTGTGTTCCACATCATTCTGCGTTTCTTCTTCTTCGCTTAGTGACTGCTACAATTCGACAAGCAAAATATCCAGTCGGAATAAAAGGGCTCAAGTTGGTAACAATTCTATTCTGCTGTTTATTGTAATAGAATATAATCGAATTCCACATAAAAGATGGCATTCACTGTGCTTTCCTGAGTCAGTGTAAACTGAAGTTCCACACAGAGTTGACCTGATTTTAAAGCTTGGAAATGTCCTTCTTCGTAACATTGTTTAGGAATGAAATCAAATCCCAACAAAGCTTATCCTTCTGAATAACTGTCGTACAATATGGCATGGCTATTGTTGGTTACTAAGTGTCACGTAGCTTTAGAATTAAGCACGATCTAAAATAACATTTCTGAGCAAATTTAAGTTTAAAACCTGTATTTTACACAACATCTGGTCATAATGAGTGTGTTGTTCAAATTGTAGTACTTGAAATGAGTTCGATCTATAGCTCCAATGGGGGCTGCCTTGCTGAAGATACCACTGAGTAAACGTTTCTGAAGCTACCTTACGATAATTACCTGATTTTACAGCGCGAAAATGCATTTTTTCGTTACCTTCTTCTGGACTGAAATTAATTCAAACAAAGCTTATCCTTTTGAATAATTGTCGTACGAAGTTATTAAATGCAATGGTACTACTTCGCAACCTTCAACAAAAAATTATGTTGTAACCACATGTCCACGTGGAAAAGAGTCATCGTTTCTAAACTACGTCTTAGTTTATTTGCTTTCGACGGTAGTTAAATGCAACATTGTGGGAATCATCATCTGCGCTTAAAACTGTCCCGCTTAAGGCATCGAGACTAAGATATCCACACCGCTGTGACATCCAAATGTGTGTTCTTGACATCGTTTGCGCATGACAAGAGATTTTCTAGGTACAAGCTACAATTCAAATACATCTAATCTTCGGTGTGTCCTCTTATTTCAAATTCTATAGGTACTGATGTAGTCAAAAATTACACAGGATGAAATTCTACTAATTCGGATTCTTATATCGTCATCATCGTCACTGGCATGGTAAATTGAATTCTCCACTCAAGCTGCATCATATTTTAACTAGTCAAATATATAAAACGCCGGACTGCTGATCATTTATGAAATTCTTTCATAGTTAATGTTTGTGAGATTTTGTCGGATTTTCGATGTCTCTTTCTGCTGTGGCGTAAATGACGATTCAACATGCTTCGACAGGAGAGTGAAGCGCATTTATACGTGCGTCTTGGTGATCCAAGTGGCTTTTTTTTAATCCGAACAGTTGTTGACATTGCTGTTAACTTGAAGTAGAAACGCTTCTTTGATTTCGTCTCCATTCTCTCTCTCTCTCTCTCTCTCTCTCTCTCTCTCTCTGTGACATATAAGCGTAGTCGTCGCGTCAGAAGCTTCGCGGTGAAACAATTGATGTCCTTGCAATAATTGTCTGCACCACTGAGATTCTTCCGTTTCTGATAAATATGTTCGATCCATCAACAATAATAAATCTTGTAAATGCGGCATGACAGTGATACTATGATTAGGAAGTAAACTGGACATCCGTTGCTCGTACAAACGACATAGTCCCGTCCGTTGTTTGTAAGGAACTAAACTTAATGATTGCCATTCTATGAAATCCAAGTGTACAAGTTTTTACTCCTTCAAAAGTCCTATGTCCTTGTTATATTTTTCTTCATCTTTCTTCATCGGTATTTTATTTTTCTTAACTTCCTGAATAACCTAATGTTATTGTTCTAATAGTTGTTTCCGTACGTTAGTCAAAGGAACTGTTCTTTTCAACACGTTCCAAATCATAAACAGACGACATTCATAATGTATTTAGATCTTCTAGAATGAACTGTTCTTGCATTGGATCTAGTTAGTACAAACAATACATCTCTATGTTTAGCTAAACAAGATGGAATAAGGTTCGTGTTACGTGCCTCCTACTATGTTATTTCTAACACCGGAGGACGTGGACAATTAAAATTTAAATAGCTCCGAGCCCCCAGATAGCAATGCCGACGGTCTAGGTGTATAAATAACTCAAGGTCAAAGGCATAACAATTTAATAAGATGTATCAAATGTATTCAACAATTTCATCGGCAATATTTTCGATCGCAATTTCTTCGAACAAATACAAACAATGACATTTTCACAGTTGCCAATAACTATTTCATCATATTAATTTAAGCTCTTAAATGATAGTGTTTCCCTCAAAATTGTATCTGTTACTCATCTGTCTGCCTCTTGTTTCTCTTTTGGTACTTCCAGTAACATTGACTACGTGTTGTCCTCGCACTTCCGGATCCGTCCTTCCGACACTTCCGGTATACTCTTCCACGTTTCCTTCCGGCAATGCGCCTCCACACAAACTGCTGATGTCACAATAGACCTCCCCCGTGTTCGCAACGTGTCCTCCCTCTCTCCGATCCTCGGGTGTCGCCTCTCACACATGCGCACAGAGCTTCCTCATTAAGCCTTCGTTTGCAATCCAAATTTGGAATGTTAATAGAATTCCTTCCCGCCTTTTAACGAGCGCACAACTTTGGCTACTCGGAGTACAGTCTAATGTATCTTAACTTCTCTACGATCCACATCTGGCACAGATCGCACATGTACTGGCGGGAAAAGGAAGTAGTCTATACAAGTTGCTTATTGAGACTCAGCCCTAGGTTTGATTCTCTCGGTTTGGATTGGATATGGCATGGTCTCTTTCAAAACTGCCCTGGTGTAATTTATCACTTACCATTTACTTCCGAGTTTCCGGTAACAAAGTCCCCAAACTTGCTCCAAGCCGGTCATGACATCACTGACTGAGTGCAAAACAAACAAAGGCGTTTCTACCTGGTCCTAGAATCCCCACTGAATTTAACCATGAACGGGTCGTTGTGAAATAGCTAAACAACAGACATTTTCTTTGTCAAGAATCGGGTTTATAGTTGTAATCTTACATCATACTTATTGACATTATCCTAAGTGCTCTTGACTAAGAAGTAACTATAAGAAAATATGTTTATACATGAACCACGAAGCATCAGCAAATTTTCATCACAACGTGACACCTACTAATGACAGTTCCCTTATTGATGGACGTCTCTTTCGTACCATGTGACAACACTAAGGTCTAACATCCAATCATAAAGAGTACATGAGTCATCAAATATCTGTTCACATTCTCTTGGAATTATGGTACACTTCAGGGATGAAATACTGGTTCTTGAATGACCTTATCGAAAACAAGATTAGCTACATAAATATTACGTAAATAAATCGTAGTCTGTAATGAACTATTACAGTAAAAATGGTAAAATCCACAAGATGGTACTGTTTTGCTGTTGTTTATTGTGCTTTTTCTTTGTTTCTTTCTTTTTTGGAGTTGGGCTTTTCTTTGTTTTCTTTCTTTTGTTTTGGACCTCAGTCTATACTTCCTCGATCTTGTTGTCATACCTGTAAACGTAACATTTAAGATCTAGCTGGATGGCTAGGTCACATAAACGATATCTTTATTTCCTACAAACATGCTATTTTCAATTGAACTAACTATAAATGGAGGGTAAGCACTTTTATGTTGTGGAAATTGTTTCGTGTGGTATTGCTCGTAAGATGTTAAATAATTCTTGTAAATATCACAGCTCTGTGCCTCATTCTATGTATAAATCACCATATTCTGCATTAAATATGCACATAAATGTCTTTTTCATACCTAAACTCAACCTTTGAACATGGTCTGTTATGGGAAATTTAATAGAAAATGCTAAATTTGAGGAACTTGAAGCTAGAAATAAGAAATAAACGCAGGCTTGATTAGACAAGGTATTTACACTGATTGATTATTTTTTTAATAATTATTTTAGATTCTCATATTAACTTATTTCTTCACGTTTGCGCTAATCACTAAAAAATTTTAAAAAATGGAATTTTGCTGTCTTTGTATCATTGTCGTTGTTTTCCCTGTTGCACCGTAGCTGCCGACGTATCACTCACTACACGTGAGCAATTAGACCCGCATTTCTAGAGTGCGCTATATTAGTTCATTCATTATTATGTTAGAAAAATTCCAGGAATAATAACGATTCAGATATTTTAAAAACAATGTTATCCATTCATTTCTTTCTTTCTTCATTTTATCTAAATTGCCTTGGGAACAAGATTTTTCGAAGAGGCTCTGAAGGGGCATTTGGAACTATATATAAACAAAGACTACGTGGAGTAAACATTAAATGAAATTGAATTTTTACGTTGCCAATTTTTGGCAAATGGATGCTTTAAATAATAGGGGAAGTACATATATATTATTTATTTTATACATTAATAACAAGGGCTGTTCAGTTCCATCACGATACCGTTTGCTATGTTTAATTCACTATTACAGTGCGAATCCGTACATGTGATCTAATTGAATCGGTCAATTTTCTGCTGGAAATAAAGTTTACAACCTGCGTACTTTTTCATAAAATTTTGTTAACTGTGTCTTTCTTCATATATTAACAATATTAATTCTTTAAAATTCAATTATTAACTATGCAAACAACAACTAATAGTCTGCAGTTATATAAATCAGCTTGGAAAAAATGTTATCTGCATGATATACATATGTAATAGCGCAAGTTTCAATAGCTTAAACTAAAGAGCATTTATTCCGCCAACATGTCGTACCAAGTTCGAATCCCCCGAAGCTCCTATATGTTTTCTTCTTTTTCTTTTTAAGAATTAATATCCATAATATTAACAGCTGTGAATTTACAGTTTTAAATAACATTACTGATCAGTTTTCAAAACCAACAAAAAATAATGCACAATTTGAAAATCATTTTATTTTTATTTCAGGCAAGGTAACTTTTTTATCAATATGTTATTCATCTTAAATCGAACATTACAAGGGTGGCCAATCATGTCTGCATTAGAAAATAATAGTAGTGGAACCCGTGTTGTGAAGCGGTTATTCTTCCATAATTAGATAGTATAACATTAATACAAGTATATTTATATTCAATTTTTTCATACTGAATGTTTATCACATTTTCTGATGCACTCGTCCATATCAAGAAAAATCGTTTAAAGAATGACATAGTTTTTGTAACTTGCTTACTACACTAATGATGTTTTTAACAATTGCAAAAATGTAAAACTGTTTCCAAACAGTGGGAACAATGTCCACAGTCACGATGGAAGCCAAGTAATTATGATTTTGTAACTGAAAATAATATTTGCATTACTTCTAAACCATAAACCTATTAGTTCAATCTACTTATCTAATTACTACATATTTATTGTAATGACATAATGTCTTTATTTCATTAAAAGACTACCTCAAAACTTTATAAACTTACTAATCAGGTATAATAAAACAAAACAATATAATGTCATAAAATTTACAGGTGAAAATCTTGTCATTCAAAGTAGAACTTGCTTAAATAAAAGTAATATCACTAATACTACTACTGGTAATAATAAATAATAACAGCAGTAGTAAAATAGTACTGAAATATAGCACACATACCTTTTATTGCACGGAAAATAAACAAGGGGGGGTACATATTAACCATAAAACATATATAGCATAAAATATATTCAGACCAAAGTGATTTAGAAGTATAAAATGCTGGCCTCTGTTATACGTCATAACTGAATACACAATAAAATTATCATATAAAACATGAATTATGACAATTAATACATAATAAGCTGAGATGTTTATTTTTTATACTCTACATACAATCTGTTTCAGGGTACGTCCCTACAAGAACTGAGTGGGTGAAAGTTGCAGGCTTCAAGTACCAATATATAATAAATATGATTGCCTAAGTGAATAGTTGCAAAAGAATGAAAAGTAACCATAAATGAGTGTTATATAATAATTTATGTCATTTGTGACAGTTTGTTAAATGGTCAAAAATGAAAATGTTCAAATAATTTCTATTAAAAAAATCTGAAATGCCTAGAGCATAGCAATGTTTCTGGTGCTACAAAAGAGTAAAACCATCAGCTAGAACAAAAAATATTTACAGGCACTCTAGAAAAGCACACAGAGGAATTATTGCAAAGGCCTGTAACACAAGATGATCTTGTTTGCTCTAGTTGCCGTATTCAATATTACAGAAATCTGTCAGTCGCAAGTTCACCCAGTCCACACGATGATTCAGATTTTCAGCTACCAACCACTTTAAATGCTGCCTTAAAAAGCCCACAAACAGTTTAACTTCAAAATCCATCAACACCAAGATCACACAGACGTTGTGTTGTATGTAAAAGACCACATGGGCATTGAAATCATCTTGTTAATGTCCCAATCTGTTCCATTACCCAGTCTTTTGTAGAGTGTGGTATATTTATAAATTCATACAGTAGATGTTGCAAATTTCATTTGGAAAGCTCATGCTTTAGTAATGAAGGCTTACAATCTATCAGTGCAACAAAAGAGTTTGAAGACTTTTCAAGAACAGACATTACCTCACTTTAACAAAATGTGCGTGAGTTAATTCAAACAAAGCCATATTTTAACTTTGATGTTCCTTCTTCCCTGTCTGATGATGACTATTTCCATCTTACTGGCATGAAAAGGGATCCATTCCTGGAAGAGAGAGAGAGAGAGAGAGAGAGAGAGATTATAGTTGTATATAGTTATGTTAAACGATGAAAAGGTAGAAAAATACTTACTTGACTCGTTTTTCATAGAAGTTTATGTACAAACTTGTTCCTAAAAATTCTGTAAAGTTGCATTCATTGTATGAATCCCCGAATCTTGCATGATGTAAAGCACCATCTTTGTCGACTCTAAGTGCTGGTAAATAGCATTTGCAAAACAAATACTAAAATGACTGTGTTTCCATTAGTTCGTATATTTTCTTTATAAACATGAACATCTTCTCATTTTACAGACAACTGCGTGCAGTCAGTGTAATGCAGTATTCCCGCGCTGACTTAAAAATAGACGCAAAAGGTCTAGAGAGTACAAAACCTATAGTCTGTTTCTTTCTTGTATTTTCCAAAACCATTAATTCTAAAACATATTTCACATTTTTCAGAAGTTCATTAAAAGTGCTGAACCAATAGTTTATTTCTTTCTTATTAATGTCCATATTATATCTTTACGGATGAATATATAGTTTATAACTAGATTACAGTCTGACTATTGACTACCTCAAGGGGTGTGGAAGACAATTTTTATATATTTTTCCTCTAAAGATAGAAACACAGAAGTGTATGTGTTATATAGCCATGAAAATATAAGGATAAAAGAACATAAATACATAAAGAACACTTGCCATTTCCACTGAAGGTATGAAACCCATTCATTCGGCGAAGAAGTGAACATACAGGCCACTGATAACGCCTCCTTTACAGTCATATTCAATAATATCAAACAATCATTTAAATAATTCAATTATATTAAACATCATTCAATAATCTTAAACAATATTTTACCGAGGAACAGTTTTTGTATTGTATGATTAAGTACCTATTTGTCAACGTATTTAAGAAACAGTTTTCAGTTGACGTATAAGTTCGATATTCTATTTTTGGCTACGATGGGCAATTTTGGATTAGTTTTAGAAACTAAACTTTATATATAGAGCTGTATAACCTCTAAAATAATAAAAATGCGTATTGTAAATCTGAATCTGAGAGAATAGCTAATGGTAAAGCAGTATCTATGAGAAGTAAACGAAAAAAATGACTGCTTTTCATGTCTTTCTGATAGTGTTTTAACACCCTGTAACCATGGCAACGGACCCGTGAACACAAAACTGATGTCAGAAATAAATGTACAAAAATACATTACGCATAATATAAGGACATCTGGAGAGGTGGCTGAAAATGACCCTTATTCAATATAGTCCTTTAAATTCCTATTGAAGGTGAAACTTGCATCACGAGAAAAGTAGTTTTACCACAGGTAATGTCAGACTCATTCTTGTATTGTTGAACTTACCAAATTTTGTCAACGAGTTTGGAAGAAATTAATTCTACAGGTATACTAACCTAGATCCACACATGTGATGTCAAATCTTGCGGGACATCGACAGTCTCAAACGATCGTGATCTTTGGTCTGGAACTGTAGCTACAATTGCTCTGACAAACGGTCTAAGTTATTTGAGGCTTGAAGTCTTGCAATATACACGCCTACCTGGAAGCCGTCGTTCTAACTTTTCTTGAAGTCACTTTGCAAATAGCTCTACCGTGAAAAATTAAACGATTTTATATCGCGGCTAATGTTGATCCTGTCACTCCAGTGGCGGTACATGGTGATGAATATGGCACAATCTTCTCCAAAATTGCTGATGTGAACCGCTGCTAAAACTACTCCCATTATAGGAGGTGCCACAAAACCTTCCCGTCACATAGGTTCAAGTTTTTCTTTGGAATGGTGTGTCTTTTAATGACGATTATTGATTCAGGTATGACGTGAGTAAATTACCTGTCCCTCTCTCACTTAAAATATATATATATATATATATATATATATATATATATATATATATATATATATATATATATATATATATATATATATATATATATATCCCTCTAAATGATTATGTATGACATCCTGACTCTACAAAGTAAAATTTACCGATGTCTATTTGGAATAATGTTTGAACGGTTATGTATTTCTTGATAGGGTATATGACGTTCATCCTGTTATATACAGAATTTAGATTGGCTGCCTTTAAACTAATTTTTGCTATTTGCAAATACCATTGACTGAAACAAAAAGTGTTACAATTGCAATCAGTTTTTCAGGTCGTCAAATAATATATGATATGTGCCACAAGAAATGACTCAGCATTTTATCTGCCGCTATAAGAAAACCGCAAACTCACAATCTTACAAGAAACGTATTTATTTCAAAAGGTCATATTCTGTCTTATGTTTGAAAAAGTAACAAAATATATATCTTGGCAGTAATATTTTCACTACTCGACTTTAATCTGGACCCCGATTTTTAACAGTGGAAAAAACTAATTAAGAACCAAATCTTGTTCATATCAAATTCCGTGTTCGTCTGACAACGTCAAAACAAATTTCACAATGTGCATTGCGTCAGTTAACAGTCAGTAAGTAACTTTATGAGCTTATCATACCTCGTGAGGATTACAAGTCACACGTTCGTCAGAAAAGGATGAATTAAAACTTCCCTGGCATTGGATCTTTGGAAGCACAACTTCCTAAAATTAAATAGCATTCTAGACAATGACATACACTAATGGAAAATAGAGGAAATACTGTATTATAAAGCAACCTTTGATATTCAGGCGTAGCAACTATATGTAGAATAATATTCTAATAATATCTAACACACTCCAAACATTTTGCTTACCAGAATGGCGCCTGAGTGAAGTTTTCACTCAGTGTATCATCAACACATTTTTATAACAAGTGAACAGGCATTACATTGGCAATGTTTGGCACCGACTGATGAATAAAGATATGCCTCACATTTGGTTAATTGGGGGGGGGGGACTGGCTAACAGTAATACTTTCAAATTGTCACCCAAACTGAAAAAGGAAACACAACTCAAGCCCTCCCAACTGAGAGCGATACTTTTTGAAAAAGTGCTGCCCGCAACATACGTAGTAATAGTTAGTAAGACTATTTAATTTCCATTCGAGGCCATACAGGCTCCACATTTTACATTTCCCGACAAACAGATCAAACACGTCAGTGTTTCTGATCCAAGCTCAGCCGCGTATTGATTAATCAAACGGCACTTTCTTGGATGTGTAGGAGATTGCTCCTGTGTTTTGTTAATGACGTCCATTTGCTTATCGTATTCATGAAAAACGAGGAAATATCCGTACAGCTGGACACAGATGATAAAGGTGGGAAGAGAACTATTGCCGATGTTGGTTACCATGCACGTATAAATGTCATAATAATACATGCTTCTAATGGTTCAATCTTCTTTGTGTTATGTATATATTGTGTTTTCACTTTTGACACATGTCTGCAGATTTCATATGACCTATAAATAGTAGTTTACAACTTAAAATTAATGTTAATTATAACCATATTGACACGTTTGTGATAATTAGCACTAGATGGTTCAGTCAGGTGGGTTCTGTTGCGACATGGTTTATTGGCTAATTAATTCTTATTTCCTATGTTCTTGTTTTCATATCAGTCTGTATATGTGTTTAATGCTGTGTTTCATGCTATGTGTAATGATGTGTTTAATTCTGTGTTTAATGATGTGCTTGTTTTTGTGTTTAATGACGAGCTTAATGCTGTGTTTGATGCTCTTTTTAATGATGTGTTTAATGCTGTGTTGTTTAATGATGTGTTTAATGCTGTGTTTAATGATGTGTTTAATGCTGTGTTTAATGATGTGCTTGTTTTTTGTGTTTAATGACGAGTTTAATGCTGTGTTTGATGCTCTTTTTAATGATGTGTTTAATGATGTGTTTAATGCTGTGTTGTTTAAAGATGTGTTTAATGCTGTGTTTAATGATGTGCTTAATGCTGTGTTTAATGCTGGGTTTAATGACATGTTGAATGCTGTGTTTAATGTTGCGTTTAATGATGTGTTTAATGATGTGTTTAACGCTATGTTGTATAATGCTGTGTTTAATGATGTGTTTAATGATGTGTTTAATGCTGTGTTTAATGTTGTGTTTAATGCTGTGTTTAATGATGTGTTTATTGCTATGTTTAATTATGTGTTTAATGCTCTGTTTAATGCTGTTTTAATGATGTGTTTAATGCAGTGTTGTTTAATGTTGTGTTTAATGATGTGTTTAATGATGTGTTGAATGATGAGTTTACATATAATCTGCGAATAACTCATTGCATAGAGTAACTCAACTATGCGTTAGTAAACTCGAAAATATAATTGCTCACAAAGGCCCACAATTCGTGAGCAATAACAAAAATATGAGGTTTTACCAAATTTATTGCATCTTTTATGTGTTTACTCTTTAATAAACTAATATTATCATGACAAGATTCCATTTAACGCTTGTGTGGAGAGAACATTGTATGTTCGTGCATGTGTATATATGTGTGCTTGTAAGTACTGCCATGTTTCAATTAGTATTTTATTGTTGTTGTTGTTTCCAGTACTGTAGTAGCGTCCTGTTCTTATTCTAAGAAAGAGTATTCTTGTCTTCATTCGTATATATATATATATATATATATATATATATATATATATATATATATATATCAGTAATGCATCGATGGAAAGTAAACCTACTTTTAAAAAGATGTAATGTAAATATAATGGTATGCCAAATGCCTTGATATTTTCTCTAATGTTTACCAAGCTATGTATGTTTTAGAACTCTAAGTAGGTGTGTAGGTAGGTGTGTTGTAGGTATTGAGGCTAATGTGTCTTTGTAAATTTTACAGCTGGCATTACGTGATTATAAAACTGAAGAATGAAGAACAAAGTATATTCAAGCATCTTTATTAATATATATCATATGTGGTTTGCTTATGATATCATATCAAAGTGATAAGTTGTGTTATATGACAATAATTATATAGATTATATATATTAGATTTCTTTCAGGAAAAAGCTACACAAATTAATTTTAAAGAAACACAACATACCAAAGATTCATATGTACTGCCTTAAATATATCTATGCATATTCCAAAATGCATGAAGTTTATACCTTGCATCTTCTTTATGAACTATATTTTCATCTAAACTTAGCAACTTTAACATTAATATTTAACTACGTTTTTTTAATGGACATAAATATATGACATGATAATCGATGATGAACAAAGATTATGGGATAGAATAATTCAGTGAAGATCTGTACGATTGTGCTGCATGTGTGTATGTGGTATTAACGGTGGTCACAGACATAGCTATTTCAAAATAAAACATCAAACCCGTCATCATCATCATCATCATCGTGGTCATCATCCTGCTTTAAAATCATTCTTCAGCAAGCAACCTAAGCAACAAAACAACCATTGTAAATGATGTAAAATAACAGCAATAACATAGAGAAACAACAGAAAATAATTTTATAGCATGCCGTATTCAATATTTTCTCAGAAGCTTGAACAAAATGTATATTTGTCGGAGTCGTGACCATAATAACGAGAGTTCAAAATATTTTATCGTTAGTCTGAGCGGGCTACCGTAAGCTTAATCCCTGGAAAAGATATTTTTTATCTATAGGGTCGGCACCATAAAGTTTTCATGTGCTGCTTTGTCGTAGACACAAAACCAAACCTAATCAAATTTTTGGAAAGAATGTCATGTCGCAAACATTATACACGGTCATTATACACAGACGTCATACATTACCTTACGAAAGGCTAACGGAAGGTTACACAAAGATCTGACCCATGGAGGAGTACAAACGTTAGGAACAACACATGAGGTAATAGGTACTATTTATGTCTTATGTGCAGGAAGGTATTCTTTAAGTGTATGAATGTAACATTTCAGGCCCAGCAAGTCAATCCTTACCAAATTTATTCGTCCTATAAATCAAATGAAAGTATAAGAGTACATAAAGAATTTACATTCATATATTTATATCTGACTCAAGTGCCAAGCTCTTAGCTTGAAAAGGTGTATTTAGTGGCGTAACACGTGTAGTTACACACGGACAGACCAGCTCTATACTAATCAACACGAGCTTCTTCAAAAGCGTAGGACTGTATTACCTGGTTGCAACTACAAAGCAATAATTAGATAATGATAGACTGGATATAATGTCCTTCGAGCGTCAGGCTTCAATTGATAATCCGCCAATTTAAAACTTGTTCTCGGTAAGGTGTTATCATCAAAAATGATTATGACATATATAAATTTTAATGATTATTAATCCCAGATAAGAAGATAAATTAATACAGTATAGATATGGAATATAAATTCAAAGTCCTTGTTCAGGAAAAATTACGATTCCTCAAATGTTCCATGGCCACTGCTCTTGCTGGTCGCATATAAAAGCTAAGTTTACGAAGTTGTCATCCAAGTATCCATCAAGTTTGTACCAGAATCTATCTGATGCGCTGCTGATTGAGGTTCCAAACATGGCTGGTGATGAACCGGTCAGACGTATTGCTCCAGAACATTCTCGGTAGAATGATAGTCTTGAGTCCGGAACCTTACACCGCGGACGACACATTCGTCCACACCTGTCGTGTGCGGAGAGAATAACTTCTGTCGCCTCCCTGCCAGGTTTTTTGACACCAACATATGCCATGGCGGAACCAACCGGCAGACGATGATCAACAATTGCAGTCTCTGTGTAGGATCCCAGATAATTCAGTCCATGCGATTCGATGTACATAAAACCTGCTCCCGAAGGATCAACTTCACATCTGGTGTATGACTTTGGATTTCCGTTTGCGTCCACGTTACTGCCAAATGAATGATCCGAAGAAATATAAACATCCTCTTCAAAATCTGGTTTACCATCCCTTATAGCAAACGATTGAAAGCGATATCCATTAGGTCTGAAGTAAATGAGTTTAACTGGAATAAAGACCCATTGATCAATATCTGAAACGCCGTTTAAGAAAAATGTGTTCTGATAAGGCTTTTGTAGAATCTTGCAATCATTGATGACTTCAGCTCGATGCTCATTGTTACTTTTCGTCGTTTCGAACATCAAGACATCATGGCGCTGACGGTCAGCAGCATGATTCTTACGATGGAAAGACGATATATCAGGGGCATACAACATTGTACCCTGGACAAAGTTCTTGGTTTTTGAGACACATCTTCCGCTCTCAAGCCTACACTCTAAATATGGAGAACCGCAACTGGGACTTTGTAGACTGCACCATGGCTGAGTTTCGTACTTAAACCACTTCTTTGTCCAGACGTCTGAATACCCATCAATGTTTTTAAGTTGCTCAAACCCATGCATAGCACGATCAGGGGCCTGTATTGTGATGTTGGTCTCGGGAAAGTCATTAGACGCGTTTATGCCCATATTGTATTGTTTGATTCGAAATTGTTCCCAAATGTAGTCTATAAAGGCATGGTGCATATAAAAAAGTGGATCGTACGGTGCCAAATTCAAATCTGACATAGCCCCTCCAACCCAGTCATGGATGTCGTTGTGATACACTTCCAAGTTAAACATATCCTTTCCTCCAGGGTGTGTGATGTCTGTAGTTCTGTTTCTTGATAAGATGTAAGCAATGTTTTCTTTCGACATCAAGCTTTTTTTCTCCCCAACATTTCTTACTAGCGGCGCATCGAAGGCGTGCCACCCTGCAAAAGGCCCAGAGGACACCACGCCATCTCCATTGCCCATGAATAGACTTGTCCACATTATCGATTGGGTGGGGTCTTCTAACTCGTAGTCTAGTGTATAGTCCCAGTATGGAATCGAAACGGAGCTATCTATCTGGCGCAAGGCCTCTTCATATCTGAATGATAAAGAAACAAATTTGCTGTTAAATAATCTCAACTTGGAATCGGATAGATAAACCGGTAGGTCAGATGATTTATGATTTCTTCAAGAAAAGTTTATTGGTTGTTGGCGATGAAAAGAGACATTGTTTACCGGATTGGTTTGCTTGCAGATGCAATGAAAGATAATAGGAACGACCTAACAGTTATGATCTCTAACTGCAAATTAATTTCATTTTAAAATTCATTTCTACGAACTTTGACACCGATCTATGATTCGTGATTGATGTGTCTTATATCTTCCTCAGCCTTTTAACGGCAACAAATTGTTCAAGTGAAACTAGTTTTTATAAAATCTTAAAATATTTTGAATACTTGGTTTGATAATATTATAGTGATAATTCCAAACTAAAAACTAATATTTACTGTGTCATATATTGCTACAGAAACTCACAGAATAAGGTATACTCGATGCCAGCTTAAAAAATTCGGCCCGTTATGGAATTCCTTTAATGCAGGACCTTGGTGTAACTTGGCTAGATCGCTGTAGACACCACTCTGAATGATAAACAAACGAATATAAAACTTCACAGCATTAAAGATATTGGATTGATCGGTTTGTTTCCTTCATTTTGACGATTCTCATGAAGCACATATATAATTAGAGTAGATCTGGATAATGATATGCAGTAACATACAAACTGATTTATTGGAAGAGAAAATGTACAAAGACATGTTCCGTTATTTTAATTATTTTATACGGATTTTCTTTTTAAAAAAGTAAATGTGACTTTTATGCTACATATAAGCTATACAATGACCTTAGTATTCGTGTTTTTTCACTGCATACATAAATGTAAATTTAAATTGGTTTACCCTTTTAAGTTTTTTTAGGGCTGCATGATACGCTTCTCGTTCCGGATCAGACAAAGTCCGATATTCCTTTCTTATCCGGAACCCAGACTTAGGACCTTTTTCCATATTGAGGTACGGCAGCTCCCTCTTGTTCACATATTTATTCTCATTGGACTTTGTTAATTTATTTGCTGAGTTGAAGCCAAATGTATATGAAATGTCCGATTTTAGGACAGATTCGAGTGGCCCTTTGTCGGAAACATCTACACTTCCAGGAACTGATCTCGGTAGATCACCAAACCTTTCCTTCTCAAACACTGAACCATCAGTTTGGCGAGTGCTATTTAACCATGTCCAAGAGATTTTGTCTGTGTACATCATGTACTCGTTAGTGCACATCTTGTAAATGCGTTCACCGACCGACTGCGTAATATCCGTCTTTTGGCGATAACCGTCAAGGCATCGTTTCAAAATACTGGGCAACTGTATCTCCTCCAAGCTGCCAAAAGCGGGAGACACAAGGACGATAACAAACAAAGATTTAAGCAAGATAGGCATCGTCTGGCTGAAAGAAACATTATTTGTTTGTCAGCAATAAAGTTTCCTTTAAAGTCTTATAAACATACAAAAGTTATAGTGTTTGTTAGACCAGCTAATTATTTCTTTTTGGATACATACGAACTAATTTTCATATGATGAATTTGCTTCAGCTAATTATAAAACCACAAGTAAATTATCCAAAAGTAGTATTTAGTGTATAAAAAAATGATTAATCATAACCTTGTAACTTTGAAATACGACACTAATATATATATATATATATATATATATATATATATATATATATATATATATATATATATATATATATATATATATATATATATATATATATATATATATATATATATATGTATGTATGTATGTATGTATGTATGTATGTATGTATATATATATATATATATATATATATATATATATATATATATATATATATATATATATATATATATATATATATATATATATTCTGAATAATATCATTTTACGACACCTATTTCAAATGGCCCAAGATTTCCCAAATTGTGTCTCAACCCTGTCAATTCCTCCATTGAACAGTACAATGGCATATCTGAAGGACTGTTATCTTAGTGTGTCCTAATTAAAATACAATCGTTCTTCCAAACAACAGAGGTTAACCATCGGATCGTAAGTTGTAACAATATAACCGGGTTGGATTTCGGAACTACAACAGAACACTTTTGAGGGTGATACGAATACAGCGTTTAATGATGACTGACTTGAATGAGAAAAGAATTTTGGTTAGTACGTGCGTGTATAAGATACAAATATTGAACAAATTAACATGATCAGTACGAACCTAATAATGCAACAAATGAATATACAAATAAATTACTATAGACAGTACAAGGACAAAGGTGAATGATTCACAGTAATTTCACACGACGAAAAGAATTATGTGGTTTACTCAAGTAGTACAAATGAATTCACTCCAACATTGAAAAAAGAGGTATTTTACTCAAACAGTAAAATGATGAAAACAAAGGGACAGATATTATACGTAATATCTTTACACTTATAAAACACTGGGTATTGCAAACCCCAAAATTAGCCTACGGCTAAAAGATTACAAGCATGGAGTTACACACTCCGTCACCAGCACACTTGGCTACCAGTCTCACTGGTCAATCTAGCAGTCAGTATTCCAGGTAATCGCCGACCGCCATTCAATTCCTTGGTCAATCAAGCAATCAGCGCCCACCAATCGACCAGCCACACTGTTCATTCAGCTGTACGGCTGCTATGGTTCAGCTTTACAGCTGCTTTAGTCAACTTCTAATGTTAGCTCGACAGCTGGTACCACGTCGACTCCTATCAGCTGAAAATACATCTAACACCGTGTACTATGCATGACACGGGCATATACGATTAAACGTAATGACGTTATATACGGTAAGTTATACAGATTACAAAACAATAAACAGGTTCAGAAGTGAACCTATCCGTGCCTGATAAGAATCATACGGTACTAAACGTTTCTTAAAAATGCAACTTTATATTGCTAATACAAATTTATTGCTAAGTCACAAACAAGGTTAGAAAATATTTGCATTATGCTACGTAAGCCGAAGCTACATAGAAAGTATACAAAAATAAACATGGTAGTACAATAGTTATAACTTATACTCAAGAAATTAATAAATAATTCACATACCTCTACAGATGAAGATGTGCAATTCCTTTTCCCATCTAAAGCACTTCGCACATGCGGCATAAAATGAACCGAACTGACTGTTTCGAAATATTGTACAATATACATAAATCACCATGGGGTATCGTTGTGCATAAGAAACAAAACCTGAGTAAATGCATATACTAACTAAAGGGATTTATACACTTCCATGACACGAGCTACCAAATGTATTGCTAGCCTTGCCCATACGTCACTCTTTATGGTTACTTGTCACTCTGACCACGACAAAATGTACTTCGAAAATATCTACCAAATTTGGCACCAGTACACCGTTTTACGTCTACGTATTAAGTGCCTCTCTATCTCTCTCTCTCTCACTCTCTCTCTCTCTCTCTCTCTCTCTCTCTCTCTCTCTCAATTGAAAGAGTTTACTGATCGAAGACTCACAACTACCTGTTCTGACTCATTAATTTAAGTTGATGTTGTAGCTTCGGGTATTGTAAGTTAATATTCTGTCTTCTCTTTGTTTTAATCTCGCAAATCAAAGTATGGAAGGAATTTACCTAGTATTAATACCCAATTAGATGCAGAGCTGAAACTTGGAAAGCAAATAAAACATTGACTTATTCAACTTTGATTTTCCTTTATTACCTTCTTCCTACTAGTTCCAGTAACTGAGTTTTACCCTGGATGTTTTCCTATGAGTTTTACTCCGAAAAATTCAACCTTCTATTGTGCGCTTTCTTGCTCTAAAGTCATATCTTTGGTCTCTAAGTCAATGAACTAGAATGCTTAGTCATATGCCGATTTTGAAATCTTCTTATCACAGTGTTTCTTATCGCTCAAGAAATGCATACAATGTTGGGCTTAGAACGTTTCTGTAACGAGTGTCCTTCCACAATACCTTTGTCACAAACAACAAAACCGGGTTGAGAATATTCACCGAGTTTTGGGAGACAGATAAATTGACCTCTTGAAAGTCAGTGACAGCTCAAAGTCCATCAATATTTTTAAAAGTCGATGTTTATTTCTCATTTTTCTTTTTTATTGTTTTTAGTTTAATGGCGTTATTTTGACATAACGGTCATTTGTTTAACAGAGAATAATTATAAGGGCAGGAGAAGCTATATTTGATTGACATTCGCCAGGCTGGTCGAAGAGGTCAAACTGGTATTTATTATATAATGGTATGTGATAACCTATAAGAGCAAAGTTGCTGGAAATGTTTATGGAGTGTCTGGCATTTGTTATGGTATCTTTTGCAGTTTATACCTCACTACATTGCATATATTTTCTTGTCTTATTGCCACCATTATCAAATATTGATACATACAATGGGTGAATTCAGATTTAAGAAGTAGTAAGCATGAGTTGGTTGTTTGTATCAAGTATTGCATGCAAACGAATTATCAGCTTTCCACTGTAGAAGTGTATTCGTGGAAAAACTCCCAAGATAGGTTAAAGCAATTAGAACAGTTAATCAAGTTTGTATTTGGGGGTAAAAGATGTTTACTATGTGCCTTAGGTTTGAGAGAAGTGACTATGACACAGATAAGCAAAGTGAATATGAATATATGTGAGAGCGATAGAAAGAGAATGTCACTTTATGTACAAATTATAAATAAAATTTTCAACCTACGAATAAGGTAGAGCTTTATAATAACCCACTACTGATTTGTCCTTTCTTCTGCAATTTTTAATTGCGCATGAAGATCGTTTACGAACGCTTGCGGTACGACTCAGTTGTTCCTACGAAGCAAGTGCAGCTTGTCTCCGTCGTTTGTGTTGTTAGCATGTGGTATAATAAATAATACATCTTGTCTCCGCCATGAGTATTGTTAATATGTGAAGTTTGAACAAAATACAGCCTGTCCCATCGTGGATATTGTTAACATTTGGTGAAATTTGAACAATTTTTAGCTTGTTTTCGCGTCTGCAGTGTTAACATGTGGTGACATTTGAACAGTTGCAGCGTGTTTTCGCCGTGTTTAGTGCTAACATGTGGTGACATTTGAACAATTACAGCGTGCTTCCGTCGTGTGTAGTGTTGACATGTGGTGAAACTGGAATTATTACTGGCTGTTTTCGTCGTGTGTATTGTTAACATGTGGTGAGGTTTGAAGAAATAATGCGTGTCTCCTTTGTATGTATTGTTGACATGTGGCAAAATCTAACCAGAAAAAAACTAGCATAGGTTCAATTGAGAATTATCTTTTGCTGAGTACTGTGACAAGTAAACCACGTGTGGATTAGGATTGTTTTTTCGAAGAATTCTCGGTTTCACGAAGGAACGTTGGTAGGTATTATTATCGGTGTGTACGTATTTATGATGTGCTACGTCACGGGGAATATGGCATAGTCACATTTCTACGTTTATAAAAGTTTAAAATATGATTCAATCTAGTTAGGACAAAACAGCATGCGTGCAATTACAATGATATAAAAATCATTTAATTTATATTTGTTGTATTTAAGTTTAAATTAATATTCTTGAGCCTGTGATTACTTCCAACAGTATATTTTTATTTTCAACTGCTAACACGGCGATTGGATTCCGATTTTTACTGGACAAATGATATTTTAGGATTAACATGTTAATTCGTTAAACCTTTTAACCTAAAACTTATCATCACTTTAGAGTGGCCATGTTTAAGAAACAAATGAAAGGTTTGTACAGTTAATATTGGAAACAAAATAAAACTGTGTATAAGATATAATACGATAGTCTTAAAGCTGATAGGAAAATATGGCGCCTTACGTTACATGTTTCTTGGCCAATAAACTAGCAGGAGAAGACTATAGGATTGGAATATATCATGTATGACGATGGATGATATTACATTTTGTTGAAAAGAATATATCATTATTATACTAAACTGTTCTGATCTGTATGGCAACAATAATTCATAGAAACCGGCGTTTATTTAGATTATGAATTTTATCATTTATGTGAGCGCATTTGTAATAAATAATGCGGCTCTGCGCTAGAGTGAGACGGTAATATAACGAAAAATTATTTTATTAAACAAAATTCAAAACCAAAATAAAAACATATGAGTCATTTTACTTTGGCTCATTCTCACCCTGTCCACATTCAAAAGAAAGGTCACGAGCCACACTCACATTCAACAATCTGTTAAAACAGTATACATTTGATATCTTATGTTGAATTAAAAAATAATTTTTGTGTCTTATAGCTTGACTTAAACATACCATATATATGTGTGTGTGTGTGTGTGTGTAATTCAAATGGGTCGTTGACCATTGATACTGTTTGCCTTGGGTGAATCCTTATGATATAATCCGTGCTTGTTTTATTTATCTGATTCCTCTTTGAACGGGACTTGAACATTAGGCAGCTTTTCTTGTATGATACATACAAATTTATATATTTATCATGTGATATTATTTTGCCCGACGTAAACTGTTTGGTAAACACTGATCGGTTCCGCTGAAGCACGCGCTTGTTTACAACAAGACTATCCTCCATTTTGTAAGTTTATGATGAATATAAAGGGCACGGTCATAAGATCTCTTATCGATTTATTGTAACTCATTAAAAGCTGACCAATAGATTTGCAAGCCACTTGTGAACAATTATATGGTGGTCCCTATACCGACAACGATGAACCGATTTCTTGGACTATTGTCACTATATAGCATTACGAAATTCAATACGATTTTAACTTGATGATTTTCAGCCCAAATGTTGCTACACTTTCAACTTAAATCAAAGCAACTATTCCATTGCTTCTGCTACTTTCGACAAAAGTAGGAAATGTATTATTCTAAAAGTGCCAATAAAAGGGAGTATTGTTGATAGCCGCTTGCATAAATGAGCAGCCTAGCGATATCGGCTGCATAGGGTCATTTCCTGCATAGGGTCATTACCTGCATAGGGTCATTACCTGCATAGGATGATTAGTCTCTATTATTTGTTGGGAAAATAAATCTGCCAAAAATAAAGATTGACAATTATTGTTACTGATACCGGTCAAATGCGTATCTCTTTTTTACTTTTCGATTTTACAGTATTATTAGTATTAGTAGTAGTAGTAGTAGTCCTAGTAGCATTAGCAATAATATTATTTATTTATTTATTTATTTATTTATTTATTTATTTATTATATATTTATTTAGTAGTAGTGGTAGTAGTAGTAGTAGTCCTAGTAGCAGTAGCAATAGTATTGTTATTTATTTATTTATTTACTTATTTATTTATTTATTTATTTATTATATATTTATTTAGTAGTAGTGGTAGTAGTAGTAGTAGTCCTAGTAGCAGTAGCAATAGTATTGTTATTTATTTATTTATTTATTTATTTATTTATTTATTTATTTATTTATTTATTATATATTTATTTAGTAGTAGTGGTAGTAGTAGTAGTAGTCCTAGTAGCAGTAGCATCAGTATTGTTATTTATTTATTTATTTATTTCATTATTTTTTATATATTTATTTAGTAGTAGTGGTAGTAGTAGTAGCAGTCCTAGTAGCAGCAGTAGTAGTGTTGTTATTTATTTATTTATTTATTTATTTAGTAGTAGTAGTAGTACCACCAGTATCCAGTAAAACAAGATATTGACACCATCTTGAATAGTACTACCGGTTGATATTTCACTTAGGATAACTGTTTATGATTAAAGTTCCTTACACGGGTGTGATCGTGGAATGAAAAAATAGTATTTGCATTTTACCGCGACGCATGTACAGTTATGACATATGAATGATGGAATTATCTCAGTCTGTTGTCATCATTTCTTATATTCCTCGGAATAAGTAATCAGATTTCGCAGTTAATGGACAGAAATGTTGTTCTACGAATAATTAAGCTAACAGACGTTGTATAAACTATTGTATAAACTATAAACTATTAGTCGGTTAGTCTTACTACTACTACTACTACTACTTACTACTACTACTACTACTACTACTAATAATAATAATAATTGTAATAATAATAATAATAGTAATAAAAGTAGCGGTAGTGATAGTAGTGGTAGTAATAGTAGTGGTGGTAAAAACTTTGTTATAAACTTTATTCTATAAGTTTTCAGTTTGCGTGTTGCTCGGCTCTCATCCGTTATTATTAAACTTGTATATATTTCAGAGCACATGCTCTGGATCGCACATCCGTCAGTTTACCTGTAAAATGTGGTACTAAAACTTGCATCTAAACCTCTCTAATACTATAAAGTACGAATAACAGTTGTTGATACACTTGTATCACTTAATACCTGATACGTTTATTTTATAAACAAAGTTAAACGATTTTTTTCCGGCTCTGAGCAAAAATACATTCTCTAGTCATGCTTTTATGTTAGATATCGTGCCTGTAAGTTACGTAAAGTACTTCTAAGTTACTTGTAACTTACTTATTTTCTTGTAAGCATGGTATTATGGCCTTACGCTAGATATGGTAAAATTATCCTGGTTGTAAGATTATAGATTTGATGAAGCGTTGTAGGGAATTCATAATGAGCTAGATATATATTTGATAAGTTTATGCTGGAATTTTCATTTGTCAACATTTGCAACTTATTATAATGTAATCATTGGTTATTATTTGTATTGCTAGACTCGGCTTCAGAACGAGAGCTTGACATCGACTTTGTAGCAATGGGACTCGCTCAGTAGCGTGCCAACACTGCACGCCAGAGCTATCAGCAAACACGTGACAAATACTTTTTATAAGAGTACATAATGGGACAAATTACACAGTTGGTTGTAAAAACTGACATTTACGTTT
Organism: Sinohyriopsis cumingii; assembly: GCA_028554795.2. NCBI lineage: Eukaryota > Metazoa > Mollusca > Bivalvia > Unionida > Unionidae > Sinohyriopsis > Sinohyriopsis cumingii. The sequence goes on along the minus strand of CM068834.1, from coordinate 67,756,734 downwards.
CACATGAAGCTCTTTTGACCATTAAATTTAGAAATGTAATTCATAACTTGTTTAAATAGATGTCTGAAATATGTCCAATGAACCAGTGTAAGTTATATCCCATTATATGGCCTATTAAGGTTATTTTCCATACATGAAAAGACATTCAGATCGCTTTACATAATAGTGCCAGTTCATAATAGTGTCGGTCATCACGAGAAATGGTAGCCAATCAGCAACTCTAACCTTTATTCAACGGAATAGTCTGTTAAAAAAATCTGTCATGTTTTAATATCCATTCATAAATTCGCATGAATGATAACCAGATAGGTTTGTAGTTCTTTCCGCTTTGTAATGTTTAGAAGCAAGCTCCTATTCATTTAAAAATGTATTGCATGTTTGTGCTATATGGTCCACATGTTTAGTTGTGTATATATATATATATATATATATATATATATATATATATATATATATATATATATATATATATATATATAAATACATAGTAAAGAGTTTGGAACATTTTTTGCGTATTTAATGTTCGCGATTTCGGTACTTAATAGTATGAATTGTTTTACTCCTTACATTTCGGCGAGTTTTATAAAAATCTCTTTTGTCCACCCCGTGCGAGGATAAAACAACGTAGAAAGTTCCCCGTGTATGTTAAGTATTGCGCATAATAATTGATGTTCTTTAAAACAAGTACTTTTCGCTCATCTTCATTTATAATCATTGGTAGGCAATAGAAAATGAGCTTAATATACTGATAACTGAAAGAAAAACACGTTAAATAGGGCTTTTACTGATGGCGATACTATCTTCTCTTTTATTCTTTACAGAATCTTGGAAATTACTTATTAGAGAATTGAAATTTCCAGCTCATATCATCTTAATGTTCCCAACTACAAAGAATTTGCAACATTATTTTTAAAAGTAACTATGCCGTCATGACTTCCAAGATATTATGCAACTGTTTAGCCTTGAAATTAAAGTGAGATTGTTTGGGCAGTATGTCGATGCCGCTTGCAGTTTTTGCTAACCTCAGTAGATTTATCCCGTGTTTAAGGAATTCAGTTCAATATAACTAAATGTCCTTGAATGTACAACAAAAAATATAATAAATATAATAAATAAAGAAAAATATGAGCCGTTCATTTTAAAAGGGGTAGAGTGAACCGGAATGCATTGAACTGGAACCTGAAATAAAAACATTAAAGTGTCACGTGAAAATAAAGAAAGAAAAAATTGATATCAATCTATCGTTGCACGTGGAACTATTACGGAGTTCACGTGACAAATTATATACAGCTCACCTGGATCAAGTAATCATTTGAAAAACGCTCTGTTGATTTCTTCAGCAGCATGAAAGATAGGGCCGCGGACCATAGATGTTAAAAACGTTAAAATTAAAATAAAAAACGTAAAAAAAACACATTTTTTTCTCAATAAATAAAAAACGAAAAAAAAAAAAACGTTCCAGTAGTTTTTAGGCAACACAAGAATCAATATTTTACTTATTTTCCAATGTATACACGTCTGGCCTACACTACCAGATATCAGCACTATGTTGTAGCATATTTACGTAAGGTATCGTAGGCTAGCATCATAGATTCATTATTGATCGATATGTGTTATCTAGAGTATGACAGAGGACCGCCTGTATGGCCAATGATAAAAAAAAAATGGAAGTACCAAATATAAAAAACGCAAAAAAATAAAAAACGTAAAAAAAACGCGTTTTTCGAGGTAAAATAAAAAACGAAAAAAACGTTTTTATCATCTATGCCGTGGACAACTAGAACAAAACTCCGGGGACCCACAACGGTTAGTGGGCCCATCACCATCACAATTTGTAATTCATTAGGGTCTAGTTAAGAATTTTTCTTAGGGCCAACAAATTCTATCATCGGCCCTGTTGAAAACTTAATCATTAATTTAGAATGAAACATTCATTTCATGCAAAATGCACAATATATTTTTCAACAGTTTTGTGGGTCGCTTTCCTTCGTAACGTCTTATTCTCCCCGCTGGTTTGAAGCTGTTTTGCATCTTTACCTTTCATTTTTATGCTAGATTATTCGACGCATGCATTCTGAGTTAACCACAGGTCAATTTGTGTTAACTGGTCGTAATTTTGGTTTCCTTTCTTTGATTTCTATATCAATATTATTGCATTATGTTAAGTAGATATGTATGTATTTTTATTTGTTCCTATCCCATTAGTATATTGAATATGATATTGGTGTTATATTGGTAGCATTGCCTCCACGAAAAAGAAAAATGTCGTCGTCCATGACCACTGTACACGAATGCAAATTGAGATCTTCATATTTGCAAAATAATATATTAGGTTTTATAACCTGAGTGAAATAAAGCTTTCACTCTCCACTTATCAATCTAAGTAAGTCCTTGTTTATGAAACCAGTTTACTTTACCACGCGCGCGATACAATTTGCCACGAGAGCTCCTCATAAAAAAATATCCAAGCATATTTTAACAAGAAAAGCGGTTAACGTATGCAAGCCACTTCCTAACATTCTCGCTTCTCTAGTCGGTTAGGCTAGTGATATATGAGTCATACTGAGACAGACAATCCGGGTTCGACTGCCGACCATGTATTCCCTCGAGTTGCATTTGGGCACTCGTCTCCTGGTGTACATGCTGAGAATGGGTTTTGATAGTAATGCGAGGTCAGCGTGGGTGACAATATAAGACAAATGTCAAAGTAAAAGGAGGAGGAGGACGGTAGCTGTTCAGCTGTATGAGGCCATTTAATAAACAGTCAAGCTGGTCTGAAACTTTTTTTCTTCCTGTATGTGACAGACGAACCGAGTTCGATTAGACTTTATATGCCCCCATTGTTACACAAATACTTCCACGAGAAACAAACACTCATATTGTTGCGATGGCTGCAAAACTCGAAATAATGTGTCCAGGAAATTTTTCTTGAAATTGTAATCTTTATTTACTCATAGTTAAATGTTCGTTGTTTTTTTATATTTTATTTTATTTCTCTATTGTTGTTTTGTTTGTTTCTTTTTTGTCTTTGGTGGTCTTTCAATAGCAGTTTATGTACGAGACACAATTTTATTTAAACTTTAAATTGAAAAGTACTGGAACCAATTCATACTCGTTCTTTTATTTTGTCATCGTGTGCGTTTGAATATCTTTACAATTTCTTTTTATTAAGATGTTAAAAGTCCAGATCATCTAGAATGTAGACATTTGTTATTTACATTTGTTTTACGCTATGGAAATGACACTTTCGCTGTTCAAAGAAAATTGCAGATAGACATGGATATTTATGCGGAAGAATCCCTTATTAATGAATTTGGCTTTTCCTTGCAATACAAAATACTATGTCTAAACTCAAAGTAATTTGCCGATGTATTCATCCATGACTTGCCAGAAGTGAAACTGTAGAAAAGCAAGTACACGATCAAACCGTATGCAATTTGTTTTTAAAACAGAAATGATTGTTAAATAGCAAAATGTTATCAAACCGTATGCAATTTTTCTTTTTAAACAGAAATGAATGTTAAATAACAAAATTTTATAAATTGATTAGACTCTTTAAAATGAAGACTCATTTAAGGATGACATTATGACTTATGCATGGCGAATCTATTCTAAAACTTATCTTTCATTATTCTTTTCAATGTGTAGAAGGAAAGCACCAAGTATTGAAATTATAAATAAATAAATAAATAAATAAATAAATAAATAAATAAATGAATAAATAAAACTAAGTCAGTGAGTAAGTTGAAGAATACTTTAAAGCTACGTTTCCATAATAAGATAGCTGAAATTAGCAAACAGATTAGGAATAAAATAAGTTTTTACTTACTTTATTTCACTGCATTCGAAGAAGCTTGTTTAATCTGCAAATGATCTGATATCGTAATTTATATATTTATATAGGTTTTTCGAAAAAACTACAAGAAGAAAAAGTGATGAGTAGGCGGAGTTGTAGCAACTTCTAGGTCAATTCAAGGCCAATCAGAACCATTCTTTGCTAAACCTTCAAGTATGATTGCACACCATCAGACTGGAAACATTCATATTCTTGCAAACGAAGACTTTAAATTCTTGCTTAAAATAGGTGACGCCATGGTAGAGGACACTGTTTGCTTATGTAATTTATGAAGCTAAAAAACCGGTTGCATATCTGTATACCGTGTACCTTACTCGTGATAGTGTATGTACAACGAGGTGAATTTGTCAAGGTTCAGTTCAAATGAATAGGATTCTATAAATTAAAGTTATAGGTCAACATTACCTTTCACTTCTTTATTACTATCGAATAATTCCATTACTTTATTATTATTATCCCCCCCCCCATAAAAAAAAAGTAAGGTTGGATTCTATCGGCTTTCAAAGAAGGACAGCAATACAGCAGCCGCCAGACTTTACTTTGCGAAACAGTAACTCTAGCTCATTTAAAAAGGTTGAAGAGGTTTCTTGCTAGATTGATTCAAAATATTTGCGCAGGTAATGTCTAGGTTTTCTTGATTCTTTCATGGTCTCAATCACGTAATGCATTACCTCCAGCAGCGTCCGGTTGCTTCTCACATGTATCCTCTTTTATCAACACATTAACCTCACCAACAAATGACTTCGTTTTTGACGCAGAAGTGAAAAGGAATATGAGATAAAAATAAATAAAACTGGACAATAATAATGCGATATTTCAGAAGTAAGAATGATAGACTTTGAAATGTATGAGGTCAACAGGTACCTTTAGTATGGATACTTATATATACCTGTTTAACAACCTACTTCTTAAATCTGAATCTACCCATTGTATGTATCAATATTTGATAATGGTGACAATAATAAGACAAGAAAATATATGCAATGTAGTGAAGTATAAACTGCTATACTTCTCTGTCTTTCTTACGACAAAACATGCCAAAACAAATGTCAGGCACATCATAAACATTTCCAGCAACTTTGCTGTTATGGTTATCACATACCATGATATAATAATACCAATTTGACCTCTTCGACCAGCCTGGCGAATGTCAATCAAATATATCTTCTCCTACACTTTTAATTGGGGCCCCGAGTGGCCAAGTGGTCTAAAGCGCTCTCCGTTACGGATCACTGCCATCTCACCTCTGTCTGCGTGGGTTATAGTCTCGGATTCGGCTAATGTGGTTAAGTGAGAAAGCTTGCCATTAGCTTCTCGTGGGTCGGTGGTTCTTTCCGGGGTTTTCCCGTGTTCTTCTTCCACAATTAATAATGACCGCCATGTATAGCCTATCATGTGCTGAAAATTGCGTTAAACCCTACAACAACAACAACAACAACAACTTATCTTCATACACAACCACTTACACACCTCAACCCACCTACCAGCATATATGTGCATACATACTTTTATCCCACGTCAATATATGCATGCGTGCATTAGTGCAATAAATTAATGGATACATTAGTGACGCAAACTACTTAATACATATAATAATAATAATAATAATAATAATAATAATATATTATTGTATTTCAGCAATGTATTACCTGAACCAGATTACACTCCTACCAAATAGTATTGTTAGCTTAAATGAGGGCTGGGAAATCTAAATGTCATAAGGCGGAGATAATTAGAGGAGTAGGAAAAGAATAATCGCAGTCACTCCTTTTTCTCGCTATAATATGTAGTTTAAAACTGTTATAAAAGTGACGTAGGAGATATGGATTATTTGTTACATGTATGAGATATGGATTATTTGTTACATGTATGAGATTTGGGTTATTTGTTACATGTAAGACTTTCACTGGCGTATACTTTAAAGGCGAAATAAAAAAATTAATAAAAAGGGAATAAAATGAAGACAAAGGTTTTAGCCTTCTCTAGTTAATTGCCTGCTAAAATTTATTTACAGGATTTAATATTGGAGATAAATTGATATTGTGGTGAACCCTATTCATTTAGTTGAATTATGGAGGGGAAGAATGTATTATATGAAATATTATATGACGTTAAATTCACAAGACTTTCAAGTTTTACAAAATTCCAGAGTTCTCTAAAATCGAACAAATTCCTCTTGAGTATTACATATTGTTTAATGTCTATTTTTGCTATTACATTTGAAGAAGAGTGCTATTTATGTACGATAGATTGATGAAAAGGGTTTTGCAAATTACACTTTGCACGCATTTACTTCCACATCATTGAACGTGCAGATGCTTACTCGTGGATCATCAAGTCGATTGCAAATATAAGTCATCTATCGTGTAAATGAATGCTATGATTGATTCGTTAAATATCATCCACCCACCCCAATATTTTTTACTACTTTTAGCATGGACTTTCAGTGTCATATAAGATATTACTAACATTTGTTTTACTTGCTTCAGATTTGCACGTTTTCAATTTGTATTAAGAACTGAAACAGTGTATAAAACATAGACACTTTAAAACACAGCAAGAGATTCGCAGCGGTGTACAGCGGTATTGTTATCTCCGGTGTTACGTATCATGATAATTTACCTCTGTACCGGTACTTCAGTAGTTCTCACCAGTAAGAAATGTATTGAAATCCCAAACTATTCTTTTCACGAATTTATTGATGTTAAAATTGTGTTTTCATTTTTCAAGACAAAATAGTTCCAAAATTATTTTATATACAAAAGAGTAGAATTTGTCATAAAAAATTATATTATTACATTAACCTTTTACTTTTTCGCGCAATAACTTTAATTTCACACATTCTGCCGTTTGCAAACTTTTCAGATGGCTAGCACTTTGAATGTGGAAGAAGCTTTTTGATGATGTGGTCAAACAATCAACGTCAACGTCACCATAACTGAAAGAAGAAAAAATCGGTTTTAAAGCAAAAGCATTAGTATTACGTTACAAACCTAAACGCAACATTGCGGATGGCTTCCACTACGTGTACCGAAGAAGCCTATCGAATTTGGGATCAAACGGAATAGGATTTCTCACACATGCGACTTAGAAATATGTTTTGCTGTCTCAGTCTTGTTATATCATACCTGTCGTTGCAGTCATGGTGTCCACGCGCTAGGAACTTCTTTTAAAAGCAAAACCCATGCTGCCTTCTGCTGTGCCTGACGTAAAAATTCCAACATCAACAATTGACATATAACAAAACGAAATACATTTGTAAAGCAACTTAAGGTCTCTCCAACTTTGATAACGCCATACAAAACAATTTCACACACACACCTACGCAAGCCATCTCATTACCCTTATTAAAATATTCGTCTTAATGCGTAGTACATGTACAAAACAAAAGCACGTGGCTCGAAACGCTGATTGCGCAATACTTCCAACACATAAATATTATAACTTTGTTCTTGATTTTCTTCCTTTCTAAGAGCGGTATATATAGCTACATTCTACTTAGATAATTATTCAGATTTGCATACAAGTACAAAACTTGATGACCTTTATATAGAGTAAGAAGCAATAATAGTATCTGATGAAGACCGTGTTTTGAATCTGCTAACTAAATTGCAAGGATGAAGGGTTATCTTAATTTAGTTGTAAAACTTGGGTGAGAAAAATAAGCTATGTAGGTGTTTGTACCAGGACAAGGAAATCCCAGTCGCGGGACTACATTATGCCTCGTAGGGCGACAAATAATATGAACCCGTGAGTTTAATTTCCTTGTCTCGGTTTAAACCCCAACATAGATTCTATTCATTTCAGTATCACCGAAAAAAAGACAATGATTTCGGCACAATAACTCTCGAGAACGTGACAAAATAAATTGCGGATGACTCGTACCTTGAGTAATGGAAGATTTTTTATTTTTTAATTTTAGAACGAACGGTCAAGAAAAATATTTGTTGCATAATAACTTTAATTTTAGACAAGGTAAACAAAAGTTCTTAGGATTGTTTTAATTCTGTTTCATACTGCAACGTATATGCGCATCATTATAAACAAAATCGACGATGCAATTTAGGCTGTTCTATTAACCCTTATTATGTTTCATTTTTGATGCAATGTAGCGTCTACGTCGCATTTATGAAAGACCCCAAAACAGGGATGAAAGAGTTCATTGTATACTGACCGCGTTAAGCTCGGCCCAATCGCAGTTGCTTGTAGCATAAATTACAATGTATCTATCAATCGTATTTGTAGTACATATATTAGTTATAAGTAACTTGTAAGCAACGATACAAGCTCCTGTAATCCCAAGCTGACTAACTGTATAGAGTGTACGCATTGCCTAAGAAGAGCAAGACGATCAGTTTCATTGTATAGAAGAATCGATTCGACAAATAAAAAGCAAAACACCAGGTTGCCTTTTAACAAACCTGAAAGGAGGCTCTAGTGTTCTCTAAAGAGGGTCAGGCAACAGTCTCTGCCATGTTTTAATTATACTGATGTATGTAGAGTTAGATGAAGAGTAAAAATACATTTTGATCTTCTTTGCTTGAACTTGCCCGACTCAAATTTGATCTTGTGCAAGTGCATAAGGTATTCTTCCCTTAGTTTGATTGCAATGCGTGCCAAACTAGTGACGTAGATAAGAAATGGATTATTGAAAGGCTTATTGAAAATGAAAATAAATATGATTTTACATTTACTTATACCACAAACACAGAACTATGTGAGTATAAAAAAAACAAATAGAAAACGATAAGCAATTTTAAACCTGTATTTCTTTTAATTTAGTGCAACTGAGGTTTTATTATGCATTGTCAGTACTTTGCAGTGATTTGTAATGATCATATTTGGTACCAATATTTGAGATAGATTTTTACAAATAAGCACAATATTTGAATTACAAAAAGTATTCTAAAATTAAAATCTTATCATCATTTATTTTGATTTGAGGTATATTAGCATGTTTTGATTCCTGTAATGTTTACGATCATTTTAAAGAGTTTGTCAAAATAGGAACAGGACATGGAGTCATGAAGAATACAATAATATCAAAACATATATATATTCATTGTAATATTTCATTGTGTTTAACAGGTAACCATCTCAAATCAATGTAGACCCTAACCTGCCTTTACATCAAGGTTAGCTCATTTGCTAAACTGCAACATTCTGTTGAACGGAATAGTCCATACTTGGGCAAAATGACCATAAATTTTACCAGCTGGCCATGTATAGTACACAACAAATACAGCATATATCCATATGGTTTTAATGCAAAGACGTTTGTGGGCTTCAAACATAGAATTAATAATTACATGTTCAGGTTTCTGGGAGTGAATTTGTACCACACATGCAGTCTTCTCAGGTCTTTCAAAACCAATCCAGAATAATGAGTTTAAATGTCGCTTGACAAGTTCAATTCGATATTTACATCATTGCAATATGTAGTATAATGCTACTGTGAAAACAATCCCTGCCTATTTGGCAAAGCTCTAGGCGCAATTGTTTGCACATGTAGTCATAAGCGCCGTCTACGTCGTGCCTCCCTCTGTTGACGGTATAGGAGACTTAAGATGAATGAAATTATTTTCTTGGAACTGGTGTGGTGCTTTAAATGGCAAACCTTTTTTCCTGAACTGGTATGAATGTCCCTATGATGTCTGCATTGATGTCGCATCACTACAAGTATTAATTGACAGTTTTGTATAGTGGTCTTTAAATTAGAAAGCCTCTTGAAATTCCCTCTCGTATTTCAAAATCTAGTTGGCTTCATCACTTACAAGATAAGTAGTGTCATACTGTTGTGTTATTGTCTCCATCATGTTAGCATGATATAAAATGTCTTCAGGATGACCATAAAAATAATAGATAGGCAATGTCCGCCTTTTGAGACGCAAAGCTTGGGTCTTCAGCTTTTGGACCTGTTGTACAACAGAGTTAAATGGCACAAGTATAATGATAATGCAGATAGTGACAAGTACATATTCTGCGTAATAGGACTGTATTTCAAATACGAGTGACTTACCATATGATGCTGGAAGTATTCCGATTGTCATGTTGTTCGTACGATCTGAGAAAAGTCATCTGTTCAGGTTTAGAAACATAGTTTTTGTACAGCATACTCTCTTCTGCATGGCTAGAGCCTAGGTTGCTCTGTGCAATTTTGTAACATTTTTCTGACTGTCTGAAATAACAAAATATTAAACATATTTTTGAATCGTATGCTGCTGATAAATATTCAACACTAATTATTATATACGAAAAAAAAAAACGACAAACAATTTATGACTTAATTGATAAATGTCATGTAGCTGATTTTCCAGTATCACAGCTAACAATTCAATGCTGCAATAATGTATAATGTTGCCACAACGTGATTTGGTGAACTTGCTGTAATGTTGCTACAACGTTGTTGTTTAGCGTCATAAAGAAACTTTGACACAACATTATGGCAACATTAAAAACCTATTAAGCAGTGAAAACTGAAAACTGCCTCTGTTTCTAAAACCCTTATGCCCCACTGCTGGCAAGAAAGTCAAAAGCTTCATTTAAACATTGCAAATATCTCAACATTACCATAAATCTAGAAGGAGTAGGAGATAGCAGGATTTTGGAGAAGACTGCCATTGTCACCATAATGGATGTAGGATCTACACCATTTTCATTTGGGATAAACCAAACATCATCAGTCATTTGACCATAATAGATGAGCAGCGATAATATACGAGGGCGCGTGAGTGCACAAATCAAGCAACATTATACAAGCGTATTTGGAAGGCAGCGATGCGTGATAACTCCCGTAAATTAATTCAAAGTCGGGCATTTAAAATTTCACTGCACCGTTTAGAATTTTTATTTAACTGTTAAGCTAAACCGAATAAGATTTTAAAATGATTAAATATTAAAGGTGCTTAATAATTACAGACAAATTGTTATGATACAAAGAAAACAAATCAACATTTAGTTTACATTCACTTAATTTTTTTATTATTCTGCTACTTTTCTGGATTTTATTCAGATTAAAAATCAGAATCGGCAAAGTCCGTCTGTTTCATCTTCTGCTCAGGTTCCTGCAAATTGATAAATAATTTTAATGCCTGAGTCACATATCTCAACACTGCTTACATATTGAAAGTCAGGTCACATATCATCTCAACAATGCTTACATATTGAAAGTCAACTAGTATAATACAACCTTCTTCACGGTACTTGTGTTTCATTTAATAACGTCAAGCAGGATAACACTTTTGCACATACTTGTCAATTCACGCAAGTGGATGGTGAAATCGATTCGGGTAACAGTAGTTTATTCATGTTATCACTTAGCAAGTAGACTGTATAGTTGATATCAGGTGTTCTTCATATGTTATCACTTAGCAAGTAGACTGTATAGTTGATATCAGGTGTTATTCATATGTTATCACTTAGCAAGTAGACTGTATAGTTGATATCAGGTGTTATTCATATGTTAGTTACAAACCTCCTGTACATAATTATCACTGAAAAAATGCAGTATTGAATTGTTTACCACCAATATCATGATACTATTAAAATAAAAATATCAAACGTATTCGGTTCATCCATGTCTGTAATTATCAAATTAAATTACCTTTCATTGTGCATTTCCTAATTTACATCATTGCATATCATCATGTTTGCATCTGTCTAAACAAAAGTTTTCTTAAAAATTTGGATTTTAATTTATTTCAATTTATTATACTTGAGTTTTTAAAATATAATTTTGGTCAAGAATAATAAATTTTACGTTCTAGAGCTTAGCGCATGCAATATTTAAAAATCGTTAACTGGACGCATTTTATGACGTCAATACATCAAATATAGTTCCCGTGGTGTAAGTGGTTAGATCATCCGCCTCGGATGCGGGACATCACGGGTTCGAACCCGAGCCGAGTCATACCAAAGACATATTAAAAAATGGTGCTCAACATTAAAACGTTAGTGTTAGGACTTGTCTGCCTGGTGTCGGGATAATGTGACTGGGTGGGACATTATGCTACGTTTATGTGGCATGATGCCCCAGTGCTATACATCACTGTAAACTGACACAATGCAGACATTGTAGCGATGTAACTGAATTTATTTTAAAGCAACGTAAAAGGCCAAATCACACACACAAACACATATACACACGCACATACATCGTCATTAGTTTTCTTTAAAACCATGCCACCCTCAATACCTGTCAGATTGAGGTCAGAAAATTAGGTTAACTTTTTATGTCATTTTACGCATAGATTGTATGTGAGGCGCGAGTCCACGCTTACTTTGTTTGGAAATGGCACCTGATCGTGGATCGGTGTTTACATGTGCGTAAATGATTTCACAGGCATGATACAACAAGCAGTTAAAGAGAATCTCTTTTATCACAATACTAACGTTACTTTTGTAACAAAAATTGCGAATTATAGAATAATTAATTAATTAATTAATTAAAGGTCTTACCTTGACGGTTCAAAATAGCAGATAATCAATCGCCTCAGTCACGAATGTTATTCTGCCGGTACAGGAACAGCTGGAAACTTCGGTTCGTAGAATCGTAAAAAATTAAGAAGGAGGTGATTGTGCTTCTTGTCAGTAATCATGAAAAGCTGATTAATTAAATATTTTCCGACAAAAATTGCAACCTTAATTAGGTTATTTCTTTTGAAAATAAAAATGAAATAAAACTACGAAAAAGTGAGTGTTCACCCTGGCAGTTTAAAGTTAAACACAACACTAATACAACGTTGTAAAATGTTACATATTATCTTTGTGAAAAATGACGGTTTTTGTTGTACATGCTGTTATGATGAATGTATAAAGTGCCATTTGTAGATTCATTTTATATAATTTTATCAGAGGACTATTAACATTATGATAATGTGCAAAGTTGTAGCGACGTTGACGGAACGTTATTTCCCCACATAAACAATCACTACCTCTTAGCAACCTTCTGACAACGTTATTTGTTAGCTCGGATATTAGAGTCAAAACTCTGTCATCTGAAAGTTTAGTAATTCCATTTTTTTTAAAAATTCTCCAAAGCTAAGATTTAGTTCTTCGTTTTCTTCAGATGAGTAGTACAAGTTCAAATGTCGCCAATTAGTTTAAATGTTTTCAAAAGATCTATATTTAGCACACAAGATATTTAAAAAATATTACGCTTATTTATTAAACAAAGAAATTATTGATACAAACAAGCAACTGCTATTACACTGGTGAATTCCGAAAGGTTGCTTTAAAAACAAAAATTTTATTTTTGGATGAACATTTTTGCTTTACACTGAATTGGTAAAATCACTCTTTATTTAAAATTGTGCAAGTCTTAGTTATGACAGCTTTCACACTCCCACAAGATGAATAAATTGTGTAATCATGCAGGATGTCAGATCTCACACTTCCAAAGATGAAGATATTGGGTAACTATGTAGGATGTCGGATCTCACACTTCCAAAGATGAAGATATTGTGTAATCATGCAGGATGTCGGATCTCACACTTACCAAGATGATAAGACTTTGTAATCATGCTTGAAATCAGATGTCCCACTCCCGAAGAAGAAGAGATTGTGTAATCACGCAGAATGTCGTATTTACCACTCCCACAAGACGAATAGAGTGGGTAATCATGCAGAATGTCAGCTGATAAAGAAGATATAAAAAAGATTATGTTGAATAAACTTCAAAAATAAAAAATAGGGCTTTAACCTAACAATCTTCAATGAATTTAACATTTTTTTAAAAAGAATTATTATCTATTAAAGAATATGATACTAGTATTAGTTTCACAAATTTCAGAATAGTGTTGTAAACGGAAAACACACATTGCTTGCATGGTTGATATCCATTCGTTCTTTAGAAATGATCACAAACTTTCTACAGATGAATATGTAAAGCCACGAGTATGTAGGTTGTTGATATTGATATAGAGAATAAAACACAATAGACATAGATAACCTAACCTATTAAACAAAACAGTTGACCTTACGATTCGGTGCTGCAACATATATGAAAACCTTGAAAGTAATGATATTAATAACATACTTTATATCTCTGCACAGTGACTTGACTATTAGCGTAAAATGCTTTATATCTCAGCACACTGACTTGACTATTAGTGTAAAATGCTTTATATCTCAGCAAACTGACGTGATTATTAGCGTAAAATGCTTTATATCTCATCACACTGACTTGACTATTAGCTTAAAATGCTTCATATCTCAGCAAACAGACTTGACTTTTAGCGTAAAATGCTTTACATGCACACTGACTTGATTATTAGCGTAAAATGCCTTATATCTCTGCACACTGACTTGACTATTAGCGTAAAATGCCTTATATCTCTGCACACTGACTTGACTATCAGAGTAAAATGCTTTATATCTCTGCATACTGACTTGACTATTAGCGTAAAATGCTTAATATCTCAGCAAACGGACTTGACTTTTAGCGTAAAATGCTTTACATGCACACTGACTTGACTATTAGCGTAAAATGCCTTATATGTCTGCACACTGACTTGACTATTACCGTAAAATGCTATACATCTCAGCACACTGGCTTGACTATTAGCGTAAAATGCGATATATCTCTGCACTCTGACTTGATTATTAGCGTAAAATGCTTTAAATCTCTTTACAATGACTTGACAATTAGAGTAAAATGCTTTACATCTCTGCACACTGACTTGACTATTAGCGTAAAATGCTTTATATCTCAGCACACTGACATGACTATTAGCGTAAAATGCTTTGTATCTCAGCACACTGACTTTACTATTAGCGTAAAAAGCTTCATATCTCTGCACACTGACTTGACTATCGGAGTAAAATGCTTTACATCTCAGCACACTGACTTGACTATTAGCATAAAATGTTTTATATCTCTGCACACTGACTTGACTATTAGCATAAAATGCTTTCCATCTCCGCATACTGACTTGAATATTAACGTAAAATGCTTTATATCTCAGCACACTGACTTGACTATTAGCGTAAAATGCTTTATATCTCAGCACACTGACTTGATTCTTAGCGTAAAATACTTTAAATCTCAGCACACTGACTTGACCTTTAGCGTAAAATGCTTTGCATGCACAATGACTTGACTATTAGCGTAAAATGCCTTATATCTCTGCACACTGACATGAGTATTAGCGTAAAATGCTTTACATCTCTGCACACTGACTTGACTATTAGCGTAAAAAGCTTTATATCCCTGCACACTGACTTGACTATTAGCGCAAAATGCTATACATCTCAGCACACTGACTTGACTATTAACGTAAAATGCTTTATATCTCAGCACACTGACTTGACTAGTAGCTTAAAATGCGATATATCTCAGCACTCTGACTTGATTATTAGCGTAAAATGCTTTATATATCTTTACACTGACTTGACTATTAGCGTAAAATGCTTTGCATATCTGCACACTGACTTGACTATTAGCGTAAAATGCTTTATATCTCAGCACACTGACTTGACTATTAGAGTAAAATGCTTTATATCCCTGCACAGTGACTTGACCATTAGCGTAAAATGCTTTATATCTCTGCACACTGACTTCACTATTAGCGTAAAATGCTTTCCATCTCTGCACACTGACTTGAATAGTAGCGTAAAATGCTATATATCTCTGCACACTGACTTGACTATTAGCGTAAAATGCTTTATATCTCTGCACACTGACTTGACTATTAGAGTAAAATGCTTTATATCTCTGCACAGTGACTTGACCTTTAGCGTAAAATGCTTTTTATCTCTGCACACTGACTTGACTATTAGCGTAAAATGCTTTACGTCTCTGCACAATGACTTGACTATTAGCTTAAAACGCTTTATGTCTCA
This sequence comes from Sinohyriopsis cumingii, assembly GCA_028554795.2. Lineage (NCBI taxonomy): Eukaryota > Metazoa > Mollusca > Bivalvia > Unionida > Unionidae > Sinohyriopsis > Sinohyriopsis cumingii. The sequence goes on along the minus strand of CM068834.1, from coordinate 67,741,037 downwards.
GCACACTGACTTTGTATCTCTGCACATTGACTTGACTATTATCGTAAAACGCTTTATATCTCAGAACACTGACATGACTATTAGCGTAAAATGTGATATATCTCTGCACTCTGACTTGGCTATTAGCGTAAACTACTTTATATCTCTTTACACTGACTTGACTATTAGCGTCAAATGCTTTACATCTCTGCACACTAACTTGACTATTAGAGTAAAATGGTTTACATCTCAGCACACTGACTTGACTATTAGCGTAAAATGCTTTATATCTCAGAACACTGACATGACTATTAGCGTAAAATGTGATATATCTCTGCACTCTGACTTGGTTATTAGCGTAAACTACTTTATATCTCTTTACACTGACTTGACTATTAGCGTATAATGCTTTACATCTCTGCACACTGACTTGACTATTAGAGTAAAATGCTCTACATCTCAGCACACTGACTTGACTATTAGCGTAAAATGCTTTATATCTCTGCACACTGACTTGACTATTAGCGTAAAATGCTATACATCTCAGCACACTGACTTGACTATTAGCATAAAATGCTTTACATCTCTGCACACTGACTTGACTATTAGCGTAAAATGTTATACATCTCAGCACACTGACTTTATTAGCGTAAAATGCTTTACATCTCTGCACACTGACCTGACTATTAGCATAAAATGCTATACATCTCAGCACACTGACTTGACTATTAGCGTAAAATGCTTTATATCTCTGCACACTGACTTGACTTAGCGTAAATGCTTTATATCTGCATAGTATTCATGACAAAAATACACAGTCAAGCAAATGAAACATGTCTCTTCTAAACTGGTTTTATACTAAAGACTTGCTTTAGAAAGTATTTCATCCTAATTGCATGAGGCCAATTCAAGCAGTCTTTTTAAAGTTTTAATCATATATGTCAAATCATGTTTAAAGGTATATACAGTTTAGCAGACAAAGCATGTTTATAAGTATGCAGTTTAAAAAATCTGTAACTATAATCAGCGGAAAAACAATTACTATCCTTGCAGATTCAAGAAGGCGAAGGTTGTCCCCAACCTTTCTATCGAATTTAAATTTAATATAACATTTTCCTTATACCCATTAGACTAGTAAAAATGTTTTTAGTCTGTAGGGAAATCTACTAGCTATTACAGTATTGTAATTTCAAACCATGAAAATGGCTACATAAATCCATTTTCAGAATCTTGGATCTACGTCTTACACTGATCTAAACAGCTTTAATTAAAAATAAAACATTATTCTGTTGCCTGGTATTTTAATTAACATGATATTATTCTATATGTTTTGGCATTTTAATTAAAATAACATTATTCTATAGTTTAATATTTTAATTAAAATATCATTATTTCTGTAGTTTGGTACTTTAGTTCAATTAACATATTTCTATAGTATTGTTGTTTTAAATTTTTTCAGGAAGCCCCAAAAACATTTATCTATAGTTAAGGTATTTTAATTTAAAATAGCATTATTCTATAGTTTTTGGTACTTTATTTTCAATTACACTATTTTATTGTGTATGCATTTTTCAATAATATTTTATCTATAGTTTAGGTATTTTAATTTAAAATAACATTGTTCTATAGTTTTTAGTATTTTTTATATTACTTAAATAAGGTCAATTTCTTGAAACTTGAATCTCGATGACATGCCTTTCGGTGAAAAATGCAAATGGAATTTCCTTTTTCTCAAAATTTGTTGCTTTCATCACTGTTTTCCTTTTCTCTACTAAGTGGTCATAAGTATCCGTAAATAGGATGGAAATTCATTGCTGATATTTGTTTTAAAAATATACCCAGTCCACTGAGCGTTTTCGGAGAGCCGTAACAGATTATGAAATGTTGGAAGTTAACAGCGCACATAACCTATTATTTTCATTGCGAGGCTTCCTTTCTTCTGTACAGTAGGGCGTAGGTGCGCGAGACAAGCATGGTAGTTTTTCAGCTGACACTATCGTTTTGGCATTTTGATTGCAAATCCCATAGCAGCGATTGCCTCGTTTTGGAATTGCGAGATTTTGCGAGATAACCCAAGAGCATTTTTTTCGGGCAGTGTGAAACGCGTCCATTATTGCATTTAAGAGTCATGACACAAGCATCCTATTTACAAAGATGTGTTATAAGAAACATTATTATAAAGAGTTCGATCCTTCTGATTTTCATATTTTTCTTTGCCGGGTGTGTCTTTATTATTTTAACCTTAAGTCGAGTGCTTTAATTTTCAGAGACCTTACAAATACAATCAATAGAAGATACAGGCCGTGTTCTTAAAGTTCTTTAGGCAATGGATCAAAGTGATAAATATTGCATTTTCGTGATCGCGGCTGGCATGACAATGTTTAAAATTATCAGTTGGCATGTTCACAAACAATAATTCGATTGTTTTCACACTAACGGTAACCAAGTTTAACTGTTGGGGACTTTAATCCGAAATGTTTTAATTCTGTTTTGAAAATTAACGGCATTCGAGGAGGACGCTCTAATCACTAGGCCACCAGAGTGGTCCTGGCGGAATGTAAACATCTGTTTAACTCCATCTACAACGAATCCTTTTCAAAGTTTACAATTTTACTCATCGTCAGAAGACATTGAACACTGTAGGTAGGTAGGTAGGTAGGTAGGTAGGTATGACTTTTTAAAAGACCGCTCCTTAGACTCCAGCATAAAAATTGTATTTCCAACCATACTTGCATTCATATGATATCCAGCATGTCTTTTGTCTGATAACCTGCTCATTTGTTCTTCGTATAGCCACAAAACACCCCCAATATTTGCCATATCGGGTGATACGTCAATGCAAAGAGTTACACTCTCTTACCCAACAGGATGTCAGGTAGAGTGTAGTATTTGTTATAGCATGATATTGCATTTCTTCGTCTAAGATCTAGCTAATACAAACGTATGTTTAAGTTCACCTGAAACGAATCCTTTACAAAGTTTACAATTTTACTCATCGCCAGAAGAAATTGAACATAGCATGTGTGTATGTAAGTAGGTAGGTACTACGTACGTACGTAGGTATGCAAAAATATAGACGTATGATGTTATTATGAAGACGGCCAACATCAGTGTCAATGACTGGGAAAGCAGTGCTAACGACCGTTCCACCTGGCGTCTAGCTGTCATACAGGGGGTTCAAAAAGCCGAGGAAAACAGGAACATAAAGCAAGCTTAAAAGAGATCCATAAATAAAGTGTTGGGGTAATATATTCAGATTAGTGTTAAAATAAAGTGTTGGGGTAATATATTCAGATTAGTGTTAAAATAAAGTGTTGGGGTAATATATTCAGATTAGTGTTAAAATAAAGTGTTGGGGTAATATATTCAGATTAGTGTTAAAATAAAGTGTTGGGATAATATATTCAGATTAGTGTTTTAAAATATGTTATAGTAATATTTTCAGATTAGTGTTAAAATAAAGTGTTGGGATAATATATTCAGATTAGTGTTTTAAAATATGTTATAGTAATATATTCAGATTAGTGTTAAAATAAAGTGTTGGGATAATATTTTCAGATTAGTGTTAAAATAAAGTGTTGGAGTAATATTTTCAGATTAGTGTTAAGATAAAGTGTTGGGGTAATATATTCAGATTAGTGTTTAAAAAATGTTATAGTAATATATTCAGATTAGTGTTAAAATAAAGTGTTGGGTTAATATTTTCAGATTAGTGTTAAGATAAAGTGTTGGGATAATATTTTCAGATTAGTGTTAAAATAAAGTGTTGGGATAATATTTTCAGATTAGTGTTAAAATAAAGTGTTGGGGTAATATATTCAGATTAGTGTTTAAAAAATGTTATAGTAATATATTCAGATTAGTGTTAAAATAAAGTGTTGGGTTAATATTTTCAGATTAGTGTTAAGATAAAGTGTTGGGATAATATTTTCAGATTAGTGTTAAGATAAAGTGTTGGGGTAATATATTCAGATTAGTGTTTAAAAAATGTTATAGTAATATATTCAGATTAGTGTTAAAATAAAGTGTTGGGGTAATATATTCAGATTAGTGTTAAAATAAAGTGTTGGGATAATATTTTCAGATTAGTGTTAAGATAAAGTGTTGGGGTAATATATTCAGATTAGTGTTTAAAAAATGTTATAGTAATATATTCAGATTAGTGTTAAAATAAAGTGTTGGGTTAATATTTTCAGATTAGTGTTAAGATAAAGTGTTGGGATAATATTTTCAGATTAGTGTTAAGATAAAGTGTTGGGGTAATATATTCAGATTAGTGTTTAAAAAATGTTATAGTAATATATTCAGATTAGTGTTAAAATAAAGTGTTGGGGTAATATATTCAGATTAGTGTTAAAATAAAGTGTTGGGATAATATATTCAGATTAGTGTTTTAAAATATGTTATAGTAATATATTCAGATTAGTGTTTTAAAATATGTTATAGTAATATATTCAGATTAGTGTTAAGATAAAGTGTTGGGGTAATATTTTCAGATTAGTGTTAAAATAAAGTGTCGGGATAATATTTTCAGAACCATATTCTTTATTGACTCTTATGTACTTTATGTAAACATGTATAAAATGTTGGAACATAAATTGACGTAAATTGATATTAAATGTCTTGTAGGGGGTGGGATTCAATGGGATAGGATGCTCTATTTTTCAAAGGCTAACTACAAATAATTGGCTAAATGTCAAATCATTTTCTAAGTTGTGCAATTCATTCTTTCTATACTTTGTATCACAGATGAATACTTATATTAATATCTGTCAACAGAATAATACGAACGAGAAACCAAGGAAAATTTATGTTGGTCCTAAAACACATTTTGATAAAAAAAAAGGAAACATACCCTAACTTTATATTACTACAATAGAATATAACTGATTTGAATCAAATAATTTGCTACATCCATCTGTACAAGTGTATGTAAATTATCTGCTTCCGAAATTATGTGACTATCCAATATATTAACAACCACCAACACCACTCAGAGTAATACAATACATGTGCATGATGGCAATTACCCGGAAAGAGTGTAAAATACGTTAAAATCAAACATTTACTACCGGTCTAAAACGTTTACTTAAAGTGATTTATTTGAGTCAAAACTGATGAGCCATAAAATTCTAAATACTGAGTATGTATTAATATATTAGTCATAGCTCACAATAATTATTTAAACATTAAGGCCTTGAAGCTACAAGATCAAAATTTAAATTGGTTTGATCTCTTCAAACTAATACATTTATACGTTACAAAGTAGTTTATTTTCTTTCTCAACACAAATAAAATAAAATTACTCGCTGATTACCCAAAATTACAAGATGTAGATGAATGTCCTGTTGGATTGCTGATACGCAACACGACAGTTAGTTAAATTTAAAGTACTCTCTGGATACATGTAAACTTTTAAATCTCAGGAAAAAAAGAAGTATTTAAGCATCCATGCTTCGAACCAGTTCAGTTGTTTACACAAATATCAATAAATCGCTGTAACAAGTTAAACGTGCCAAATGAGAATATATGCGGAGTTAAAGAATGATTAAATTAAGAATCTAGATCAATGCTGAACGCTCAAGCTAGACAAAATTCAATACAGAACTGTCTTTTGATAGACATCTGTATGTCCAGTACAAGCATACATTACTGACTTTTAATCATATCAAACATACGTCGATGGATACAAATACCTCAGCTGTATTAGTCTTTTATTTTTCTATCAATGGACTCATGGAGGAAAACAGAAGCGCAGCAGATAACACGTACGACTTTTTCATATATATATATATATATATATATATATATATATATATATATATATATATATATATATATATATCTTCACATAAAGACAGCATGAAAGATCAAGTTTGATAAGGTTAACCATTTTACAAAACATTCAGGGAGCTATTAGATGATAAAAAATGGACTACTCTCAGCCTACTTGGACAAAACGTTTCTTTGGTTGACAGACTAGAAAGTGAAATTATTTCACCAAAATAAAAGCACAAAACGGACTGACATTTTAGCAAATTGTTTTAAGATATACATTAGCCAGATTGTTCAAATATACAAAAGGGAACCAATGAAATATTAAAATCCAACAAGTGACGCTAGATGAGTTTGCAGTTTAGAAACCATAAGATGTGAAAAGACATGATACAGGGAACATGTTTTGCGAGCAAGACTTATCCGTGTTACAAACACAATGACGCATACAAAGATAAATAGGTTTTGAAGACTAAAATAATGAAGGAAATATGTATGTACCCATTAATAGAAGGGCATATGATGAGCAGCTGGGGACCAGCAGATCATATTATCCCATTAACCAAAGTGCAATATAAGGTGAGGAGTATCAAGCAGCAAGAAATTGTTAAAATTTTGAAGATCAAAAGTTTCTGGGAAAAAAGAAGTTAGAATAAATTAATAATGCAAATTAATCAATGATCACGAGACCAGAAGGGAAAAATAATTTCTAAAACATGGCAGTTTGCAATAAGGTAGTTCAGATTCAAACGTAATACTGTAATTTCCAGTAAATATAATAAACAACATCAAAGATTAAATTAAAAGAGGCAGCATTTGAGAAAATGAAGTTGTGAAAAACTTTGTATCTAAAACGTTGCAATTTCAACGTCATAGGTGGTCTGCGAGATTTTGAACAAGATAAAAGCAATAAAAAGTTTGTATTCGCTGATGCATTAACCAAGATATGTAAGCCTCTCTCAAATTTCATTAGAAAAAGGTATGGCAGAGAGCTACACAACTATTCATTTAGCTATGAAATTTTGGCGATAAAACTTATACCATGAATAATTTTCGCCTCACATTTTAAACGTTCGATTGCAAAGAATGCATGTAAACAAATCAGTTTATTTTGGGAATAGTTTAGTACCATGTAGTAAACATTACTATACGTTTTACATTGCGTGGATATACAGATTTTGAAGATTGTATTTTCACAGACATTCTGCTATAATCAACTTAAATAAATGAAACAATTAATGTGCCAGCGGTTGTAAAATTGCTAAAATGCGACAGATCAATGAAGAAATGTAAGATAGATGTACAGTTTATAGGAGATGCAGGAAATTTTACTTAAAATGAAGTGAAACATTTTGACATTCAAAGATAGAGAATTATTAGTGCTTGCAGACAATATATAAAATGGATCGATAAAATAGTACAAGAGAAGCCAATTAAATTCTAATTTTGTGATTCTGGATAGCCAGTTTAACGGCAGATAAGACTTTATCAATCAGGAACTGACTTAAGATTTTAAAACTCATACATTTCCTTATGTTTGTAGCAGAAAAAATATAGTATTTTACCTTGTCCAGGAACTGATTCGGCACGTTATCCTTTTCCATGAATCCATAGAGCACCATACTCTAGTCCCAAAACTCATTCGGCACGTTATCCATATGTTGACATCCGTACAGCTTTCATCACTTGTCGCAATAAAACAAATTATACTTGTATCGCGAAGTCCATGCATCACAGTATCTCTATCCCTGACCTCATACAACAAAATGTTCCTGTCTCACAGCCCATATCATACTTTGCCTACGGCCCTGAGCCCATGTAATGCCTAACTGTTATTTAGGAATCCATATTGCACCTTACCCTTGTCTTGGCACCATATAGTACCTAACCTTTGTCCCTGAACTAATACAATATTCTGCCTTTCGTCCATGAACCCATGCAGTACCTTACCCTCATACAGTAGTTACACCGATCCCAGAACCAACATTCCGCATAACCCTTGTCAAGGCACGCATACAGTACCTTACACTCGTCTAAGAAGCCATACACAACTTGACCTACCCATGAACCAACTTAACGCTTGTGCCAGTACCCATACATTGCCTTAGCCTTGTCCAAGAATCTATTCATAACCTTACCCTTGTATACGAATTCATAACGTATCTTACCCATGTCCAGGAACCCATAGAATACCTCATTCTTGTTTGGGGAACTCATACAATACCTTTGCCTTGTTCTATAATCCATACAGATCCTTTCCCTTGTCCCTGAATCCATACAACACCTTTTTCTTGTCGCTGAATCCATACAGTACCTTTCCTTTGTCAGCTAACCAATTTAATAGTTTGCCCTTATCCATGACCCTATTCAGTGCCTTACCCTTGACGCTAAACCCATTAAGTATCTTACCCTTATCCAGTAACCCATTCAGTACCTTTCATTTGACACTGAACGCATACATTACTTTGCCCCTATCCCTGAACCCATATAGCACCTTAACCTTGTCCTGGAACAACCCATATACCACCTTACCCTTAACCCTGAACCCATACAGTACCTTGCTCTTGTAACTGAACTAATACATTATCCTACTCTTGTCCCTGTACCCATAAAGCACCATGCACCTGTCCGTTAACCCATACAGTACCTTTCCCATTCCCTGAACCCTTAGCGTAATTTACACTTGTCGATGAACCCATTCAGTACCCTACCCTATTCTGATACCCATCCCGTACTTTACACTCGTCTCCAAAGTCATATAGTCCTTTGTACAATCTCTGAATACACAAAGTACTTTACCCGTGTCCCCAAACCCATCTAGTAATTCGCCCTATAAATGAACCCATACAGTACCTTAATATAATTTAGGGACCCTTACAGTATCATTGTCCCGACCTATGTCATTTCCTTGTCCCATGACTTATACAGTACCCTACCTATGTCCCTACCTTGTTCCATGACATATACAGTACCCTACCTATGTCCCTTAACTCGTCTAATCCATTATATTGGATAATCCAAGTTAGCATAGCAAATAAAAGTAACGAGATAAGCGTTTGGTACACTTAAACAAGTTTCGTTTATTTACATGCCACCGACTATTATTGAAAATTACACTCTCAAAAGTTGAAAGTGATGAGTCGGTGAAAAGGTGCAGCTCACTGCATGTCATAAACGTTTGGCAGAATTAATTAAATTGGACAGTGGATGATTACTAGCTGTGGAATTTCCTACTGGCAATATATTGACATGAATGTATCAGGTAATGTACCGGACTTGGCCAGATGAGCATACAATAAACACGTTTATTTTTAGATTCTAAATTTCTGTCTGAATGTAAGATACTTCTTCCTGAAAACAATGTGTTCAAGTTGAAAAACAGCACCGACTTCATACAATATAACTCGATCTGCAACACTGTCCATATTTCATCGCCCAATCAATATTTATATCATTCTTTAGCTCATTAGATGATTTCCTGAAGGAAAGTAACACGCTGGAACTTTTTCTCGCGGCTGAGCTTAACCAGTCATTTGGATGATCAAAGGGCTAGCTTAGATTCTTATTTAGACATATCTAAGTCATCAGAAAAAGACATCACAAATGAAGTTACTAGATATATTCCTGCTTTTGAGGATAGATATCAGCGTGTCCTATTCATAGATCATATAAGACAGAGTATTCAACTGACACAAGAATTGTGTTAAAAAAGAGTTTAATATTTTTCTCTAAATTTGGAAAAACATTTTGTCGCAACTGAAATATGTGCATAAAAAATTTAGACATGTATTATGTTGTTTACAACACATATGTCACTGGTCAGATCCACCAATAAATTTTTTTTGGACGAAGGTCATGTGCAACGTACCGATGTGCATGCCATATAAGCATGGAGACAAACCAAACAAACAAAACAAATTATTTGTACATAGCACTCCTTATAATGGAAAGCAGGAGAGAAGGGTGTGGAGATGAAAGAACATATCTTCAAAGGTAGCATGTACTCTTTCTTATAACATGAAGTCCACCTACACTGAGAGGCACCAGGTTGCCAAGTAGTCTAAAACGCTAGCCTTTACCGATCGCTGCCATCTCATCCCTGTCCACATGGGTTCGAATCTCGGTCTCACCCAATGTGGTTATGCTAGAAAGTTTGCCAGTAGTTTCCCGTGGGGCAGTGGATTTTACCTGAGTTTATGGTGCCATGAAACTTTTGTTTTACATATATTTTTCTAACATTTCATTAATTCAGCAATAATGATTGATTATCACTATTATTTAACATCATTAGGAAAGTAATCTTTATCGATATCCTCCTTTTACATCGATTCACAATTGCCAATAGAATGGTTTAAAGAAGTCTTAATTACCATTATAAATGGAATGGGTACGCTAATGGGGACAAAGAAAAATATGTAATTCGTATAATTTATTCTGAAATAATTTCTTTGCTCATCATTTCAATTTTGCTTTAGTGATTTGTTACATATTGACGCTATCTTTAATAATCTTATTTTGGTTTTACCGTGTAAGGAGTGATCTAAAAAGTGATGACATGATGTTTATGAAATTCTTTAAGTAATTTTTCGTTTTGTCATGCGTGAGAGTAGAATGTTACTCAGTGTAACTGTTCTCCTTGCATAACTGAAGGAGCCATCTGTGCAAGCTCTCAGAGGCAAGGTTTCCATTGATATCTTCTTTGGGAATTCAAGAATGTTCATTTTATTGTTAATTTACTAGACATTTTATGGCAGAAGAGACGCCTGAACATATAGTGATCTTGACTTTTATCTAGTAGCTGTGCATCGAGAAAGGGCGTTTTGAGCTTTGTGACACCATCAACATATTACATTGAGCCTCATTCAACAGTAACGTAGAATAAATAACGTAGTTTTATGCGGGATGTCGACGAATAAACCTATTGCTAATTACACATTTTGAAATGCATCGATAAATACGGCCATAAATCATTACGTTGTGCCATCATTCAGTCTCTAAATGATGGGTAGGACGCCGGAGAGAACACGATCGATCCCGCTCTTTTCCTGCCCATATATTGTCTTAACATGGCACTCTACGAAACGGAAGTTCATTTACATTCAATATGCGTTGTTTTCACGTGAAACATAATCATCAGTACATTATTATTTTATTTTATGTTGGTTTGAAGTTTTATATATGTTGTACTTTATATTAAGGTCTTCTTTAATGACGAATGTTTAAAGTTTGGATTAACGCACGGGATGACCTTTCGCTTTTTCGTCTAAGTTTGCTTGAATGCTACTATTTGTTTGTATTTCAAATTAGCGAATGGAACGACCCACCGCAATGCCTTGTAAAGTTTACATGCTGGACACTTTCTTATAATTTCGATTAAACCGTATCATTTTCTTGTCTACGTTTACTTGAAGGACACCTGCTTATGGTCTAGATCGATAGAGGATGACTCATTGTACTGGTTTGTGTAAACTTACTTGAAGGGCACCTGCTTAATGTCTAGATTGACAGGCAATGACCCATTGTATTCTCTTTGTCTAACTTTACTTGATGAACGCAGTTTAGAGTTTATTGCATAGAGATATTTATAAAAGTAAGTTCATCTTTTCATCATGCCTTTCACCTACATCCCTTACAATCAAACTGCAAATTAATTTAAAATTTAAGATCTACTGATTATTTACTTAGCTTGTTTAAGATCAATAGCTTTGAATCAAAATAATTCTAACATGAGCATCAAGTCAGAAAGGTTGTGTCACAGCAAATGACCTTTTTCATGATTAAAATGCATGAGATCAAGAAAAGGTATTGAGATCTGTTAATTTTTTTTAGTAATAGTACAATTCATATAAATGTGTAACATTCTCACCGTATTCCTTTAGTAATTGTAAAAATGTAATGCACGCATCATCGTTGTTTTGAAACTAAGGCAACCCTGTGTTTGTGTCAGCCAAAAAGAAAACTTAGGATGCGTCCTTCCGTTCTTCGGCTCTTTAATTTTTAAGAATGAGACCGAAATCAGACCCAAACATTATATGTCTACCATCATGGGCATTGCAAAATAAGCCAAAGCCTGCTTTTAATTCTCTTGTGTCATGCAGGAGAGAGACTTGCAAAGCTAAAATATAAATCTGAGTTGACTGTTTGCGTTTTGAATGCCAATCAATGATGAAAAAGAAAAACATTCAGGGGACGCCAACGATGTGTAGCTAAAATTGAGCGATATTATATATTACAGAGATTCAACTGAAACTTGTCGTAAGTTATATCATCTTAGTCATGCATTGTCGTCATAAATCAATAGTCTTAAATGGCCGTTTATTCAGTTTTCTGGAGCATATAAAAGCACAAAAGGACGAGTTTTCACACAATGACAGTTTGTTCCAAAGTCGGTCACTTGTGTTTGCGTAAAGCGATAAATATATCATAATAGTTGTTACAATCTCATTATTACAAGCCGGTGAAATGCTTTACACTTTCATCTTTTTTCAGTGCAAGGCTTTATAATAATGAACATAAATGGTTCTGGATCTACAGTTTCATTCTACTGCTATTAAACTGATCAGCTTCGCGTTCGTTTCTACGGGGATCTACCTCAAATTTACATTGTTTATCTATAACATAGTCCTCAAGACGACCATACGTTTCTGCGGGGTTCTACCTCAAATTTGCATTGTTTATCTATAATGTACAGTCCTCAAATTTACATTGTTTATCTATAATGTACAATCCTCAGGAAGACCAGACAAATATACCTTTACATTGTTTGTTTATGATGTACAGTCCTCAGGAAGACCAGACGAATATACCTCGGACTGAAATATTTATGAATGTCATACATGAAAAGTTGTCACTTAAAATATACACTAGTGCCGTGTCGTTATGTAGCAGCATTTAAACAAATCGCCTCAATTAGTAGCATACCATGATCTGGTGAAGTTAACAATCTTTAAACCGTACGTCGAATATAAATGGTTTTAACCGTGTTGAAAATGCCATTATATTATATTGCGATATAGTAGTACAATAACAAAAGGCCTGTTGCTTTACTTTCAGTATCTCCAGCTGCCCCAAATAAAGTCATAACACGAACATTGGTGACCAGTTTGGTAGTAATTTGCTGTCACAACAGTTCCTGTCCTGTTCTGATTGATTTATAGTGAATGTATTCGCCATCTGAAACTCACGTCTTAATAAGACCTTGCCGTAAGTTGTAAGCATCATCTATGTTATTATTCATTAATATATGTGCAAAAGGAGAATCAAATTCAAGTCGTTTACAATCATAATAAGACAAAGATATTTAAAGATTGCGAAAGAGAAAATGCGGATGACACTGAAAATGGTAAACAAAGAATAAATGCAGGGAAGAGATCAAACTCCTATGTCAAAAAACGGTAAATGATTTGATATTTTCTTTCTATCTTTCTTTCTTTCTTTCTTTCTTTCTTTAGTTAGTTAGTTAGTTAGTTATTCCTGTTAAACGCGTTAATACGGACACTATTACATCGCAGAATACAGCTATTTGACAAAGGGAGATTATATTAGAAATAAATTCTTTAATGTAGACAATATATTTCGTCTTTTTTACACCTCATGTACAGGTGTTAAAGAATATCGTTACTTTAGGCAATGTTATTGAAGTTGTGTTTACAATGAACATTAATTTTAAAATATGTGAAAAATAGTTATTTAATAATTGTCAAGATATGGAAATCTAAACGCTGCCTGATGTTTGGCGGTAGCATATTAGACATTATTAAATACATTATAATGATTATTAATGATAAACTTCTTAAAACATGTGTATGAAACATGTCTTCTACTAAAACAATTAAAAGTTACAAAGGAATAGATTGATAATTATTTGGTTTTAGTATGTTTCCTACATTTCGTTTAATTAATATCGCAGTTCAGTAGCCTCAAGTTGGATAGGTTTAAAAATGAATTTATTTGACTTTCAACCGCTTCGATCGTGTAATAAGTTATTTTGACTATAGATAGGAACACATCTAACATGATATGTTCTACTTCTGTCATTGAAATTGAAACTAATTTTGATATTTGGACTTATCTGCTCAGTCTCGTTGGTTGGTCCGTAATATGACCATGTTACTGGGTTGAAGATCGAATTATACATTGAGGCTAAGACTTTAAACTAGTGTCACGTGACTTGAGTGACGACTGGCTAACATTTAAAGTGCACAATACTCATCTGAGGGATATTAGTCCTGTAACCAGAGCATGAAATTCTTCTAGAACTCAATGAGGTTAAACGCAATTGCGAAACTGAAGTGACTGGAGTAACATCTAGTCTAATATGACGTAAGCAACCAATCTGTCATAACTATAACATGTAATACGCCTCTGTGATCTTGAACCAGGACAATGGAGATCTGATTTTAATCAGATTATAAATAAAGCAAAAGAAAAGAGCGAAAAACAACAAGTTTTTGTAACAATCAACAAAGAAAATAATTTATTTCACTATAATGCAAACTGAAAATATAAAAAGAATTTACGGTTTTACGAATTCTATTCCAAATAATCATAGAATTTCTAATACAAATCTAAATAAGTCCTGAATAAACTTTAGTGGTATATACAAATAACTCCAACGCTGGATCTGTTGGTTTGCCTGTGATGGTTTGTGTAATAATGACGTGTCTACAATCCTTTGCTGAATCACAATAACACAATCCAGGAAAATATATGTGTTTGGATTTCATTATAAATCAAAGTCTCTATTTCCGACTAATACTGTTCACAGGGACCGTCACCTGTACACATTCATTACAGATTCGTCTCTCATGTGATAGAAATAACAAAAACAGATTTGATTTTCCAAAAATTTGAAATAAAAATGAAAAGATAAAATGTAACAAATCACATAAATAGACTGGATTCTTAAATGATGGTGTAAAAAATAGACCTAATAAAATGGTATTATAGCATGCAATGAATATCGTACATTCCACCGATCATCTTTAAGTGACAGTAATAGACCTATGGGAAATTATTCCACATATAAAATATTACTATTTAATAGTATTCAATGTTTTTTTCTTCTTAAAACAATTGAACTAAGTAATAATTAGATGTTTACACCAACGTGTATCCTTTTAAACGCTGAACCTGTTAAAACTACTAGATATATGAATCTCTGTGAAGCAGTCTTAAAATGCCTTTACTTTCTTTAAATTTTATTTTGTTTCATTTTCTAAAATATTTCTAGTGATTGTAGAAGGTTTTGCAAACGTTATAAAGCTTGAAGTATTTGAAAAGCAGCTGATAAATAAATTGAGAAAATTATTTGCATCTGACATGAAATTAGTAAATAATTTATGTTTTAAAGTTGTAATGACTTTACTTAGCCAAAATGAGGTTAATACAAGAGACTTAGGCAACAGCGGGTTACTAAAAGAGTTCAAGCTTTCAGTTTCTCATTCATGCGATAGAGTAATCTACCTGATTTTCTAACTCTAAGTTTGGACTTGCCGAAAAACTCCAACCTTTCTCCAGAGCGACCGCAATGCCGGCTATAAAAACCCCAACAGAAATGTGTAATATCAAATCAAACTGCCGTCTTCAATCTTTGTCAAGTACCCCCAATCCGTTCAAGTTGAATCAAACATAATAAAGCGATTGCAAATGAAAACTCCTGCACTTACGAATTACATTAGTTCATTAATTTGTCTACACGCTATTCCACAAGAAGATTTCCATGTAGCGTGTCATTACATTAGTAATAACAATACTTGCCAAATATAAATTTTCAAGGTCTGAATTAAGAATTTCCTCACCCACTACACACTTTATTAGAACTGTACCCTGTATTGTACTGACCATTGTCGCTCCGTTGCCTACCATAAAACGTTTACCAAATTAGAACTGACGAACATTGTTACTTTCATATAACATCCATCGATTAAGTGTAATACTACTGTAATAATATCAAACTTTTGTTTTAATTTTACTATGACTCTATGATTTTAAACAAAGTAGCAGAAACGAGCGAAAACCATCTTTTTTAAAAAAAAAATCAATAATTGACTTCCCTAAAACACATTATGAAAAGGTAAAACAAATAATTTACGGTATTGCAAATGAAATCATAAATAACCGTAGAATTCAAGTCCTAATGCTTAAAGATCGGGATAAATTTTAGTAGTATTTCAAAATAAATCCAATGCAGGAAGTGTTGATCAAACCTGTGATGGCCTGAATAATAATGAGGTGTCAGCCGTCTTTTGTTGAATCACATCAATATCCAAGTATATATTCTTGTTTGAATTTCACTATAAATCCAGGTCTCTAGTTCCAATAGAATTAGTTTGGATAAGCGCTTTGTGTTTCATTGTAAATAATTTTGAATAAATAAAGTCCAACCCAAATGAAATACTAGACACAACATTAAGAATGATTTTGCTTCAGCAGAAATACATATTTTTGCAATAAAGACGATTTTATACTCTTCTGCCTGACTTAGGTCCGAATTTGCATTCTTGTTTAAAATGAACTATTACCTAATGATAGATTGCATTGTAGAAGATTATAAATGTTAACAGAATGAAAGTTTAGTTGTAATTAGACTGTCTGTTACTAAAATTGTAATAAATGATAAACATAATGTTCTTGACTCAGACCAATGTAATTATACTAATATTTATCATTTAATCAGAAAAAGTAAAACAGTATTTTTTGCGAAACTGTCACTGATTTGATACAAGGTAGGCTACAAAAGCACATATCATGAAATAAAAACATTCTAATTAAATCAATGCAAATCAAATGTACATAACAATTTTCTCAGGCGTAGAATTTGGATACGTAAGGTCTTCAGGTCACCCCATTGCCCTTATTAACCAAATTGTATTAATCCGCGGTATTTGCAAAACAATCGTCGCTGCTCCATATGCCCATTGTGCAATACTTGCAACACATACCAGATTTTTCTTGACATTATTTCTTTTCTATGACAGGCATATATAGATAGATTCTGCTTAGATAATTATTCACATTTGCATAAAAGGGTACAAGACCTGGTGTATGTTACATCAAGTGAAAGGCAATAATAGTAGTGGATTAAATCTGCCAAATACGTTGCAAAAATGTAGGATTATTTTCGTTTAATTGGAAAAATTGGATGTTAAAAATAATTTAGGTCGATGTTTGTATTAAGACAAAAATTTTCTGTCTCAGATTTACATCGAGGTTCTGCCTGGTGGAAAGACATATAATGTAACCCTTGTGACTGGGTTTTCCTTGTCTCGGTGCAAACCCAAGCATATATTCTATTAGGTATGCTCAGAAGTTTGCGATTGTTGCTTTTCAAAATAACGACCATAGCCCATACTTTTACGCCCTACTCGATTTCAATTCAACACCAAAAACTCAGAATAATTAACGTTATTTTTATCGGCATTATTGCTTTTCATTAAAATCATGGTATAATTTTATCTCATATCTAAATAGAGATACATATATTACTAACGCACTCATTTAAAAATCAAATACAGTTTTCAAATAAATGATACAGGAACAAATATTTGTGTAATGATCACGACAGTCCTTTATTATATGAAACTATTAACTGTCAATTGGCAGCATATGTTGTATGATAGGAAGATCTGACCACTCCGGTGTCCGAAATGGTTCGAAGGTCTGCCTCGGATCCGGGAAGTCGCGTGTTTAAATCCCGGCCGAATCATACAAACGACTTATAAAAATGGCAGTAGCAGCTGACAAATTGTTAAAACTACTTTAAAAATCCAAATCACACACACTGATACAAGGCTCAAATATAGTGAATTGCAAACTCGTCAACTAAATAACCAACCTGTCATTATACAAGCAAGTGAGAGAAATATTTCCATACAATACAAAAGTGTTTGTGTAAAATTAAGTTGATTTGCAAAAGTAGCCAGATTTATTGACGAGCAATTTTGCAAGAATGATAATAATGGATATAAATATATTTTAGCCGGGATGAACATTTCTTCTAAATATGCATGGAGTGTGAAAGTGATGTCGAAAACATGAAATGGTATACACAATGCGTTTAAAAGAATCTTTAAGGAGCGAAAATCAGAAAAGATACACTTTGATGAAAGTAAGGAATGTTACAAAAACATGTGTAAGAAATAGTTGTAAAAGGAGAACGTTGTATAGATTTAACGTACTAAGACAAGACAACGCTGTGGAAATGTTATTTAGAAAACTGTATACCAAGATGTGCAAATACTTTACAGAAAGGAACGGGAATAGAGGATTTATTGATGCAGTGCATAAGCCCCTTAATAAAGATCGCATTTGTTTTTAGAATAAATAACACCTGGAACACCAAATTATAGTATAGGTGAGATAATTATGATCGCGAATAGACTGTAAAGTTATTTTGGGCGACACACCTATATACATATGGATAGACTCAAAGAAGAGAAAACTGAGTTGGGGAGTGCATTGTACATAGAACACTGACTCTCAACAAGATACGAAACTATCTGTACAATGCTAATGAAAAGATTTCTTATAGAAAAAAGCAACAAATGTGCTTGTGGAAAGGATTGTCCCTTATAATTTACTAAAAAGTTGGGATTTACGGAAAATAGTATGCTTTAAAACTAGATTGAAGATTTAAAAAAAAACTGGTGATTCCAAGAATGAATCAAAACAGTATTCCTAGAGAATAATTAATTAATTCAGTCTTTTTTATGAAACTATTCGGTTGGGACAATACGTGGATGCTTGCAAGTATTGCAACATATATTTATCACGAACATATTTTTGAATAGCACCAATGACTGCATATTTGTTTGAAGACATTACAGATAATGGACAGTAAGCAGATAATGAAGGTTATGATTAAAAATAAATTGCTTCATTATTTAGCCAGTTTATTTCTGTAGCAATTCTGGTCCGTTCTTTTTTACAATCCCAACTATTCGATCACCAGTTTTCTTATAACACACTCATTTGAAAACAAGAAAGCAAAATCTTTGTTTCTGAAACCCTTTTTTGATAGACTTATAGCCTTGTATCATTACCCGAACGTATATTGTGTAATATCTACCACTAAATCTTGGCTGGTATGAGACTATGTGCTTTCTTATTTGCATCATCTAGACTTGTATCATTCATTGTGCTCCAGGAATATAGTAAGAGAGCGATGGAAAATATTGATATGTACGTATAACAATTTGCATAACTTATTGTTATCATATAACACACTTGTGTACTCTCAAAAGCCATTTTCTGCGGTCTTGATATATGTGAATGCTATAAAAATGAAGATGCTGTCAATGTATCAATCAGATTAGGTATTTATCTGATCATGTGCAAACTTTGTCTCTTCTCAATTTGCAACACCACATATAAACATGTTATGGGGTCCTTTCAGACGCTTCATCTTAATATAAGTTTAAATTTCGGTATGAATATTGCAGACTGTGTCTAGTTGTAGTAAACCAGAAACCAGAATTACATTTGTTCTTGGCATCGATTTAATGAAGAAATTCCTCCCAACTTAATTTTTTGTTATTTAACTTAAAACAATTCTTCATATGGAATAGTCTTCTTGATGTGTCAAAAATATACACGGAACACGCCCTGTACAAGAAATTGAATGTTCATGATTTGACCATCGTATCTGACTTTTACAAAATGAGGAAATAACCGAATTTGAAAAAAAATTGTTTCATACTGCAGGTAGATATTTATAGTTTTGTATCCCTGTTAACAATCTGCCAGCATTTGCGAAACGTTTGCAAATGTAATGATAAATCTGAGATTCTGAACTGAAATAAGTAAATAAAATTACCGGCTACTGATAATAACGTTCGCAAATTATAATTAATATTATCTTGCTCTATTTTGTTTTGTTTTTACATAAGCTGGTAGTTGTAAGTATTTGCATGTCCCAACAATGTTGTTGTCATTCAACTTGAAATAATTTTCACCACTATGAGAAATATGTAATGCATACCAAACGATAAGAGTAACGACCTGGACACATGACATTATGGCCCAACTAAATATTGCAATTTGATAGTATTGGCAGTAAGGGTAATACAATTACTCATTGGGTATTTAAGTACCCTTGGTGCTACTCTTCCTCGTGAGTTATGTATATGTTGAATCACAGTTATTTAATAGCTGCAAACTCTAGAGAATTTTAAAACAAAAACCTTGTAACCATCACTAACACCCATTAGAATTCCGTGACGTAAACTACTACTTATCCACCATGGATTTATTATGAAAATAACAATAACACGTGCCAGGCCCAAGGTTAAAGTATCCGTGCACATCATTATATATTGCCATCTCACACCGAGCGTCCTACATCGAGATGCATTTCTTATTCATTCACCATTAGACGAGGTAAAAAAAAAGAAGACAGCAATAAAACTACTCTAGGTAACACAGTACGAAGCAACGAAACTAATTACACATAATCGTTCTAATGCTTCACCAAGATATGTTCCTGCCTTATTACGTGATAGAGTCACATTTGTGCCAAACAGTGACTTATAGTGGATAGAGCACAATGTAGCATCATACAGTTTATCGTTAATCATGGAAAAGCGCCAGTGGAAACGAAAACGATGAATGAAAAAGTTTAAGAAACGCATGATGCATATTGCTATCTCATGTACATGTGGCACAATGGGTTTCGCGAGAACGAATTATCACTTGGAGTTTACACAGTAAATAAAAGACTGACAAAAACGTTACTTTTTTAATGAAGTCAGTTATAGTAAGATACAAAGCAAACTGACAACGCCTTATTAATAGTCGACATGCAGATCTGGATCATGGATATGGAGCAGTTCCTGGATTACTGATATGGAGCAGTTCCTGGATTACTGATATGGAGCAGTTCCTGGATTATTGACATGGAAACTTTAAATCTTTGTAATTGCAAGCATTGTCTGAGCAAAATAATAACTGTATCACTTAAGGTCGCGTTGCTAACTCGTGACATCTTTTCTCAAAAGGAACTATGTTTATCAGTTCACTGTAAAGAACTGTGTACTACTTGATATTGCATTTTGTAATAATGTATTTGTACTCTTCTGTTGAAAAGAAATGTTGAACAGTGCTAGTTTTACAGCTCATTCCTATTTCTGATTGGATGAACTTTAGATCTGTCTGTAAAAATATTTACTAAATGAAATGTTAGGAAATCTAAAAAACTAATACAATTTTATTTAATGCAACAGTGATCAAAACAGTTTCAACAAAGCACGTTGATGTTCGTATTACATGGTTCTAGACCAAAGTTTAGACACTGTTAGGATTCAATCCTTCCAACATGTATACTCCTCACTTGCTGCGTAAGACAAGGAAGGAATATTTGATAACGATCTAATTCTGAACCTAATATATCAGGTTAGTCCCCTTGAGATTACTGTTCGTGGGACCAACAAGCCTATTGGCAACGTTTTTGCGTTCTATTATTGAGGTCGATTGGATGTTCTTATATTTTCTAAATAACATAGGCATGCCTCAAAAGGAGGAAGTTCTCCAGGTAAAGCAAATGTAAAATGTCTTGCTTAAAACCTCCAATATCCCATTAACAACTTGGGTTGTTGCTTTCAGTGGTGAAAGAAAAGCATCGCTTTTGAAGTAACAAATTTAACTTTTCCCCTTAGATCTTCTAGTGAATAGCATCGAGGCCAAATATGGAAATATAGCGACTTTCAATGCAAAACATGAAAAACTAATTTCGTTGAGATTTTGAACAAACAATCCAAGTTTACAAAGTATGCAATCTTTAAACCTAATTCTTTTTCAATTCGTGTGAACTCGGTGATGATTTATACAACATCTGTAAAGTACATTTACTTTCATTCTATGATTATTAGTTTACATCAACGATAGCTTTACTGCATTTAATAAAACGTGAAATTAGTTTACCATTCACCCATATTTACATGGCAACTTGGTCTTTTTCGTTTTTTATTTTCTGATTTATCAAAGTCAAACTCTTAATATGCTACATGTCACATAAGACTCCAAACACCGAAGCGTCGAGCATACAAAAATCCTTAGATGCTTCTTTTTGTGACAGTTTTTATTATATTCAGCTGATGCGAATCATACGAAAAAGTCTGAATAGTGTTGAGGTCAGATTTATTTCTGCGGCAACCGACAACCAAACCACTAATTAGAGTTTTCAATCGAGCAGGCGTTTTTGGTTTTCTAATTCACATAAATGAGTTCATACTGACTAATAGTTCAGTATATGCCGTAGAAATATAAGAAGCTTGGATGTAAGAGAGCTTTGCATAATATAATCGTTGGATTATCCAAGTGATTTACTAACAAGCCTGACAGGCAGTTTGGCAGTTTTTTTAAATATAAGGACAGATAGAGCGCATACAATGATTTCAATATGCTTTTTTGAGCATCAAGCCAAACGGTCCATAGGTTGTTAGGATACTCATAAAAACGACTTTACATTTCTAAGGCAGATACATTATACAACAAATGCATTAGTGTGTACTGATAAGAATATATAACTCGTTTCTTAACTCTAATAACACTGGACAACAAATTTTTACAAAAGTCATGTTACTGAAATAAAATTAGTCAATTCTTATCAATTTTTATGTGCTGAACACGAATATGACAGTCAAATTGCAAAATTGGCTCTAGTTTTTTTGTAATCTGCAAGAAATTAATGTTTACATAACGAAATGCATTCCAATAGTAAAAGGTCAACTGTAATAGCCTACCTATAAAAAATCAAGTCATTGACTACATCTTAGATTTCTTCGCCTGTCTCTTGTACAGCTGTTCGGGAGCATCTCTGAGGAGTGTCCAGCAGTAGTCAGCCAGCATTGTAGTGGACCATTTTCCCTGGTATCTTTGTTCCATTGTTGCGATATCTTGATGAAAACGTTCGCCGTGTTCATCACTAACAATACCACAGTTGCTAGGAAAGAAATCCAAATGGGAATGAAGGAAGTGAATCTTTAGAGACATATTGCAGCCAAGTTTCTTATACTTCATCAACATGTCTTCTACTAGTTCCTTATAGTTTTCTGCCCTAACATTTCCGAGGAAGTTTGTAGAAACTAGGCGAAAAGCATTCCATGCTTGTTTCGCGTCACCTTCCAGCAAGTTGTTGAACCGGTCATCTTTGAAAAGCTCTCGAATCTGAGGACCCACAAAAACTCCCTCTTTAATCTTTGCTTCGCTGAGTCGAGGGAATTTTTCATGCAGGTATCGGAATGCTGGCAAAGTCCGGTCAATGGCTTTCACGAAGTTCTTCATCAAACCTAGTTTGATGTGAAGGGGTGGTAGCAAGATTTTCTGAGCCTCAACCAGAGCTGGGTGTTGGATATTCTTCTCTCCAATGGCTACATTCTGCCTGTGAGTCCATTCCTTCCTCATGTAGTGCATTTCCCTTGCTCGGCTATCCCACTCGCATAAGAAACACATGTATTTTGTATATCCTTGCTGCAGTCCCATTAAAAGGGCAACTACCTTCAAATCACCACAGAGGTGCCAGCTGTACTTGTTATACTCAATGGAATTCAGTAGCTGCCTTAAGTTATCGTATGTCTCTTTCATGTGGACAGCATACGCTACTGGAATAGATGGAAGAATGTTTCCATTGTGCAAAAGCACAGCCTTGAGACTCAGTTTCGAAGAGTCCACAAATAGTCTCCATTCTTGTGGGTCATGAGTGATTTTTAAAGCATTCATGAGGCCCTCAATATCGGAACAGAATATCAGATTACTTTCCTTTCTGAAGAAAGGCTCCAATTGCTGGTGGCGCTTTCGATATGCAGTAATTGTGACATCTTCTTCTAGAAGATTCCATTGTTGGAGTCTTGATCCTAGCAATTCTGCCTTGTTCTTTGATAAGTCCAAATCACGAATCAGGTCATTTAGTTCTTCCTGTGTTATTCTGTGTGGGGTTGATGATGCACCACAGTGAAAATCTGGATCACTGCATGCTGATGGACCAGGAGAAGAACAGGTCGACTCACCTTTGTCTTCGTCAGATGAATCAAGAGAATATTCTGCTGGAGGTTCTGGAATAGGAAGTCCCTCACCATGTGGAACTGGTCTCAATGCAGACGGAATGTTTGGGTAGACTATTCTCGACTTCTTTCGCTTCGTTATTCCGCCGGAAAGAGGAGGAACCAAGCAGAAGTAACAGTCATTTAGGTGGTTGCTTGGCTCTCTCCACACCATTGGGACTGCAAACGGCATTGATGACCTTTTGCAATTCAACCACTGTGAAAGCTGTGTTGTACATGTAGCACAGCATATATGCGGAGCCCAAGGCTTGTCTTGGTCACCAACCTTGCATCCGAAGTAAAGATGATATGCCTTCTTCACTTGAGAATTGATACTTTTCTTCTGGTTGGCAAATGTCACTTCCCCACAAATATAGCAAAAATTGTCCGCGGTATTAACACACTTTCGAGGCATTACTGTTCTTTATTGTACGTAAATGGATAAAATAATAAGTTTTATGTAACAGTAGCTTGAACTGTCTCGCACAACGTCTAAAATATTTTAAATGCTGAACCTATCTGATTGGGCTTTATATAGTACACTGCTTACGTCAGCTTCAGCAGCCGCCTGGCATTAGTATAATAGGCCTACACATGTATAGTACACTGCTGACGTCAACTTACTTCAGCAGCCGCATGGCATTAGTATTGCATTGCATCAGAAAATGATGCAATCAACTGTGGATGATGTGAGCATGATGGTATTATGCAATGTTACATCATTATTCCGGATGTTGCTGCAGTCCTACTGGAGAAATTTACACAGTGAAACATAGAAAATGAGGTATATGAATATCTTCAAAACGAGAGCCAATACAAATTTTTCACGGTTATATTCGTGTTCGGCACACCAAAATACTACAGATTAGGGCCTTTTCAAGTCAGTAATGATTTCACTGTTGACCAGTGTAATTAGCAAATAGTCCGTAACTTTGGTGAATAAATGTGCCATATCCTAATAAGATTTGGATGTTACAACCAATTAAATTAACCTAAAGACGTTACTTTGAAACTTAATTCACAAGCTACAGATTCTTTATTTAAGGTGTGTTCATAAAAACGTTCCATAATCATGCCTTTGCATTTAGTTATTGTCTGTAATAAAATCATTGTAATGAATGAGCTACAAAACCTACATCATAACCATGAGTATAACTGCATAATTATCGCAACACATTGATAATCATTTCAACTTGATATTGATTATAATATTGCATCATCATTTCAACTTGATATTGATTATAATACTGCATTCAAGCATTTTATGGATTATGATATTGCATAGTCATTTTGACTTTATATTGATTACGATATTATTCGTCATTACAACTTTATACTGATTACGATATTTCATCGACATTTAAACTTTATATTGATTACGATATTTCATAATCATTCAAACTTTATATTGATTAAGATATTTCATAGTCATTCAAACTTTATATTGATTACGATATTTCATCGTCTTTTAAACATGATATCGATTACGATATTTCATCATCGCTCAAATTTTATATTGATTACGAGATTTCATCAGCATTTAAATATTTTATTGATTACGAGATTTCATCATCATTTAAACTTTATATTAATTACGATATTTTATTATCACTTAAAGTTTATATTGATTACGATATTTCATCATCATTTAAACATACATACATACATACATACAAGAAGACGAATATAGAACTGAGACGATGCGATAAAAGGAGTTAGACTTTATATAAAAGAATCACATCATGCAGTCGTGAATATATTAGGAAAATTATTTGAAATTCGTTATTGTCTTGATGTCTCAAAAATCAAACTGCCTTACACCTCCAATTATCTTTTAATACAGGACAATGCACAGATAATCCTAAATATAAAATTTGTCCAAAAAGGAACCGTGAATATTTTAAGTACATCAATCATTAGTCTTTGTGTCTACCATCCATTATCACTTTAGTTAATAAAAGATAGCAAACGCTATAAGAATTCTAATTGAAATGTAAGTAAATTATGACATTCTCCTTTCTAGATATGATCTGACGATGCAAACACAATCGTAGTCTTTTGTACCGCCATTAAAAATGACATAGTTGCCAATATGAATATTGGGTCTAAGAATATAACCTGAGAGTACAAATCCATGGCACGACTAGCACTGATTGAACAAGGAGTGCGGACAGATTTTAACAAGACAACAAAATATATAAGCCAAAAACACATAATGCAAAATGGAGCATCTCCTAATAATACAAATTTAAAACATCGGTCTATTTGTGAAGCATTTATTTCATATTTGCAAACTCTTTAGATTGATAAATCAGTCTAGGTATGAACCGATTATTTCAAGATGAGTCGAGTTAGAATATAACCCTGGGCTTACCTCTTGAAGAAATCAAATATCGACGCTCTTCTGCACTTGGTAGAAATTTATTGCACACCAATTGTATAAGACATACGCTAGAGTCTAGAATTCAAATATCATGCGTTAAATCAGATTTTCGACTCCATCTTGTGGGTTTATAGGGTAAAGATGGAAAATCCTGTTAAACTGTGTCTTAGAATAAACATTATATGGTGCTCTAGTTTTCAAGATGAGAAATCCTATTTTATAAAATGTCCACAAGATTACCGTATGTTATGAAAAATCTTGTGTTAGAAAATATCATTAGATTTATGGATCCCTGATCGATATTTATATATTCCAAAAAATAAATTGTCTCCATTGTTAGAAGTGGGTAACCTCAAATGGGACCCTATGTCAGACAAATATTCCTTTAGTGGTTGTTTTGTTTTGCTGCCAAATATTACAAATTTGACAGCATACGCATAACCTTGGCTTACCCAAAAATTAATATATTGCTCTTGAGAACAGATTCATTTTGCAATATTGTCAAACGTAAGACAGAATATGACATGTTGAAGTAAGATTTCTTGTAACCCTTGAACAGAGAGATAGAGAGAAAGTATGAAAAACTTAAATAATTTTGCATATAACCAGCCTGCACTTTTGAATAATTCACAATAGTTGCTAAATAATATTATAGTTCAACGAGCTCTTTCTATTTCCAGTGAACACTTCAAACAAACGTTTTTCGTCTCAGGTAAATCTGCATACAAAAACACGTCTGCAGACTTTATGTTAAACAGGAACACAAGAAATAAGAATGACTCCAAATTAGGAATTAATCTGATTGCTCAGTTCTGTCCTTACGACTTTATGTCGCAATATACCCCACGTGACAGATCTTATTACCCAATCTAATATATCATAATGCCTATGCGTGTGAACCGAACTCAACCAAAGGAAATTGACTTAATTCTTCTAAGATATCACCTGAGTGACCTGTCCAAAGGGACAAGAGCGAAATCTCGTAAATATATTTACTAATAATTGTATTAGCAGCAGGGAAGTTTAACAGACCTTCCGTTCCAGACGAAATAAACCTTCCTACGAGAACTTTCTCCGTAGAAGCCTCGGAAAGCAGAAATAAAGCCTTCTACGGAGATTAATTTTCGTAAATCTCTTGCTGAGTGCAATAAATAACGCGTTAAGGACAGGAAAAAAAAATGAAATTTTCGGGGGGGTCTGGGATAAATTTTTGTGTTAATGGATTTGTTGCCTCGGGGGCTGCTTTTTCATGAATAAATTTGATCGAGACCGATACGATACCGACTGCGTGGATCATGAAGATTGATCGTGATAAACCCGTGCGGTGTTGACTGAGCGCGGCTGAAGAAATTTTTAAATTTATTTATATCCATGTCGCCGTTACACCAGGTCTGATGAATATTTCTCAGCGTGTGTGTGTCTACGCCGTTGAATACCGACAAAATATTACAATTGTCCCTAATCACCTTGGGGATCTGCGTATATCGCTGTGTCACGTAAATCACATCGGTGTTCTTGTGTCTGCCACGCGAGAATATCCTAGCCGGGTTGGTTTGCTTGTCCAGCATAACATCATCGAATACAACGAGATTATTAACATCACCGTCCAAATTTTCCACGGATGGAGCTTCATTGATGTCTGTGATAAATTCGATTGTACCTTCGTCGGTATTGTCGCTAAATTCCTTTAGCACCTGATAACATCGCTGATCATCAACGGACGGTGCAACCAAATACAATTTATCCCATTTCAGCCATCGCATAATCAAATTTAGCAACAATTGCGTCTTTCCAGAACCTGACGGGCCAATAATTATCATCCTAATCGAATTCGGTAATATCGCATTATGTTTCACCTGCTCGCGTCGCTTCGTGGCTGAAAAATCAATTACATTCATGTTACTAAAATATATGGATTTATATTGTGTTAAGTGTCGCACTCACACAGCCACGATAAATCCAACCGAAATCGTCACACGCAACAACAGGAACGCAATTGCAGGAGAATGTGAAATTTGTAAGACACGCAAGTTCAGATTTGTAAAAAAAAAACTAGAAGAACCGGAGGAGACATTGCCGCCTCCATGAAAAATCTACCTGGGCTGCCCTGGGCAAAATATCCCGGAGAGAAGCATCTACCAGGGTACAATTACTGCGGACCCGGAACAAGACTCGATATAAGACTCGACGATAATAACCAACCAAAACAAAATGAAGATCCAGTAAACGCCATCGATAGCGCTTGTTACTATCACGATCTTGCGTATCGCAGCGGGGATTTACAACAAAGGCATCTCGCTGATATCAGGCTAATTCACGCACTAAACGCGATTCCTGACAAAAGTTTCAAAGAAAAATTGGCAACTTGGTTGATAAAAGGCGCAATGAAAGGTAAATTAGTACTCGGCGCTGGTAAATAATATGGAACAAATATATTATTCTCCGCGAGGATTCTGGCGAGGAAAATCAGCAATTGCCAAACTCGCTAAAGCCGCTAAAGTAAAACAATCCACCGCTGAATCGTGGTTATCGAAACAAGCAATTTGGCAAATATATCTTCCTCCACCTAAGAAAATACCATATGCAAGTTTCACCGTCAGTGTCCCTAATGAGGTCCATCAGGCTGATCTTATGTTTCTTCCTTACGATACCGTTGAAGGCGTCACATACAAATACGTTTTAACGGTCGTTGATATCGCTAGCAGGTATAAAGAAGCCGAGCCGTTATCGAATAAAACAGCAACGGAGATCGCTAAGGCGTTTAGCGAAATTTATTCACGATCCCCGTTGACATGGCCAAATCTTCTTCAGGTTGATCCAGGTCGAGAATTTCTTGGCGCGGTTACTTCATTGATGAAAAAAAATAATGTGAAAATCCGTCGCGGTATTGTAGGTGTTCATCACAATCAAGCTATCGTCGAAAGATTCAACAAAACGCTCGCAGAACGATTATTTGGATACCAATACGCGCGTAAATTTATTCAAGATAATCGATCTCACGATTGGGTATCAAGATTGTCTCATGTAATCAACGCGCTGAATAATGAGACGACTCGAACAATAGCAATGAAACCCGCAATTGCAATCACAAAATCGAATATACCTTTGAAGCGAGATTCCACGATTCAGCCTGTACTAGGTAGTGTCACAGTCAGGTATTTGTATAAGGAAGGCGAGGCCGAGGGAGGCAGAAAAAGAGCAACCGACCCAACCTGGAGCGTTACAACACATAAAATATCTGCCGTAACAAGATCGTCAGGAAGACCAGCAATTTATATCCTAGATTCGTTAGCGCCTCAACGCGGATTTACCAAAGAAGAATTGCAAATAATACCAAAAGATACTCAACTACCGCCAGCTTCACTAAGATAATTTACTCGAATTCGTCCTAGCTGGGATAATTTTCTTACTCTCGACACGGCTAAATACACTAAATTTGACCAGGAAATTCTATCATCGACGATCCAAACTTGGCCATCTACGGTCAATCCCTGCGACGAGTGTATCGTTGTTGCGTATCCTAGTTTCCACGGTGATTTTTCTGCGTTTATCGCGTCATTGACAAGATTAATATCAACGAAGATAATATCGTTCAAGACTAAAATCTTTTCCTCTCCGCAGGGCAAAGTAACACTGATATTTTGTTTCCTAGTATCAGTGGGCCTATAACATAACGGCACCTGCAATGTTGGAAATTTCTCACAATGCAGCTTGAATAACATTTCCTGGATAATATCACGAATAATTTTTCTACTAGCAACGATTAGATGATCGGGACGCCACAAATTTAGAAAATCATCCATCGGAGTTTCGTCGATTATTCTTCTCATTACGTCACATTGAATCTTATTCGGTTGTAATCGAATTAATTTTTTGAATTCGGTCAGTAAAATATCAGTAGATCTATAATCAGCGTCGATTTCTTCATAATAGTCAACGAAGTTTCTGAGCCATTCGTGAGGCGATTCACCGTCAATAGGATCAGGCTGGCCGTGATCTCCGCACATTACCACGGCGGTATTTTTCCCTTCCAGCCAAGCTAATATCGATTTTAGTGTATCTAGATTCACCGTGCAAATTTCATCAAATATTATAATTTTGTTGATATATTTATTTCCCATGCGAGCCGAATCCCATGATCCACCGCTGTACTTGAAATAACTGTGATATGTGCAAGAACCAACTCCGCGCTGCTTTATTTCTCGCGCTAATCTGTGAGTCGGAGTCAACACAATCATGTCAGAATTTGCAAATAAATTTATTGCTCGCGTTGTTTTACCGCTACCGCCAGGTCCATTTAGGTAAACGAATTTACTGCGTGAAATTGGGTCAAATGCAGATGCGGCTTTGGAAAAATCTTCAAATTTATCTCGATGAAATTTATCACAATCTTCAACATCGGCATCTTCGCAATAATCTAGAATATCTTCGTTTTTTATCCTCCAGGTTCCCCATGAACTACCATCGGTGATTAAATTTTCCAGCCTGCATTGATATTTTTTATCGATATAAAACGAATCCGTCGCGACTCTTACAGCGATATCAGAAAATTTATTTATCATCGAGAGTAAATTTATACTTACATAAGCGAGCATCGACGACCGTAAATGCGTATATTGCGCTGATTCTCCGTCAAGGTAGCTAATCACGGTACCTAACTTCGCTCCGTCAATGATAATATTCTCTCTGTTGCAAAATATTCCTCGTGATACCGTATCGGCGATTATAAAATCCATCTCGGCGTCGTTGATAAATAATCTAGCGTGTCGATGTTTATGATCAACGGATCCACCTTGAGTAAATTTACCAATTATTTTTCTTCCTATATCTTTTGCGTTGTCACAGTCCGTCGGTAGCCACACATTAGTTTGTTTTCTGTAGGATATAATCGCTTCGCTCACTGTCAACGATACTAACATCGACGAATCTAGCATATATCTCAACAACACCGTAGGAACCCAACGGCGCTGAGAGAAATGCCTACCAAACCAAATATAGCAAATTTTATGCAAATTTTCAGCAAACTCGAATGACGTAACACAAGCGAATCCGGTTATGGCAAAATCAGGTAACGGTCCGTTAATCGCTACTCTTGTCATCTCGCTGGTGGGATGGCCGAATTTAGCAAAATAATCTGCACAATCGCCATATCCGAGGAAACTTCCAGGATAACACGCGCTCATGTCAACGGAGATCATATCTTCGAAATTGTATTTGGTATTCCACAATCCGCCATGGCCGTATTCGATACAGCTAAGTTGAATATCAGCGAGAAATTCGTTCCTCGTAGGTTTCCACGAATTTTTCTCTCTAGCAGCGTGAGCGGCCACAGACGGAATTGTAAAGCAATTCGTTAGTAGCTGATCGGGATTCGACGAATATTTCACCGCGAGATTTTTCATCGACTCGTGTAATATCTCATCCCGGTAAATATCGCCGCATGGCAAGATAAATTGATCGTATCTTTCCTCGCTCGAGAATAACCATATCGATATTGGATCAGATGCGCTTAATTTTTTGATAAATCTGAACATAGCATCGGAATTATCTTTCGCAGAAAATTCCGTAGAATTTTCCACGGGATAAAATTTAACCACACGATCCCGTGGAAATATCATTACCGATTGCGACCACGCATGTGAATTGTGATCGACAATCTCGATTGGTGCTCCTCGAGATCTATACGGCGACGAGTATAATATTTCTCCCGATAACGTTTTCACCGTGATAGGAAATTTAAGTTTTTTACTCAACGCAGCTACATCGTCCACAGATGCACCATCAGCGACAGTCTTCGCCCATGCGTTAATTTTATTCAGCCTCAACTGGGTCAAACCAGATCCACGTCGAGCTTTTTTCATATGTTCGATTACGCGCTCGGCCACGCAGTTTATCATTGGCGATTCTTTCATCGCAGGTAGATTTTTCACATCCGGATTATTATTTAGCCGATAAATTCCATAAACAACTGCACTAGATGGATATGCCCTAGCGTAATAGGGACCGTCGATCCCCAGTAACAATCCATGCTTAGAGTTTTTATCGAGAACAACATTTTTCTTACCGCCACGCACTGGATCTCGTTTATCACGAATAATCCAAGTATCATCGGGCGTTTGTGCGATAAATTTTATTCCAAAGATAAATCGTTCTTCTTTGTGTTCGGTTTTTATGTGCTCGATTATTTTCTTGGCTCGCTCCAGATTCATCGTGGCATCGACAGAATTCGTTTTCCAAGTCGACCAAGTGTGAATCGCTCCATCATCGAAGAATTCTTTCTTGGCTCGGTCAACCTCAGGTATAATGTATTCTGCCTCATCAAGATCAAATGCATCCATGATTATATTTTAGACAAATGTTTAAATTATAATAATGCATTGCAAATGGATACTAATCGGTTCAACAAATTTCTGTGATAAATCCTGCAGAGGCGATTATTGCGGCGCTCATATACACGCGATTCGGCGTGGTAGTAAAGGACCACAACGTTGCTTAGTTTGTCAAGTTGGCACGCGAGGAAAAACTCGATTGTGTTTAGCCTGCGGTGGAAAAAATTATCGAGAATTGCGTCGGTATTATGAAAAAAGATCCTCGTCGGTTATAACATGTGAAGAAGATTATATTAATCGATTCAAGGCAAATAACGATTTAAACAAATAGAATATTGTATATGGATCTGAAATCAGCAACGAAATGCGAGTTTAAATCTCATCCAACTATCGAGGGATACGAAGCGTCATCGGATGGTATCGTCAGAAATACCAGAACAAATAATCTTGTTGGTTTTGTTTGTAATTCGGGCTATCTCATGTTCACCATCAACAAAAACAAAAAACGAAGATGCACGAGTTATTCAAATCACAAATTTATATTCGAGTGTTTCCGCGGACCAGTAGAAATCGGTCTTGTTATTGACCACATCGATGGAAATAAACTTAACAACAAGATATCCAATCTCCGAGCGGTGATTCCGAGTGAAAATTCAAGATTTGGTAATACCGGTGGTGGACGGCGACCATCTAAGGCGGTTAAATCGGTAAATCGAGAAACAGGCGAGGAACTTGCATTTACATCGATAAACGCCGCTGCAAAATATTTTAGTATTAATCCAGCATCGGTGCAACGTGCGACAGAAAAAATAATCAACGCGACATTCTCATATCTATTTGGCGAATGGATCGAATTTTACTATATTCCGATAATATCTGATTAAAAATCTCAATATTTTCTAAAAATTAATTAAATATTACAAATTTGTATAATGAACGAGGATAATATAAACAACATCATCGAAGCCATCGAGGATCTGAAAAACAAAAACATAAATTTATCCTCAGATTTGGACACAGGTAAAATCCGGTCCGAATTTGAGACGATTGTTCAAGGGAAGCTCGAATACAGATACACGCTACCGTCAGAATACAAGTTTATAAAGAAAATCCAGATTGCCATGTACCAATCACTTGCGACTGTCAGCGATGATCAAATCGAGGATTTTGTTAAATTATCGACGCTGGTAGAAAAAGTTAGATCGAGATTATCCGACGAGTATGAGTCGAGAAAAATTACCAGCTCGCGTGTCAGGCAGCTAAAAAAGCTGGTCGATGAAAGCAGAATCAAGGAATCCTCGATTTCTGATTTTAGAGTCAAAGACTCTAGAGTCAAGGAATCCTCGATTTCTGATTCTAGAATTGGAATTGGAATCGAAGATTCTAAAGATTCTAAAGAATCTGAAGATTCTGAAGATTTCAGATATTATCAGAATTGGAATCGAAGATTTTGAAGATTCTGAAGATTTTATCATAAAAAAAACAAAAATTTCTGATTTTATTATTTTTTTTTATTATTTTACTGAAATTGTGCAATATTCTTAATTTTGACAGGTATTTACCCCAGCAGATTCACGAAATTATATAAATTGCACAATTTGACGGGTATTTACCCCAGCAGATTCACGAAATTATATAAATTACTCGATTTGACGGGTATTTACCCCATAAAAAACATAAAATTACGCAAATTTCTTAATTTTTCTGATTTTTATTAATTTTTTTTATTATTTACCGAAATAATTTATTTATTGAAATTGTGCAATTTTCTTAATTTTGACGGGTATTTACCCCATCAAAAACATAAAATTATATAAATTACTCAATTTGACGGGTATTTACCCCAACGGATTTACGAAATTATATAAATTACTCAATTTGACGGGTATTTACCCCATCAAAATTAAGAAATTTACTAATTTTGAAAAATTTCCTGGTTTTTATTTATTTTTTGGCCATTTTTCTTTGGCGGACAGATTTACGATCTCACCAACAAATTGATACTCAGTGTTTCTCCGCGTATATCAAGCAAATGTCCATTTTGATCCGTCAGTTTGAAATTTATCTTCGATAATAATCGATTGTGGCATCGCAGGTAAAACGGATTTACTGGCTCTTTTATTATCAAAAAACCCGGAGAGGCGCTAGGTGAAAACGAATATAAGATAAATCCCTGCTGTGCCTGCTCTGACACAGACGAATCCACGCTGTAGCTGTTTTCAACAACATCCGCGTGAAGATAAATCGCGATAACTTCCGTTATATTGACGATACCCGGCGAGATATGCCGCCCTTGCCCGGCAGGATCATTATTATGTTTGAGAATCGATTCTGATTGTATTTTTTTAGTCCACGCGGCATGCAATTTCGGAAATAAATCATCGATGGTATCAGTGACGGATTTTCTCATTTCATCAACATCATAATCGGGAAATTTGAAATTTGGTAGCGTTTCCTCGGTTAATCCAAATACTCTCATGAATTTTTGTTTTTCTCCTGAATTTCTGATCAACTCGAATTTGCTAATAGGAAGAACATAATCGGCAATTGATATATCGTCGATTATCGCCCGAATGAACATGTCGTGATAATATTCAACATCATTCGCGAGTTGATTTAAAATCTTCACGCGTCCGATAATTTCGCTACATGAGCCTGATTTATTTAAGATGCATTCATGAAAGGATTCTCGTAGTAAATTTAATTGTAATTTATGTTCTTGAATAAATTCGTCGAGGGTTCTTCTTACCAAGATACCGTCTATGGGGGCTATTATCCTGTTAATGTTGGTAGCGTCAAAGATTTTCACACCGGGGGGAATTTTAGGAAGAGGCAACCACGAGAGAATTCTTTCGTCCCTAAAAGTAAAAGCGAATATTACCAGGTTAAATTTGTGGTTATTCATGAGGTTGATGGCGCTGTGGATCAGAGGCTTGTGTCTATAATCTCCGTACCATCCTTCGTCGGTGGTAAAATCTGATTTTTTTGGCTCCGGTAGCTCTGGAGGAGCTTCTTCGTGCCAACCTGGAATAATAAAATCTGGTTTTTCTGGTTTTGCCAGAGGTGCGATTTCGGGCCAACCTAGAACTGTCCTAATCGATGACTGGTAAATATCGACGATATATGGCGATTTTACTTCGATTATCGACGACAACGTTGGATCGTGCGAGGATATTTTTATTCCTGGAGTAGCATCGCCGGTTATATTTGATATCCTACTGGTAAATTCCTTACCTAGTTGCTCAATTTCGTAACTGCCTGTTGGTATGCCAACGACGATCCAATCAGGAGTTCCATCGGGGCGGTTTTTATTGGCAAAAACAAGCGAATTATTCGATGATAATCTACCAAATGATTTCGACCTAACATTGGGCCAGCTATTATAGACGCGTAACTGTGACAGCGCAATTTCCTTGACGCTAATTGGTATTGGAAAATCGATACTAAATTCTGGCCTGGTTGAGCTTGCCGATATCAGCGTTGTTATCGGCGGTGTCGTGTTTGTCACGATTTGAGTTAGTTCGGACATTATTGATATTCATTTGTTCAATCTCAGAATAGATATTTACCATCACAGAAAATTCTAGATCGGATATAACGCCGTCGTTGAGACTCTCAGAAAGCAACGACGATAATTTCGAATACGCCTCGTTGACCTGGGATAATTTACTCGTGTATAGAGACAATTTTTCATTTGTGCATGAGGATATTTTTTTGCGATGATATTGAGAACACCAGCGATTGTTGTTGTCGACGAGATTATTATCGTTGCTGCGATCGGCGCGATTGTTGTTACCGCGGATAAGATTATACCTGCGCCGGCGATTATTGCACTTACCGCGTACACGGCGACATCGATGGCAATTAATCTGCGTTGATATTTCTTTATTTTTATCTGATACTCGTCGAGGAGTTTTTTTAACGAATCCTGCCATGATCGCGCCTGATTGTAACGGTAATCCGATGCGGTCATTTATTATTAATTTTTCCAATCAATTATTGGAAATGGAATTTCGGAAATATATTCGAAAATTATAAAATAATCAGTTGGTTCCGTCGTGGATCTATCTGGTGGTTCTAGCTCAAATATTTCCATGATACCTTTTTCCAACAAAATATTTAAAAATCCGGAAAATTCATCGGATATGTGGTGCCATTTGTGTGACCTTGGTTTTTATCTTGAATCCTACCTTGGAAAAAACGTATACTCGATATGCACCGGTAGATATCGGGATGTGGTAAAACGTGTTATTTTCGGGGGTCCATGCAGCTAATATCGTTCCCATCGTAAATGACATAACACCAGCCATCTCTTTCTCTCTCAAATCCGCTGGTATGACAAAACGTTTTAATTTATCAAGATTCACTGACGATATTTTTGTATTAATATCGTTAACTTTTGTGGTTGCGTCGAGAAGTTTCGCGTTAAAATCTCGAATTTCTCCGTCATACACTGATGTATCTAACTTTTGACGCGACAAATCACGTACCACGTTAATTTCATCGCTAATTTTGTCAATATTCTCGTTGAATTTTTTCGTTTTCTCGCTGAGATCGTCGATTGATGTTTTATCGATTTTCTGACCCGCGATTTGACGTATCTCGGGAATTTCTTTGTTAATTTTGGCAATATCCTCGTTGATTTTTTTCGTTTTCTCATCTATCGATTCACGTATCGCGTTAAACCCCTTGGTAAATTCGGGAGCAACAACATCGCTGAGTTTATTAATTTCCTCGCTGATTTTTTTGTTGAGATCGTCGATTGATGTTTTCTGGCCCATTGCGGTATTTATTTTAGTAATTTCATCGTTGATTTTTCTTATTTTCTCGCTGAGATCGTCGATTGATGTTTTATCGATTTTCTGACCCATCGAGATATTTACTTCGGTAACCTCGGCAAGAATATTAATAATTTCCTCGTTGATTTTTCTTACTATCTCGTTGAGATCGTCGATTGATGTTTTATCGATTTTCTGACCCATCGCGGTATTTATTTTAGTAATTTCCTCGTTGGTTTTTCTTACCCTCTCGTTGAGATAGTCGTGTGTAGCGGAGGAGGTATCGATGAATTTTTTTATATCTTCCTCGATTTTTTTTCTAAGTTTATTTGATGCCTCCTCGAGTTTTTTAAGATCGCGATTTAGATTGTTAAATCTTTTCGATACCCTATCCTGAAGATCATCATGTAATGTCTTATCAGCCTTTAGGAGCAACGTTGCTGATAGCTCGCTGTCTTTTTTTTCCACATCCGCGATATCGGCCTTTAGAGGCAATGTTGCTAATAGGTCGGTAATATCAGCGATAGATTTTGTCACTGAATCCGATTGGCGAGTAAATTGACCAATGTGATCATTATATTCGTCTCGCTTGATTATATCGGTTATTTTCACGTTGCTGGTTTGTAATCTTCCTTCGCGGCTCTGAAAAACAGCAACTTCGTCAGGATCCACCTCTGACAGCGATAGAAGATTGTTAATATCGCTCTTGGTTGCGAAATTTGATAGATCGACGTCGCTTACTTCTTTTTTCTCCTTCCTGTAGAGAGATCTACCGTAAATGTCAACCATGATATTTATCTACGGCGTATTCAAATACAATTTTATGATACGGACGGGATGATTTTGAAATTGCGTCGAGGACGTTAATTGACTCTGGGCCGCATATCGGTGGATCCGTTAATGTCTGCGTCGGGAGTGTCGAATACCAAACTGGAATATTCAACTTTGACACGTAGTTGATAAATTCTTTCGGTGGTGCTAATCCGTATGAGTCGAAATAAACAACTTCGCGAGGATTAATCGCGTAGGCTACCCAGTGTGTGCCAGGGCCGGTATTTGAATCGAGATTTATTATTCCTGTCTCGGTAGGGTTCGGTTTTTCTGGTAGTTGGTCCCGCATAAATACGCCTCTGAAAAATTTTATTTTTTTATTTTTTGCTTCGCTGAGTAAATCTAAATTTGAGGCTGGTAGGCTAATTTCAGACCGGATCCGTACGGGGGTCGTCTTAGATAAAGGCCGGATCCGTACGGGGGGCGTCTTAGATAGAGGAAGCTTCCCTTTTTTTTACCGTATCGCCCTCCCATTGCTTTATGCGCTAATTTAGCACCTGCGGCCCCAACCGCACCTAACCCTAATGCTTTTGCACCTGCTATTAACGCGGGAATAGCAGCTAGCAGAGGGAAAATTCCGCCCGTTTTGACCATATCCCTGATGGCTCCTATACTAAGATTCACATGAACGCCAGAATTCGCTGATTTGGCTTTGGCAAAGCGTTCACGTTGATTCTTAGTTAGCGACAGTTTGTTAGGCCCGCCCTGAATTTGATCATTTTTCAAGGTTAATTTCGTACCGCATCGCTTTACTGTTGCTGTTTGGAGTTTTTTCATCTGACCCGGGGTCAGAGTTACGCTGACGTGTTCGTATGGCATATTAATAATCGTTTAATCTAAATTTAGAAAATCTTAAAATCTTCGATTTTAAAGTAACATTTTCTCAACAGGTGCGTCGATAATTCTCATTCTGCCACTAATTCATTCCAAGATCATTGTTCTATCGCTGAGAATAACCGCGATCGCTTTGTGATTAAGTCCACCTGTGTTAATTCTGGCTTTGAAATGGATATCAACGACAGATTGCTTTACCAGATCAAGATGCTCCAGGGAAAAGTAATAGATAGGATAAAATTTATTAAAATCTAGCTGCGATATTTGCAATCCCGTATCGATATTTTGATCGCGACCCATGAAACTTAGCAAGCGATGATACGCACGAGCCGTCGAATGATTTTCAAAATCAATTGATATTTCCTCGGATGGTTCTTGTTGGCCATTTACTCTCAACGACACATTTGTCGCTCCAATGTGATCAAATATCATATGACTGTATAATTGATGATACCTACTGGCACGCAAAAACGCGAT
The DNA here is from genome assembly GCA_028554795.2 of Sinohyriopsis cumingii. Taxonomy (NCBI): domain Eukaryota; kingdom Metazoa; phylum Mollusca; class Bivalvia; order Unionida; family Unionidae; genus Sinohyriopsis; species Sinohyriopsis cumingii. The sequence continues at coordinate 67,701,616 of CM068834.1, read as the reverse complement.
AAAGATATGCCTAGGTGCAGAGGTACCTTGCTGCGATGCAATACGCCAGGTAAAATCACCATTAATATTGGTAGTTGTGGAATCTGTTGTTGTTGTCAGCCATGACATGACAGATTTACCGCCTTGGTTCATGAATGATAATAATTTTTCTTCTTCGATTATTGATGGAGTTATCGCTGGCATCCACAAAGTAAATTTAAGTAATCTTATTATGCCGTTATTATTCGCGGCATCATTGGGACCTATCACGCCAGTAGCGTAATCGACAGCACCTTCTCGCCAGATAGCATCGTTGCTATTTTCCTTTCTGACAAACGTAACGGTATGTTTTGCTCCGTAGATAATTTTCCTGAAATGTCTGCAAAATCCGAATATATGGGATAACGGGATAGCACAAGAGAATCTTCTGTTACCTGGTGCTAGCATAGACTTTCGCGTGTAAAATCCGAGATTATAATCAGGATAAGATTTAATGATCATATCTTCGATATCAGCGGGAGCAGCAGGAGCGGCGCGATCATTTGGTCGTCTGATATCGAATTGTCTACTTTCCGGACGATCAGAATTATCCTTGGCAAACATCATACTAGGGCCAGCTGATCTAGTAAAATCATCCGAGTATCTAGCTATGCCTATTATCGTTGTTGCTAAGTCAATATCGTTGGTAATTGACTCAATCTCTCTTCCGTCGATGTAAGTGGCGCTCTTGAATAATGCCATAATACCGTTATTGACGAATCCGACTCTAAAATCTGCTCCATAATTGGTACCATCCGTTTTAACAACTTCCCCGATAACTTCGATATATGCCTCAGATGGAAGAAAATATCTTGTTGTATCATGGACTTGAATTTCCAAGCGATTAGGTGTATTTGGTTCAACTGCAATATACGAAAAATACTGGAAATCTCGTACGGATATGTCCCTACCTACAGGCTCGTCCATGTCGAACACTTCATTTGACACTTGTGCGAACATTTATTAATAAGAATTTCATCTAAAACGAAGACCACTGCCTGAAATGAAGCTTGTATTTGCGACTTCCTGTGCTAGATTTGTGTTAGCAACTTCCTGTGCTAGGTCATTTATTTTTTTATTGGCTGCGTCGTTTATGGCTTTGCTGATTTCGGGGGGCATTTCGCTGGTGCTAGGTAATTTGACAGCTGCTTTTTACGTGTTAAATTTGATATTCTGCTTTTGACAGCATCATAGCCCTTAGTGGCCAAATTGCCGATACCAGAAATGACAGTCTCGCCAATCTTTCCTATTGCCTTTGACGCGAATTGCTTAACTGTGGGTCCGATTTTAGGAATTACTCGCGTAACGAGGCTTTTAACAATGTCGCCGAGTCCATTGCCGTGAATATATTTATATACAGGCAATCGAGAGTTAACTATGCGGACCTGTCTAGGTCTGCGCTGATGTTTGTGAACAATCATGTTATTTCAATTGTGTTGTTTTAATCGATGAGTTCATCGACGAGTTCCTTGTAAATGTAGGAGTCGATGACGCCACCGCGAAATAATCGCTGACAAATATCTGAGGCCTCATTGATTATTTCACGAGAGTTATTTCCGGCTCGTTTTCCTCCGATTAATACTTCGAGGCGAGACACGTCGTTGACAACGCTGTCAGGGCAAACGGTATATCCGCTTCCTGTCTTTGGGCTTAGTGATTTTTTTCTTTCTTCTCTTTCCTTATATTCTTCGACCTCCTTTAAAAAATTAAGATATCCGTGATCAAATTCATTTATATGCTTTCTTAAACTAGCAAAATAAACCATCGCCGGCCATATTGCCGGTGAGAACATATTAAATTTCTTTTTCATATACACTGATCTATTTATCGGAGAAGGATCCGCAGCAACTATCAATCTAGCATAATCGTCTTTGAGAAAATCTATACCATCTTCTTTAAAATAATAATCGGCAGTTACATGAGTTTCAGGTGTTTTGTATAAAGATGCAATTTCTTCCTTAGTAAATTTTCGATCTTGGGGGCGGGTATTCTTCAGTTACCATTTGAACTTTTTCGTCACTAGGTTGATCTATTGGTTCCTGAGGTTGACTTCTTATTTTTGGTCTGGCCCCTAATTCCTGTGGTTGAATATCTTCTCCCAATTCCTGTGGTTGAATTTCTTCCTCCTGTGGTTGAATATCTTCTTTTAATTTTGCTTTTCTCTTTCGTGAAGATTTAGCCTTTTCTTCCTTCTCCTGTTGTCTTCTTTCTTTCGCTTGTTGTTTTTCTTCCTTCGCTCGTTGCTTTTCTTCTTTCGCTCGTTGCATATTATATTTATATGTATCCCTTGCTGCTGCTAAAAATCTTCTGTAATATGGATCCGTTATCTTACTCACCTGTGTTTTTTCCGCGTAAACTTTATATAACATGTTATACCAATTTTCACGAGTTGCATATCTTTTTTTTCCTATTTCAGTCAGATATTCTCCTCGACTAACAAAATAATCTTCCGCAAATTGACCAAATTGATCTATATTACTATACAGCGTAGAGAGCGGTTGTGATATTATTTCCCATCCCGCCTTGGTGAAATTTTCTCTTAAATTCTCAATATTAAACTTCCCTTTTACTGCTCTAGGTTTTCCTACTCCAGGTTTTCCTTTACTTGTTTCAAAATCAATTGCAGGTTGTTGCCCGCGTTGTGCTAGTATTGCTAATCGTTCCGGTAATATTCGTGATTGTTCCTCGATACCTTTCAACATGGGAAGAATTCCACGTTTTCTGATATTCGGATCGTCCTCGTCGCCAAAAAAGACTCTTTCGGTTACTTCGGTAACTGGCCTCAATAATTTCGACGATAACTCGGTAAATCCCTGCTCTGCATCTTCGTGTGTTCGAACATTTCTCTTAAATAATTCTTTTGCCGGAATAAATTTCTTTAATGCCGCTAATTGTTCTCGCGCTAATCTAGCAGAATGAGGCTCTCCACCTGTGCTAGTTTTCCGACTCATATTATTTTCAAGTATATTATTTTAATGCGACGTAAAATTGGGAAAAGCAGCCCCCGAGGCAACAAATCCATTAACACAAAAAAATATCCCAGACCCCCCCGAAAATTTCATTTTTTTTCCTGTCCTGGACGCACACATAAATTGCACTCAGCGGGAGATTTACGAAAATGAATCTCCGTAGAAGGCGTTATTTCTGCTTTCCGAGGCTTCTACGGAGAAAGTTCTCGTAGGAAGGTTTATTTCGTCTGGAACGGAAGGTCTGTTAAACTTCCCTGCTGCTTTGTATTATTAGTAATTGTCAAGACGTAGTTAAGCATCTATGTATAGATTCTATGCAAATTTGCGTTCTTTAATATATCAAAATAGATCTATGCACGCACGAAATCCAACTATAGATAATCAATTCAGACGTGAATAAAAATTACAAAAAAGAGAAAATCATAAACCTGGAGTTACAAAAATATAAATATACCTAACATCAGCCATAACAGTTTTTGTAAAACATTTCCTATTATATTTTAAAGACCTGTAGAGAGTGTATGTTGTAATATGTCGCCAATGTGAGGATTTATGTCGACATTGGGAAATGCAATGTTAAAAATTTCCATATATTAACATGGGAGGGGGGGCAATGAGAATGGCACAATGGATTCTAAAGGAAGTTTAACATTGTTTTACTCTCTACTATTCAACATCCACTTAAGTAGTACCAAAACCAAACCGTACTATTCAGCACACCTTTTGGAGCGAGCAACGCCTACTGAATTATTTAAAACATAGGGTTAGATGTAAAAGAAGGGGTACAAAATAGATTTTGAATCCCTTTTTAATGTAAAACCGCTTTCGCCTCTATATGTTTCCTACCATCCCATTTTAAAACCATTATTCCCTTCTCACCCTCATAGTTACTAGAATCCTATCAAAACCATCATAAAGGAGTTAATTAAGTAAGAAAGGAACTTTGTTAGACACTGAACACAATGGAGAGAAAAAATACATATGCACATGTTGAAGAAAAGGGATCAGGCTTCACAAATCCTGCAAGAAGCCAAAGTACAGCATATATTTTTCCCTCACTGACTTGAGAGTGTCACTAAAATTTGCTTCCTCTATTAGAATCAGAACTTGTGAAAAAACAGTCACCATCAGACAAACCAGACTAGTGTTTTCATTGTTTTGGAGGCAGAATGTTACAAATCTTGCTGACTCTTGCCACAGACTAACATCTGAGTAGTAAATGGGGGCACCCTAGCGACAATGGGAATTAGCATTACAAGACCCCTTGGGCAACTCTAGCGACAATGGAAAATTAACATGGAGAAAAATCGTGGGTCAGATTAGCGTCAAGGGAAATTAACATGGAGAAAAATCGTGGGTCACTCTAGCGACAAGGGGAATTTAACATGGAACTATAGTGTGGGTCTGTCTAGCGACAAGGGGAAATTAACATGGGAATAGAGTTTGGGTTTGTCTAGGGACAAGGGGAATTGAATATGGGATTTTTTTTTTAAATTTAAATTTAAATTTAAATTTAAAAAAGGGGTAGGCAATGGAAAGGCTATCTCTTTTCGAGAAATATGGTTGGCCCTGAAAAGGGCCTTTGGGTTTTCTTCTTCTTCTGCTTCTAATTTCTTCTTTTTCTCCACCAAGTTCTTATTTTATCTCCAACACTCTTTCTCTTCCTCTCTTTCTTTTTCTCCTGCTCTTCTTTCTTCTTCTTCTCTTCCTCCTCTTCTTTCTTCCTCTTCTCATTTTCTTCTTCTTTTTCAATCTTTTCGTTCCATTTGCTTATTCTTATTCTTTCCTCTTCATCCTCCTTCTCCTCCTTTATCTCTTTCATGACACCACTAATCTTGTCCTTTACCTTTTTTAAGTTATTAATTTCCATCTTTACACGATGGGGACTATAGGAATAATGGTCTTCAACCAGTCTTATTAACATCTGCTCCATCATTCCTAAGTTGTCTAAAACGTCTTGTAATGTTTGTATTTTGTCCATTTGGTTAGAAGCCATCTTCTTTTTTTATTCTTTGCAGAATGGTTTGAACGACGAATACTATGGGTTCTTATACTTAAAGCGCGTACGTGAAGGAAAACATCCCCCTAAAACGTAAAATTGATCTTATCTAGATCATGACCAAACAACGCGCGAACGTAAAGGAAAACATCCCCCTACTTTTTCATTTCATATAATAAAACCCAAACTATACTTTCTCATTTCATGTAATAAAAACCCAAACTATACTCTCCACATACGCTAAGAAACAATGAACAAAATCCATAATCTACTATCCACACAATCTTACGTGAGCGCTTACAAAACCCAAACTATACTCTTCACATACGCTAAGAACAATAAACAAATCCATAATCTACTATTCACACAATCGTACGTGAGCGGGTACAAACACAAACACAAACACACAAACACACAAACACAAACACACAAACACATACGCTAAGAACAATAAACTAATCCATAATCTACTATTCACACAATCGTACGTGAGCGGGTACAAACACAAACACAAACACACAAACACAAACACACAAACACATACGCTAAGAACAATAAACTAATCCATAATCTACTATCCACACAATCGTACGTGAGCGCTTACAGAACCCTAACTATACTCTTCACCTACGCTAAGAAACAATAAAGAAACCCATAATCTACTATTCCCACAAACATACCTGAGCTCTTACAAGCACCAACACACAAACACATACCCTCACACTATCTTAAAAAAGAGTTAGTGTTTATAATCACACTACTCTACCTACACACATTGGCAAATCGATCGTTATTTCTTTTCTAGAGTATTGGGTAGCCCTGAAAAGGGCTGTTTTTTTGTGGAACTTCATGGACACCTGGTTAATGGTGGCACCTTCCAGGCCTAGCGCCACATACACATCTTGTCCCCCAGTTACTTTTTACCTTTTTTGGGGGAGAGAGCAGAGGCAGGATATGTCGCTTCAGAATCCCAATTTTCGCTCTCTGGGATTCTGAAATTTCTTCTTCTTCTCTCCTTTTCCTCCTCCTCCTCTTCTTTGTATCTTCTCTCCTCCTCTTTGTATCTTCTTTCCTCTTCTTCTTTATATCTTCTCTCCTCCTCTTCTTTGTTTCTTCTTTCCTCCTCCTCTCTTATCCTTCCCTCCTCCACAATGGCTTCCGCGGCCAGTTCATTTAATATGCGCCTGGCATATTCCAGATGCACATGAAGTTTCAACAGTTTCTCCAGTCTCGTGTTCATTTTTGGTGTTGATCAATCAACAAGGGTAGCTGGACTGCCGAACGAGTTTCAATTTATAGTGAAAGCGCGGACGTGAAGGAAAACATCCCCTAAAAACATAAAATTGATCTTACCTACATCATGACCAAAAAACAACAAGGCGCGGACCTAAAAGAAACACTCACTCACTTTTTATGCTACCCATCACTATTTTAAAATTTTTTATAAATCACTTCAATAGACTATCCACATACGCAAAGCAATCCAATCTAACCCCAAATTTACACCTCAAACACCAAAAAAAAAAAAAAGACATCATTTTAATCTACTATCCATACCAACTTACTTAACCACTTACAAACACAAACACACAAACACATACCCTCACATTTTTTTTTAAAAAAAGAGTTAGTGTTTATTTTCACACTACTCTACCTACACACATTGGCAAATCGATTGTTATTTCTTTTCTAGAGTATTGGGTAGCCCTGAAAAGGGCTGGTTTTTTTTTGTTTGCTATGGCATTCTTTTTAGTTTCTAAGAATGCGATGTCCTCTGAGGATAGACTTTCTGGCGATAGGTCTGCTTCTTCGGAAAGAGAAGAAGAACTCTTTGGTGTCGATACGACAATCGACAAAGCCTCTGTCAGCTTCAGGTTGCTGCTGCTGCTCTTGTTGTTGTTGTTGCTGCTGTCTCTGAAGTCTGTACTTCTCTGTCCATTCTTCTTTTTCCCTGTTCATTTCTTCTCTGAAGAGCTCTTCTATCAGGTCTTCAGTGATTTTTAACATTCTCACATTCTCTATTTCTTCTGGCTTCGGTATCAGACTGTGTCTGACCCTATGCAAATTCACGTAGGCTTCGTTGAGTTTAGCTAGTTTGGAGCACATCTTCTTAGGAGGATGAATCGACAATGGATGGTTAGACTGGAAACAACCCGGTTCTTAAAGTCAAAGCGCGGACGTGAAGGAAAACATCCCCCACACGGTTTTTGAGTCGCAACGTTCAGTGAGTGTCATGAGAGGGATAGTAAGAAATGAAAGAGCATCAATCCAACATTCTTATAGCTAAACAAAAGACAAAGGCATTTTTTTCAAAACACAACATTTTTTATTCAAAAATCACTTAACACTAAACAACAACAACTCTAACATTTTTTAACAACAATGCAACACTAAAAGTTTCTCCACTAGGTAAAGAGGGATAACAGTCTTCCATGGTTTCTAGTAATCTAGGATGACTTCTCTCAAACTGTTGATTTCTATGGTATCATCGAATTCTGCATACAGGATGACGTTCACCGTTTCATCAGGGTCTCGGTCTTTAAACTGAATTTCCACACGAATCTGGCCGGATTTTATAGGGTGGAAATGTCCCTCGTCGCTGCCTTGGTCTGGAGTGAAATCGAAAGCCCACAAAGCGTAGCCTCCTGCATAATCCTCGTACGTAATACCGTGACTGGTATTGGTTCCTAACTGTCCAGTGGCTTCGTACAAGGACAAGTACGATCTCAAGTAATTCTTCTTGGTAAAGTCAGGTTCGAAAGGTCGGGTACACAAGGTCTTGCCATCGCGACTGACTTCGATTTTGGACACGCCAAAGTGTTGAAAGTAGAAAGGATTTTTTTCGGCAGCTCCGTTGAAGTCTGTATTCTCGACGATACCAACGATCAAACGTTTGGGTAACTGTCCTTGGAACAGATGATCTTCGATCATGGATCGCTGTCCTTTGGGAATGGTGAAGGTTTGCACTTCCACGCGTCGTATGGGATACTTGGCGGTCGTTCTGCTCAACGTCTGACTGATGTCGTTTCCCACTTTAGGTAACACTTCCACACGGCGTACGTAGAGTCTGGCTTCTAGGATTTTGGTTTTGTAACCGTCACTATCAACCATCAAATGGAAAGCGGCACTGCTACGATTCGGTCTCAGGCGGACATCCACCCCGTTCAGCAAATACTTTTCTTGCAACCACATGTCCAAATGCAAACGATCCATCAGTTCTAAACTTGTGTCGGCTCCCGTGATTCTCTTTCTTCGTTCTACAAATCCATCATTGTTGTCTTTCTTTTCATCAGTTTCCAATATTTCAAACTTGGTAGGTTCGTCAGCTTCCCATACCACACAGGCATTGAGATGAGTGTTCTTGGCATCTATTCCGTACGTCAAGAGATTTTCCAGGTAGGCACGATAAGGGTAAGTATCCATGCTGCTACTGACCAGTTTGTTATTCGAATACAAGTCCACTCCACTGAACAAGGAATGCATGAAATTGTTGACGGGAGCTACTGCTTCATCGTCTATAGCACCTCCAGTCTTATCTAGAATTTTGACTTTCAGGTACAGGTAACTGCTATTCAGATCGATGTAATCTTCGGGCTGTCCTTTGATTTCAAACTCGATGGGAGCGGAATCGGTCAGTGAGGAGACGGGGTGAAATTCCACCCACTGGGATTCTTGCATCGTCATCATCGTGGGGGGCATGGCAAACAGATCCAGTTCCGTCTTGGAACAAGCGCAAGATTCTCGGTGCATCATTTTTTTGTCTCTTTTCTCAATAATCGAAAACGTCTAAGTCTCGAACGGTTCTTCTTTTCTTGGCCTTTCTCGCTTGAAGTCTGGTGAAAGGGTGTTTTCTTTGTCGTCTCTTTCTGCCTTGTCCTTGCTGAATGCCTGACTCGGTAGCGTGCAGGGCATTTATAGGTGTTTCTCGTTGGCCTAAAATGTCTTTGCCCGTTTGCAGCAAGACATTTTTGCCTGCCCTCATGAAGGCTTCTTTAGGGTTTTGTTTGTCGATGATGACATTTTGGAGAAATTGTTTGCCTTGCGTCAGTGCCGCATCTTTCAAGGCGTGCAATCCGCGTGTCACCATCGGTTTCAACACCGGGGCCACCGAACGAAAGGCCGATTTTAACATATCTCCTAAGCCGTGTCCTCGCTGTTGAGCAACCCCTCGGTACACTGGATACATGACTTAAGAGTCGTGAGAGAACCGTTTTCGAAAATGGAGTTTCACCGTGACTTTTCCTTTGGTGAAAGGAATATTTTGTCCCAGATCTCCTTTTATAGCAATGTTGACCGTGTCCAAATACGACTTACTGACAGGCAAATAGTGAGGATGGACAAATTCGCGGTGGACGTGGTAAGTGTTTCCACATTCCTCGTCAGCGTTCGTGGCACAATCCACTTTGAAAGGAATGACACGCAGTAACGGTACGGAGGTGTGTCCCACCACGTTGTACTCCACCACATCGGAATACACGAACATCAAATTCAGTCCTTGGTTCAGTTCTACCGGGGCACGAAATAACTTGCTAAAAGACTCGTTGTCGTAAACGATGGGTAATTCGTTTTTCTTGATCATGGTCTTTCTCATGTCCATGTCTCCGCCCAACATGTCATACAATTCAGGACAAAATAAAATGGACAGGATTTTACTCCGTTCAAATTTCATCAAGAAGCGACGAGCTGCTTTGTGGTACTCCATGGTGACATTTTTGTTGACATGCTCCAAAGCTTTCAGAAACACGACATTAAACCTGGAGGTTATGGTGCTGACCAAATGTTGACCACTAAAATAATAGGCTGGGGGAATGAACAAGTGATAGGTGGTGTACTTTTGTGTACGGGTTTTCTTGTCATATTTGACATTGCTATCCATCCACTGTTGCATTTGCTCGTCATGAACTTCCACATCAAAAAAATTTTGATTGGGAAGGACATTGAGGACTTGGGTCGGGTGAATCATTTCTACTAAAGCCACTTCCCAATGGGCTTCGTGATCTAACTGGATGGCCTGAGGTAATTTGGCCGTGTAACAGCACAACGTGTTCTTGGGAAACACCTCCATGGAACTGTCACTGGGTAAAGTTAAGTAAAATTGGTTTTGGTGACTCATAATTCCAGAGTTCTGTGGCTGTCCGAGGGGTTACTGGACGTCAGATGCGTGTCTCCGTCTAAAATGGGGTTCTGGTTGTGATTGAAGTGCTGACTGGCACTGGCACTCGACACAAGGTTCCCGGGGTTCCCGTTCGAGGTGAATTTCAGGGAGGGATTAGGAAGCAGGTAACCGATGCAACTGCTCAATAAAATGGTCCACAATTGTTTGTCTCCTTGTTGCAAACTCAGATTGGCGACGGCTGCCCCGATGACACAATACACCACGAAGATTTGGCAGAAAAAGACGATTTGCGTTTTAGGCACACGTTCTCCACACCACACCCACAAGGGTTGTTTTTGTAAATCTTGCACAGAAGAACTAGGTGAAGGAGGAGTGGTCGACGTAGCTGCGTCTGCTGTGTGAAAGGGCATGATGGTCACTTCTTTTTATAGTCGATAACTTGCGAAGCGTCGATCCAAGAATCAAAACTGGGTGGATATCCTTTCCAACGTACTTTGACTTCTTTGACACGTCGTTTGCCCACTTTACGGGTTCTGCGTTCGAGAATGCTTTCGATGTCGTACACGTCGTCTTCTTTTTTGGTGACACGTTGTAACTCGGGCAAATAAAACGTTCCTTTGAGCACTTCTCCGTTCATGTCTTCCAATTTATAGACGGCAGGATGACGGCCATGCACTCCTCCAGTGACGCGAAACAATTCGGTCGTCCAGTTAGGTAAGTAACCTTTGTCGAAAGTGCGTTTGGTTTTGCCAATGCGCACCCAATCTCCTACGGCCAACTCTCCACTTTTCTTGGGGACAGCCCTCGTCGGGGACCTACCAAACAGGCGCTCAAACACCAACACTTATTTGTCGGGAGTCACGTCTTGCGGGGCACGTCCAATGCTTCGATGGTAAGATTGGTTGTACGCTTGCACCAGGTGCGGTAAGATGTCGATGTACTTCAGAGTGTGGTGATGCGTAAAATATTTCCACATGCGTTCTTTCAAAGTGCGTTGAAAACTTTCCACGATGCTGGCTTTGGTTTCGGGATTCTCGGTGGTAAAAAAATGAATGTCACGTTTCTTTAATTCTTTTTGGAAAGCTTGGTTCAGAAATTCGGTGCCTTTGTCCGTTTGCCATCGAAGAGGGTGACGACCGCTTTGTTTCAACACCCGTTGCAGGGCTCGCACTAACTCGCTGCTCGATTTGGAAGTCAAGGGCACGACCCAGGCAAATTTGGAAAAGACGTCGATGACACAAAACAAATATTTGTAGCCACGATTGTTGCTGGCCAAATGAGAGACATCGGCTAAATCGGCTTGCCATTGATGATCGATGCCTTCCACTCGGGTGCGACTTCTGGCAAACTTGCGTCGAATGGGTTTGTGTAAAGTGTAGGTAGCTTGTTCTTGTAACCATCGTTGCACTTGAGGTAAACGGAGACTTTTCAGTCGCGTTTTGGCAGCACGATACAATTTGTGAACTCCTGCGTAACCTGCAGGATGGGAGGGATCGTAGTAAATGCTGCCTTAGACTTTTTCCATTTTTTTTGTGTTGGTTGGTGTGTTAATAAGACACCCACTCTTGGAGGATGCTACTCTTTTTCTCTTGGGGTATTTTCTTGGATTGCAATGCTTTGCGTGTGCGGCCAGCAATAGGTGTCGAAGAGGAGAAGGATGTCTAAGCGGGGGATATCGGTTCTTGTTTCACTTCTGTCTTCACTTCTGTCTTCACTTTCTTTTTCTCTTGTGAGGAAGAAGGGGTGGCCATCATCTTTTTAATCCATCCAATTCTGGAGGTAGGTGGTGTTGTTAACTTGCGTACTTTTTCTGGTGGAGTTTGAAACCCTTCCTCTTCTTCTCCTTTTTCTGTCTTGGTCACGGGTACTGGTGGTACTGGTACTGGTACTGGTGATGGTGCTGGACTTTTCATCAAGGTCTTAAAATCTTTCAGAGTGGGTAGAGCTGTTTCGTCTAAAGCTTTCTGGTGAAAGAGTTGCAGTCGTTGCAAGAGTTGACCGTACTTTTGCGATTTTTCTGTTTCGGACAAATCTTGGCGATCCATCAAGGACTGCAATTCGTGTTGTAACTGGGACATCTCGCTCAAATGGGGATTGGGAGGTAAATGCGGGGTGTGTTGTTCTTGCCACCGATGGTATTCCATCCATCGTTTGTAAGGTACTAAAGCTAGTTTTCGTCCTTCCATGGGGTTGTCAGGGGTCGATTCTGAGATCTTGGAACTTCCGAGGCCTTTTTATCTTGCTCCCACCAGTCCTCCCAACATGGTTCCCAAGACTCCTTTCAGTATGGGGCCTAACAAGAGAGGTAAAATACCTCCACGTTGCACTAACATCTTCTTTTTTTGCCGAATGGGAATTTTCTTTTGAACCATTTGGCGAAGAACGTGACGATGTTTGCCTAAGCATTGTTTCTGGTGTTTGGACAAAGGGATCGTGCCTTTCAAAACGTTCAAACAACATTCGCACACGGTATCAATGACCTCTTTGGAGGCTGTTTGAATGGGTTTTTTTCGTAGGGGTGGAGAAGCTTTGGACAGGACAGATAACATGTCCCCATGTTTGGCTAAACGTGGTGGCAGTCCTTTCCTTTTCTTTCCTTGGGGTTTTCTGGAGGGTGACATCTTTGAGTCTTCAGGAGCACCAAAAAACACTGATACCCGACTTGGTCACAGGCCTTTTTTATACTGGAACGCGTCGCCACTGATTGTCTTTACGTTGTATTAGTTTGAGGACAGGCATGACACGTCGTGCAGGGGTACGTAACGGACTAAATCGAGCCAGTTCTTGCTTGGACAAATCCAGTAAACTTTGTAACATGCCCGATCTTTCTTGAACTTTGATTTTGGGAGAAGGTACTTTGTGAGCAGCAGCCACTGCCACTAAATTGGAAGGTCCTGCCACTGGGGAAGTTCTTTTGGGGGTCATCAACGGAGAAGTTCTTGGTGTGATCAACGTCTCCAAGTACTCTTCAGTTCTGGGTGTCATTAACGGAGAAGTGGACAAACGTGAAGCTGCCGGAGACGCAGTCACCGCCGTGGCAGGTCGTGGTTTGCGAGTGTAAGGTTGCGTCCTGGCCGAAGTGCCTCTCTTGCGACTAGTTTTCTGTGGACTTTTCTTTTTCTGGGGGCTTCTTTTCTTTTTCCGGGGTGGTGGTGGTGTCAGATCAGAGGAGGGTCCTGCCACTGGAGAAGTTCTCCTTGGGGACCTGGTCTTTTTCTTCTTGGGGCTTCGTTGGACATTTGTCTTGGGTATAACTTTGGGGGCATTAGGATCCCATCTTAAGAGTGAGCGAATGATGACCCCTCCTAGAGTACCGCTCCCTCCAGGTTTCAAAATGATTTGTTTTTTGGTTTGAGTGTCGATGCGGGGATCGGCCAGTTGGACCAAAGCGACTTTGTTTCGATCAAAAAAGCGTTTGGTTTGATGAGGAATCTGAATGATTCCTTGGAGTAATTGACGTGCCGTCACCGTGAACCATCGTAAGACTTCTTTGAGACTAGCTTCTAAGACACGAGCTCGTATTTGTGGATTTTTTTCTCGACTGATGCCATACAAGGCACGAATCAATTTGACGGGAAGATGCGACTGAAGGGACGTCATGTTCGCACTGTGTGAGACAGACGAAAAAGGGTCTGAGGTTTTTATAGATTTTTTTATGGGGAGCGAAATGAAGTCGAGGACGGAGACGTGTACAGGACAGGCCCTCCGTCTTGGCACCAGTGGTGAAACAAGTGGGTACGAAATTGCAAATCCTCGGGAGTCGTAGGTTTCAAATCGACGAGTAAATAGGCGTGTGGCGTTTGAATGGCATCGTCGTACGCCTGAGTCAGCCAAGGCGTTCCTAACTGTTTGGCTAAGACTTGCACTTGCGATTTATCTCGAGGGCTTTTAAACAAGACCACACGTTTGAGGACTGATGACAGCCACGGTGTTTTCATGCATGAATCGTTGGCGGTACACTAAGGAACACGCTTTGGCAATGGTGCAAGCTTCTTTCAAAGGATCGACCCCTCCGTGTTCCATGAACAGTTCTCGAAATTTTCCACAGCAACGTCGTAAAATGTCCACGTCGGAACGACAATACTTTAACATTTCTTCCTGAAAGTCGAAGGGGTCAGAGGCATGAGCCTGGTACCAAGCGTAGAAAGCTTCTCGTTGTTCGGTACGCATGTTGTCGGGGTCGTAATAGTGAGCCTCAGGTAAATGGGGTAGAACGGCATGTTGATTGGCTTCCGTATTGAAAAAGTGTGGAAAGTACCCTTTAGCCATTTCTGTCATTCCAAACGTTTTAGGCATTCGACTCAAAGGCATGGCCAAGTAACTCATCGAATCTTTAAACTGTACTTGTCCCACTTGCATGAAAATGATTTTGGCTCCGTTCAAAGTCACTTTAGAACGTTCGGTGCCATGTTCCGTATAGTATCTGAGAAGAAACTGTCCATCGTATCCGGAGAAATTGGGAGCCATCACCGTGGCATGACGATGACAATCTCCGTAACGTTCGATGTCCTCTTTGCTCCATGTCTTGTCGATGGGGTCTAAGACCCATTGGGCAAAATCGGCTAACGTGTTTGGTCCTCGAAAGATTTTTTCACGTCCTCCAGGAATCTTGCTACAGTGAGGGCAATTACTGAAGATAGGTTCTTGAATGCACTTCTCGCACGCTCGATGAGCCACGCAGAAATTAGGAATGTGAATGCCGGTCTCTTGCATGCATTCGAAATCGAAAAAGATGAAATTGCCTTTCTTCTTGTGACCGTCCTCTTCCTCTGGTGGGGGTTGGTATTTTTGCACGTAACATTCGTGTTCCAAGTCCACGATGTGGTGACAAATGTGACATTTTTTCTTTCCTCGACATACGTGTGCCTTGGTACTATTGGTGCGTATGCCTTGTCCACACGTAGGGCACAATCTCAGGAGTTGACAAGCACATTTCTTCTGTGAACCTTGTGTTTTCAAATGTTGCTGGTAACAGGTAGGGCTGACAAACGTGCGCAGACAAGTTGAACAAGGCACTGGTTCTTCGCTCAGACAGGGTGGAGAGGCCAAACATCCTGGGCATTTCCATCCACAAGACTTGTGTTGCTCTCGATTGTTATAACCATAATCACATTTCTCACAATAATAACTGTATCCCAGGAATCCAGTGATACTGGTAATGGTATCGAAATGTTCATCGTGATAATAGACATGAATGTATTTTCCGTCCTTAAAATCTTGGCCTCGAAACAACAGAGTTCCACGCATTTCTTTAGGGTGCACTTTCAAGGTGTAGCGTGGAGCTAGGGCATCTTGCAATTTTTGCATCTCAGGAATGTCACAGGGTGTGTCTTTGGACAGTCCGGCTTGTTGTAACAGGAGTTCTGCTTCATTTCGTTGTTTGGCTCGATCGGATCGTTGAATAGTTTTCCAGGTTCTTTTCCATTCTACCGTGTCGTTCTTGTTGGCATAGGTTCGTCCCACCACGATGGCACGGGCTAAACACATCTGGTCTTGAGGGTTGTGAATTCGGACGAGACTTGTTTTGGTGTTGCGAAGGTTGTCCACCAATAACATCTTTTTGCGTCCTGTCCCTTGAGGAAGAGAGACGTGGGCCATTTTCAGTGTGGCTTTACCATCGGTGATGTCAAACTGGTCATTAGATTGTTGTACGTGTTGAATCTTGTCCATGATTTTGGAAGGGGTTAGTTCTGCGGGTCTGCTAAACTCGATCCAAACAGGGGATTTCAAACCGTCGTGATCTATGGATAGTGTCAAGCGATCGTCTTCTTTGGGTTGACATTGTCGCTTGAGTGCGGTGAGCAAAGAATCCCACATCTCGGTGATAAACCCTTCTGCTTTCTCCAAGGGTACGTCGGCCTTGAAATCTTTAAACTTCACCGTGTAGGTGTAAGCCGTAGTTCTAAATTTTCTAGAGGAGCGCTTTTCCGTCTCTCGAATGGAATAGTACTTTTCAGGGTTGACTAAGGGTGGTGAACTTGGTTTAGAGGGTTCGGATTCTGGTTCACTCATGTCCTCTTCAAAATCACTGGCATGAATTTGTGCCAAGATTTCAGCCCTGGTACGAGGCGATAGATCACGTTTCTGCCTCTTACTTTCTTCTTCTTCTTTCTTCTCGAATGAATAGGATCGTTTCATCTTGAGTGCAAAACGTCAAATGACTCAAGTGTAAACACCATAGACTAATTTATAGTCATGGCAAACCAGCATATATAAAAAGGGTGTGTCTTGTCCTTTCACTATTCATTTCACTCTCAAACCGAGGAGAACGATGGAAGAGACTAGCCAAATCGAACGTTTCGTCAGAGCTTTGCGAGGGGTCATTAGAAAATTCTCTTCAGACCAGCCGACAGACTACTCTCCTTCCTTTCGAGATAAGAGTCAGGATACTTGCTATATCTGTCAGAAGAAAGGG
This sequence comes from Sinohyriopsis cumingii, assembly GCA_028554795.2. Taxonomy (NCBI): domain Eukaryota; kingdom Metazoa; phylum Mollusca; class Bivalvia; order Unionida; family Unionidae; genus Sinohyriopsis; species Sinohyriopsis cumingii. The sequence goes on along the minus strand of CM068834.1, from coordinate 67,685,099 downwards.
CATTGGTCTTCAGAGTGTCCAGACCGTCAAAAAAGAAAAAAAACAGGGGCTAAAAAAGACAAAAGTCAAGATACCTGTTATTATTGTAAAGAAAAAGGACATTGGTCTCCAGATTGCCCCAAAAAGAAACAAGAGGAGTCAGAAGAAAAAAAGGATTCTTCAGAAGAAGAGAGGGATTCTTCGGAAGAAGAGAGGGATTCTTCGAAAGAAGAGAGGGATTCTTCAGAGGAAGAAAGAAGACAATTCTATTTAAAAGAAGCAAAGAAACAGGAGAAGAAAAGAAGGGAAGAAAATGAGGAAAAAACGGTGAAGAAATTCAAAAAACAGAGAGACTAAACAAGGAGAAAGAAGAAGTCAATGAACTTTTAATTAAAGTGTTGTGCTGTGAATTGGATTGTAAAAAATGGATAAAAGAATACATGAATGATATAAGGTAAGTGTCTTTGAGTTTTGATTTTAAAATAAGAAGCTACACTCACGCACTCATACACAGACACGTACTATAAGGGTAAAATGGGTGGGGTTTATTTTTGAGTTATTGGCAAATTGAAATTGTATTTCTTTTCGAGAAATGTGGGTGGCCCTGAAAAGGGCCTTTTTATTTTGGTGTAGGGGTGAGTTTAACCAATCAACTTTAACTGCCTTAAGCCTTTGCCACGGCCAAGGCCTACTTTTGATGATTGGGTTGAAATCACTAAGGGTGGTACGATAGGCTTTGTCACAGGGTTGGCGTGTTTAGCTCGGGAAGATCGTATTCTCTTCGGTCGTGATAAAGAAGTCTGATACATTTGTTTCAGACTTCTTAACTCCGCTAAAATGTCCAACAGTACCGTAGCCGTTTGATTTTCACCCTCTTGTTTCTTTGCTGCTACTTCTTCTTGCTGTTGTTGCTGTTGTTTTTTTCTTACCTCTTCTTGTTGCTGTTGATGTTGCTGTAGGAGAAAAGCTTGTTCCGCTTCCTTTTGTCGTTGCATAAATTTCTCCAATTCTTCTTTCTGTCTCTGTCTAAAATTCTCCACTTGCGGTAATGAAGAAGGTAACGAAGGTTCCGGAACAAATTCTTGCGAGGTAAGAAAATCCACAAAATCCCAATGTACCTCTTCTGAAAGTAAGTCCGGGTTCCCTTGGGCGGTCTCCCCTGTTGGTGCACCCCAATGGATCGCTTTCTGAGTTTCCGTCATGTTGAATCACTGTCGCATAGATTGACTGCACACAAGCGCTAGCGAATCTATATAGACCACGTGACGTCACAGACTGCTCTCTTCAGATTGGATGCGAGCTGACTGAATTTTGTAACGCGTGCTCGGATTGGTGAATGAACTCAATCCGTTTCAATCCTTCCTCTACCTATAAATAAGCGCAGTTCACTGCATTGATTCACCTGTTCTCATCGCTTCAAGATGTGGACCACAGTTGAGTCATCCACCCTTGTGTCTTCCCTGATGTTTAGGACGGACATGCTCATGTATGTCAGGTCCAAGTGGACTGTTGTTGATAGGACAGATACTAGTCAATGGATGAGGAGAGTTTACATAGAAAGACAAGGATGTCTCAAGAGGGTACTTGTGTATGGACCGGCAGTTAGAAGGAGTTTAAGAAGAAGAAGAAGAAGATGTGACAGATGCCATCTATGTTAATATTAATATTAACATAAACCCAAAGGCCCTTTTCAGGGCCAGCCATATTTCTCGAAAAGAGATAGCCTTTCCATTGCCTACCCCTTTTTTTTAAATTTAAATTTAAATTTAAATTTTAAAAAAAATCCCATATTCAATTCCCCTTGTCCCTAGACAAACCCAAACTCTATTCCCATGTTAATTTCCCCTTGTCGCTAGACAGACCCACACTATAGTTCCATGTTAAATTCCCCTTGTCGCTAGAGTGACCCACGATTTTTCTCCATCTTAATTTCCCTTGACGCTAATCTGACCCACGATTTTTCTCCATGTTAATTTTCCATTGTCGCTAGAGTTGCCCAAGGGGTCTTGTAATGCTAATTCTCATTGTCGCTAGGGTGCCCCCATTTACTACTCATCTGTATAATGATTTCATTTGTAGACAAAAATGTCAAAATCAACCTACAGCACTTTAAAAACGGACCAATGAATACAATGTTAACATAACCAAAAATTGAATGTGTGTGTGTGTGTCTTTAAAATGTCCTGTTCGAGTTTAAAACAACCATGCTAAATATTTTAACAATAATTTTAATTATTTCACTACAACGACTGCCCTATATGTAAACTTGATAAACACATTGCCAGCAAATTTTGTTGCATAAAGTTTCAGTGTCAAGTAACTCAGATTGAGTATTCCGGCCGCTTGTTATGAAGTTTGCCAATCCTAGTGTTGCCTGACCATGTTCATCCCAATAACTGGTAATAAATGTCCTACGTAAACATTCAATCGATCCAGAAAATAAAGATGAAGGATGAAGAATGGTTGGTTTAACGACAGTATTTATACAATACTTGGCTACATCATGCCAAGGATTTGATAGGTGCGTGCCTTGCCCAAGAAGACATAGAGGCAGCCAACTTGAACTGACCTGGGTGGGCTTCAGACCTACTTCCTTTGAATTACGTGTCTGATGCACTAGACAGTGAGCTTTATAAATAGTACATACACAAAGATTTTCTGTTCAACATAAAATGTTACATAAACTTTAAGTATTGATATGATTTCATCTAAAGGTTTGCGCATTTGTTTACCGCAGTCAGTAAAGCATATATCCACACAAGTCATACAATATTTAAAGTTAACAAACCCGACGAAATTATGTTGGAAAATTATTACGACAGAATAAACGAAATATATGACGACTGAGAATCTCGATGAAAACCATCCTTGAGGGAAATCAATCTTCAAAGTATATCATCTTCACATGTAATACTTGTTTTGTTGTTTCTCGTCCATAAAATGTATTTGAGTGTCATGACATATAGACACTTACTTTTTTCTGGATTTGTTTGGTATATACTCTTGAACAAATATGACAATACAACTTTGCTCTCTTTTTAGGAATTTTTTCAGTAGCCTAGATTTTTCAGTTGTTTCTTCTGCTTGCTTTGCACTTTCTTGTGGAATCAGTTATGATAACAGTATTCGGTAAGCCACTAAATCTTGAACGCTATCATTGACTTCCTTTCATGGAAATTGATGCAATACATATGACAGAAGTCGTGGTATGGAAAGACTTATAACGTGTTGGCAGAAGAGATTTGTCACAAAACATAAAATAAATACTTTCTACCTTCAGACTTATTCAGTCTCTGTCGTTCTAGAGCGTTTATATACCTTTTGTTCATAATTAGCTCCCAGAGTTAATATTGAAATGGTTTCATTCGGTTCACCTGAATTTGTACAAAATTCTATGTCAATGCGGTTTTGCTGCTACGAATGTAAATTTCAAATTCTCGCTTCTTCTAGTAGATGCACAACCATCATATACTGTACCAACCAATGGAAAGCAGCGACCTCACGAACATCATCTCGAAAGTTTATGAAAGTTGTATCTTTATTACTGAAATACTATACTTGGTCTCCATGTCCTGCGTAGACGAATCCTACTCTCGCGAAAGCTCTGGGACTGGGTCCTTAAAGATATTTAGACCATTACCTTTGAAACCTCTGGAATCGACTTTTGGAATCGTCATAGAGCAGACAAAGCGATGGGAAACGAGTATGTTTATTTGTAATTCTCGATGCGAAAGTGATATCTAGAAAGTGTGTGTGTATGTGTGTGTATGTTTGTGTGTGAATGAGTAATTTCTGAGTTTGTAAATGAGATCCATAAATAGGCATTCGAACGGAATCGCTTTAATGGTAGATAGGCAGGGTTATACTGCATCCTTAATGTCGCTCTCGGCTTCGTTCAACTTGGAGATACTGGGTCTATCCTACTGCTTCTGTGTCGATTTTATAATTCTCTGTGTGTAAATGTCTTCACAGTGATCTTTATTTATTGTTTGGGGATCTCTTTTTACACTGGAGAGTGGTACCCCTACGAAAGTATTACGATTGGTGAGTCACATTAATTTTTCATTGACTATCTGTTACTGTTTTCAGTGGTCAGTTTACAACTTAATGATCTGACAAACGTACACTTATAAGCGGATCGAATTTGATGATAAAGGAAACACATTTTTGAGGATCCAATACATACGTAGTGCCTATTTTGTACTTGTTAACCTGATGACATTTGCATAATTTAGTTTACAGAACGCGATGATTACAATGCATCAAAACCAAGCAAGCACGACGTTGGTGTACATTGATATTAAAGTACGGAGTTCCAGCAAAAGGTAGAAAACTTTCACACTCTTCCCACAAACACACGTATATGCTACCACATAAGATGATTAAGAAGTTAAAGTATATTCACTAAATTGCTTGCAACTTTAACAAAGTGAGTTTCGTCATGTGTAGTAGCGGTTGTTCCGAGAGTAATTGACCATATAGATATTTATAAACAGTACTATATTTTCCCTTTTTTTGTCACAAACTGGTACGCTACTGCAGCAGCAGAAGTCAGTTGCATCACTAAAGTATATGATACTGAAATAGTACAAGTCAGTTTCTTAACTTATTTGGGCGCTACTGCGACAGTTAAAGCAGGTTTCCTTACTCATGTACAAGAGGCACAAATGGTTTTACGAAAGACAATTTGGCACTTGGTGTTTATAAAGCAAGTGAATGAATGACAAATGTGTTTTTATAATCAAGATAGTTGTAATAACGTCCAAACCAAACTAAGATTGCTTCGTTAATATTCAACATGTATATCTAGATCTTGGACATGGATCAATCCCTGTATTTCTGAAACAGAACCTACAAATATATTCATTTGCAATTATTGTCTGCACAAAATACCAAATGTATCATTTGATGAGTCGCTGCTGTCTCGTGACATCAGACGTTTAACAGGTATTTTAGAAAGAGTTCAATGAAATTTAATAAGCGAACATGATGATGCGCAATATTACAATATAATCTCAGAAATATGTTTTCTGTGCGGAAATTTCAGTGATGAAATTTGTTTCTTAATATAACTGCAGGGTTTATAACAGTTTCGATCATCATTCCAGGATTTATACTCCATCAGAAGTTTCTTGTCGCGCTATACATCAAACGATCAAATTCAGGAAGTTTATAATTTTAATGACAATCATACCATTGATTTTATATCGATAGAAACCATCTCTCTCTCTCTCTCTCTCTCTCTCTCTCTCTCTCTCTCTCTTTCCTATACATTGGGGTCTATCTGACTTTGTCATCAAGATATGCATCCTGAAAGCAACTTTTCTCTGCAGCAACGATGCTGATCAGCTTACTTCAACCAATTGTATTTGGTAGAAATGTATTTATAGTCGTCTGTTGCATAACGTGTTGAACAGTGCTGATTAAACAGCTGAATCATATTTTAGTGGATTTTAGCTCTTTAAGGTTGTCAGGATAGGTCTTTTATGTTATTTTCTGTTTGGGTGTTTCTTACGTTGCAGACTATGTGTAATACATATGTAGTTGTAGCGTACTTCTTGAGCATGAAACGTTAGCAATCTTAACGGCCTGGAATTTGCTGGGTTGAAATAAAAACAAGATACTTTTTGCAATTAGTAACTTGGTGAATACATGTGCCATATCCTAATGTCAATCAGGTTGTTACAATCTGTTTAATCTAACCTAAATGCAGCATTTTGAAATTACAATTCTCAAAATATAACCTAAACTTAATATGTCTTCATTCATGGACACGTAACCCATCTATGGCTTTGCATTTAGTTATTGTCCGTAACGAAAATCAAAACCGACGTCATTACCATGAGTATAATTGTTCATCATTTCAACTTTAGATTGATATTGATTAATTAACTGTTATATATATATATATATATATATATATATATATATATATATATATATATATATATATATATATATATATATCTGAAGACTAAAATGGAAACTAAATGGCGTCTTTAAAATTCAGTGTCCTCAAATGGGACCATGTGGACTATAGCCTAAAGTAACATAAGCAGTAGGTTTTAAAAGTATAGGTTTATATAGTACCTTAAGGGAAATGTATTGTTAACGTTAACCTCCATATCGACTGTATACTAGCCTTGCTTGTTTATTCTAAATTTAATTTAAATTTAAAAATACCTATGTTACTGACAGCAAGATCTGTGTCAAACATACTGAGATTCACGTCTGGCAAATAGTCATTCACCAGTTGTTTTATTTTGATGCAATATTACAAATTCGACAGCATAAACTGAATCCTGGCTTACCCAAAAATGAATATATTGCTGTTGTTACCAGTATTGTATTGCTACATTGTCAAACCTAAGACACAATTTAGCGTGCTCAGTGTAGATTTCTTGTAATCACTGAACAGGCACATGGAGAGAGTGTCAAAAGGTTAAAGACTTTTGCATTGAAACAGTTAGTGCTGCTTTTTTTCTAAATCAACATTTTCTTAAGAAACCCCAGTAATGCCATAAAAAGTATTTTGTAAAACCTGCAAAGTACAGATGGTTTTCTTATTCTATTTTTATAAACTTATAGAGATTATATCGTGCAATAGGACACCACTTCTTAGACTGTATGTCGACAACGGGAAATAAAATGTTAAAATTTCCATACATTTGACATGACTAAGGAGTGTATGGGGACAAGAGAAATACAACGCAGGAATGGCACTATGGATTCTAAAGAAAATTTCTGACGGTGTGGCTCTCTGACCATAAATGGGAAATGTAATGGTAAAAGTATCCATAGGTTTGACGTGCACTTCATGCAATATCTATTAATCTAGGATTCATGATCCAGTTACGTACTATCAGAGCTCAGCTTTTATTACTCAGTACGCTTTTTGGAGTGACCAACACTTACTGATTTATTGAATACACAGAGTTTCATGTCAAAGAATGGGTACAAAACAGAATTTAAACCCTTTATAAACAATGTCAAACCCATTCCCCCTTATAACTTCCCTACAATTCACTTTTTAAAAATTGTTATCTTATCTGCCTCAAATTTCTAGAATAGTAGCAAGACTAGAACAAAGGCAGTGACTGAAGGAAGAGAGCAAACGAAATGTACAGAAGAATAAATATGCACACAATTAAAAATGGATTGAGTTTTGCGTTATTTTCGATACAATGTATTGCACATTTTGCCGAGCCTACCACTGACTAACCTGTGTACCTAATGTTCCAATGATCGTATTACATTTCTTAAACTGAGTGAAAATGTGGTTGTTTGATCAGAACTTACATCTGTTACAACGTCAGACACTGAAAGAATATTGCGTTCCAAAAAGAGTTAATTGTTTGACTTGTAAACAAGAACAATCAAACCATCCACCAACAACACTTTGAACATTGTCATAGACTGTATTGTAGCAGAAAGAAAGTGACAGAGAGGGAGAAAGTAAAATGTTCTGTTCGAGTTTCAAACCAGTGAATTTCATAGATTTCAATTTTTTCACTACAACCAGTGCACACTTGATAAACATATTGTCAGCAAGTTTTATTGCATACAACTTCATAGTGAAGTTAGTCAGATTGAGTTTTCAGCAGCTTGTTAACATTTTTACCAATCCTAGCTCTGACTGGCATCGGATTTGCAATTCTCAATGAGCCAGTTTTACCGAGAGCGGTTTGTGAGTGTGTGAATGACATTGATAGACTGGCAATCGAAAGGAATTACACTGATAGTTGAGAAGCAAAGGTCATTCTGCATTCTATATGTCGCAATCAGCCATGTTGCAATTGAGTCGATGGTTCCAACCCATTGTTTCTTTGTCAAATTCGTCAGTAGTATATGGGGCCACCCTAGCGACAATGGGAATTAGCATTACAAAACCCCTTGGGCCACTCTAGCGACAAGGGAAATTTAACATGGAGAAAAACCCTGGGTCACTCTAGTGACAAGGGGAATTGAACATGGAAATTGAACATGGGAATGTCACCTGGGGATCAGTGGGAATTAAACATTGGTAACGTCATAGGTTTATATGGTCAAAACCTTTTATAGGGTGAAATGTATTTGTAGGGACAAAGGGTTGATAGGGACAAACATAGACATACAGAAACAAACAAATACACATTGAAACACACAGAAAAGAGGACAGAAATATTCTAAAGAAAGACTCACAGATAGAATAGAGACTCGATAAAGAAAAGTCTGTTGTATGGGTTCAAAACATTTATTCAAGTACATATATACATGGGCTCTCTGGCCTGTGCTTTGGTCTAAGCACTATCCATTAAATACATAAACATTTGAACATAAAAGAAACATATTTACGAGTTGTTTAGTTATTGACTCTAGTAAACTAATGTTTAAAATTAACGTTCACTCCTTTCTAAAATCACTTCATATGCAAATAATTTACAATAAATGTTCGTTTATAAGAAAAAGTCAAAACAAAACAAGTAACAAACAATCAAATAAGAGAAAGTTCGTGTTTGTCTCTCTATCCGTTACACACGTTGTTTAATATCTGGTCAGCTACCACTTGTGTCCCAGCATAGATGTTTCCGATCTCGTATTCCCTGTCAGTCGTAAATCTGCTGTTACGTCCATCGTGCTAGGTACACTTATCGGTAAGCAGATCAAGAGCAGTGATCGTCTTCTTCCCATGGAGGTGCAACATATGCTATATGAATAGTCACTTTTCCATCGGTGATGTCAAATTTTTCTCTCACCGACCGCACGTCTTCAATAGCCCTCAAAAGTTTGGAAGAAGTTATTTCTGCAGGTGTGCTAAATCCGAGACATACAGGCGAGTTCAAACTGTCGTGATACATAGATAGGCTCAAACGACCTTCATCTTTGACTTGGCAATGACATTTGAATTCCTCTAACAGTGAGTCAAGTAGATCCGTAATGAAACCTGATACTTCCTCGGCTGGAACGTCAGACGCGAAGTCTTTAAATTTCATCGTGTAGGTGTAAGTTGTCGTTCTAAATTTTCTCGAGGTCGCTGTCTGGGTCATTTGGATGCTAAAATACTCCTTTAGGTCTATTGAATCCTTTCCCTTCTTGAACGCACTTTGCTGTGACGGTATGGTGGTGAAAGAGGTCAATGATGTTTGTTCCTTCTCTTTTTTCTTCTGCGTAGAGTTATTCATCTTTCTCGTCGCTTGTCCTCGCAATGAAGTGTCGTTCTTGGAAGTCGTCCCTTTTTATACTGGGTGATATCAGCATGTCCATAAGGTAAAGTTTTGTGGTCTGGACGTTTCACTGGTTGCACGTAGTTTGTCATGGCATTAGTACATAACAACTAAGATGTGGTATTGCATTGGTGATGTGATCGTGAGGCATAGAATCACACCCGAGTTTCTCGTTGGACTTGAGTCTTACGCTCTATACTTGCTGTTTGAAAGGATTCATTTTTGTCGATTGGTCTTGGTAGTGACAATGAACTATTGGTCTTGGACGTTGTCCCTTTTTATATGCTGACCAATATCGATGTGACCGTACGGCAACGTAAAGTGATTGGGAAGTCTCACTCGCTTCTGGTACACGATTTGATAGATTTTTTCCAGGGGTCGACTGACGATGTGGTGAGTGGGTAAACGTACAATCTTGTTCGGTTGGTGAGTGGTCACTTTAAAGTTTCCATCCTCTCCCGATTGCAAGGCTTCTTTCAATACCCCAAAGTTGACCACTCGACTGGTACGATAATTCAGAGTCAGTCCTTTCACTTTGCACTCCGTGTGCACTTCTCCTTGTTTGTCCCGGTATTGGTAGCCGTAATTTTTAGGACCTCCACTAGCGAAACTTAGAATCTTGTCGTCGGGATGTTCGTCTGTCCAGGCTCCTAAACGGTTTTCTTCGATGTTAGGGTGTTGCTGACCCGGTCGATCGATGTAGATGCAACTGTCCGTGTCAAAGTACAGGACGCGTTCCCCTAACAGTTCTAAAGCTTCGTACAATTTTAAGCGAGCATGAGCTGTCACGTAAGCCGCAATGATGACATTTCCAAAAGGGTCGTCTTGCACAAAGTCCAGATCTTCTTCGTAATTGACCAAGATCAAATTCTCTCGAACGACGTCCACGTGTTTCATGTATTTGGTTTTGTCGTGAATCATCTGGAAGTAGCGGGAAGGTTCTGTCAAATATTCCGTCTTGGGTAAACACGGTCGTTGTGCCATTTTACCCCACAAGCAATTTAACATCACTTTGGCAAACGATCGCCTGCCTTCGTTTTTCTCGATGTGGTCTAAAGAGATGCCTTCTTGTTCATAGTATTTCTCTTTGAATTGTATTTGGTCTTCGGGAGTGTGACACCAGGAAGGATAGCCGCTGGCTTCTTGTTTCAGTTTCAAAAAGGCATCCACGTAGTCGGCGAAAATGCCTTTCTGACTGGGATCACCCTTGTGGTATTGTTGTGTCTTGGGAAAGTGACAAATTTCGTACACTTCTAACAGTTGGTATCCCATGTCCAGAGCTTTGAACAATTCTACGCTGACCCAGGTTCCCGTCAAGGCACGTTCTTCCTGGGTGTGCTGACAAGGTTGGTCTTGGTTGCACGTTTCGGCACAAGTACGGCACAATGGAAACATCAGTTTGCCTTGACAATGGTGAGGTAAGACGGGATGGTATAGGTTCGTGGGAGGCAAAACTTTACACTTGATCAAGCCTTCGTATTGTCGAATGTTTTTCAGGTCGATGTGTTCCGTTAACAATTGCGGGTGCCCTACAGGAAAGCGACAATATTTGCACACGTAGGGATACAGCGAACACACGTCCAAGTATTTGATTTCTTCTCCTTTCTCTTCGTCGGCTTGGTACAGCAAACAGGTGGCATTGGTCCTTCCTCCGTACAAACTATCCCTCGGGTTCAGCGGGTCCACGAACTGGTAACTTTCCACGAGGCGTTTAAACTCGGGATCGGTTTTCAAGCGGTGATCGTATTCGTGTTCCCACATTTCCACCACTTGGTATCCTTCCTGTTCCAACTTTAGGCGTCGCTGACAAGTGTCCTGGTACAAGTCTTCCATGGTTCGTTGTAAAAACTGATTTTTAGTGCTACGATCAGGGTAACAGACGGGACATCCGTGAAATAAGCAACCGTTAAACTCGTACACGATCTTGGGGTTTTCTAAGTCCCAGCCATCTACCGAATATGTTCCGATGGTCTTTTCACCCCCTCCGTTGCGGGCATGCTGAATCCATTTGTTTTCCTTGTCGCACAAGTAATGTAACCAACGTAGGGCTTTGACCGAGTATTGACGTTTGACAAAGTTGGTCGTTTGAGGGCTGATGACAGCCACGGTGTTTTCAGGCATGAATCGTTGTCGATACACTAAGGAACACGCTTTGGCAATGGTGCAAGCTTCTTTCAAAGGATCGACCCCTCCGTGTTCCATGAACAGTTCTCGAAATTTTCCACAGCAACGTCGTAAAATGTCCACGTCGGAACGACAATACTTTAGCATTTCTTCCTGAAAGTCGAAAGGGTCCGAGGCGTGAGCCTGGTACCAAGCGTAGAAAGCTTCTCGTTGTTCGGTACGCATGTTGTCGGGGTCGTAATAGTGAGCCTCAGGTAAATGGGGTAGAACGGCGTGTTGATTGGCTTCCGTATTGAAAAAGTGTGGAAAGTAC